>JACEFO010001746.1:1200000-1800000 GCA_015342445.1 Digitaria exilis | reverse complement strand
CCTGGAAAGGATGGCAACTCAAGGAAGGATGAGGATGGAAAGGACGACAAAGGATACCCCTAGACGGACCGGCGGGCAACATGACCCCTCGACAACGCCGACGAGAACGTCGAGAGGTGCTCTTTGTCCAGAAGGCCACCCCGTGTCACACTCCGAAATTTGGGATTTTGGGATGTGATTAGAAAAAGAGAATTAAATAAACAATTTTTATTAATTATTAAAACTTTTCCAACATTTGTCTTATTTACAGGGTATTTAGTGTAGGAAAATAATCATTTTCCTAAATTAAATAAAAATGTTTTTGTTGTCTTAATTGAAGTGTTGCATTCATGACGATCCATCTAATATTTCTTGAGTGTGAGATTTCGAAATACGTTTAGACGTCGATCAAATCTCTCCTGAGGATTTCATAGATTTTCTAGGAATTAATTCTCTTTTCTCAGAGTCAAATCTATTTATTGGAAGCCTGGAAATTCCCTTTTATCGAGATCCAAATATTTTATTTTGGTTCAAAGTCTCTAACTCTATCTCTGGAATTTTTCCTATGATTTTTGGAGATTTTAGAATATTTTCTGTGGTTTAAATGCATATCTAGAATTATCTGGATTTGTTTTTGAACTAGAAATGATTTTCCCAAAATAAAACCCTAAATCCTTTTCACCTTTTCCTTCTTGGGTCAACTCATATCTCGGCTCAGCCCAGCATTGCAGCCCATTTCCTCATCCGGCCCAACTCCCTCCTCTCTTTCCCTCTCCATCGCCGCCGGCCCAGCAACCATCTCCTTCTCTTTCTATGACCGACGAGTGGGCCCCACTTGTCATCCCCAAGCTCCTGCTGTGCCCAACTCAAACTCGAGCAGAGTCCAGCGCCACCGCCGGACCCCTCGACGTGCGCGCCACGCCAAGGTGGGGTCTCGAACCCCTATAAAAGTCGAGACCTCGTTGCCCCGTTGCCTCCCCTTCTCCTAGTCGCACCCCCCCTCTCCTCCATCCGTGTTGCGCCGCCGCCTGGAGCCAGCATGAGGGAGCAAAGCCGCCGGCGTTGTCTTCCTCCGATTTGCCGCAAGCCGAGGATAAGAGCGAAAATCGACGACACCGACAGCTTCGTGAAGCCAAGCTGCACCTGCGCCACCGCCTGTTGAGCCTCAATCGTCACCAGAGTGCCGCCGCCGCGTGAACCTCCGGAGCGCCTCCCACCTCCTCTGATTCCGGCCTACACTACTCGACTCCGCCGCCGGTGAGAGCCTCCTCATGATCCCTGTCCTCTCCTCTCTCCGTTTTGTAGCTCGTCCGAGGTCCTGACCCACTGAAACGCCGGCGAGCAGAGCGCCTGGAGCGCTGTCCGCCATGGGAGAAGCTTTGAAGCTTTTGCGATTAGATCCCTGGCGTCCATTGTAATTATTAGTTAATTATTTGTGTCTTGACCAATCCGCAAATAACCCCCTGGAGTGTATAGACCAGTGCAATCTAGTCCTAACCCTCGGTTTTATGAATTTAACCCCGAGATCTTGATTATTCACAGTGACTATTCACTGAGTCTATGCAAACTTCTCTTCTGGCCCTCCAAAGCTTCAATGTATCACGATTAGACCCTTGGAACCATGTTTAACCCCTAGATTCCACGTTTTAACTCCGTTTAATCTCAATCTTGTTGCGTTAATCTTGTAAAAGCGTTAAGTTTAGATTAACATGGTTGGTTACCAAGTTTCATGTTTTGAAAATGAATAAAATATTAACTTGCTTAATATTTTTTATACGTTTTACAAATTGCATAAAATTTAATTAGAGCTCCAACTCCATGTTTTATAAATTATTTAAAATAATAATTTGAATAATGTTTACTTCATATGCTTTTCAAATAAAAGCTAATAAGGTTATATTGGTTTTCATAAACTAATCATTAATTTGCTTAATGTTCAATATTGAATCTAGTTTTCTGAATAAAACTTGACTAGGTTCATACATCGGCTTTTATGAATAAATGTTAACTTGATTAATATCTACATCTACTTCACTAGCTTTTCTAATTAAAAGTAAATTAAGGTTATACCACGCAATTTCATAAAAAAATGATGTTAATATGATTAATAATTATTGAACTCTCTTTTCTAATTAAAATCTAATTTAGGTTAAAGCATCGGTTTTGTATAATCCAAATTAATATGAATAATTTCCAACTTGAATGTGCTTTCAATATAACTTGTTTAGTTCAACACGATATATGAAGCTAATCGATTAGATGCTCTCTCATGTTTTATTGCAAATTAAAATATTTAATTGGTATAATCATAATATAAATATTTGCAAATAAAATTGATAAAGCTTTAACCCATCTTTTCATATCAAAGTATAATTTGATTAATTTAAATACTGAATATTTCTTTAAATATTCATTACATGCCTTTTCCTAATTAAAATAAAATAAGCTTATAGTCTCTATTTTTCTTTTTATAACATAAATCCTCCAATAGTTATACCTTCCCAACCATAGCTTTGTTTTCAGCGTTTCTTGCGCTTTCGTGATCGTAGTATCGAACCACATCGTTTCGTACGTTCTTTTAAAAGCTTTTCTTTTGACTGGTGTATTGTTCTTAGTTGTACCTATTTTTTTTGCTTGCATGTTTGTGCTTGTGCTCGATGTTTGCTACGATTAGAGGAGCATCGTTCCGAAAAAAAAGTTGAAGACTGAGCAGTGGTATTCTTTTGCGGAAAGGCAAGTGTCCCTAACCATCTTTTTACCTGTGCTTTATAAGATCATATATGTTAATCGAAACATGAAGAACCACCCAGGATTACCCGTACAACCATAATACTATATGGCTTTGGTCTTGGCTAATTAATTAGAAACCTTGGCTAGGAATGATCTTACCGAAAGGGCATGGGGGGTGGCGGTTGACGGTGTATAGCCCGGTCCTCTCGGGAAGTGGGCTTAGCTAAGACACTATGCCCGTTAGGGAGGGTTATGCCTGCTTTCGATCCGGAAACCTTAGCGGGTCGTTTCTAACTAGGGAATCTTTATAAAGGCCTCGTAGCGTCCCTATGCGGTCACACCTTGGATGTGTGATATGTGCTTTGGCCGGCACAGCATGGTTGGGTTTAAATTTCTTCGAAGCTTTTACGTAAATTGTGGTGAAAGTGTACAACCTCTGCAAAGTGTAAAACTGTTATAACAGCCGTGTTCGCGGTCATGAACGGCCTGGACCCTCACATGATTAATATACTTGAAGTTGATGATTAAATTGTTCTGGTTATTTCGGTGGCCTTGCTGAGTACCAACCATAAGTGTACTCATCCTTGCTTATTGCTGCTCAGTATTCAGAAGGTGTGTGAAGTTGTTGAAGATAATGCTAGGCGTACGCAACCCCCAGTCAACTGCCTGTGGTGAAGAGTTGAAGATTCCGCTGCTAGAATATCATTGTAATGTATTTATTTTATTATTTCCACTGTAACTTTGTGTTCTGTTTATTCATGGAGTCTATCATATGTGTGAAACTTGATCATGGCACACATATGAGATGCATCTGGTTTTCTTTCTAAAATCAGGTGTGACACCCCCTCGTACCTCGACTGGTCGGCAGAGACGATCTCCTTTAGCCGCGAAGACCACCCCAACCACATCCCGAACCCTGGGTAGTACCCACTCATGGTCGACCCCATCATCGACAACACCCGTTTCTCCAAGGTGCTCATGGATGGAGGCAACAGCCTCAATATTATGTACGCCCCTTCCCTAAAACTCAACGGGATTAGCACAACGGAGCTACGCCCTAACAAGTCTCCATTCCACGGCGTCGCGCCGGGGAAATGGGTCCAGCCCCTTGGGGAGATCGATCTACCCGTGTGCTTCAGCACACTGACGAACTTCCGCAAGGAAATGCTCACCTTCGAGGTGGTGGGATTCAAGGGGGTGTACCAGCCTTCCTAGGACGCCCGTGCTACGCCAAGTTCATGGCGATCCCCAACTACACGTACCTCAAGCTAAAGATACCGGGGCCCAAGGGGGTCATCACCGTCGGCCCGACAGTCGAGCACGCCTACGAATACGACGTTGAAAGCATCGAGCTCGCCGAGTCCCTCACCCTCGAAGAATCCATGGTCGTGGACCTAGAGGCTATGGCGAACGAGGCCATCGACTCCAAGGCATGCCACGCCGGCATCTTCGAACCCGCTGAGGATACCATGGTTGTGCCCCTCGACCCCAACAACGACGACGATAGGATGTTGAGGGTCAGCTCGACCCTCGATAGCACATAGGAAGTGGTGCTCGTCGACTTTCTCTGCGCCTACGCTGACATTTTTGCATGGGGCCCCTCGAACATGCCAGGCATCCCAAGGTCACCGAGCACTACCTTTACATCCAGCCCCACTCCAAGCCGGTCAAGCAATTCCTACGGCACTTTGACGAAGAAAAGCGGCGGGCGATCAACGAGGAGGTGCACAAACTCTTGGAGGTCGGCTTCATCATCGAAGTATTCCATCCCGAGTGGCTAGCTAATCTTGTATTAGTCAAGAAAAAGAATGGGAAGTGGAGGATGTGTGTAGATTACACTAGCTTGAATAAGGCATGTCCAAAAGTTCCTTTTCCTTTGCCACACATTGACCAAATAGTCGATTCAACTGCGGGATGTGAGCTTTTATGCTTCCTTGATGCGTATTCCGGTTAACACCAGATCAAGATGAAAGAGTCCGACCAGCTTGTGACTTCTTTCATCACTCCCTTTGGCAGGTTGTGCCTTCGGCCTTCTAAATGCCGGGGCCACTTACCAACATTGTATGCTCCACGTTTTTGGGGATCATATTGGTCGTGTCGTAGAAGCATATGTCAACGACATCATCATAAAATCCAGGAAGGCGTACGCCTTGGTACATGATCTTTGGGTCGTATTCAATTATCTCAAGGCTCATGGGGTAAAACACAACCCTCATACATGTTTGTTTGGCGTGCCTCGAGGCATGTTGCTGGGCTTCGTTGTCTCTCAAAGGGGCATCAAGCCCAACCCTGAAAAGGTCGAGGCTATCTAGCGAATGGAGCCAATTCGAGACCTAAAGGGGGTACAAAGGGTCATGGGGTGTCTGGTGTCCCTGAGCCGCTTCATTTAGCGCCTTGGCAAGAAGGGTCTGCCTTTGTACCGCCTCCTGAGGAAATCCAAGCACTTCTCCTAGACCGCGGAGGCACATGAGGCCCTCAATAAACTCAAAATGGTGCTCACAAATGCTCCGGTTCTTACATCACCAAGAGAGGAGGAACCCCTCTATCCCTATGTGGCCCGCAACCACTCAAGTGGTCAGCGTCGTGATTGTGGTTGAGAGGACCGGAGAAGGACACCCCTGCCTATCCAAAGGCTGGATTACTTCATAAGTGAAGTCCAAACGGATACCAAGACGAGGTACCCGCAGATCCAAAAGCTAATATATGCCATAGTGTTGGCACGACGCAAACTACGGCACTACTTCGAAGCCCACACCGTCACCGTAGTGTCGTCGTTTCCCCTCTGGGAGATCATCTAGAGCAGGGAGGTTTCGGGCAGAATTGCGAACTGGTCGATGGAGCTGATGGGCGAGACCCTTGCCTATGCTCTACAGAAGGTCATCAAGTCTTAGATCCTGGCGGATTTCATCGTTCAGTGGATGGATACTCAGCTTCCCCCGACTGAGATATAGGCTGACTGTTGGGCCATGTTCTTTGATAGTTCGGTAATGAAAACGAGGGCCAGCACCAGCATCCTTTTCATACCACCCTTCGTAGAACACACACACTACGTCCTGCGCCTCAACTTCCCAGCATCCAACAACATGGCCGAGTATGAAGCGCTTCTTGCCGGCCTTCGCATCGCTATCAAGCTCGGCATCAAGCGCCTCGACATCCGTGGCGACTCTCAGCTGGTCGTCGACCAAGTGATGAAGGACTCAAGCTGCCAGGACGAGAAGATGGTGGCTTACTGTCAGGCGGTGCGAACTCTCGAAGAAAAATTTGATGGCCTCGAGCTCAACCATATCGCACGAAGATATAACAAAGAGGCTGACAAATTAGCCAAGATAGCATCAGGGAGAACATCCGTACCCTCGAATGTCTTTGCTGGAGCCATCGATCAGCTCTCAGTCATCCTCGAGGCACCAATGGGAGCCTCGAAGCCGGCCAAGACACGCTCGGGAGCAGTGACACCCGAACCCATGGACAAAGACCCCTCGACAGACGAGGACAAGCCCATGGGATACAAGGCCTGCTCGGGGACGAGGCCGAGGCTATGGAGATCCACGAAGCCCCACCCTCGAGGGATTGACGCAACCCATGCCTCGACTGGCTGGCCCGAGGGATGCTCCCCGAAGACCGGACTGAGGCACGGTGCGTCGCAGGCGTGCCAAGAATTTTGTCGTTATCGACGAAGAGTTATATAGGTGCGGCACTTCGGGGGTCCTGCAGTGCTGCATTGCCATACCCGAAGGCCGGGAGCTGGTCCGAGACATCCACACGGGTGTGTGCGGACACCACGCGACGCCACGCACGCTTGTCGGGAACGCGTTCCGGCAAGGCTTCTATTGGCCCATGGTGGTGGCCGACGCTTCAAAAGTCGTACGCACCTATGAGGGCTGCAAATTCTACACTCAAAAGACACACTTACCCGCCCACGCGCTGCAGACCATCCCTATCACTTGGCCCTTTGCCGTGTGGGGATTGGATCTCGTGGGACCAATGACAAAGGCGCCCGGGGGCTTCACCCATTTGTAGGTGGCAATCGATAAATTCTCCAAGTGGATCGAAGCCCGACCCATCGCCAAAATCTAGTCCGAGCAGCCCGTGTTGTTCTTCACCGACATACTTCATAGGTTTGGAGTTCCGAGCATGCTCATAACCGACAACGGTACCCAGTTCACGGGCAAAGCCTCTAGAAATGCCCCAAATCTCTAGGGTAACACCTACCCTCGAGCAGAAGAAGTCTCCGTCTCGATCGAGCCCTCCTCGATCGTACCCCATGCGGACCATAACCCTCGACGCCTCTCGTCCCACTCGAGGCCAACGGACCAACGAGATGACGCGCTGCCTACCAACCCGACGGGCGAATTGAATAACTGAAGTGACGGTGCGCCACAATAGTCAAAACAGAAATCACCGTGCCATGCCGCGGAAGCGACTGCAGTCATTTCCACCTGTGCCGACCACTGTGTGGACAGAGCCGCCCCGCTTCTGTTCACTATGCCAACTGCTCCCCTCATCCTAATCAGTGAGGGAACCCTTCACGAGATATAGGATGACCCTCGAAGTTCTGTACGGACAAGGCTAGGACCCCCCTTTTATTAAAAGACAACCCTCGAACGCCAACTCCTCGCCGCCAGAGGTCCAAGTCATCAATAGTAGTGCCCACGACGCTCCCTAGAGCTGGTACACACGATTCCCACTCGACGGCCCGAGAAAATCAAGGCATTGCCATGACAAAGCGCTAGGCTCTAGAACACACTTGTAATTTACCCCTCCCCCCTTGGTCTATAATAGGGGGGAGAGATGAAAGAGAGGCAAACCCCTTGATATTGGCACCAGACTCAATCACTACTAGCTTGGGACTTGGGGCTTCACTCCCTCTCCCACTGACTTGTAAACCCCTACTACAAGCACCCCAGTGCAAGGAATTTGGTGCACCGCACCAGTTGCTGGACGTACGACCCCTTTGGCCGGAACCAGGATAAACCCCCGTGTCCTCGAGTTCATCTTGCAACGCCACCAGGGCTAGTGATTAGCAGCGCAATCACTCGTCGGATCAGGGTCGGCTAATCCGGACACCGATAGTACTGCAATGGATAGGGTTACAAGAACGGATGTTGTAGGCTATTTTTCGTCTCATGCCTTATGTCATGCCCCTTGGGGGTCCTCCTAGGTCGCATTATATAGTTCGGCATCCTAGAGTTACAAGTCGGTTGGGATCTAATCCTATCGGCTTACAATAGGAAATAATCTATCTTTAGGAGTCCTTCCTTATCTCGTCAATCCTTTACTTGGCCGACACTTCATGGGCTATCATGGCCCTTGGGGTATCCATATCCATCACAAGCACCATGCTTGAGTACATGAAAACTGTTCTAGACCCCCTAGGACTCATACCCTTTGAAATAGATAATCAAAAGGCTAGAATCAAGCATAAAGCACCCCAGAGCTATATACTAGCATAGATTATTAATCTATTCACACAACTTATATTACTCATGGTAGCACAATATATGAAAAAAGATACTATAAATATAGCACAAACCTCATATAATAACTCTGAATACTTAATAAAGATCTGTCTGATAAGATATAAAATCATACCTAAGATCAAAGATGAACTTCAACCTCAAGATGTACTTGATCACAATGATGAATTAGAACTGGCTCCTCTAATCCTAAGAATTAGAGTTATAATGAGAGAATTAGAGAGTCTTTAATTGTGGTGATGTGGTGATCCCAATTGGAACGAAGTAGAATCCCACCAGAATGAACGAATGGGGGGTCTGCCTTTGCTTATATAGACCTCCTAGGTAGGTTCGAATGGTTTAACTATGGTAGCTAGCATAACCGACCTAAGGAACCCCTATACAGCTGCCTCGCCGAAGGGGAGCCTAATCTGACGTAGTGGTGGGCCGGTCGGCCCAGGGCACTGATCGGTCCCTCACTGCCGCTTCTCGGCCACCACCTTTGTGTGGCGGGCTTTAGTGAAGGCCCAATCTCTTTTATGTTGATGATAGCTTCTGTTGGACTTGCTTTGTGGGTTTCTCCACCAAATTTAGCATTTTCGAGATGGAGTATTCTGTATTCTTTTATGCTCTTTTATCTCAATTGTTACCTTGAGTTCCTGAAATCATGCAAAGACAAAATAGAAGTGGAACCAAGTCATCCTAACAAAATACACTAGTAAAGTAGTATGTTTCTTGAGATGTTGACGAGAATATTTAGCACTTAAGGACCGTCAACAATATCAAACGAACAAGACTGGGTAAGATAATTGACCGTTGATCATTGAGGTACTAAGAGCCTTGTTCGTACATCAAAAAAGAGTCTTATTCACACTGGATGACATGTAAGATAATGGAGCAAAGTACAAAATTGGCCGAAAACCAGAAAAAATCTACGATGTAAACAACCAGAAAATATCCGGTATTGAACATTCACAAGTGAATGTCTACAACCACAATGGCACAAATCTAGCCGCATAACCAGATGATACACGAGTCCTTAGCATCCAATCCTCGCTCAGTGAAACTCCCAAACAACAAGAAAGAAAGCTAAAGACTAAAGAGAAAACAAAGACTAGCTTCTATCTCTTCCATGTCTTTGCTTCAAACATGAAAAGTTCTTGCGCATCACTAATCCTTCACCTCTCTTGTTTACTTAGAAATAGTTGATGATAGAATCATTCTGCAGGAACCGATTAACCATAGCTTGATGCTCCTGTCACATAGTAACCGCAGTGAGTACATCCTGATTGAAGCCTCAAGCTTGAACAAAATCACACCCTGCTGTTGGAGCCTGCTATCACTCTAGGCAAAGAATTGTCCAAACTTTAATGGTAGTTCTTGGATACAAGAAAGAATAATAAACTATAACTTTCTTGTGAAGTATGCAAATAATGAGTACAAAAACTTGATTTTGGTAGTCTAGATCTATTAAAATGCACTACAATGATGCAAATAAAATGTTAGTTATTCAAGAGTGCATAACAAATTATAGAAAAGTTTGATGATTTAATGGTGCAATATTTAATTATTGATGGCCACATATAAAATATTGATAGCCATACCTGCATTTTGTAATTGTTGAAAAGTCACGTGAGTCTGTATCACAAGTTTGGAGTGAATGAAACAATGGGCACCCATACTATTGTAAGGTAATGCATGACAAAAGTTGTTGATATTTTGGCTGGTATGCTAAAAACAAGGACAACTTTAATGAGTAGTGGCTTGCCGTTATTAGTAGCTTCTGTAAGCAATTCATTTCGTGCACGCAACCTTGAACCGTTTTAAATTTGAACGGTTGCAATTCATTCCCAAAGACAACATTGAGATGCTTATTTAATAGGTGAACATATTGCCCATCGTCTCTATCGGTGTCTATCTAGTGTTCCAACACTCTACCTCTCTACTCTAGTTCTTTCTCTACCTAACATCCATGGCTTCACATCCCTACCTTAAGAAAGTGCGCCAACTATTCTCTCGCTTGTTATGTTCTTTTGGAGTTGATCCATCCCTTTCGATGATGATTATCACTTTTTGGATGTTTGTTCAAGACAATAGCTCTCTTGATTTATTTGAATGCACAAATGAGTTTAATCATCATGACATTGTAGGAATGATTACTTTTGTTAAAAAGTATCTTCATGTACTTGTTCGTCTTGAATCAAGTGCCTTAAATACTAGCTCCCTATCCCATAAAGAAGTTGTTGATGGAATTGATTTCTACCTCAATAATGTTTGCTTTGAGGCCGTGGGAGACATTCTTGATGATTTTGAGATCCAAGAATTAATCTATCAATATGCTCAAGATCATGATGAGAGTCTACGGGAAGAAATTCAGAGAAGGATGGTAAGAGTACTTTATAATCTCAATCAATAATCTCATGGGTTGTTAATTAGGATCTCTGGGGTCATGGTTTGGGATCTAGCCCAAAGAGATACAAATATGTAGGCCGCACATCTATTCCTGAAGGGCAATGTTTTCTCCATTGTTATTAAAGATTTTTTCTGTATATATTAAAACTGATATGCAGGGTACTGTAACAAATTCGGCTGAATCTTCTAGCCAAGCCCATAACACTCAGGGTCAAGGTACAAGTGCTCATAACTTGGAAAGTATTAGGGAGGAAGAAAACTTCTCTTCACCAACTTACCATTTAGTGGAAACTTTTGATGCCTTGAGCATAACAAAGATTGAAGACGTAAGCTTGTCAAAAAGTTTCTTCAGCCAGTGTAAATTAATTGTTTCTCCAGTATCATTTCTATGTTGCACTAAGATATTTCTTTGAAACACTTTAGGAACTCAAGCACCAGCAAGATATCATTCCCAAGGAACAGAGAACTCTGCTTGTGATTTTCTCTGATGGGTATCCACTGACAGGAGATGAGTTAAATGACTTCTTCAGCAGGTAAATTGTACTCTCAATAATATGATACCTATATATGTTAATAATTTTACATTCAAGAATATGCACGCATATTTATTTAGTGAAACTTTTAATATGAACCAAGTAAGAGAATCTCTGTTGGTTATTCAAATATAACTGCTAGGTTTGTGTAGCACGACAAAGTAGAAACACTACTTTGTATCAATAAGTGTCTCTTTGATAAGTTATTTTGTCTGTAGTTTGGCCTTGTTACTGCTCTATATATGTTACCTAATAAATATTTGGTGAGTAAAGTATGTTTACATCTATATATATTGACGCATATCTAATTTTTAGATTATATTTCTCCCACAATGTAGGTATGGAATGGTTCAAGAAATTGTTATAAAAGAACCACCTCTAAGGCTTTATCCAGTCTGTGCCCTCATCACATATCATTCACCATACCCACTACTCATTGTCCTCAATGAAGAAAGGAGGGTACATCTCATCATAAATAGGAAGGATGTATGGGTTCAGCGTTATGTTGAAGATGAAGTGCCCACTTCACCATAAATGGAAATGATTTAGTTTGATGGGATAAGAGAGCCCGCTCCATCAGAAATGGAGAAATAAGTGGGATTAAGGTTTTGTTCAAGATTGCAAGGATATGAGTAATATGTGTTAACCCCAATTACCTAAGTATCTATGTATCTATGTTTGTATTTCAAAATAAAATCCTTGGAGGAAAACTATTATGCCGTCGATGGAATGATTGTAACCCAGTTATCACTAAGCATATGCATGGGATTTGTATACTTAAGAACCAAATATATTATTTACAATGAACCCAGTAGGCCAGAGCCGGGTCCCTCCAGGGACACATCTTCCTTGTAGATGTTGTGAGTTATCTTTGTACAGAAGGAAACTCTCCCGGGGCACCAAGGGGCCCATTGCCGGGTGGTCATGGCAGTCTCTTGTCCCTACTAGTTCCTTGACAAACGGTACTCCGCATGCTCTTCTTGGGCCACTAGTGGGCTTGGGCTTCCTACTATGTCCTTCCCATGGAGACCCCCATTTCCTAGACGCCTCCACAATCAATTCCCACTTTGTAACACCCATGTATGTATTGCACATCCTAGACCCTTCCCTTTTCGCCTATTTGGTGTCCATGAATCAAGTGCAACAATTGGGTTCTCCTTGGTCCTTTCCTTCTCTCTCTACATTCAAAGAATCCTAGTGATATGAGTGGAATTTTTTAATGATATGATGAGATTTGGTAACACATCTGCAATGACCAACAAGGTCAGATATAGGCATTCCCTTACATTTTGGACCCAATTTTTCATTCTCCTTGCAACTTAAATTGACTCACGTAAGACACACCGGAAGTTATCTACTTCATCACTTACAAGAATGTGGTCCCCTTGGTCTATGCAGGAATGACTCAAGTCCAACAGTTGGGTTCCCCTTGGTCATTTCCTTCTATCCTACTCTACTTGCAAACAACCTGGTATATGATGGTATTTCTTTTCAGTCATACGATGATTGGGATTAATAAGGCCTCTGCATTATAAATCATGCCAACACTTTGCTTTCCAAGTCTTCCTTCTCCTTGGAACCAAAATGAACTCACGTAAGACACATCAAACACTTTCTTCATCCTCGTTGAGAAGAATGCAATTCCTGCCTACCTATGGGCTAGAGAAAAGAGCAAAATATTAATTCTTAAAAGTTACTTTCTTACTCCCTCCATCCTGAAATATATGTTATTCTAGATTTCAAGAAAAACAACATCTTTTAACATTAGCCAATTATATATGAAATAATATTAATACTTATAATATATCATTAGTATCATTAGATACATATTTGAATCTAGTTTTTTAGCAAATTTATTAGAGATATAAATATTGCACATATTTTTCTACAAATCGAGTCAAACTTGAGAAACTAACAAGTGTACGCATCCCATAACATCATCCTCTATGGGATGGAGAGAGTAGATGTCTAGGTTCTCTTTTACTAAGAAAATGCTTTCTTAGAAAAAATGGAGTCCATATTATTCTTAAAATTTATACTTTCTTCTAATAAAAAAGATGTTTTATTTACTTATTAATATACCAAAACAACATTTTTGTTACTTGAACCTTACCTAATGGGTATGAATGCATTTGGTACGCTCAAGAACATGCAAATAGCGAATCTCCACCGGCATAAAATATATTTATTATACTTGTCTTACAAATATACACTACATATGGCCCTGTTTAGAACCACGGTAACCAATTTGTCATATTGGATGTGATGCAGACATCATGCCTTGTCTCACGTTTCTAGTTTCCCGCATTAGAATCCTACAACATGTTGGATGCAATGCCTGTGTTTCTTGTTGTGCCAAAAAAAAACTAGACCAGATAATGGGATGTTGGGGTGCCATTGGAAATTGTATTTTCTAAGGTTTTGTATAAAGAGCATAAAAAATGGAGTTCGTATGTGACCTAGGATCGATTTTAGCACAGGATGCTCCTGTATTCCAAGGTGGTAACTATAGCAAAAAAAAATCATTACCGTAATTCTCATGTGCAGCAGAAAATGTTGGTGTATCCAAAATTATTATGACTCTAAATTGTCATATGAGAAACAAACCACCTCATTTCTTTAACAATTTCCACTTTGTTTTTTACATTGTCTTGCAAGAGATTAATGACAAAAGTACGTATTGAATTTTTAATCGGTGGTGCACTCATGGGAAAAACATCACAAAACCCCAATGGGTCATCACAACAAAGACAAGACCTTCATCATCCCTGACATCTTTTTGCACTCAAAATAGCACCATCGTCAGTCTCCTCCTCGGTATTCGAAGTGCTAATGTAGCTTCCATCCTATGCAATAACATAGGAACATGGACTAGTGCAAACTTCCTACGTAACAAAATTCATGGCAGAAGCAACGTGGTAGTAGAAGACTTGGCGGACACCTAAAAAGTGCTTAACCACAGCCCGGAAGTCATCGTAGTCATCTCAATGGGGGCAAGGGAAGCTGCAAGTGCGTCATTGAGCTCATTCTTTAGGTTTTCCGCGATGTCTTGCAGGTCAATGCAAGAATTGTGTTCTATATATATCGTCTGCGGTTTGAGTCGTTAGCAAACAAATAGGCAAAAACACAAAAGTTTATCCCTATATATCAACCTCTATTTGTTGATTAGAAAGTATATATGTGGACCTCTAAGTAGGCAAAGATGGTTGCAAGGATTAGCAATAATTCAATTCAGCAATTGCAAAACTTTAAATTAGTCCCAAGCAAGTTTGTATTGGCGACCCAAACTAGTCTCAGATCTAGTTCAAACAACCAACGACAGCTAAGCACAAGGACTCAAAAACGGTTCAAGCACTTCCAAATTTCTTTTATTTTCCTTTTAAGTTTCTTGTTCTACTTTCCCTTTTTTGCATCACTTTGCATTTTTCTTATTTTAGCAGACTGTGCCACAAGATAATTATATCACAGAGATAACACAAAGGTTTCAATCAGTTGTGATATAATGATATATTTGGATGAAACATTGGCACAACATAGGATGAATTATATCCACATCATCTAATCGACAAGCAAAACTTGGTACTAAAAACGAGTCCTAGATACGATGAACAAAATGACACGACGAGGGACTAAAATTCATAAAAGCAAACCAAACTAAAAATTTTAAGGCACTAAAAGGTTCTAGGACAGCTAAAACGACAATGAATTGTAAATTTTTGGAGGTCAAATTTTTGAAGTTTTAGGACGATGGCGTGAACTAAGTAGATTAAGGCTAAGGATAATAGCTGATTCTCTTCATACCACTTGATGGGGGGGTGGGTAGGGGTGCCATTTGAAAGTGTATCTTATAAGGTTCCATTGTATAAAGAACGTCAAAATGGAGTTTGTACGCGATTTGGACGTCGACGTTTTGGACGTTGATTTTAGCGCGGGTTGCTCCTGTATTCCAAGATGAATTTGTTAGCCTCCAATTTGACCTGAGACATCCATCGTTACTCTTCATCTTCGAGCTTGTTCTCAATTATTCCCTAATCCTCTATTTGTTCTAAACACCATAAAGTGTTCTTAAGATCTCCTTCTGGCGACTGTGGCGAGCTCGGTCTCTAGGGACTTGGTTGTAATTTCTTTTTTCCTAGGGTCCTCTGAGCAAGATGGTCGGTACAGTTGTCCTTATGTATCCTTCTAGCTGGTACCTGTACGTGTACTCCCACTTGTATTTCCTTGTGTATCAATACAGGTATGACTTATCAAAAAAAAGAGCTCCTTTGGTACAGCTTATAAAACAACTTCATCAATGGCTTCACTTGAAGCTGTACCAAATGACAGTTTTAAACGGCTTCCACATATGAAGCCCAAGACAGCTCCCTCGCGCATTACAAGCCGAAATTTAGCCTGATATGAGTTTTGAACCACTTTCAATTGATTGACTTGGCAGTCAAAAACATCACTAAGCCATTGAACTATTGTCCTTACCTGTACGCTGACCGGTTCAGTTTTTCATGTGCCCATGGTAAGGTACCTCACCGGAGAACGTATCTTGTGTTCCCAGGGTCTCACCAGCTCCCTCGCTCCCGCCCATTTCGAGCCGATGGACGGACGATTGACGGATATGATGGAGCTGAAGCATAGTTGTAGCCCGCACGTTTCACCTTGATGCTATTATGTATGTACCCCCCCCCCCTGAAGAAAGGACATATTGTATTTTAGGCCTAGCTTCTACTATTCCCTACCGACCTATCGTCTTCTTCATTTCTTCCCCTTCACGGCTTCGCCGGCTCCGAGGAACAGCGCCTCCGTTATTCTCTGTGCTGGTGAGCATCCCTGCACATCCTCCCATGTCAATCTTCATCTCTCTTTTGCGCGCCTCAACCCTCGACGTGCCTATGCATCTCTGACCAAGCTGAGCTCCGTCACCCTCTTGCGCCACAGTGCCACTCCTAGGTTAAGCTCGCCGCCCGCCGACTTGCCGAGATGGCACCTCTCGGCTGCCGTGCTCTCCTTCCCTCCCCGCGGTCGAGCTGAGTCCTGTTTCCATTGCTCCCAAGCTGAGTGCTGCAACCAGCCTCTGCTTGTTGGCCGAGCACGCCAAACGACGCCAGGCTGAGGCTCATATCCAAATTAAACTCATGATCTGCTGATAGTTAATGATGTTGCTCGCTGGTGGAACGTGTACCATCGTAGTTCATCAAGAACACATAGAACCTGTAGTTGTTGTTGCTGATTTGAAAGTTGGTGCCTCTCTATCTCGGCCATACTCTTGTCAGAAATTACATGGATTCTTGCATATTGCCGTGCAACCTAATTTATTTTTCACATCTATCTCGCAAATTTGGAAATGATTAATCTTTCATATTCCCATAATCCCATTCAGTCATGATTTTTGTTGTACATTGTTACTCGTAATCATAAATACTTGTCACGGCCAACACCAAATTGGTGATTTTACTAGTTCCACACGCTAAATAAACTTGTCAGAAACATCATTTCGGTATGCTGCTTTCTACTTCTTATGTTAGAATTACACTTTATCTTATTAAAGTTCGATGGAAGTGATGGAAAGGGCCACTGGCTTAACTACAATAGTTCCACTTCAAGATCAAGATGATACTGCTGCTATGGTAAATCTGTACCTATTCTTAGATCCCATGTTTATAAACAACACCGGTCTTTTGATCTTGATATTTTATTCTCTGTAGGTTGAAATATGTTTTGATAAAGGTAGTGGCGATAACTACTCAACACCAGAGAAAAACAACTAACGCTATGGTGAACTCTATGCTCTATTTTTGAAACCCATGTTTGTAAATAATTAGTCTTTTGATATTGATATTTTTTCTATAGGTTGATATATGTTTAGATGAAGGTAATGGAGATATCTATAGAACACAAGAACAATTAACCTACCATTCTGTGTAAGAATTTTTTAATACTTTTTTCATTAGAGTCTTTTTAATACTTTTTTCATTAGAGTCTTTAACTATAATGTGCTATGAAATCCCATTTCTCTATTCAGGGTTCAGTTTATGAGCCTGATTGCGAGGATGCCTTAAGAACTGGATGTTAGTGTGATCTCCTCCGGTCCAATCCATGGCCGGGTCCTATCTCGCGCCTGATCGGGGGTGTACAACCAATCAATGGTCACAGACCACGTCAGCGTCAGGTAGCGCTATATTAAAGAGATGGGGCCACAAGTACAAGGTTTGCTTGCACTGCCAGAAACCCCACCTACAAACCCAAACCCGATCTGAGAGGGAAGCGCCGCCGCCCTCTGCACCACGTCATAGTCGCTCTCGGCATCGCTACTGCGCCGCCGACCACCACCAATGCATCCACTACATCACTGTCCAACGAGCTACATCAACATGTCGAGTTCTTGGTCTAAGCCCAACAATCGATCTCTACTCTCTCTCTCTCTATCTATCTATCTATCTATCTATCTCCCAGTGCATGTATATGTTTATATCTAAACCTTGTTCATAAGTCAATGCGATGTTTATACCCAACTAGATTATACTGCTAGATGATGTTTAAGTCTATCACTGTATGCACTCGCTAGTTTGCCATACTCCAGTTTTGCCCCCATCTTGAGTCTTGACAGTACGGCACTATGGCTTGCTGTATTGGAGGAGAACCAATAATCCTTTGGATACACGTGGATTGAAGGGAAATATGATAGGTTACAGATGAAATTAGTTAATTTTATTTTCATTCCCCCCTAATCCACTTTTATCCTGGTTCGTCTTTCTGAATTTTACCATGTGGTTTGTTCCGCCTGCTCCTCTTGTTGCCAGGTGTAGCTAGGGCCGCAGGATTAGTAAGCTCCATCTTTATTCCTTAAGATGCAGGTCCGCAGGATAAGTAAGTTTTATCTTTGCCACTACTAGTGTATGGCGCATGAAGAGAGCTCCGCTGGCACACAGGTAAAAGATAAACAAAGCTCTTGTAGCTAGTATGAAACATGATTGAGGCCAGACAGAGATAGCCAATGTCCTGGTGACTCCTATTCACATGAAAGTCAATATCCTTTTTTTATGAGTAGGAACTCTGTCTTTCCCATCTATTCTTTGAAGTATACTATATATATGGCATTTCATACTCTTTGAATTACACTATATATGGCATCTCATTCTTTCATGGAGAGGAGAAAGAAAGCATTGGCGTTTAAAAAGCCAGGCTCTGAACCTCTGTTTGTATATTAGCGGCAGGTAAGGTAATTTATTATCTAATGACACTCCTTGTAAGGAATGAAAACAACTTAATATACTCCACCCAGTTATATGCACATGTACATCATGATATTTCTAAGAGTGAACACACTTGCATCTAGTCCACTGTAATTCTGTTGTCTGGAACGTCATAAAAAAGTGACAGTAGGAGGTAGTATTTTTAACTCGCAAATGGAATTACCTATTTTCCATTTAATCTGAGAAAAAGTTTATAAAAACAGAAAAAAGGGAAATTTTGGGTCTGCATTTAAGTTTCTTGAACTTTAAGCTTCTGTAAAATAATCCAAATTTCAATAATTAGCACCTTAAGACGTGCCATCAGTTTGAAACCCTGCCTGGTAAAATCTTCTACATGGCAGATTGAAATTGTTTTTCTATGAGGTGACTAAACAAGCAATTTGCTTCATGAATAATGAACCTGCCTAATTTTAGTTATGTATTCTTCCTGTGATTAACTAGAAACTTTATGTTCGTCAGCAATTCAGCATGATTTCCCATTTTGAAGTACTTATGTAGGTAATGAATAGAGGTACAGAACTGCTAGCCCCTAGAAGTCTGGTCCGAGAGCACGTAGGATCGGAAGGTCGGGTTACAACATTGGTACTGGAAAATCAGCCGCTGCAACATCGATCATGGGTAGCTTGCAACATATGGGACTGCGTTTACGGAGGGGTTGAGTAAAAAAAAATCCTGTCACCACATTTGTAACATTAAAATATTGCAGCATTTGCCACATTGGAACATTTCAGCATCCGTCAAAATTTGGATTGATTTCCATCTGAGAAAAAAACCCACAACATCGATCGATTGTATGTTCTAACAAACAGGCCCGCGTGAAACAAATATCGCGATGCAACATTCGATCATGGCAAAAAGCCAACATTGATCAATTCATTGTTGCAACATATAGGGCAGCCTGAAACAATATCGTGATAAAACATTCCATTAGGAAAAGGAAGTTAACGCAATATCAATCGATTCATTGTTGCAACATAGAGGGCGGCCTGAAACAAATATCGCGATGCAACATTCCATCAGGGAAAAAAGCTGACGCAACATCGATCGATTGTATGTTGCAACATACGAGCGATGGAGCATCCGACGGGGTCGAGAGCCTTTGGACGTATGAGTCCTAGCATTACCGGTAGGGATATATGTTAGAAATTTTCATTAGGATTCCAGTCCACCAGATGTACCGTGACATGTCTTGGCGCATTTCTGTAGAAGTTTTCGTGTGAGTAGGTGATCAATTCACCTCGTGCACAGATAAGCTCGATGCAGAATCCATATGCATAGTTCCCTGAAAAAAAAAAGAATCCATATGCATAACAAAGAACATGCTCGAGCAGTCGTGCGGTCGTGCCCCACTAGCCACTAGGAGCAGGCGATATATAGTCCTACCTCTACCACGGAAGGAATCGCTGAGCTCCAGTTCCTTCCGTGGGTTTTCTTCTTCTTTCTTTTTCATTTTTTACTTTTTACTTTTTTTCTCCTTTTCTTTTTTATTTTTATGTATGCCAATAGTCCTATCTATACCATGGAAGGAATCGCTGACCTCTCAGCGGTTCCTTCCGTGGGTTTTCTTCTTCTTTCTTTTTTATTTTTTACTTTTTCTTTTTCTCCTTTTCTTTTTTATTTTTGTGTATGCCAATTGTATTTTTTTATCGTAAAGCAATTTGTTAGCTAGCTTACGAAAGTCTCTTCATTATTCGCCTGTCACGTGATGATGCGTGAAATTAACCGTAATAAAAATAAGATAGAGCCTCTGCTCTATGTTAGAGAAATGCACTATCTCCCATGTAGCCTTCACGTGGATAGGGCTTACGCATTAACCACGCGTCACGACGAAATCAAGAAGTTAACGGTCTAGGCTGCCCTTCTATTGGATTGTTGGTTCTTAGGGGCTTAAAATAGACCTTTCCAAATCAATTGTTTCGATGCTATTTATGAATATTTAATTATTAAACTAATTGCATAAGCCCTAGACTTTTCCCAGAGATGAATCTATTAAGCTTAATTAACCCATGATTAGCATATGCTTAGTACAACATCAGATGAGGTAATCATAGCATAATTAGGCTTCATAGAATCGTCTCCCGAGAAAAAAAAATAGGGCTCATGGAATTCATTATGTCATTGGTATATATTTAATATTCTCAGTTAGTGTCCAAATATAAGATGTGACTAGGTTTCTTTTAAGTCCCAAGGGAACTGACACACTCTTACATCACCTCTTCCTTTTATAGTTTTATCTCACCTGTCACCTCACACTGTCAGAAAAAAAAAGGTGCATGGCAGGGCGGCCCATCGTGCTTAACTATAGACGTAATGTCTATATTTATCGGTGGAGTTCTATAAAGAGATTGTGAATAAATGCTTATATTTTGTATAATTAGCCTTTTACACTCTTTTGAGATAAAGTTGATGTCACTGCACCTCAAAATAAGATGCTAAGCGTGAAGGTTATGATATTATTTTAAAGACCACTTGCACATAGTTTGATCGTGTATTTGTACTTCGAAAGTGTGTTGTTGTTGCAGTTTTTATTTTTTCCTATTTACTTTTGTGTCTGTAACATATTATTTTAGGAGAACTATAAGATTATTTTTTATATTGCTAATATAATTTATGATTATCCATTCTTATACACAATTAAGTATCGAAGCTAAAACATATACATGATCATAATATTATTTTGTAAAGAAATATTTGTTACGGGCGCGGTGTTAGTGTGCCTACCATCCTAGTATATACAGGTGCCAGGGAAGAGATTGAGGGTGATCAATGTATTGTTTGGTTACTGGTTATATATAATGGAATGAACCAGTACGATTGAAACAAACAGTCAGTTATATGGTTGTCATTGCCATGACGACTGAATCATCAATCCACAAAAACAAAAGCATATACAACATGAAGTCATGTCTCTTGGGCCACCCCTGGCTCGGTGAGTGAGCGCGGATGTTCCCCACTTTCCCTCCCGGTTTTTCTCATTCATTAATGTTTCATGACGAATGATGGTGATCATAACCTTGCCTTCCTATGAGCGAGAGTGTTGAAGTATTGCTGGTCTGCGTGCCAAGTTTGAAATTCGATGCATCCACCAATAAATTTATAAATTCGAATAATGTGTGCAAGTGTGCAACTCCCAACTTATATAACCTTGGCCATTGACTTGAGTAAATTTTTTGGATTACTTTTTTAGAATAGTGTATTTTTATCTGTTGTGAAAATTATTTACATGATATATTCATTTTATAAATTGTTATTATCATGTTCCCATACAAATCGTGGTGAAACTTGTGCTTGAAGACCTAATCGATGTCCAAGGTCAGCCTCAATTTATTCTTAATGAGAGAGTAATAAAAGGATATATTCCCATCAAATGTGGATTCCTTTCATCATATAGAAAAATTGCAGTAATTAAAATGTTTTTATTATGTGAAAGAAATGTAAAATATTATTGCCATTTATGCAGACTGTAAAATGACATATATGGTAAATTATTTGCGATAACACCTAGATCAAAGTTATGAAGTTTGTTCGTTCAGAATAACCACGTCTTTAAATATTTTTTTTGAGTAACACGTCTTTAAATATTCATTCAGTCCTCATATATACATCTGATCATCATTATTTTATCAAAAAATAATAAATACAACAAAAAGGGAACATAAAAAATAATAGTATTTTTATAACAAGATTAGTTACAAGACATGAAGGACGTGGTGGTGACCTTGAATTTGTAGTCTAACAGGCTTTATCACTGGAGGAGGCAATCAATGACCCAAAGGGTAGTGATAGCGCCCAACCGCGGAAGGCTCACGAGGTCCATGCTAACTTTTAGCCCTCTACTGACTAGCCAAGTACACGAACACAGATGAATCCACATCAAATCAACGTGGCACACTTTTATTTCCTGGTGTCTCCTTTTCCGTAATTCAATAGCTATATAGTATTTTCTTGTGGTCCTCCATCATATAGAGTACTTGCTCATTTTTTTTAATAATGGAAACAGAGTTTCTGGCCTCTGCATAGCACGCAACCCGGTTTTTTGTTATGATTATTACAAGAAAAGTCAGTTCACAGACTGACACAAGGAACATAAATAAAACATAAATTAAGGAGGATCGAGACTATTATTAGAACACCATCCATGAGAAGCATAAATTTCTAGTGCAGTCGTCTCAAGAGCTACACTTGTCTCCCGAATGCGTCCTCTAATCTCCTCAGGCCGCAGTAGTGTGGCAGAACCGCCTAATTTAAACTGGCTCAAGTGCGCCATGACGACCTTTTACGGTCATTGGACGCACTTCAAACAGTTTAAACTGGTGATCTGTCGGGTGTCCCTAGGACTTCTCGATAAACCAAGTTAACTTTTATCTTTACCATATGACGAGATCGTTTTCGGTAAGGAGAACACAACAAGCATTACCATTTTTACATAACATACCAAGATTCTTACTTATTTCAAGCCAAGTTTTGAAGAGAACTTAAATGCAAAGTCAAGCCATTACTAGGAGTTTAATACAAACCAGTCTAGGTAGTTCTATTCCACAAATATCTACAACCTCCGGCTCAATCCTAGAATCACCGGGACCATGGTGATTTAGGCCTTCGGGAACTCCTTTGTGCCCTCTTCAGGAGCCGCTTCTAAAAAACAACAACGAAGATCCCCTGAGTACGAAGGTACTCAGCAAGTCTTACCCGCCTTACCAAAGAAAAGACTCTCAAGGAATATGATTGGACTTTACGTGGGTTTGACTGACTCGACCCTTTTGCCAAAAAGCGTTACTAAAGCTTGATCATTATATTTTCTTTATTTTAGATCCGTTGAGTTGTTACTTATCCATCTAGGTTATAAAATATTTTGCTTACAGGTGGTACTAAGCTCAACCAGCATTTATGAATCAAACTGATCTGGTTCAACTTGTTTCCTCTACGATGTTTAATAGTTGATCAAGTGCACTCATAACCAAGAGTTGTGTCGATCCGGATCAATGTACATCCTGCAGGAGATACCTAGCCTCGAGTCACGCATAGTCGATCATACTGTACGCAACAACCTTTCAATCAGCTGGGCCAACGACCGGAAATATCCTTACTTGAACCCGGGAACGCACCCCCACGTGGGCCCCACGTCTGGCGACCACCCCGAGAGTTACATGCTACGATCCCGCCTTTCTCCGACCCAGCAAGCACGGGTAAGCGATATTTCCAATTATTGAACCAACTAATCTAATTGGCTTTACTGGTCCCATAACCCAGTAAGAAACCAGGTAGAATCACTTGATCCCCAGTTAAGACAACGGATCGGTCCTTAGTCATTTAAGCAAGTAGGCAGAACTAAGGATCGAGCTTACCTCAATCCCTCCTACCAACTTCTGCCCACTATCTTTCAACACCAAGCCTTTCGTGATTCATATAAGATTGGTGATAGCCTAGATCAACATCTTTTAACTTAACCTTGCTAAGCATAGCCAATGTAGACATTGCTAATCAAGTTTCTTAACTAGGCAAGGATAGTTCTACCAAGGATTATTTCATGCATCAAAGGGTTTCCAATCAATCCCTAACCTAATGCAACATTAAAGCATAAGATTTGGACTCATGAATATTATAAAATAAATAGGTGATTCAAGGATGCTTCGGGGCTTGCCTGGAATCACAATCAAGTTAGATCCTTCCGCGAATTGAGATTCCGGAGCGACGACGATCACTTCCTTGAATTGTCGTTGCTACTCCGAGAGTCCAACAAGCCCGTACTCCGAAGCTTGAGATACTAAAACGTAATGAGAGTTAGCGATATGATATGCGACACTTTTCAAAGAAGTTATGCAACTTTCCCTTCTCGATAAAGTTGCAAGCCAACTCAAGCTACCCCAAGATTTTTAAAGATAAGCCTATGATTTTCTTTTTAACAAAACTTGCCCTAAATCATTTTTAGTTGATTTTTAATGATTAAAAATCATTTTCTAACTGGATAAAGCATTTAAATAAATAAATAAACATATTTTACAAATCATTTTTAATTATAAAAGAATTATTCAGAATTTTAGCATTTTTAGTTATTATTAAGCAATTATTTATTAAACCTAAACAAAGGAATTAAATTAATTGTCTATACTTGATTATTTAGCATTTTTAATGGATAACAAACTTTAAAACAAGATTAACAAAATTGTGTTTCAGCATTTTTGGACTTTCCTACGATTTTCTATGAATTAAAAGGTGGAAAACCGAAAATTAAATCTATTTTCAAAACCTAAAAGGAACATTTGCACAAAACCCCCTGGGCTTTCCTTCCTTCTTCCCCGCGGTCCCTCCCTCTATTTAAAACAGAGAGGCGGCGCTGACCGCGCCCCACCGGCCCTGACCGGCGGCGTCTCGCCGGCGACGAGCTCCACCGGCCACGGGGAGGGGCACCTACAGCACCCTCACGGCCCGGCGCACCTACTCCCCCTCTCTTCTCCCCCGATAGCTGCTCGGAGAGCTACCCGCGACGGAGCAGGTGGCGGCGCAGGGCAGAGCCTCGCCGGCCGGCTAAACCACGGTGGGAAAACAACAAACTTCTAGCCTATGAGCACCAGCGAACCAAGGGAAAAACTATCTCACCCACTAAACTGAACCGAGATGGACGGAGGAAGACTGCCCACGTGCGCCGGCGACCATGGCGGGTGGTGGCTGCTGGAGATGAGGAAAACGGCGGCGCTTTGGTTCTATGATGGATGAAGCTCAACGGGGATTGATCGGAGAGGTAGAGGAGTTCAATACGAAGCTGTGGGCAGAGGGAATCGAAGGATGGAGGAGGGATGGCGGCGTGCGACGGCAAAGACGCCGACGACCCGAGAGAAACCGGAAATGGCAAGGGAAAGGAAAAGACGTAGAAAGGAGGAGGTGGAGAGCTATATATCGACGAGAAGAACCACACTGAGAACGCCACCTCCTGCTGATCACATCGCCACGACGGTATCATGCGCGACGACGCGTGGCCGGTTACCGACGTCGAACCGCCATTGCTGCGCATCCAAGCTCTAGAACCGAGGCATTGCGAGCCATTTTTCTCCCAAAACTTCATCTAAACATGTCAAGCTCCAAAAAGAAAACTTGTAGAGGGATCCACACACTACAACTTCTCTGTTGTGACTTCTTTGATCCAGTCAGTAAATCATGCGGATTGGAAGCTCAAATGTTGGGCGATTTCATTCCCTATTTTCAGAACTTGAAATTGAATTTCTCAAATTACTTCCAATTTCGTACTCAAACTTTATTTGATTCCAAAATAAAAGTTGTAGGGTAACACTTAAATTGTACTTTCTCTTTTTGAACCATAGTGAGATTCTCAACCAATCACTGGAAATCATCGGGAGAAAGTGTTCTTCCAAAAAGGAAACCCTAGATGCAGCCCGAACTTCAAACTGAAATTACTTCCAAAACTTGAATAGAACTTGACCATGCTCGAAATACAAAAGTTCTTTGCCTTAACTTTAATTTCATTTCTTATTATTGGACCTCTATCAATTTCTCAACGGTTTGAGCTCAATTGCAGAAATTTCAACTCAGCTTTTAAAACTATAAACTTGCTGAAATATTTTCTGATTCGATCTTTGAGCTTGATTTTCTCCCTGATTCTGACCCGATATTGATATGACCCAAACATAAAAGTTGTTTAGAGTACTTTGCTTAACATCTTTCATTGTTACACCTTGATCATATGATGAGCAATTTTCTCACAATTCGATACTCAACATGGCTGTTCAGTCATGTTTAAAAGCTGAAACTTAACTCTATTTTTTTCGGATAGTGAATAGTAACTTTTCTCTTTTTCCTTCTCCATTTAATTGAGCTATTCCCATACTCTTTTTCATCCCAATTTTGTTTCAAACATTCTCCATAGATCCCTTTGGTCTATTTGAAATTTTTACTTCAAATTTATGTCAAATTTTGACTTTGGTCAAACTTCGTTCCTTTCAAAAATCTGGGATGTCACAAGTAGCGACCAATACCTCAGCCAATATGCTCCTCTGAATAAAGCCTGCAAAAATGATATATACTTAACATTATCAAATCATATATCATTTCTGCATCGCCAGATCGCCCAACACATGGCAGCCGCACCCACTAGAATAATATCACGCTTTTCATTATCAAAGTGGGAGAGCCAATCGTCCACTATATGTGTTATAGATCTAGGTGGGTTAAGACCTGTGGCCGTATGAACTATTCTCCAGATGTTTCTATCATGGTGGCAATCAAAAAGGAGATGTTGAATTGTCTCATTTGAGTTACAGAAACAACAATTTTGACTACCAGACCAGTTCCTTTTTTATGCCAAAAGATAAATAACGTAGTGACACATATTGCTAGTAATAATAGGTGTGTGCAATGACATCCACTAAACACTAGTGTCACATATGTCCAATAGTTATAATTTAGGTAGAACATGCTCATTGTTACTTCACTACTTTAGTTGTTAGATTCTCACGACAACACCAGAAGACCTTTGCTTCAATGCAGCTAGACCTGGCACACAACTTGTACAAATACAATAACGTTATATGTGACGTGATTTTGCCTATTAATTAAAAGCATCGCAGCCAAATTAAAGGCAAGATAATAAATTTGTTTTGTTCATGAATATGGTTCTTTCTTCTTCTTCTTCTTCTTCTTCTTCTTCTTCTTCTTCTTCTTCTTCTTCTTCTTCTTCTTCTTCTTCTTCTTCTTCTTCTTCTTCTTCTTCTTCTTCTTCTTTTGCTATTTGCTTTCGACTGCAAATACTACAAACAATTTTCATGGCATATTATTGAAAATAATGTTAAGTATTATGGGCGCCTATGTAAGATCATCTTTCAATATATGAGTAGAATCAGTTTTTTTAGAAACATGCATTTTTACACACAACCAGTATCTTTGTGAATATAATCTCTTTTACTTGGTAGTCA
Organism: Digitaria exilis; assembly: GCA_015342445.1. Lineage (NCBI taxonomy): Eukaryota > Viridiplantae > Streptophyta > Magnoliopsida > Poales > Poaceae > Digitaria > Digitaria exilis. Next base: position 1,772,725 of record JACEFO010001746.1, on the reverse strand, counting down.
TTAGTGAGATTTTCACTTATCATTTTATGTTTGTGGATAACTTTTTATATTAAAAACAAGTGACATTTTTAAAGTATGTCTGAATTTCAGGCAAATTTGAAGTACTTTTTAAAAATTATAACAATAATCTTGCTACAGAAAACCCACTCCAAAGCAAATTTTAGACACACAGCGCTATAAATATATGGCTGGGCAAGAGATTATGTGTCCAAACTCCTAAAGGAAAAAAGAAAACCCACTTCACCCGTTGGCGTCCTCATCCGTCTCATCGATCCACCAACCCTAGCCTCCCTAATCCCTATCGCCACTCGCCGCCGGCGCGAAGCGAAGCAAATGGTACGCCGCCGCCGCCCCTTTCCTCCGTCGCACGCGATGCCGATGCTGTTCCCTGTTGGAAATGGCGCTGCCCTGACCAATCTCCGACCGGTTCTTGCAGATGGCGAGGGACCGCCGCGGCCGGGGGGGCGGCAGGGGGAGGTTCACCGGCGGGCCGCGCGGCGACGAGCGGCCGTCGCGTACTCAAGGCGCACGCTTCGATGAGGACCCGTACAACCCGCCCCCGCGGCGCGCGTCGGGGTGGGGCGTGGCGCCGCCGTCGCGGCACCTGTGGGTGGGCGGCCTGGCGCCGGGTGTCTCGTCGTCCGACCTGTCGGAGCTCTTCATCCGATGGGGGGACGTCGACGGCATCACCCGCGACCCCGGCCGGAACTTCGCGTTCGTGAGCTTTAGGCGGGAGGGGGACGCCGTGGCTGCCATGCGGGAGCTGCAGGGGGCTCGCCTCGCCGGGGCGCCTGTTAGGATCGAGTTTTCCAAGGTGGTTAGTGTTGAACATTCTCTGTTCCTAATCATATACATTTGTTTCTTTGCCTCCAAAATATCATCACCAGTGCACTGTTCTTCTCTTAGCATGTGTGCAACAGTAATTAATCTCCAAACAAGAACGACTAGTTTTGAGAAACTGAGTATACCAACGGCTAAATTTAGGATCCACAGCTTTCCACAGGGTCGAATTGGTCCAAAGCAGGTATGCCTGTAAAATGCGCAGGAACAACAGAATAGAAGAAGTTCAGTTTCGATCTGGCTAATGGAGACTCTCGATTGTTCATCTGGGTAAGTCCTACCATTGTGGGATTTATTTGGACAGAACCATTGCACACAGGTTACACTGAAGCGAAATAGTTCACACCCAAGTGATACTAGTTGTCACTCAATTGTCATCAAAGGGCAACATAAAACAGCTCAAATGAACAGATTTAGAATTTTTACCAGGTGGCTTCCCTTGTCATCCTACTCCAAACCAATAACACTAGAAAGTACTTGGTTATGTTTGATGAATGTGTCTCATGTCAATAGTTCAGCAATATGATGAGGCATTGAGTAGTGAATAAATCTTGGACCGAAAGTTCTTAGATGATTATATGCAGTGCAACCTTATTTTTCAAACATCCAACACAATTATCCTTATTATAAGTAGATCAGATGCAGGCACTCCTTGTTATAGAATCCAGATGCAGTGCATCATCGCTTGAAAAATCTTATTTTCAATTAATGGTAACATATTCAGTTTATTATGTAGTGCACCTCCTGATGTTGAACAATCAGGAAAAATACATGCACATGGAAACTACCTGGATGTTTTCTTTCTCAGCAAAAGCGAGATGGTATGGCATTGCATATGAGTTATGCCGCATCAGAGAGCTTGCTGCAAGTGCAATGTGCCAATATCATTGATATGGAATACTAAATTTACCTGCACCCTGTACCCTTTCTCAACGCTTGGTACTATTAAGCTTTCTCAAGTGAACCATGGCAGCCAGAGATTATTTGTTACTTAAAATTAATCTCCATATGTGGCTGCAATTCTGCTGCTTGGAAAGTGTTACCTGTCTATCTTTAGTGGTTAAATGTGTAATGGATTTAAACTATACTGATGTGACCTCACTTAAATGCATGCAGGCCTGTGTTATCTAACGGGCATGCATTAAGAACTGTTGCTTTATACGAGCTTAACATTTATAATTTACAGTATGACCATGTGGTTGCTTTGTGTTCAAATGGACAACTACCTATATGTTCAATGGTAATGTAATGGTTTAAAAGTAATGTCTAAAAGGCTGAAGCTTCATATATTCAATAAAATATATTACTTCTTTTACCGGTAAAGTATGTATTTTTTTACTTGTTTGCAACCGTTCCATATGAGCTCTCTTACACACAAATGAGAAGTTACCTTGGATTATATATGTATTATAAAATATTGAAAAGCATTGGGAAATAGCAGAAATACCTCGAATCCTGAGGGAAGTAAATTAACCTTAAGTGTCATGTGTGAACATACATTTAAATCGTCAACTATTATTGGATCCAGTTGTATTCCAGTAATTAGCCGCATCAGTGTTGGAGTAAAGATATAGGCCCTTATGGCCCATGTGTCTGGCCCATCTATGAGGCCCATGTATAGAAACTATATATCCCACCCTTTTAGGGTTTGGAGGAATACAGCGGAATATTCCCTTCCAATAATTAGCATTTAACAGTTGCTCGTCTGCCCCATGGTTTCATTGTAACTAGCTGGTATGAGTATGACTTGTTCTCAGTTTGCAAGTATAATCAGAAAAAAGCTTGGTTACTGATTGAAGTACCATGGTCTACATAATTTTGATTTAAAGAAGATTACAATATCCATATGGCAGCCTGTAGTGTGTGCTCTGATTGATTGCTGATGGACTGCTGAAGTAGTATTGCTGAACTCTCTTACTAGATGGCATGGTAAGCCAATATCGTGCTGGGATAAATTCAACCTTCTGCAAATGCATACAGGAATACTGCTTACCTCAAAGGAACCAGGACTGTAAATGACTATTTTTTTATGTTCAAATTAGAGTGCAGCAATGTTTGCAACAACTCATGTGCAATTTTAAATTCCTCAAGATTAATGTGGATGACTAAGGGACACCGAAACAGAACAAAGAAAAGCAGCAATTTCTCCTAAGCAGAGCTCATCCGGTTGAACTTTACTAAACAGACAGCCACAATAGCTGTAGTAGGAAACCTGAAGAAGTAAAGAATCATATGAGTCTATAGCCCTTAATATAATACATGCAGCCCATATATCATGGTTCCTAAGGTGTCGCCAAAGTCACAAGGAACTCGCAGGGGGCATGGTGTCCCCAACACCTAGCCAATAGGGAAATCAAGAGGTAACCAACAAGAAAGGCCAACCATTGGCCAGCATGCAGCGCCCCTGGGTCATCCGTCGCGGCAGCGGCTTATCTGGAGTGGGGCCAGGGCAGCCTGTCGATCTGAGGACTGAGAGTGCAGTGGTGTGAGGAGCAGGCAAGCAGCACTGAGGGGAGGGAAGGAGTGGAGGCAGGCAGCCTCTAGGGAGAGTGGAAGTTGAAAGAAGAGCTAGCTATGTGGTTGGTGTTGCGCCACTGCGTGAGAGAGAAGCGGAGAGCCTGGCGGCGTGCAAGTTGGGAGCTGAGTGACCTGGAGGGGATATGTTATGTATGGGAGGGGGCACTTGTGGACTGGACCATCCACTTCTCTTCTACTTTGCTCTTTTCTCCTCTTTTTCCTTTTTCCGTTTTCATTCTCCTCCCTGTCAGCTGCTGCATTTTACTCTCTTAGGCTGGTAAGGCGTCGCCTTGCCTCGTCATGAGTGCCTAGGTGTTGTGGCGGGGATGGATTGCCACACATTGATGGAAACTTATATGTCAATTAGACATTTCCTTAAACTACTCATATGGTTGTAGCCTTGTAGGCTACATATGTCAATTCAATTCCAATTGATTCCTCGCTAGCGAATCGCAACCACACGAGCGGCGCCGGCAGGGAAAGGAGAAGGGGCGGCGCCTGCGTGCTTCTTGCCACCACGCTGCTTGCCTGCCCTTGCGCGCTTATGCGCTTCCAGCTGCGTGGGATGCCAGCGGCATCGATGCAAGGGGCCAGGTCCGAGCGGCGAGAGGGCTGGAGCAGGGCTGGAGCGCGTGGGAAATAGGCAGGAGCGAGCGTGCGAGAAGCGATGCCGAGCGGTGGTGGCTCTGCAAAGATGCCTCGCGGGGGGATGGTTTTGCCGATCCGGATTGCTAGCGAAGATGGATGGAGAGGCTGTTGGATCGCAGTTTTGAGTGGTTTTGTAAAATTTTACCTATTCAAGACCTTTTACAGAGTCTCTTGGAGATGCTCTAAGCCTAATTCAGATTGTGGTGCCCAAAAATTTTGACAGGGACAAGGGCCTGCAAATTGTTGGGCATCAAGCATCACTGAGGAATGTGGTTTGGCCTTTGGTTTCCATCATGATGCACTTGCAGTATATTTCATGCCTTTTCTTGGCAGTTGGCAGTTTATAGAATGCTGCGAAACTGGAAATGTATATTTTTTTCCTCTCAGATGGTTCACTTTTTGTATATTCAACTTGAGCATCTAAATTTTATCTCGAAACCAAGCCTAGATAGCTGAAATTACACTTTCTCACTGTCAACAATGTGCAGCTCACAAGCTTGAATCTATAGTGTGCCTCCAGTGACTTCTCATTTTCTATTGAACCTTGACTTGGTCGCCTATACTATCACGAAAGTCGTGTGTGAAGAACACGACCCTATCAATCCATGATAGAGGATATCCCTTTTGTTATTGTTTTGATAATAGAGGAAATAATAAAGTTGTGTAGATCAGAATACATGTAGGGTTATTTGGCTGGAGCTTTGTTGCTCATCACATATTTATAGACTAGCAGATTCAGGAACTTGAGTAGTTCACTGGATGAATGCCATTTTCTAGCATTCCATGGAGCTAAGAATTACTCCATGGAGCTAAGAATTACTCCTGTAGCTGCTAATGGAGTTGTCTTCACTGACATCTAATTGCTTGTTACGTCAGTTTGAGTTCACTTTTCTCTGATTAGGAGTTCAGGACTAAACAATATATTGTTTAATTTGTCAACTATACTTTAATCTTGTATTTTAGCCTACCCCTTCGTATCCCAGGATCGTTTATTATCTTGCTTTTACGATGTGCGCACATCAAGTGGTATCAGGTTACCTGAAGTATTTGAATTTACAGGATAAGGCTTCAGGTAGCTCAGTGGATGACAGATATACACAGTATGCTGATGAGAGACATTCCATTGAACGTGGAAGAAAACGGCAACCAAGTCCTGAAAATACAATAGATAAATCTAAAAGAAATAGGTCCACAGAACCTAGTGATGTATTATGGATAGGTTTTCCTCCTGGATCAAAGGCAGATGAGGCGCTTTTGTGGGAAGCCTTTTCACCTTTTGGGGAGGTTGTCAGGGTAACAACATTCCCTGGCCGTACATATGCATTTGTACAGTACAGTAGTATTGCAGCAGCCTGCAGAGCAAAAGAAGCACTTCAGGGAAAGCTTTTCAATGATCCTCGAGTAAGCATATGCTTTTCCCGAAATGAAGGTGCTGCACCAGAAGTTGGGAAACGATCATTTGTTGCCCCATATTCCCCGAGTGCCCGGCCGGTTTTCAGAGACCAAGTTAAATCCTTGTCTACGGCTAGGCCTTTTGATAGTCCTCCAAGAGATCTTCGCATGTCATCACCACATTTTGGCCCAAACAGGTTATCAAGAGATTCAGATGATGTGACCTTCCGCAGGGATAACTATTTTCAACAGGAAGATGGAGTAGAGCTTGGCCGTGTTTCTAATATCAAGCCTTTTAGAATACGGGAGCTCGGTCCAGACAGAAGGATGCCTGAGGAATTGTATGAGCCCCATAGGCGAAGCCCTACTGCTAGGAGTGATGCGCCATGGCACGACATTCCTTTTGAAAGACCTCACAGACCCTTACCATTGGAAGATTCCTGGGATGTCGAAGACAATTCACGCCTTTTTTCAAAGACGCTGAGGGGTGCTCAAGTGCATGATGCGGAACTTCCTGAATATCCTTTCTCAGAATTTGATCGAGGAAAAGGCCCCGACTACCCAAGGAGGCCCCATCAAGATCTGCCAGAAGATGATTTACGTTCTAGAACCTATCCATTTGCTCCTATGAATGCTAGACATCACATTGATCCTTTAAAGAATCTAGCTCCACTTGTAGATAAACATGAACCATGGCGTGCTCAAGAGAATTTTGCTAGGCGTCTAGGAGAAATGGATAGATCGACTCCTGAACGTCATGAATCTGCTCTTAATGACGAATGGAAATGGAACGGTACAATAGCAAAGGGAGGCACACCAATCTGCCGAGCTCGATGCTTCCCAGTTGGGAAGGTCCTTAACTTCATGCTGTAAGTTTGCATTCTTATGTTCCTATATTCCATTTTCTCTATTAGCTACAGTTTACAACACAACATACAGCAGCAAATATCAGTGAGCAGTTAAGATTTCCTTCATTAGGAACTCTTCAGTTTCTTTATGGTATAGCCAGTAGCATTTAGACTGCATTACTGCATGCTTTATTATGTTGCCCATAGTGTGATTACTGGGATATCCATTCTTATTGAAATCACTCTATGTTTGAGCATATTTTGTTCAAACTTTGAGTGTTGATGTTCATTTTATTAATTCTTTTTTTTTTTTTTTACTTTTTAGGCCTGAGTTTCTGGATTGCACTGCTAGGACAAGTCTAGATATGCTGTCGAAGCACTACTATCAAGCTGCAGGCAGTTGGGTGGTATTTTTTGTTCCGGAAAATGATGCGGACATGGCAGCTTATAATGATTTCATGAGTTACCTTGGTGATAAGCAGCGTGCAGCAGTTTGTAAGCTTGGAGAGAGGAGCACCTTGTTTCTTGTTCCACCTTCAAATTTCTCTGAGCAAGTACTGAGAGTGCCTGGAAAAGTCAGCATATCTGGAGTCATTCTGAAGTTTCAGCAGTCAAATCCAGATTATAGCTCGCCAAATCGCAAATCATTGGAGACAATTCACCCATCTTCGGCAAGTAACTTGAACAATGATGTAAACAGTCATGAACATCTGAATGCACCGAAAAGACTCAATCCACCAGATATCAAGACATTCCCACATGGTCCAGATTATGTCCACTCATCGGGTGGAAGCTATACCCCAGCAAGTCCTGATATCATTTCACCTTACAAGCCAGAGAGTGTTGTTCCATCATATGTTGTCTCTCAGTTACCACATGAACCGCAACCAGCTGTCTCTCGCATGGGTATAGCGCAAGATCAACATCAGCAATTCCCAAACATGTTGCCCTCAGGATGGTCAAGTAACATGAATGATCCAAATCAAGGTTCTGGTAACTTCAGTTCTTTGGCCCAGAGTGCAATCTCACATCCGCTAAATAACAGGACACAGGAGTCATACTCATTTGCTAATCAAGGAGTACCAAAAGGGACATCATCAGGGTATGCACCTGGTGAAGCATCCAGCAGCATGTCCTGGCCTTCCATGCAACCAAACACACAGCAGGTAGTAGCTAGACCTGATCAACCTACTATTCCAGTATCGCTGCCACCAGATCAACTTGCACACCTGGCTGCCCTTCTTGCACAGCAAAACCAACCTGGAAAAGTTAGTTTGCCAGTGAACAGCTCAGGCAATCAATCTGGATTCATACAGAATTCCAGTTCTCATGGACATGTAACAATGATGCCAGGCAGCTCTGGCTCCATGGCTATCCAGAACTCACTGCCACCTGTTCCACCATATATGCCACAGTTACCTGCGCACCCATCCAGTGCTCCTATACTTTCTAACACCAATTTGCCTATACCACCCATGCATGATTTGGTGAACCCAGCTCATTCTTCCATGCCAGTGAGACCGTTCGTTCCTCCACTTCCTGAAGGTCCTCCGCCCTTTCAGCAGAGCATATCCAGTGCTCCCATGGTACAACCTTTAGGTCCTCACGGCCAGCAACCTAGCCAACAACAGTCTACTCAGGAAGATCTTGATGGAGATCCTCAAAAACGCCTTCAAGCAACATTGCAGTTGGCAGCAACCCTGCTCAAGCAGATACAAAATCAATCAAATCCTGGTGCCCAGAAATAGACGCAAGGTAATTGTTTCTCTGAAAATCTTTTTCATCTCTTGATTTTTATTGGCACACAGAGTATGTATTGATTTTTTTATTTCAGCAGTGTTATTGCTGCAGGATCTGTATATTCTTTAATAAAAATGCATCCTTTTGTATTGCTTCAGTTACTCAAAGTCATTGCTCTATCTTTATTTCTGGGGTCTTGTCAGTACGAATTATATCTTGCGTGCTAGGAAAAAAATCCTTGGGAACTTAAACCTATGTAGGTCGAAACAAAACTTGAATTAGTTTTAGAATTGTGTGATCCGAATCTCGAGATATACGAGATGTGTTATCTGTGTAGCTTGTAGGACACAAGTAGTGGCACCTCTTATCACTTATCATTCATTTAGAGGCCACATGTAGTTAGTTTAAATCAAGATGCCTCCGCAGTATGCCCCAATGAAAATAGATACGAGTTCCATTCGCAGATGTTAAGATCTAGGATTTGTTATTGAAGGAGATAGGAATGTGGATACTGCGATGGATGATCTGGGTCCTGAACCTTGCCTTCAGCAGAGGTTGATCTCTAGGAATAGAGAGAAAGGGAGAAGGTGAAGAGAGCTACCTAATTGTAATCTAACGAGCCCTTAATTATCATTTTTATCCAGAGGGAAACTTCTTGCACTTTTCATGGATTAGCAATCATCACCAGTTGATTTACATCTTATGGCAGGTTACCTGTTCTGTCAACCCAGAAGAATCTTACGGTGCCAGTGGCGTGAATGTCTGTTCCTTGTAAACTACGGGCATTAGCATCTGTCTGAACTGCTCTTTGCCTGGTACAAATGGTCAAGCCTAAAGTTGGGATTTTGTTGTTTCGTTTCTTGAGCGCGTCTATACTGGCTTACAAAGCTTCCATGGGTAATATGGTACTGCAGCTTCATATCGATTATGTTTATTTTTACCTTCACCCCAGAGTTGCAGAGTAATGTGTTATATTTCTCTAAACCAAGCCTGCTAACAAGTCTTATATCGATGCACTCCGCATGCTTGCATGGCTTCGTTTCTTCAGGCTCTTATTTGAAATTTGTGGCTAAGCCTTTGATTCTGGTACCGGAAAGCCTAGTAGTATCTTCTATCTTGCTGGGATGAATGACGATCGTCCTGTAGATATATTATTAAATATTTACATACCAATCCATGAATTGGTCTGATGATAGTTTAGGTGATTAATGATACCCTCCTGTTGTGGTGTTTGTTTCTTTCGAGTTGTCTCAAACCGTCTTAGGTCCTCTTTCTTTTATGTATGTCACGATCCTTTGACACTACTTTAGCAATAGCAGGATTGGGTGCAGCTTTGCAACTCCTGACTATTGGAACTATTTGCTGCAATGGAACGTGGATGCTCTTTGAATCCATGCCTGCTCTTGAGATACCGATGCTTGGGATTTTTTGTGTTTTGTTTAAGCCCCGCTCAGCTTTCACCTTTGGGTCACTGGTGTGGGCTGAGCTGGGAATCATGGCGGCACTTGTTTCAGTGCACCGGCAGCTTTATGCCGCCTCTGCCCATGGATGGTCTGTCTGCTAAAGAACGCAGCATAACCGGCTGTTATCATCAGTGATGGCCGGCTAGAAAGTTTGCATGAGCCGAGAGGGTATGATGCGCTGCATTTGCAGCAGATTTATTCCCCTGGTCTCGTGTCACCACCTATGAGAAATGATGATAGGCCTTTCTTTCTGCTACGTGTTAGCTGTGGTTTTCTTTTTAATTTCTTGTTTATATCTGTGTAATCCAGCTTTGTTTTGTTGGGGGAAAGAGGGACAGTGATGTACGGATGATTCAGGTGTTGTACTATGATGTTTCATGTTTGCCTGCCCCTTTTATCTTTATTTTGTTTCGTATTTAGATCCAGCAAGTGTTCGAGCCTGTGAGGTTTGAATTAGGATCTTGCAGATCCTGCAAATGGTGTCACCTGTTCTCGCTCGTATGCTTTGCGTGTCAAGCTCACATGCTAACGGCTCCAGACCAACTTTCTTCTCCCACTTTGAGCCTCCTTGCTCCTTTTTTCTGCCCGGTGTTTCTTTTTCTGCTCGTGGGCCCCGCTCCTACAAGACTTGGCATTTTGCTTCAGCAGAAGACGGTTTTTGAGCCTTAAAGTTTGTATCCCAGCGCGCCAATTTGAGCTAAATTCCAGCTTTCAACAAATAGCAACCAATTTGAGGGCAAAACCATCTAAGGTTAATGTTCTACAATCTAGAGTGACCCTGTTTTCGTGTAAATGAGTCCATCCATCCGCTCTCAGTAAAGAATGGTCGGCACCACATCATGTCGACAGGAAAGAACAATTAATTCTAATTTTCAGTACCTATGTTCGGAGATAAATTTAGGTGGGTAGGTGCAGTACCTCGAATTACTTTTAGTTAAACCATGCAAAATAAATGAAGTGTCTGGTACTAGTTTGAGTGTTTCTATCCATATAGCAAGATAGATACTACTTTTAGGATTTGTGTGACATCTCTGATGTCAAAATAATTTTTAGTGCACTTAAAACCAATGCAAAGGGAATTATGGTTGAAACTCAAAAATCCTTCAAAAATTCAATTTAAATTCAAAAACAAGGGTTGTTTGACACCCAACTGAAAACTCGAGATTTTTGTACTAAACTTGAAAATCTCTAAAAATAAAAGTTGTTTGTCATCACAAATAAACCCTAGTCACTGTTTGGAACTTTTGAAAATTTTGCAGTTTAGTCCCTCAAAAACTCAAAATACAGTTCTGGGCACCTTTTTGTATTTGGGTTGTTTGAGCTCGAAAAACTTGGAATTTCAGGTTCATCCCAAAAAGAAAGATGTGTCCCATCTCTCAAACTCCAACTTTTATTTTAACACTTTTTCATGTCCAGTTCAAATTTTTGGAGAAAATTCGAATTTGAAAACGGAGCTCCACGGGCGAGCAACAGTGCCCCTGGCGCGCCCCTGCGCTGGCCGGAGCTCGGCCGCCACGTGGCCGGCGAGCGGCGCAGGCGGCGCCGAGCTGGCCGAGCCGCGGCGGACGCTGGCGCTTGTCGCCTAGCACTTGTCCAGCCCCTCCCGTGCCATCACGTCGCCGCCGTCGAGTCGCCTCGCGCCGCGGAACGTCATCATGCCGGTCGCGCGCCGCCGTGGCCGCACGCGCGCTCGCGCCGCGCTACGCGCCCTGCAGGAAGACCCTGCTGAAGATCTCCACTCCATCACGCGACGATCTTTGACGCCCAACCGCGCGCGTGCGCTCTGTTCGAGCTCGCCGCGCCATCAATGGCGACCGCGACAGCCACGCACGCGCTCGCACGCTCCCAAGGCAGCACTGTGCCACTCTCGCGTGCCCAAGCCTCCCACCGAGCCATTCGCACCCTCCACTCACTCGCTCACTTAGCCATTTTCACTTCCCTGCGCTCGCTCCGTCGTCTTCTTCCTCGCGCCGCACGGACCGAGCCGAGCTTCGCCGAGAAATTCTCCTTCCACACTCCACCGTTCCCAAATTCATCGCGCACGAAGCTAGACCTCTACCCTAGCTCCTTTTTCCCCCACTTCCCCCGAGCTATTGTCGCTTCTCCGGCGAGAATTCGTGATTTCCCCCAAATCGCGATTTTCGGCCGCCGAAGCACCCTCACGTCGAGACCCCACTCCGAGCCGCCCCCGAGGTCAACCGAGCACGCCATTAGCTTCCTCGAGCTCCACTGGTGCTCTAGGACCCTTCAAACCCCGACGAACGCCTCCGACTTCACCGGCGTAGCAGTCGCGGCAGCCGCACCGCCACCGCTCGTCGCCGGCGAAAACCCGAGCTTCCCCGGCCTCCCAACCGCCACCAATCGACTCGTGGTGAGCCACTGATGCTTTTCCCCCACTTCCGCTAGGGTTGATCTTTGGATATGTTGTTTGTAGTGACTTTGGACAGCTTGTGTCCAAAGGGGACCTAAAAATATGAAGTGTAGCTTCAGTTATGAATTAAAATGTGTTTCCTGTCTTGTTGTAGTCCAGAAATTATTAAAAATAATCCCTAAAGTGAAAAATCGCCATTTTGCTCCAGAGGACTAAAAACTTGTTATCACACCTGTTAAAAATGAAAAACTTAATTTTTGCTCTGTTTAGACTAGCAAATAAATAGATATGTGTTTTTGGATAGAAATTTATTGAGGACTGTCCAAGGGTTATTTTGAGCCACCACTTGGCCAGAGCCCTCCTCATGCTTATGACTAGCTTTGGTAGGAAAATCCTCTGAATTGGATGAAATTTCGATTTTATATGCATTTATTTCATTTCTGTAGACAGCTGATTGTTTTATTTTTAATAAATTATGTGTAGCTCAGATTTAGCTAAATTTTGGAGTGAGCTTAGCTCTTATACTCCAGTAGCTGTCATAAAGTTTATAGATAAAAATGATGAACAGAAAAGGAGAAACAAAAATGAGAAGTAAACTAGGTGAAAAATTGATTTATATAAAAGAATAAACCTTTTTGTTAGTTAGTTAGAATAAAATAAAGGGAATCTGAAATTTCAGAACAGCACCCTAAATTGTGAAGTAATAAATAGAATTATTTTATATATGTACACAATCACCATCGAAGTCAAATAAAACTTTCCCACACCTCTACTCTGATTCGTGAAGAAAATAGCAGTACTTATGCATGTCTAGGTGAATATGGCCCTCAAGGCCTTAATCATAGAGTCAATAGGCAGCCACCTTAAGCTATGCATCTCATGTAGAAGGCGCTATCCCGGACGTTTCAAGGAGTTGATTGAATACCTTAGCTGCACATTTCCTAGTACCTATGGCTTGCAACACTAGTATGAAAGGATCGATAGGGCATTGCTTTAGGTCCGTTACAAGTCGAGTGATTTCCTGTCACTCGCGAGACATAGGAATTGCTTGTCTTTACTTATGTTGGAATCATAAGGATTGACGGGCGGGATGATAGATGTAGATCTCCCGTCCGTGTATGATAATGGATTTAAGGTCGAAATGTGTGGTTGAGTGTGTCAAGTTTTTGAACGTACCACATGCACGCCGATATATGGGAGTCGGTAAGCCCGGTACCAGATTGAAGCAGCTAGGGCCGATAGCCATCTCTCCTTGGAAACTTTGTTTTCCCCTGCCGTACACTTGTGGATATATGCGTGAGACTGTGAGTGAAGCAGTAAACCTTTATCCTAAGGAAATGGACCCGGTTCCGAATCGTGGATCGATGGGAAAGGTTGGGAAATGCTTGTACCTTTTATAACAAGCAGAGTATCCGTGTGTGTTGGGTTTCCCCTGGCCAGGTAGCTAAATTCGGTTCGGACTATCCGCTTCTCGCGGTTAATGAGACTGCTTGACCGCCTTGCTACATTGAGTAACAAGTGGAACTTGAGAATGATGAACTTGTTGTATGAGATAAATTGTATGGCACCACTTGTATGCTTAGAAAGGATGCAAATCTAGAATGGTTAAATCTACTAGAATATGATGCTAAAACATGAAAGCAAGGACCTACTCTTAGCTGCTTTTTGGCAAACAAACCCACCAGCCAAAAGCCTCTCATGTCTAGATGTCGGTGATGTAGCTTTCACCCGACGGGTAAGCCTTGCTGAGTATTAGTATGCTCAGCCTTGCTTGTGGCATTGATTTACAGGTACACCGTTGGATGTCGATGCTTTGACTTGGCCTACCCAGGTTCCCCCTGGTTGGCACATCGAATGGGTTCCGTCCTCTACCGAGGATCGGGAGGAGTAGCACCGTGGCAGGCTTCGGCATGGTGTTATTGTATCGTCGTTAGATTATCTTCCGCTGCAATGAACCTTTTATTTCCGCTGCAAGACTTTATTACTCTGATCTAAATTTGAACTCGGTTTGTAATAACTTTGAGATTCTATTTGTGTATGTCAATTCGTGGAATGTTGTAATCTCTGGAACTCACCTTCGTGTGGGCGTGCTGTTGTTTCGATCGAGAAAAATACGTGGTTAATCGGGTTTAATCCGACGGCGCTCCAGCTTATTCCGGATTAAGTGCCTGACTACTCGGTTAGTGGTCCCGGGGTACTTAACTTGCAATAATTTCGGAGTGGTCCGCCACTGCTGGATCAGAGCCGAAACAGCGCACCGGGGAGAGCAACAAACCTTTAATAACATTTTTGAATAAAATTTGCCAACTCGTACTTCCCCGCGCTTTGCGATGGAAGGTTATTTTTAGGACCGCTAAGAATATTATCTAGAGCGTGAAGCCTATGTGGGTTAAGGGATCACGATATGATAGGTGGCAAATAGTATATTATATTGACTTCCAGCACATTTTATTCTGTCATTTACTTTACGCAATGGTGGGCGCAAGGTACGGCGATTGCTGTAACGTACCACGGCACTATATGAAAATATAGTGGGGGCACATAGTCAATACGCCATCACGGCGTATGAAACTAGAATAGCATGGTGGGCGCAAGGTACGGCGATTGCTGTAGCGTACCACGGCATCATATGCAAATATGATGGCGGCACAAAGTCAATACGCTATCTCATGAGCGTATGAAACTGTCAATATGTTGCCTTGGTGACATATGAACATTGCCCGTTCAATGTTAAACGTTCGGGTGCCACCTCTATAGTGGGTGGTAATGAATGGAGACGCTTTCGTGAGTGCTGGCACGAAAGGTTGATTATGCATGCTCTGGAATGGAATTTTCTGCAGGTACACTAACCGCGAATCCGTATGTTGAAACGGTTAAAAAAAAGTTCGGCTAGATAATATAGGGAGAGACGAATATTGCCTAGCCACCGGCACTAACTTCGTAGGCCAAAAGTTATTGGCATGTGTGTGGTGAGAACGAACAGGCCGTTTATGCATTTCATCTCACTGAATTAACATGGACTTTTAATAAGTGACCAAATCGAACCGCCGTCAAAATTCGAATCACAACCCAAAAATCCTGCTGAGACCAGTCTGTTTGCACCTTTAATTCGAAACTGAAAACGTTGTCAAATGAAAACGTGTTCAACATGAAAGTTGTCATAAATATTATGAAGTATATGTTGTAGAAATTTCAACGAAAATGGTTCAGTAAAACTGGAGTTATGCTAAAAATGGTAACCACCTGTCTGCTGGAAATTTCTGGGGACAGCGAGATAAAAAAATTGAATTTTTACACCATCTTAACGACAGTTTCTGCTCAAACCTCCAACATGAAGCTTGTTAGGAATTACTTAAACAATGTCCTGGCCAAAGCTGAGAATTTTTGAGCTTGTAGATTTCGAGTTTTGTAATTTTTACTACACTGTCCAGAATCTGTTTTTGTTTTCTTTGGCGCTAACCGGTTCTCACCTTGCCCTTTTTCTTTTGGTTCAGAATGGACGCCCTCGCTGACCTGGCCAGCTACCCCAACGACGTGTTCTTCTCTGGTTGCTTGGGATGGGAAGGTTTCCCTAGCATCTTGTGGTCGGTTTTACTGGCGCTTGACTACCCTACACCGCCACAGTATGAGAGGACTATCATCCGAGACCGCGGTGTGACTCGTTCCCGTGTGCGTTTGGTGGTATATCGCCACCCACCGTGTCCTAGATCCCCCACCTGGACGGTGGAAGTTCACGGACACCACATGGAGACGACGTGTGAGCTAGCCGCCTTGAATGGCATTAGCTCTTTTGTTGCTCAAAACCAGGAGTTGGTAGAGCACCAGTTGCTGGGGTTGTTCCCACCGACCCAGCCGGATGATCCCCATTGGATGAGACGCTACCTTAGCTCCCCTTTGAGGATGGCGGAGAACCCCGTCGCTGCAGCCGCGTTGATGATGAGGTGGATACGAGCCTATCACCGTTTGCAGGCACTTCTTGGACGGTCACAGAGCGAGATGCTCAACATTGCTATGGACATGTCCGCTCGTGCCCGTGACATAGGGGTTGAGAGGACCTCCTTGTCCATTGAGGTGACCACTAGAGATGCTATGATTGCTGACTTGGAGAGGCAATTGAATGACCTCCACATTGCGCACAACAACACCCAAAATGAATTAGCACAAACAAGGGATGAGCTTGAGGAGGTACACGGTACCTTGGAGCATGCAAATGCCATGCTTGCCGCCCATGATGCTCAGCACCTTCTTGAGCAAGAAGGAGGGGATGGAGAAGGAGAGGCCCCCGATTCCGACATGGACACCGAGGATGACATGCCGCCCCTTCCAGCTCCACCATCACCTATGGGCAGCGAGGCTACCGCTAACAACCTAGATGATTTTTAGAGTGGTAGTAGCAAGTTTACTCCTCCGCTAGGCCTAAATTTTGGCTTCATGTTGTAATAGGCTAGATGGAGTTGAGCTCCCTTTTTATCTTTTGGTGGCAATGTAAATTAATGATGTGGTTGTGTGAGCAAAACTTGATGAAGTTGTAATAGCTGTGTTGAATACATTCTGCAGCTAACCTTGTTTTAATTATTGATGGGTTTCCATTCACTTCTGGGCTGTGATGTGAACTACAAAGTTGCTTGGAATTTGTCAAACAAAATGATTACCAAATTGAAACCCCATTGGTTAAGAGAAATAAAAATGGCAACCAAAACACTACAGCTCGGCCTGCTGAAAAACAGCGAACGCAGAGAGCTAAAGATTGAATTTTTTGGCTTAGTTCCAGTCCGAATTTGATTCTGAGCCCAACATGAAAGTTGTAGAGCATAAACTTTTCGAGCTACTGACCAAATTGGAGCATTTGACTTGTTTCCTGTTGGGAGATATGATTTTTCTTCCGAAATGCGTGCTGATGTGTCATTCTGCGCAGTACACTTCAATCTATTGTCACGTTCTATCTTGTCATTCATTATGCAAGCTTATGAAATGTGGCTAATACAAGTACCTACTGCAGATGGCAATCACCCGCAGCGGTCATGACGCTAGCGGCTCCAACGCTAACCAGCAGGGGCCAGAGGGGCAGCAGCAGCCACCGCCACCTCCTCCTCCGCAGCAACCTCCGACGTGGCAGCAGCTGTATGCCACGCAAACGGAGATTCTCCGGAACCTGCAGCATCAGCAGCAAATGATGCAGCAGCAGATGCTTCAGCAGGGAGGTCAACGGGCCCCTCAGCCTCAGGTGGCCAGATATGAGGATTTTCTGGCAACGCACCCGCCGATATTCTCACGAGCTGATGAGCCCTTGGAGGCCGATACCTGGATTCGAGCCATCGAGTCCAAGTTCACCATCCTGGCGACGCCTTGCACCTCCAACCGCAAGGTCGTGTTCGCGGCGCAGCAGCTCCGCGGCCCAGCTCTCCTTTGGTGGGAGACCTACCTGGCCCTGCAGCAGGAGGGTTATGTGGTTGAATGGGATGAGTTCAAGGCTGCATTCAAAGCTCATCACATTCCGGCCGGTCTGGTAGAGCGGAAGTTGAATGAATTTTTGGCTCTGACCCAGGGTACCCGCACAGTGCTCCAGTACACCCAGGCCTTCAATGGTCTGTGCCCATACGCGGGTCATCACGCCGACTCCGACGAGAAGAAGTTAGAGAGGTTCCGACGTGGCCTTAACACCAAGTTGAAGGCACAATTGGCCACCACCCGTGCTGCCACGTACGGCGATCTCGTGAACCTTGCCATCGCCCAGGAAGACGCCAATATGGTGCACAAGGCGGAGAAGAAGAGGAAGACTCCCGCTGGACCTTCGAGTGCGCAGCCGCCGAGATTCCGCTTGGTTCCCCCGGCTGCACCGCAAGGACAGTCCAGGGCACCTCAGGGAGGTGGATGGGTTGCTAGGCCACCACAGCCTAACGCGCCCCGTTTCCCTCCACCGCCGCAGCAGCAGCAGGCACCAAGGCAGAATGCACAACAGCCAGCTCGCCCTGGAGCCGGCTATCAGTGCTTCAAGTGTGGAAGTAAAGATCACTTTATCAAGGATTGCCCGCAGAACAAGCAGCAGAACCAGCGCCCGGGAAATCAGCAAGGCAAGGGCAGGCAGCAGCAGCGTGTGCAGGTTCGGCAAGGACGGCTCAACTACACCACTTTGGCCGACCTACCCGAGGGAGCCCCAGACATGACTGGTACCTTCCCTATCTGCGCTCAACCTGCTGTGGTATTGTTTGGTTCCGGGGCAACACATAGTTTTATAAGCACAAGGTTTCATGTGAAATGTGGATTAAAATCTTACCATACCAAATCATCATATGTGATATCAACTGCGGGAGGTAAAATTGCATCCAACCAAGTCACCCGAAAAGTTCCAATCAGGCTGGGAAGTAAAACATTTCCTACTGATTTAATTCTGCTTGGTATGGAAGGAATTGACATTGTGTTAGGAGCCAATTGGATGACTCAACATAAGGTTGTGCTAGATGTTGCGGAACGAGTTGTTGAAATAAACTCGCCTACGCATGGCCCGAGTGTGCTATATCTGCCACAACGGACTTGCGTCGATGCGTGTGCTTATACAATGGTAGAAACCCAACTAAAGGACATTCCGATGGTATGTGAGTATGCCGATGTTTTTCCGGATGACTTACCTGGGATGCCGCCGGATAGGGACATTGAATTTGTGATTGAACTTCAACCCGGCACAGCACCTATATCAAAGCGACCATATAGAATGCCACCCAATGAATTGGCTGAATTAAAAATTCAACTCCAAGAATTGCTAGACAAGGGTTTCATTCGTCCCAGTGTATCGCCTTGGGGATGTCCCGCTATCTTTGTGAAGAAGAAGGACCATTCCTTGAGGTTGTGTATTGATTACCGGCCTCTCAATGCGGTAACTATTAAGAACAAGTACCCACTCCCCCGTATTGACATCATGTTTGACCAACTAGCTGGCGCCAGAGTGTTTTCCAAGATTGACCTTCGCTCTGGCTATCACCAAATAAAAATCAGGCCTTGTGACATTCCAAAGACTGCCTTTTCCACACGTTACGGGCTTTATGAATTCTTGGTTATGTCTTTTGGACTCACCAATGCCCCAGCCTACTTCACGTACCTCATGAATTCGGTCTTCATGTCAGAACTAGACAAGTTTGTGGTGGTTTTCATTGACGACATTCTTATATATTCTAAGAATGAGGAGGAGCATGCCGAGCACCTTCGCATTGTTCTTCAAAGGTTGAGAGATCACCAGCTCTACGCCAAGTTCTCCAAGTGTGAATTCTGGTTGGAGAGCGTGAAATTTTTAGGGCACACGGTTTCCAAGGATGGTATATCCGTGGATCCGACCAAAGTACAAGAGGTGCTAGATTGGCAACCACCTACCTCTGTCCACGAGATTCGGAGTTTTCTGGGTTTAGCCGGTTATTATCGCCGTTTTATTCTGGACTTCTCTCGGATTGCGAAACCCATGATCGAACTCTTAAAGAAGGGAGTCAAATTTGAGTGGAATGACAAATGTGATGAAGCTTTCCACACCTTGCGAAGACATTTAACTTCAGCCCCAGTTTTGGCTCAGCCCGATTGCACCAAGCCCTATGATGTCTATTGCGATGCATCAGGCACCGGACTTGGCTGTGTCCTCATGCAAGGGAACTGAGTCATTGCTTATGCTTCTCGAGCACTTCGGCCTCATGAGCAAAACTACCCCACGCATGATCTTGAGTTAGCAGCGGTTATTCATGCTCTCAAGATGTGGAGACACTATTTGATGGGCGTTCCATGCAACATATACACAGACCACAAGAGCCTCAAATATGTCTTCACTCAGGCACATCTGAACATGAGACAGTGAAGATGGTTGGAGTTAGCAAAGGACTATGACCTTAGTGTGCATTATCACCCCGGGAAGGCAAATGTGGTTGCGGATGCACTAAGCCGCAAGGCCCATTGTTATTGTCTTTCCGTGGAGTCCTACGCTGACACCCTGTGTCACGAAATGGCAAAGCTCAATTTAGAGATTGTTCCGCATGGGTACTTCAACCATATTGCAGTTGAACCAACCTTGCACGATCAGATTGTTGTAGCCCAGTTAAATGACGCGAGCATCAAAATCCTTAAAAGGAAATTGTCAAAGGAGAAGGTGAAAGAGAAGTACAAGTGTTTCCGGCTAGATGGGCAGGGAGTGATGTGGTTTGGACATCGCCTTGTGGTGCCCAAAAGCACGGAACTCCGGAGGAAGATTATGGATGAGGCCCATCTCTCCAAGTTTTCTATCCATCCCGGCAGCACCAAAATGTACCAAGATTTGAAACAAAATTTTTGGTGGACTAGAATGAAGCGAGAAATTGCCACGTATGTGTCGGAATGTGACACATGCCAGCGGGCTAAGGCTAGCCACTTGAAGGTAGCAGGCACGCTTCAACCTCTACCTATTCCCTCATGGAAGTGGGAAGATATAAGCATGGATTTCATTGTTGGACTTCCCAGAACCCCTCAGGGACACGACTCCATTTGGGTAATTGTGGATCGTCTTACCAAGACCGCGCACTTTATTCCAATACCATTTATGCCGCTAAGAAGTACGCGGAGATTTACTTGGAGCGGATCGTTTGTCTACATGGGGTACCCAAGACGATAATTTCAGATCGTGGTGCTCCGTTCGTAGCACGCTTTTGGGAACAATTGCAATTATCCCTAGGCACGAAGCTAATCCGTAGTTCAGCATATCACCCTCAGACCGATGGGCAGACGGAAAGGGTAAATCAAACACTTGAGGATATGCTTCGAGCTTGTGTTATCCATTATGGAAAGAATTGGGAGAAGTGTTTATCTCTGGCCGAATTCTCCTATAACAATAGCTACCAAGCGAGTCTCAAAATGGCACCTTTCGAAGCCTTATATGGTAGAAGATGTCGGACCCCGTTGTGTTGGTCCCAGGCAGGCGAGAGATATACTTATGGCCCTGACCTTGTAAAGGAAGCAGAAGAAAAGGTTAGGATCATTCGTGAAAATTTGAAGACCGCCCAGTCACGGCAGAAAAGTTACTACGATCAACGGCGGAAGCCACTTCAGTTTGAAGTCGGTGAGCACGTGTATCTCAAGGTCTCCCCGACCAAGGGTGTGCAAAGATTTGGATTAAAAGGAAAGCTTGCACCTCGTTATATCGGCCCGCATGAAATTATTCAACAATGTGGACCAGTGGCCTATCAAGTGAAGCTTCCCGAGAAGCTCTCAGCCGTACACGATGTATTCCATGTTTCTCAACTCAAGAGGTGTCTTCGTGTTCCGACCGAAGTTGTTGAACAAGAGGAACTCTCGGTTGAACCGGATCTCTCTTATGATGAGCATTCCGTTAAGATCCTCGATGAGAAAGAGAGACAAACACGAAGGAAGGGAGTTAAAATGTACAAAATTAAGTGGAGTCATCACTCCGAAGATGAAGCCACGTGGAAAACAGAGGACTATCTTAGGAAGAACTTCCCCGACATTCTTTCGTAAGCCGAGGTATTCCTTTCCCCTCTTTATTCCTAAGTTTAATCGAATCTCGGGACGAGATTCCTTTTAAGGGGGGTAGGCTGTGACATCTCTGATGTCAAAATAATTTTTAGTGCACTTAAAACCAATGCAAAGGGAATTATGGTTGAAACTCAAAAATCCTTCAAAAATTCAATTTAAATTCAAAAACAAGGGTTGTTTGACACCCAACTGAAAACTCGAGATTTCTGTACTAAACTTGAAAATCTCCAAAAATAAAAGTTGTTTGTCATCACAAATAAACCCTAGTCACTGTTTGGAACTTTTGAAAATTTTGTAGTTTAGTCCCTCAAAAACTCAAAATACAGTTCTGGGCACCTTTTTGTATTTGGGTTGTTTGAGCTCGAAAAACTTGGAATTTAAGGTTCATCCCAACATGAAAGATGTGTCCCATCTCTCAAGCTCCAACTTTTATTTTAACACTTTTTCATGTCCAGTTCAAATTTTTGGAGAAAATTCGAATTTGAAAACGGAGCTCCACGGGCGAGCAACAGTGCCCCTGGCGCGCCCCTGCGCTAGCCGGAGCTCGGCCGCCACGTGGCCGGCGAGCGGCGCAGGCGGCGCCGAGCTGGCCGAGCCACGGCGGACGCTGGCGCTTGTCGCCTCGCACTTGTCCAGCCCCTCCCGTGCCATCACGTCGCCGCCGTCGAGTCGCCTCGCCTCGCGCCACGGAACGTCATCATGCCGGTCGCGCGCCGCCGTGGCTGCACGCGCGCTCGCGCCGCGCTGCACGCCCTGCAGGCGGTAGAATCTGTCCGCGTGGCGCCAAAGACCCTGCTGAAGATCTCCACTCCATCACGCGACGATCTTTGACGCCCAACCGCGCGCGTGCGCTCGGTTCGAGCTCGCCGCGCCATCAATGGCGACCGCGACAGCCACGCACGCGCTCGCACGCTCCCAAGGCAGCACTGTGCCACTCTCGCGTGCCCAAGCCTCCCACCGAGCCATTCGCACCCTCCACTCACTCGCTCACTTAGCCATTTTCACTTCCCCGCGCTCGCTCCGTCGTCTTCTTCCTCGCGCCGCACGGACCGAGCCGAGCTTCGCCGAGAAATTCTCCTTCCACACTCCACCGTTCCCAAATTCATCACGCACGAAGCTAGACCTCTACCCTAGCTCCTTTTTCCCCCACTTCCCCCGAGCTATTGTCGCTTCTCCGGCGAGAATTCGTGATTTCCCCCAAATCGCGATTTTCGGCCGCCGAAGCACCCTCACGTCGAGACCCCACTCCGAGCCGCCCCGAGGTCAACCGAGCATGCCATTAGCTTCCTCGAGCTCCACTGGTGCTCTAGGACCCTTCAAACCCCGACGAACGCCTCCGACTTCACCGGTGTAGCAGTCGCGGCGGCCGCACCGCCACCGCTCGTCGCCGGCGAAAACCCGAGCTTCCCCGGCCTCCCAACCGCCACCAATCGACTCGTGGTGAGCCACTGATGCTTTTCCCCCACTTCCCCGACCCTAGCTCGCCGCCGTTTGGCCGGCGCAACTCCGGCGAGAGCCGAGGGCATAAGTTCATCGTCTTCATTTTTCTAGGGTCCTCTGCGCAAAAACCAGGGACTTGTTCGTAAGGTTTTGAAAGTTCTAGGGTTCCCGGCGTAAAAAGATTCTTAAACCTAGATCTAATTTTCCCGAATCTTGTAAAATCCGTTAAAAATCGTACAAAAATCAGAAAAATACACAAAAATACTCCCTGGATTCGTGAGATTGTAAACTCCAATCTCCTTTAGGCATGTGTATACTTTTGATGAACCGTTTTTGAATTAAAATTCAAACTGTGGAAATTGAAAGTTGTGCACCATTTCAAATCCAGAGCTCCGCTAGGGTTGATCTTTGGATCTGTTGTTTGTAGTGACTTTGGACAGCTTGTGTCCAAAGGGGACCTAAAAATATGAAGTGTAGCTTCAGTTATGAATTAAAATGTGTTTCCTGTCTTGTTGTAGTCCAGAAATTATTAAAAATAATCCCTGCAGTGAAAAATCGCCATTTTGCTCCAGAGGACTAAAAACTTGTTAGAACATCTGTTAAAAATGAAAAACTTAATTTTTGCTCTGTTTAGACTAGCAAATAAATAGATATGTGTTTTTGGATAGAAATTTATTGAGGACTGTCCAAGGATTATTTTGAGCCACCACTTGGCCAGAGCCCTCCTGATGCTTATGACTAGCTTTGGTAGGAAAATCCCCTGAATTGGATGAAATTTCGATTTTATATGCATTTATTCCATTTCTGCAGTCAAGTGATTGTTTTATTTTTAATAAATTATGTGTAGCTCAGATGTAGCTAAATTTTGGAGTGAGCTTAGCTCTTATACTCTAGTAGCTGTCATAAAGTTTATAGATAAAAATAATGAACAGAAAAGGAGAAACAAAAATGAGAAGTAAACTAGGTGAAAAATTGATTTATATAAAAGAATAAACCTTTTTGTTAGTTAGTTAGAATAAAATAAAGGGAATCTGAAATTCCAGAACAGCACCCTAAATTGTGAAGTGATAAATAGAATTCTTTTATATATGTACACAATCACCATCGAAGTCAAATAAAACTTTCCCACACCTCTACTCTGTTTCGTGAAGAAAATAGCAGTACTTATGCATGTCTAGGTGAATATGGCCTTCAAGGCCTTAATCATAGAGTCAATAGGCAGCCACCTTAAGCTATGCATCTCATGTAGAAGGCGCTATCCCGGACGGCAACTACCACCTCATCCCCGCTGACGAGGAAGGAATCCCGGAGGAAGGTGCCGGTGCAGAATCGACCAACCCGGAGGCTAACCCCCAGCTTGAGCAAGAAGGCAAGCCCCGGAGCATAACCTAACCTTTATCAATTATGCATCTATGAATTTCCTATGCTTGTGCATTTACGTTTCAAGGAGTTGATTGAATACCTTAGCTGCACATTTCCTAGTACCTATGGCTTGCAACACTAGTATGAAAGGATCGATAGGGCATTGCTTTAGGTCCGTTACAAGTCGAGTGATTTCCTGTCACTCGCGAGACATAGGAATTGCTTGTCTTTACTTATGTTGGAATCATAAGGATTGACGGGCGGGATGATAGATGTAGATCTCCCGTCCGTGTATGATAATGGATTTAAGGTCGAAATGTGTGGTTGAGTGTGTCAAGTTTTTGAACGTACCACATGCACACCGATATATGGGAGTCGGTAAGCCCGGTACCAGATTGAAGCAGCTAGGGCCGATAGCCATCTCTCCTTGGAAACTTTGTTTTCCCCTGCCGTACACTTGTGGATATATGCGTGAGACTGTGAGTGAAGCAGTAAACCTTTATCCTAAGGAAATGGACCCGGTTCCGAATCGTGGATCGATGGGAAAGGTTGGGAAATGCTTGTACCTTTTATAACAAGCAGAGTATCCGTGTGTGTTGGGTTTCCCCTGGCCAGGTAGCTAAATTCGGTTCGGACTATCCGCTTCTCGCGGTTAATGAGACTGCTTGACCGCCTTGCTACATTGAGTAACAAGTGGAACTTGAGAATGATGAACTTGTTGTATGAGATAAATTGTATGGCACCACTTGTATGCTTAGAAAGGATGCAAATCTAGAATGGTTAAATCTACTAGAATATGATGCTAAAACATGAAAGCAAGGACCTACTCTTAGCTGCTTTTTGGCAAACAAACCCACCAGCCAAAAGCCTCTCATGTCTAGATGTCGGTGATGTAGCTTTCACCCGACGGGTAAGCCTTGCTGAGTATTAGTATGCTCAGCCTTGCTTGTGGCATTGATTTACAGGTACACCGTTGGATGTCGATGCTTTGACTTGGCCTACCCAGGTTCCCCCTGGTTGGCACATCGAATGGGTTCCGTCCTCTACCGAGGATCGGGAGGAGTAGCACCGTGGCAGGCTTCGGCATGGTGTTATTGTATCGTCGTTAGATTATCTTCCGCTGAAATGAACCTTTTATTTCTGCTGCAAGACTTTATTACTCTGATCTAAATTTGAACTCGGTTTGTAATAACTTTGAGATTCTATTTGTGTATGTCAATTCGTGGAATGTTGTAATCTCTGGAACTCACCTTCGTGTGGGCGTGCTGTTGTTTCGATCGAGAAAAATACGTGGTTAATCGGGTTTAATCCGACGGCGCTCCAGCTTATTCCGGATTAAGTGCCTGACTACTCGGTTAGTGGTCCCGGGGTACTTAACTTGGAATAATTTCGGAGTGGTCCGCCACAATTTGACATGTACTCACCCGTTCTAAATTGTAAGCTATTTCAATTTTCTTGCAGAGTTAAACCATTTTTTTCTTAAAGAGTCAAATTAATTTTGTTAAACCGTGAAAAACAAATGAAGTGTCTGGTACTAGTTTGGGGTTTTCTACAATATAGCTACTGCTTTTAGGATTTCGATACGTACATCTCTTTTTGTTTTCCCTTATCTCCTTTTCATCGTACATGAATTACTCCTTCCGTACTAAAGTAGTACAAATTATCCAAGCCTTTAATTTGAAGTTCTTTTACACACTTGCTCATTTATTTTTTTAATCAAAGTTAGCAAAGTTTGGTTTATTGTGGGGATTAGCTGAAGTTGGTCCCTTATTATCTGCAATGGTCATTAAAATAAGCATGCAATTAACTTGTAACATTATAACTTACAAGTTTATATTTAAATCTCACTATCATGTTGTAATAAATATCTATGATGTAGGAGTATTGTATTTTAGAATGGAGGGGTCTGTATAAATTTTTTATTAAAAATGTAGACCTGTTTTAATAGACTGCTGCATCATTCATCATTGGGTGCACCAAACCACAAAAAACAGAAGACCCATGCTCCAATTGGTGCTTGTTAACCGTGATATACTAATAAGAAGCCACCGTTTATTGCTGGCTTTCCTGTAAGCGGTTTTCTCGCACGCTCTGAGTTTACGTCCCAGTCCCTGCTCGAGGACAATTGGGCGGCAGCATGGACAGTGACATCGGATCCTCCATGCAAAGTGGCTCTACCTTTAGCCTTTAATTGCGTCATGATTAAATGGGTGATGAGCTAGTGCACACAAATCCAGAGTCAAGAGAGATGGGGTCGCAAATGCAAAGTACTCCCTACTGTTTTTCTTTTGACAATCCTATGGTACCATGGTTGCTTTATTCTACACTTTGCAGGGACGAGGGATATGTTTGGTAGGTTTCTTTCATTCTTTGGTCTCACCAAATTAATTCTCCAACCCAAATTTAACGTACAATTTGATCACTCTCAAGTAAATAGTTGAAGGTGGTGCAATATACGGAAGAGATCATTTATGGTGCAATAAGTGGTTATATCTAATGTGCCTAGCTACTTCAATTATGTATAGGGCATAGACACGATTGCCAAAACACAACTTTAAACACTTTTTTTTGTTATAATATAACTGTGACACGTATTGACAATGTACTCCCTCCATATTGGTAAAGGATGACGTTTAGGACATTGACACGGTCTCCAAAACACAACTTTGACTAATACTTTTTAGTATAAAATATTTGTAAATTATATTTTAAAAGTACTTTTCTGAAACTATATTTCGATACAAATCTATTCATACCATTTTTATATTTCTAAACTTAATACTTAAAAAATTATTTACAGCCAAAGTTTACAAAGTTTGACTTAGGACAATCTCAAAACGTCATCCTTTACCAATATAGAGGGAGTAAGTAATTCTAGTGAATTTGCTGTTTTCACAATAAGACATGGCCTAATTACCTCTAGTCAAAATAAGCATGTGTGGAAGTCAAATCTTCAGATGGTATAAAGCCAAAAGATGCTAGGGGATAGTGCAATGTTAAGTTTAGAGCTACAGTCGAAAGTCTCCAAAAAGAAAAATTAGAAATGCATTAGATCAATTTACGCTATATTTTTACTATCCCCACAGCCAGAAATAATACATAAATGTGATCTTTTTGGTCCAGAAAAATTCCAATGTAACTTCTTAGAGCATTGTCCCAAGTCTGGTAGTCATAACAACAAAATTGTACATGTTGCTTTCTTTGTTAACCATGCAACCTAACGTACATTAATCCCTACGCTTCATTACTTAACATACACGGTCAAGCATTCCAAACACCTCACGGCCATTTAACAAACGAGCATGCATCAGCATGGATGGCACCAACACTTTCTTCATGGAGGCTTCACCCACTCCAGAAAAAGATCACCCAGCGACTTGAGAGAAAGATCAGATCAATGGATCCACACATAGCATACACGTCTCCCTGCAAGGCCATTTGTTTCTAAACTGAAACCACCTAATAAATACTAACCAGTAGTCCTATCACCTTTTGGGTTAGTAGTATTAATCCACACTTTTTGCAACCGGTTGCAACTAATCCAACAACTGCTGCTGATACACACACATCAGTGCCCATGCACATATATACTTCTATAGTTCTCTAGTGTCAATGACATTGCTTTCCTCTCCATCTGCTTGTCTCCTCCCTCTGCCTGGTTTCAAGTTTCAAGTGAAATGAAGAAGAAGAAAAAAAAAACAACAAAACAAAAGATGAATGTCATGTTTACTTCCAAAGATCTTTTCAACTTTCCTATTCATCCCTTTCAGAAAACATGCTTCCGAGAAAAGTTCTTCTTCAATTCCTTTCAACTTTCATATTTATCTCACTCACAAAACACGCTTCCCAGAAAAAGTTCTTTTTCTTTCCCAACAACTAAACACGTTCGAGGGTGTGTTTAGTTGGTAGAGGGAGAAAAGAACTTTTTCTGGGAAGAGTGTTCTGTGAGAGATGAATAGGAAAGTTGGAGGAAGTTGGAGGGAAACTTTTCTGGAAAACGTGTTTTTTGAGAGGGGTGAATAGTAAAGTCAAAAAAAACTTTTGGAAACACAGCAAGAATCAAAACCTAAGAAAAGGTCTGAACTGAACATTTTGGGCCTTGCGCCGCTGTGCTGTATCTGACTGCTGACTGACCGCTGGCTAGTCACTCTCTCACAGTCACAGACCGTTGTGGTGGGATGAGCGGCCGTGATCTGCTTGCCTGTCATGACAGACGGTCGATCAACGGCTGAGATAAGATTGCCTGACGTGGTGTGGGTGCGAGTCCAAAGCAGCAGCATGCACCAAAAGGTTTTTAATTGCTGTTCCCGTGCCAAAGGGAGGAGTGGGACCACGGTGAATGGCAGCTCAGCAGTTCAGTGCTCGGCCAGCAAGTGATGCGTTCAGATGGGATGAAGTAGAAAGTAGTTGTAGATGAATAGTGCACTGAAAAACATGGTCTATGAGTGGGATAAATAGAAAAAACTTGTTGAAAAAGTGCTTTTTGTGAATGTTGCATACAAGTCCTACTAGAAACCATCATACCCGTACTTTTTTTAGCTAAAAAAAGAAATTATCATACTTTTTGTCCAAAAATTGTTCAGAATTGTGGATGCATTGCGTTCTACTCCTAGTCAGTACTTGCAAATGTATTAAACATTAGTTAGCTACACACAATATTCCAAGTATTTATTTTTAGACATTACTAGGCCATGCCTATTATCACAAGTACGGACGTGTTTGGTTCATAAGTGGTAATGTAAACGCTAGTGGGATCAGGTTACACTGCAATCGGTGGCTGAATGGATTATTGCAACCTTTGTTTGGTTGGTTGCTGTAATGCTATTGGATCACAGCTGGCCAGTGGCGTTGCATCAGTGTACTGTTGCCTCTCGTTTACAGTGGAATCGGAGCGGTATCAACTTTATATAGCTACGGTATCCAATTACACGTAATTGGATTGCATCTCAGTGGAAACAAACGCAAGTAACGGTATTGAATACCCCTCGGTAATTAGATTACGTTACATACCCCCAGCCAAACACTTCCGTCCGTTTCTTTTTCAGCCACGGACCGCACAAAATTTGAACAAAGAACTCGAAGATAGAATTAGATGGGTGAAAAGGACAGTAGCATCAACACTAGTTAGTACCATTTAGAATGAAAGAAATTAACTTCTTCAAGTTTCAAAAATGAAGTGCCCTGAAATAGGATTAGTCTCGAATAGACAATTTAATTATTTATTTTGAAACGGACGGAAGAAGTATGAAAATTAAGTTAACTCCACTAATTTAAAACATCCATAGCACTGTATTGCAATTGAGAAAATGAAAATTAAGTTAACTCCACTAATTTAAAACATCCATGAATCACCATTTGCTTCCATTTCAAGAGTAGGTCCAAAATCCAAGTGAGAAAATGACAAGGACTACATTGCAATTGCTAGTGTAGAGAGAGAGAGAGAGAGGCGTCATCTTTCTTGCACGGCTTGGTCCTTGTACAAAGCGCACAAGCCAGAGGGTAGCGTTTACACCTCCAGCTTGGTGAGCGAGTCTGGCCTGTCTGGGAGGGACAAGCACCAAGGCCAGAGGGTGGAGAGTGGGAGGGACCGGATCACCGGAGGGGAAGCAGAGTGAAGTGAGAAAGGAATTATGGTGGTGTAGGCAGCTGCGGGGGAAGGGAAAGAGTGATAGGGGGAGCAATGGTGGGGGGATGCGGCGGCGGCGACGGCGCCGCCGAAGGGACGCTCGCGAGGTGGCGAAAGGCGGCGGTCAAGCGCATCGGCCTCTCCTGCGCCTCCTTCTTCTCCTACGCCACAGCTCCCTCCCCGCCTTCTTCAAAGACTGTATGCGCCCATCTCTCTCTCTCTCTCCATTTCCTATCCTCGTGCTTCCAATGATTTACGAACTTTCGGGGCAGCTGTTCTTGGCAAAAAAAGGGTCCAAGAAATGGCTTATCTTGGCTGCATTGTTCACAATCTCATCAGACTTCTCTGCTTTCTTGGTTCCCGTTGTTGTAGGTTTCAAGAAAACAAGGTTCTATGTCTATTTGTGCAAGTTCCTAGTTAACTGTAGTGGTACTATTAACAAGAACGATTCAGGGCTGCATTTTATTGGATTGAGTTCAATTTGATTTTCCACCCGAAAAACCAAGTGCATCTGTCTAGTGTCTCCTCTTCTGTTCTGGCTTCTTGTTTTCTTGCTACTTTTCCTCTGTCCCTTTCAGCCCTTTCTCAACTGCATTTTGGGTTTTTCTGCACCCCCTTCAATTTTAGGTGTGGTTGTTGCGGCGTGCTTCCATAGAAAGCAGAATTTCTTCTGCCTCTTTTAGATTTCTTCTCATCCAACGGAAAGAGTGCTCCAAATGTCTTACTTCCTGGTTGGCTTTGGTGTTTTTCTTCACTGTACATGAAATGGAAATACTATTTGGATTTTAGCAAGAACCACCCCTCTGCCCACTTTGATTTGTTGGACTTGCACAATCTTTTTGCCTTTATTTCTTCTTAGGCGTTCCTTACTAGAAGTACTAGTAGTAGCTGTCAGCCTACCTGGTTTTCAGTTCTTGCCTTCTTTGGTACTGTTCATCCATTAAGGCCATGTATTCACTATTCATTCCAACTTTTCACTGTTAATTTCAACTTTTCACTATTCCTCCCTCGCAAAACAGGTTTCCTAGCGAATACTACAGTATTTTTGTTATGTTACGGTGTTTTTTTCTACCATAAACACACCCTAAAGGAATTATTGCTCTAGCTCTCTCGTCATCTTATCTTGTACTGGTACCCTAGGAGAAATATTAGGACTAAAAAAATTAAAAATTTGATTCACCCTCCACATCGTCCAACCATGTACCCTTGTTTTACGGTCATCTAATTTTCTCAAATTTTGACTCCTGATTCAGCCATCTAAATAAGGTTCGCACAGGTAGCATTCTGAATCCATTTATCGTTTCGCTTCTTGGTGAGCGGCGCCGCATTGTGGGTCCTGTTGTTACCTTTTCCCTCATTTGAGGATCGGTGGCAATTCTTGCAAGTTGCTCTGCGTAGGCCACATATTTTAATGAACAGTTTGTGTTCCCTAGAAATTTCCCTTGTTTTCTTTAAAACTGGGCATTATTTTCTTTCTTACTTACGCAACATTCAGTTTCCTTGGAACTGTAGACCAACGTGTTACCCTGTAATCTGGCTGTTAGCAGTCCAATGTTTGAGCACTGTATGGTCATTATAGTGGGTATTTGTGTATATAGAATTTCTTTCTGAACCCACATATGTCCTTGATATGATATCATTGA
Source organism: Digitaria exilis (assembly GCA_015342445.1). Taxonomy (NCBI): domain Eukaryota; kingdom Viridiplantae; phylum Streptophyta; class Magnoliopsida; order Poales; family Poaceae; genus Digitaria; species Digitaria exilis. Next base: position 1,741,340 of record JACEFO010001746.1, on the reverse strand, counting down.
TACACAAGTAGTATTTGGAAGTGCATAAATATACAACAGGACAACCTTTCCTCTTTTTTTTCCTGTCTCTCGTATTTATTATCCAGGCAATCTGAACAGTATCTTGAATGCAGCTGTATTGCAGTGTACAAGTGTATCCTACTCCATAACACATTGTAGGTTGTGATGTATGCAGATCTCATGCTCGGCACTGAATGCGCCTGCAGACGGCAGTGATGGAGAACAGCAAAAGATGGAGGAACCCACCAGCACCAGAGTTGCTGACAAGGTACCAGCTATTTGTCCACTTAAATCCCCCTTTTCTATTTTTTTAAGTACGGTTTTTCATTTGGACCACCCAACATTGTTCATTCTACACAATCTCAATAATGAAGCTTTTCTATTAAGAAAAAAAAACTTTTCTCTAAGTAATGATAGATTGAAGAGATCAGGATCATGCTTTCTAAGAACTATTAAGATAGCAAGAGACAAGCTAATAGTTTAGATAGCAAGAGACAAGCTGATTAGTTACGGTAGCTGTGACAAACTCAAAAGCAAATTGGTGTTAAGTGGCGTTTTGAATATGCCAATGTAGTGTGCTTCACTCTGGCACCCCTCTAGAATGTTCAGGACTGAAGCTTATTCTCTGCAAGACAATTTAGTTTTAGGAAAGAACTTATGAGGTGATTTTGTCTAGGATTATTGCCCTTCAAACAGAACAAATACGCTAATAATATTTCAATATTGATTATAGAGACATCTATAATTTCTGTCTTCATTCTCTCAAAGGCTTTCTGTCTTATTTATGGTTTGAAAAGGATGACAGTTGCAGTTTGTAGTTAATATAAGAGGCTGCATACGTTCGTTTAGTGCACAAATATGGTAAATGTGTTTACCTATTGTAAGTTTCAAAAATTTGGTAATATGGTGTCTACTTTTTAGCTACTGCTTATGGACACTTCTGTGGTCTCACATATGTGATAATGCTTGTCTCCCTCATGGCACACAAAAGTAAGAGCAGTCCCTTATGAGCACCTTATCATGGTAGCCACAGGGACCAACAGGGATATCTTGTAAAAAAAAACTAATGTGTTTTTTATTATTCAAAAAACATTTTATTTCAATTAGAACTTTTGGGATTTAATACTAATATTTTGTGAAAAATTCTATAATTTAAGGTTAGAAAGGACAATTCCTGATGTATGTTCTTGCAGTGTACATCTCTTCACCAGCTAGATGTTAAAGTTAAATTTTGACCCCTAGAGAATACTCCAATGGCAAGATATAGCAGAGTTAGCAAGTAATTTGGATCTGGGTGAAATTTTTTTCTTGATGAACAATACTTTTTATTCAACATATGCCTTGCAACGTGCCCAATAATTGCCGAATGTTGTCCTGCCAGCATCTCATTCAAGTAATTAGTCATCTATGAGACAGAAGTGTTCAAAACTGGTTAGTTTTGGAGGTTATGTAGGTAGGCTTTAGAGCTAAGTGGTGCATTAAATGAAACACACGCAATCAAGGGACTTGCTTTAGAATGAAAATTTTAATTTTAGATTAATCACAAGTTTTTTGACTTATTTAATTGTGACCTTTCATGGACATGTGGTTTACCTTCTAATTATTCTCATGTGCATTCTGATCACATCCAATTGCAATATTTTGTGCTTTTAATTTCAGAATATATGTGCAATTTGTTTGGAGCACCTCAGCACCAGAAGCAGTGACGTTGATAATATTGAGAGGCCAGCAATCTTCACAGCGCAATGCTTCCACTCTTTCCACTTCTTGTGCATTGCCTCCAACATTCGCCATGGCAACGTGACCTGCCCTATCTGTCGTGCACAATGGTCTGAGCTGCCACGTGACCTGAAGGTTCCACCATTGCTGCACAACCAGTCGGATCCAATCCTTCGCATTCTTGATGACAACATTGCATCATCCCGTGTCAACAGAAGGTCCTCCGTCCGTGCGGCCCGCTACAACGATGATGATCCAGTTGAGCCTTACACTTTGACTGAGCATGTGGATCCATGTCTTCGCTTTGCCCTTATCCCGGCTCCGGTAGCAACTCACCATCATGTCCTCGGGCACTATCCCTGCGGGCGTATGTTGCCACTACAACAGCACTGCCAATACAGCAGCTCCTCCATGCTTTCACCACCACAGATAGCTTCTCCAAGCGGACAGAGGCGTGCTTACCTCTCTGTCAGTCTTGCTCCACAGCCAGCAATGGACTTGGTCCTGGTTGCCAGTCCTAATGGACCACATCTAAGGCTCTTGAAGCAGGCAATGGCACTTGTTGTCTTCTCCATGAGGACAATAGACCGGTTAGCCATTGTCACAAATGCTACCACAGCAACCCGCGCCTTCCCTTTGCGTCGGATGACATCCCATGGAAAAAGAATGGCATTGCAGGTCATTGAAAACCTCTGTTGTGTTGGCGGAACTGATCCAGTAGGAGCTATACATAAAGGCCTAAAGATATTGGAGGACCGGGCACATCAAAATCCAAGCAACTGCATCCTTCACTTGTCAGATCATCCAGTCCGCAGCTGTGTTGGGGTGGATATGAACCATTCCAATATCCCGGTTCACCAGTTCCATGTTGGGCTAGGTTTTGGAGTGCAGAGTGGCTTTATCATGCATGAGTTTGAGGAACTTCTAGCACGGTTGCTTGGTGGTGTGATAGGTGACACCCAGCTGAGGATAGGGGAGCATGGGGGAATGGTGAGGCTAGGTGAGCTGAGAGGTGGCGAAGAGCGAAGGATCCCGCTCGACCTTGTGGCAGACTGTGGCTTCATACTGGTTGGCTACAGTTACCTAGAGGGTGGAAGAGAGGACCAGCTGAGGACAGGTGAAACGGCCGTTGGGTTTGAAGAGAAAGGTGACAACCGGTACTGCGGAGCGAGGGATATGGGACTGAGCATCGGTGGTGAGAGGAGGAGCTGCTGTGTAGAGAGGCGGGACTACCATGACCCCTTCATGGCGCGTCGATGGGCAAAGCATTTCAATGTGTACAGGGCATGATCGAGAAAAAGAGCTTGGAGACCAGCTACTAAATATGATTCATGTTGATTTCTTTTTCTTAATTCCAGCAAGCATCTGAGGGTGGTGTTTGGTTTTAGATTCTTTTGTTGTGGATGTGAATCTCTGTAAGATGTTTTTTTTTTGTCTTGTCTCCGTGAAATGTGTGCAGAGGTTTTTCTGTCGACACATTCTGTTTGTGTGAATCAGAATGCAAACAGACAATGCTAGAATGGGAAATGGTAGTGAGTGATTTTTAGTAATTATGAATGCCAGGAAGATGAGGACTTGAGGTGTTGTTCTTCACTTTGCATTATTGAATCTCTCTTCATTTGTGTTCGTTGGGAAAGTAGAATTCCAGCAAAGGTTTACATCAACTGCCAAGTGTATTTTTGTTTCATTATTTTACCACAACATTTTTACCCATGCACAGTCCACTTTGACCCTTGCAAATTAATGTAATCGAGAAGTGTTGTTTCCATTGTTTTCTTTATTTTACGGTTATTATGATATCATGTTTGGCCCAGTTCGCAAGCTGGGTAAACTGGGTAAAAAGGTAACTAGATAAGTACTCCCTCCATTCAGTTTTTATCACAATATTTCAACTTGGCACAATGACCAAGGGATTCATTTCTGCCTGATCATCTCTTGCTTATCACCCTAGCACCATTACTCCCGTCATTTACTGTGTCCTCTTTTTTTTTTCCGATAAGACTCCTCATTGGTCCTCCTGTGTCCTCGTTGATCCTCCCGTCAGTTACTGCTTATGGAAACCCGAGGTGAGGGACTAAATACTGCGATCAATCTTGAATTTCTTAATTTTGAAAATATTGTGATCAAAACTGAATGGAGTATCTTCGTCATTTCAATTCGAGCTACCACACTGCAAACAGAACACGTAACTACATTCTATCGACGGCTGAGGTTTGTATCTTGTTTATTGTAATACTTACATGAAGGCTTCATAATTGAATTATATCTTCCTTTGCGTAATTCTATTTTTATTAAGACGAAACCAGTGACCAGGCGACCTTTCTTTCTTTCTTCCTAAAGCAATGCGTATATGAAATCTGTAAGGTAGCGTTTGAATGTAGATATTGAGAGCCCACAATCAGAATTGAAATTGACTGTTGTGAATGCCTGTTTAGATGACTTGGAATTCAGAATTGAAAATCGAACTCAATGCCAACCAGTAGGGATGAAAACGGATCAGATACGGACGGATATGCCCGGATACGAATACGGATATTTATTTTTTTGTCGGATCGAATTCGGATACGGAAAGTACAAAATATGTCGGATATGCATCGGATATTGATATACATTACATATCTACAATAGACATTCAACTTTTGTTACGCGGATATGGATACAGTCGAATATTGATTTTTCGCGAATACGGATTGTACCATTTAAGACCTGAGGGCCTTCGGTCGGTCGGTCGGACGGGAAATATCCATACCACTTTCATCCCTACCAACCAGAATTCACAAACACAAATCCCCCCATTCTCAATGCGGAGCCTGACCCCCTCCGTATTGGTTGCCATTCATTTTCCATCTACATCCAAACAATGGCTTTAGCATTGTAACTCAATACCAATCCGACTCTAATTTGGTATTTGAACCAATTCAATGCCAAGCTTCCAATATCAACATCATCAACATCCAAACGGGGCCTAGTCACATTTTGGTATCCTATGATACAATACTGTTCAGTTTAAGCTGAATGAACATTAACATCAAGTTGGCATTGAATACCCAAATATGTATAAATGTAAATAAATTCAAGGGAACCTACAATGAGAACTACATGATGGAATTCTAGTCAGCATCAGTTATGTGTTTCGAAGCCAAATATCCGGAAAACACCTGCAAAAACCAATAAATTATAAGAACTTATTAAAAACTTGTACTGGAGTCCCTCAGAAAAATAATTTCTTTATATAGACGCACCGAAGCCTTTAAACTGGGGCATATGGGTAAAAATGGTACTAGAATCCCTCAAAATGAAATTGTTTCTTTATATAGACCAAACTAAGATTGAACCGCAGTAATTACCTTCATCAGCTTGGTATTTGTTCTTGTCGTCTCCTGCATAGGCCAGGAGGTTATACTTCGGATTCCATTCAACACTATTCATAGCTGCTTTACATGGGATCTGATGAATAGATCTTCCAGTCTCAACATTGGCCTGATGGAAGGAAGAAATGTTAAAATAACTATACTTCTGAGTACAAAGTCTCCAATAAAAAGGAACATTCACTACGTTTAACCACTCACAATGTCAATAAAAGGGTCTTCACTGGCATATGCAATGAATTCTCCAGTATGATTGAAGCTAACTGTTCTTACTGGCCACCTAAGAGAAGGATAAAAATGCATACAAATATTTTTAAGATTATCAAAACTGAAAACAGATATAAATATTGTGTAGACTGCAAGGTATACTGAAAACAAATATAAATACTGTGCAAGCCATCATACCCCCCCCCCCCCAAAAAAAAAAAACATCATAAACCCATTCTACCAAACACCCATTTGAGGTTACTATAAGCCTGGTCTTATAATAAGCCCACATGAACCAAAACAGGGGCTCAATGACTTATGTAGAGCACTCAAGGCCAAGGCTACTGCTACAATGCCACACTGCATTGCAAAGTAAGCTGAAGGAAAACATACTCAAGTTTTGTGAAGGTTCTGACGCATAGCAACTCTTTGACATTCCAGAGACTGACAAGTGAATCTGCACTTCCAACAGCGAAATACCTAGCATGAGAACAATTTGTAACTGCCATCAGAAAAGAAAACAGCAATATCTTTCAATAACAAAGCAACAGTAAAACCAGAACAGCCAGGACTGAGTACAAAACACTGGGACAGATAAACAAATGCTTGAACGTATTTCCATATCCTTGAAACCTTTGCTAGACATAGTCAACTTTATATAGTCCAACACCATAACAGCCACAGTGCCAGATACCAGATACACTGGGCTCTTTTCTCCAACTTAACCTATGTGATGGCTTATTGAGCCTCACAGTCTGCAGGTATCTAGCATAAACACAAATCTAGGTTCACTGGCATTCTAATTTGCCCCTCAAACTCTAGATTCATTATTGTACACATGGGCCTGGCAATCCTATCTTTCAAAACTCATGGCCTACAGGTAGGTTATATTCATAGTTAATGGATCGCTCAAATGTTGCTAGGGCATAATTTCTTCTTTTATCTAAAGATGAAGTTATGACATACAATTTCAAAAATTGCTATATTACAATATCAACACTATATGTTGTATGTTAACTTGGGTTTTGGTCATAATTCGAATTAAAATCAGTAACCATGCAAGCATCTGCTTCAAGAATTTATAGAATTCATTGTTAGATGTTAAGTTAAACAGCAGATTAGGCAAGCCAATTAATGTGGTGTAAACTAAAAGTATCCAAGGGGTGGTCCAGAGTAGGCACATCATGTGGATAGTAAGAAATAAATGAAGAACCATAGAAAGAAAATACCTATCAAGGGGATCCATAGCAATGCAGTAACACCCTGCTGTATGAGCATTCAATTTGCAAGGCTTTAAAAACTCAAGATCCTTAACCACCTCAACATGTCCTGCATGAACAAAAAACCATGTCGAAACATCAACTGCTGATTTAATAGGACATGAAAATCTGCTAATATGTAAATACACAGTTTATTTCTTCCGTATTAAAGCAACATTGATGCAGAGCTAAGGAAAAAGGATCTCAGTATCATACCTAGCCCAGTAGTGATGAAGAATAGATCCCCAGCTTTGTTCCATGCAATCTCATTCATCTTAAGGAACAAAGCAATAATGCAATTCAGAAATGTTAATTAAATGACTAAAGCATCAACCAATCCATGGAAACACATTACAAAAAGTGAAACAAAAAGATATATTCCAAAACCAAAGCTTAGAACGGTATATAAACCAACAATATATAAATCGAAATAAATTATGTAATAACATTTGATAATTGCACGTGGTGGTACTCATTTAAATATTTATACATCAAATTATCTGCCTCAGCAAGCACACATGCACATGCTGCTCAGGTTATAACTTTGTATCTTCCAGCAAGTATGTGTGCATGCTCATCCAAACGAACAGTTCAATCGAACAAAGAATTGTTAGTATTTCACATATCCAAACTTCAAGTCAAAATTTACCTCGTAATTAGACTTGTGTTTTTTAACAACTTTTAACGTCCGAACATCCAATATTGTCAGATCATCTTCCTACAAATCATTAGAACAGAGGTTACTGTAGATGTATATTTTAATAAAGCTAGTGATTCAGTTATTTGTAAAAACATACAGCTAACAGCTTTTTAAGAATCATGCTTATTAAGTTAAACCTTCCCCAAAACAATGTTTGATTTTGACAAATATCTTAAATTATCCACATTCTCAAGGATGATTATCATCTATGAATAACAAAAAAAAGAAAAGCATGTCATGATTCCATCTAATTGCTAGATTAATATGCATACATGTATATCTTCAGGGGCATAGTTCCATTTTATATTTAAATCGTACTGCCGTACTGGTATAGGATTCATCAAGGAAAAGATGCAGCAATTACAGAAAAGAAACAAAAAAATCGATATAAGTCTACATTTTGTACTGGTTGCATAATTTGTAATGGTAGTTACCAAACTTATGCAATGTATAAAGATATATCAAAAGAATGTGATAATGAGCCATCCATATTTTGTTACTGAATTAGCTGATCAATTATCAATGTACTTCACTTTTCTTATAAATGATGCCAATCCTGGCTACCAGAAAGAATTAGGGAATATAAACCTTGTTTCCAACAGCTATCTGAGTGCTATCATGTTTGTATGTGATGTTGATATTTTCTCCACTAAGTTCAATAACTTGACATTTTCCGCCTGAAAAAAACACAAACAAATATAAGGAAAGCAGGATTAAAAACATTATAACCTGATTGACAGGTAAATAGACACCTCCACAGATCATCATAAGGGAGCAGAAAGTACAACTGATCATCCTACACAAGATATCAAGTAAAGCAATGCATTAAATTTACTACAAAGCTTACACATAATTCTATTGCGCATATAAAATATCTTTCCACATCAGAATTACAGTGGATGTGATAATAGGAAAGGACAAATTCACAGATAGATTTCATCCATTCAAGACAGTACTGCAACACAATAGCAATGCTGAACAAAATTTTGCATCCTAACACCAGAGAGGATGAAGTGTGCTACTTACTTCGCGCATCCCAAAGACGAATAGACTTATCAGCAGCAGCAGTAGCAACTGTATCAGGATGATTTGGATCCCAGCATAGCTGATCTACACTATCTGTGTGGCCTTTAAGTTCGATATCTTTAACTTTCGACTGTGCAATAAAATTCATTGTTAGCATAGGTTGCAGTTAAGAAATTTCTATCATAATAGAAACTTAGCTAAAATTACACTCCCTCCTATGAATAAAGAAAAGATTAGTAGAGTCACTTTAAAGTATGAAAAGAACTACTATAGCTAAAACTTTATTCACAGCTACAGAACTTGGTCTAAAGATTACATTTGTTCATAATCATAATAAAATCAGTACAATAAATTATGGCAGCAATTCATTGTGCATGTTAAAATATTATTATGAAACTGAGAAACTGCTATTATGCACAGGCCAGTGTTACTGACACACATGTCCTTTTTTTTTGCTGAGTCAGGCACCCCATAAAAGTTCCATACCCCAAGTAGTACTTGGGTTTTGGCGTGCCAAAAAAAAAATGTCGAATTGGCAGTCCACACCCATTTCCGTGCAACATTGGCACTGGCTATAGTATTAGGAATATGGCTGAACTGATAGTGATAAAATTTCTGCAATACTCAAGGCTGAAATGATAGTGATAAAAGTTCTGCAATACTCAAGTTTTAAAGATAGCATGGTAAAAAGTAGTAGCATTCACCCCTCTTGGGTAAAATCACACCATGAAATGACATGAATATGTGAACAGAGAATTCTGTAGTACCAATGTTTTCTTAAGGCTCAGAAAATCACACCATCAGTTCAATAAGATGTGAAATATCCAAATAATGCAGATCTTTTAAATTTATCAATATGATTCGTAATAAAGAGAGGGAATAGGACCATATGATCACATAATTCTGTTCTTGTAAAAAATAAATTTGGGGTGATCAAAGGAGAGGAAGTTACATGGCCATGAGGATCAATTGTCCAAACACGTGCAGTATGATCAATTGATCCTGAAGCAAGCTTAGTGCCTAGGCAGTTCCATGCTACAGAGTGCACCTAGTAACAACAATACCATAATATTAAATACTCACGCTGATAAGATTACCAAAGAAATGCAGAAAAAAGCTAAAGAAAAGAAAAAACTCAAATACAACTGGAATCTGTAGTGTCAGGTACTAGGGTAGAGAGGTCTTGATTTGAAGATCACTGTGAGGATGATTTAGCAACAGACAACAGAATGCAATGGACAAACAAGCAATCCGACCACACAATGTTTTTCCTGTGAACAGAAAAGCTATCCCTTTATGTTTTTCCTCACTGCAACTTTGAAAAGTCAGACAAGCACTAATATTTGAGCAACTGCTCCTGCTCATTTTCTGCAACAGAATTAAACTAAAATATAGGCAATACTGCCTAATACTAATAAATTCCTTCTCAAGCATTTGTGGATGCAGCAAAGATCTTTTGCTTTTTCAGAATGCCCGAACATTATAACTCCTTTCAAATTTCTAGGAGAAGAGCGAGCCAAATTTCCGCTTAGATTCTTATTAGAAACCACACCACACGCCGCGCGAACCGAAACCAGAATAGGGCCACCGCAATTCCGTTTAGATTCTTATAGAAATCAAACTGGAGGACCCAAGGATTGCAAATTTCGCATCTTCGTTCCTCATTATGCTTGTAAGATTGCTGCTTTAGGTCCTCTCCTAATGACCTGGAATGGGGGGATGCAAAAGATTGGAACTTGGATTCCCCCCTTTCCTTGCGAGATTTTGGGTTTTAGGGGCTCACGAAGAAAATCCGGTGGTTTTTTTTTCTTTTTTTTTTTGCGATATTACGGGGGGCATGAGAGGTCTTACCTTCTTCTTGTGGCCGTAGTATTCCCTGGACACAAGATCCTTTAGGTTCGCCCCCGGAGTGGAGACGCCGGTGGCGGCGCCACCGCTGCCCTTCCGCTCATCTTCTCTGCTCTCCATCTCTCTCTCTCTCTCCCTCTCTCTCAACCCCTGCTTCTTTTTTTTTTTAGAAACTCTCTCAAGTCTCAACCCCTGCTGGCTGCTGCTGTTTCTGCTGCCCCCAGTGGCACGCACGATGGACCTGATCTGGGCCTGATGGGCTGGGCTCTATTTTGACCTTGGGTTCCACGGCCCATGCTAAGCGCAAAGGTCAAATACAGTCGTTCTGCGGTTGTGGGCGATATGCCATGCTGAGCGCAAAAATAATTCATAAAAACGAGTTCGGAACATTGTTTTGGAGCCCTACATTGAAGAATTGGGTATGGCTACGGGTGTGTGTAGACTATCGTTCCAATATGTATTCCACAATCGGAGGGGCTATATGAAAATCAATGTTGATGTGACATTTTAAATAACTCAGGTGTTCGATGTGACATCAGTGGTCCGAGATTAGGAGAGGAAGTTCATAAGGCCAAGCCCAACTCTAAGACGCGGCTACCCACCTGACAGTAGCTGCCACCTCAGCTTTCTTGATGCTTGAAGTGTGTCAGGGTAGCTTGCAGAGAATATAGTGGTTTGGGTTCAAAAGCAACAGCTCTAGTCACGGTGAGAGAGGAAAAATGACGGGTAAAAGGTAAGTTGGAAGAGTAGAGAGCAAAGCTTGCATTGGGAGTTTTGGTGGTCTCAAAATCTTTATGCTTATGTGGACAACTTTTCTACGAGGCTACTAGTAGTGCATGCTTGCATTGGGCTTGCCCTAAGTGCATGTGCTTTGGTTATAGGACTTTGCGATGCAGAAATAATGGAGACGATAGCTTGCTGAAAAAGCCTAACTTTGGTTAGCGACCTCAGTATTCACATTCTTAGCATGGCCATAGATTGTGCTAATGTTGTGAGGAATATCAAAGGGCAAGGTATGGAAACCTATGGTCCCATCATCCTAAAGTTTCAAGCCAGAAATAGAAGCTTCATCATAGTGAAGCAGTCCAATGCAAATGCCCATAATCAAGTAAGAAGATTGCTATTCAATTATTAGGTAGGCATATTTGGCTCCTATCTCGTAAAATGTACAATTGATCTAAAAACAAAGAACATTGTTTCTTTAGAAAAGAAAAACCTTACGATACAATAATATTAACTATATTTTCTATGTATATATTAAAGAGCATGTGTTGGCTGCATGTGCCAATTATACAAATGTTAAATATGAGCTAATTATAGAATTAATTGCATAAGTCATAGCTAATTGTGGAGACGAGTCCTAATTTGTCCATATAATGCTACAATAAATATGTACTCCCTCCATTAGATTGTCCCTAATAACTGTCTTTCTCACTTCCCAAGAAAAAAAATCCGATCAATTATATATAAAAATCTATTGAAATTTATGGTACAATATAAATATCATTAGATAGATCTTTATATCTAGTGTTTTATAAAAACTATTTGAAGGTTTAGATGTTGCACGCATTTTCAACAAATCTAGTTAAATCCGTGAGCACTCAAAACGACACATGTTCAGAGACAGGAGGAGTATGTGCTAAACATAAACTAATTAGCTATTGTGTAGGCTTCTTAATTATCCCCAAACGTCAAGCTAATTTTTTTTGCTTCGACTCTGATAGGACTAGGGGACACGTTAGGAGCACGTGGCGTCATGATGCTGAATCCTTGAGATATACACATGCAAACATGCAGCAATGAGAATAATTTGTATGAAAATGAATCAAGACACATAGTTGATGCCATCTATCCTCTCATAAATCTTATCAGTATTTGCTTAAAAAATAAATCTTAACATTAAAAATGGTCTATATAAAATCAGAATTACAAGCCACAAACAGAATTACAACGATAGCTCAAAACTAATTAGACTATCTCAAAAAAGAATTCTTGCTTAAGGTGAGAAGTGATTTTGTATAGAATGGATGGGGATAGTTATTTTACACGAATCTTTACATAGATTATATAGAAAAACACATAATAAAGTAGCGTTTTCTTTTGTGCACCGGCCAAAAACTTAAATAACGCCTAAACCATGTAATCATGAGCACATTATATTCAACATTTAAGCACGGTAAAGAAGGTTAATATTTCGATTAGAGGAAGTAATATCCTACTATCAATACATATTGAATTACAATTAGCATAAGGACAAACCCACCCAGCTCATCTATCAGAACATTTTGTTCACCGCCACTTTTCAGTTTTCATTTTTCAGAGTCACAATGGTTATTTGCATGTTGTCACGGAGCACAAATTTTACCAACAGCAATAACAGAAAATGTCCTCTCACAAAAAAGTAGCAAGAAACACCACATGTAGACAAATATGAGGTGTCACAAGGCTTGCACACCACATCATGATAATATAAATAAACTAAAAGGCAACCTCTCACATATGCATCGTCCATCCATGTGAACTATGCAACAAAAAACAAATCTATAAAGTAAAAAAATCACGCCCAACATTCCTGGTGGCACATCTACAACCCATGAAGCTCATCATATCATTCAAGGAGTACTTATTCTTGATCTCTAACCCCTTTAATACAAATTTAAATCCCATGATTTATATATGCTACTTTTAATTCTCAACTCTATCATTACACATTATTATGCCTCTAGAATTCTCAACTATTATTACTCTCAATTCTCAATCCCAATTATTCTGCCTCTAGAACGATGCGACAAACATGTTTCCACTAATGGTTCATATACTCTTGCCTTGCAGCCTTTACCAAAGAAAGCATAGTGAAAGGAATTCAGGCAGAAACTCACAAAGGGTATTTTGGGCACATCAGTGATGCATACAACCATAATACAAAACTTAATAAAGTTTAAACCACGCCGAGCAACATTCAACATTTAAGCATGGTAAAGACAATTAATCATATTTTGATTAGAGGAAGTAGATACATTGAATTACAATTAGTGTAGGGACATGCACGCACAACTCATCTTACAAATCATTTTGTTCACCGCACTTTTCAGTTTTCTTAATGTCATAATGTTGTTTGCATGCCATTTGTTTCGCGGTGGACAAATTTTACCAACATCAATAACAGAAATTGTTCTCACACAAAAAATAAAAAGTAGTAACAAACACCACATATAGACAAAAAAAAGTAGCCTTCATTTGTTCACTCTATCTGTCGCTAGGCTTGCACACTCATGAGCGACCTCTTATACAAACGAAGTCAGTTAGTACACATGCCTCACCCGTGGGCTGTGACAACAGAAACAAATGTACCTATATATATATATATATGTATATATGTATATGTACATATATATATGTAGATATGTATATATATATATAGGGAAAATCCTTTCTACTCCCAGGTGTAGCTACTCCCACCTTAAATTCCTACGGTCTTCCCGCATATATATATATATATATATATATATATATATATATATATATATATATATAAAGTTGGTGTCACGTTTATAACCCATCGAGAAATTTATTCTCTTATTCTTTAGCCCCTTTATTAAAATAAATTTAAATCCATCACTTATATATGCTACTCTCAGGTCTCGACTCCCTTTATTAAAATAAATTTAAATCTATCACTAATATATGCTACTCTCAACTGTATCATTACACATAATTACATTCTGTTGTCGATGAAAGATGGGCATCTACAAAATCCATGTGTTTTTTCTTTACAATTAGGCAACATATAAGGCGAAAACCAACATCTTCGTAGAAAACATTAAAACTTCGATCTCGTTCATATGATGTTGCGGGAAGATGGGGCACCTGACACGTTGCCCTACAATTATGCCTCTACAACAATGCTACATGCTGTATAAAAAGGAGTTCATGTATACCCTTGCGACCTTACCAAAAAAATGTACAAGTGAAAAGGAGTTAGATACCAAATTCGCGAGGGTATTTTTGTCACTAATCTCATTGGTGCTTGTACCCTCTCCCTCTCCGGACATCTCACAAGTCACAATACACGCGCTCTATAAATGCAGAAAAATCATTCTCCGCCGATCGACGCACCAGTGACAGCAGAGGGGAGGAAGCAAAACGCCAAACAGGCTCTGCCTGAAACTCGCGGCAGGCCCGGTAGAAGCCACGCCACTCCGCAGTGTCAGTCACTGTCCCCATCACGCCACCCTCCTCCCTCCCCTTCCGCAGCCGTTGCCCGCGACCGAGCTCGCTCTCCGACACACCGCCGATGGCGATGGCGACGGGCGCGATGGCCGCCGCCACCACCTGGGCCCCGATGCCCGTTGCCGCCGCGTTCCCCGGTGATCTCCGCCGGGGGGCCGCGCCAGCAGGGTGCCGCGCCGCCGGGAGACGGCTGCGGGCGTCGCCGTCCGCGCGGAGGCCGTTCGTGTTCTCGCCGAGGGGCGTGTCGGACTCGAGCTCGCAGACGTGCCTCGATCCCGATGCCAGCACGGTACGCCATCAAAATGCGATCTTGGCTCTTGAAGACGGAGTACGCCTTCTCACGTCGGCGATCCCTTTTTCTTCTTCTTTTTTTTTCTCCCTATTTCGTCTTTATCTTTTAGTAGTACTTGCTGTGATCTCGAGGTCTGCTTTGCACGTTTACGTGGCAAAGGGTTGAATCTTTCTGCGTGTTTTGACGAGAAAAGTCGGGAAATCGAAGGGTCGTTCTTGGGATTCGGTATGGGGTCCTTATTTTAGTTCATGCGCTAGTTTCTCTTTATTTTGTTCAGTTCTGTTCATGCGGTTTTCTAAATATAAGTTTTCCTGAATTCGTTATGATCCAAAAAAAATGGTCGAAAGATGGTGGCGACACTTGCCTATGTTAGTTGTTGGATGACACAACTCAGGCTCAGTGATGATAGTTTTTCGGAGGCCTTCAATAATTTATTAATCTAGGATCTATTCGTGGTCCATGGGTGTCATTTAATAATCAGCTCGAGATCTAAAGATTGTACCTTGCCGTTCAGTTTATTAGACTTGCTGATAAAATCTGGCGTGTCAGTACTGGATAAGTCCATCAGTATTCTGTCACTGAACGTTCCGGCACATCTTTGTCACATGTAATTCATGCGATCCATTTTTTTTTTTTTTGCTGCAGAGTGTTCTTGGGATCATCCTTGGAGGTGGTGCTGGGACAAGGCTGTATCCACTGACGAAGAAGAGGGCAAAGCCAGCGGTTCCACTGGGCGCCAATTACAGGCTCATAGATATCCCTGTCAGCAACTGTCTGAACAGCAATGTGTCAAAGATCTATGTGCTGACGCAGTTCAACTCTGCTTCGCTCAACCGCCACCTCTCAAGGGCCTATGGGAACAACATTTCTGGTTACAAGAACGAGGGATTCGTTGAGGTCCTTGCAGCACAACAGAGCCCAGAGAATCCTAACTGGTTTCAGGTAACTTTGTTCATTTGTTGACGTGTCATTAATTTGTCAATCTGAAATGTTGTTCATGTTGACAATAGGAGTGCTCTGCTAATGTCTGATACAAAACACATATGTAACTCACTGCCTTTTTCAGCTTGTCTATTATTATCTCTCAGGTGCCCCTCTGTATCTTTTTCTAGTCTTTGAACTTTTTGCAAAATGGATTTGTTCTGTTGTTTGTGCAACAAATGCAGCTGCAGAAGTGCACGAATGACACTCACTATGTAGAATGTAGATGGAAATCAAGGAGTGCATAAAGCAAAGATATTATTGGTATAATGCGTTGTACCTTACTTTAGCAAACAATTATTTATTGGATTGATTTCATCTCCTGGCAATTGATTTGGACTACTGTAGTTTACCACATGGTCACTTGATGTTTAATGAGTGTAAGTGGAATGGTCCTTTCGAAGATTTGACGGATAGAGGTTCTAGTACTTGAATTCAAGCTGGAATTGAAGTTAATGGTAATGCATGAAAAGCGTAGGCAGCAAATGCTTGTGTCCTCTGCGATTAACTTACATGTTTTGTTCCTTCTGTACTAAGATCCCCCATGTGACTTTGCACACAGGTTTGTTGATTTGTTTTGCCGCTTCCCATCTCAGGGTACTGCAGATGCTGTTCGTCAATACATGTGGCTATTCGAGGAGCACAATGTCATGGAGTTCCTTATTCTGGCTGGGGATCACCTGTACCGTATGGACTACCAGAAGTTCATTCAAGCTCACAGAGAAACAGATGCTGATATAACTGTTGCTGCGCTGCCAATGGATGAACAACGTGCTACTGCATTTGGCCTTATGAAAATTGATGATGAAGGCAGGATAGTTGAGTTTGCCGAGAAGCCAAAAGGAGAGAAGCTGAAATCAATGATGGTACAAACATGATCAGCTCTTTTCACCTCAACAATTCATCCTGACTGTTGGGCTATCAACTTCTGTGGTTGCTCTTTTATTGGTTAATCTTCTCCTTGTTTTAATTTTGCACTTGCAGGTTGACACCACTATACTGGGCCTTGATCCTGAGAGAGCCAAGGAACTACCTTATATTGCTAGTATGGGAATCTATGTTTTTAGTAAAGATGTGATGCTTCGGCTTCTCCGAGAGAACTTTCCTTCTGCAAATGACTTTGGGAGTGAGGTTATTCCTGGAGCTACAGAAATTGGAATGAGGGTATATTTCTGTCATTGAAAGATTGTTCTTTCATTTATTGAGACAGTTTACTTTGCAACTTAGTAGTTAGGTTGCTTGGCTCCTGTGTCCATATGTGAAGATTGCTATGTTTAATTATGATAGCATTTTGTTTCATAGGTGCAAGCGTATTTATATGATGGTTATTGGGAAGATATTGGAACTATCGAGGCATTTTATAATGCAAACTTGGGAATAACCAAGAAGCCTGTACCAGATTTTAGGTAAGAACTAAGAAGTTAGGAGGGCGTATTTTTATTTTCAGATCTACTACCTACTTCTGATCAAACATTCTTTCTACAGCTTCTATGACCGTTCTGCTCCAATTTATACGCAACCTAGATACTTGCCTCCTTCAAAGGTTCTTGATGCTGACGTAACAGGCAGTGTCATTGGTAAAGATGTGATGCTTCGGCTTCTCCGAGAGAACTTTCCTTCTGCAAATGACTTTGGGAGTGAGGTTATTCCTGGAGCTACAGAAATTGGAATGAGGGTATATTTCTGTCATTGAAAGATTGTTCTTTCATTTATTGAGACAGTTTACTTTGCAACTTAGTAGTTAGGTTGCTTGGCTCCTGTGTCCATATGTGAAGATTGCTATGTTTAATTATGATAGCATTTTGTTTCATAGGTGCAAGCGTATTTATATGATGGTTATTGGGAAGATATTGGAACTATCGAGGCATTTTATAATGCAAACTTGGGCTCGAGGCAGTCCAAATGAAGCTTAAATGCCTCGGGTTGGCCTCCTTGCTACGCACGATTATGAGACAACGATCGCGCATCACATACCTGGAGGAGGGCGATGCAAATACAAAGTTTTTTCATCTGCAAGCCTGCCACCGAAATAAAAAGAGCAAGATCAGGTCGCTGAAAGTGGGGGAAATGGAAATCATAAATGAAGAGGCAAAGGCAGAGATTATTTACCAGCATTTTGATGACATGCTGGGCACAAGCGTCCCCACCACGGCCAAGTTGCACTTTGCTCAGCTGGGGCTGCCGACACTGGACATGTCATCGATGGAGGATCAGTTTACTGAACAAGAGATTTGGGAGGCCATAAAAGAAATGCCCACTGATAAAGCGCCAGGTCCCGACGGTTTCACCGGCCTTTTTTACCGTTTCGCGTGGCAAGTCATCAGGCACGACATCATCCGAGCATTCCGGGCAATCTGGTCGCTGGACAGTCGCAGTCTGCATCTCCTCAACCAAGCATACATGATCCTGTTACGCAAAAAAGAGGACCCACAATACATAGGCGACTACAGGCCAATTAGTTTAATTCACAGCTTCTCCAAACTGCTCACCAAGGTCTTGGCCAGGAGACTAACACCCCAAATTGGAAAACTGGTCGGTGATAACCAGAGTGCATTCATCCGTGGAAGATTGCTCCATGACAATTTCAGAGGGGTCCAGCTAACGGCCAAGCATTTACATCAACACAAGCGACCATCGGCTCTTATCAAGATAGACATAGCGAAAGCCTTTGACACGGTCAGCTGGTCGTTCCTTCTGGCGATCCTAAGACACATGGGCTTCCCTAATCGATGCCTCAATTGGATTTCCATCATTTTGTCAACTGCAAGTACAAAAGTGGTGCTAAATGGAGTACCGGGTCGTAGGATCCCCCATGCCCGTGGGCTCAGACAAGGGGATCCCCTCTCCCCCATGCTTTTCACCTTGGTCATGGAAGCGCTAAACGGGCTATTCAAGTTGGCCGATCAGAATGGCCTGCTGCTCCCTTTGGATAACAGGCGGATCATACAGAGGTTATATCTATATGCGGATGATGTTGTGGCATTCCTATCCCCAGTACAACAAGATTTAGTACTGGCCACGTCCATCTTACAAATTTTTGGGAAAGCATCGGGCCTCCACAGCAACCCCAACAAGTGTCTCATTTCACCCATCCAATGCCGGTTACAGGAAACATGCACCCTAATGACTTTTTTTCCAGGCCGGCTGCAACAATTCCCTGCAAACTACCTCGGCATTCCACTGTCCATCCATAAGTTAAAGAGACATGAACTGCAGCCGCTTCTTGACAAGATCCATGATAGTATTCCAATTTGGAAAGCAAATATGATGACTAAAGCAGGCCGTGGGGTACTGGTTAAGGTCAAGTTCTTAGCAATCCCGGTGCACACAGCAATAGCAATTGCACTGCCTACTTGGGCTATTGAAGCAATCGATAAGATCAGCCGCGCTTTCTTATGGAAGGGCTCTGAAGCATGTTCGGGAGGGCACTGCCAGTTGGCATGGCCAAAGGTCTGTCGCCCGGTCGACTTGGGTGGTCTAGGACTCCCCAATTTGGAACTGATGGGTTACGCTCTAAGGCTTCGATGGTTATGGTTGCAACGTACCCAGCCCAACAAACCTTGGTGTGGCCTACCTGACACGGTCGAGCCCAAGGTGGCCGCGATGTTTCACGCATCCATAACCATGGCAGTGGGGAACGGCAAGAACACCCTTTTTTGGAGGGATCGGTGGATAGATGGTCAGGCGATCATGGATATTGCCCCATGTCTTTACCAGGCCGTTCAGCCTCGGGCAGCTAAGGTCACCACTGTCGATCAAGCGTTGCATGACAGAGCCTGGGTCAAGCAAATAACAGGCGCCATTACAGTCCAGGTCTTCCTAGACTTTCTGCTTATTTGGGATAAAGTGCGTCGAATTGTGCTGCAAGCGGATATCGATGACACCCCTTTGTGGAAATGGACGGCTAACCAACAATTCACCACGGCATCAGCATACCGGGCATTCTTTTTGGGCCAACATGAGATCTTGGGTGCAAGAATCCTCCAAAAAACAAGAGCACCTCCAAAATGCAAGTTTTTTGTTTGGCTAGCACTCCATGATAAGTGCTGGACAGCAGCCAGACGCAGAAGGCACAATCTCCAGAACGATGATGCTTGCGCTCTCTGTGGACAAGAATCGGAAACGATTTCTCACATCCTATTAACATGTGTGTTTAGTAGAGTGATCTGGTTCAACATACTGCAGAGTGTTGGCCTTCAGCTTCTGTCGCCGACGCCCAACCAGCTTGCTGAGTTCCAGGAATGGTGGTCTAGCTCCAGGAAGAGGATTCAGACGGCTGACAGGAAATCTTTCGACACCCTGGTAGTTTTGGTGGCCTGGTCGCTATGGCTCGAGCGCAATGCAAGAACGTTTGGGAGACAATCGCGCAACACAGCTCAGCTGATCCAAGACATCAACCAGGAGGGGAATAATTGGAGTCAAGCACACTTCATGCCATCGCTGCTTCTCGGTCGCCAATTAGGGGTCATGTAATTGTTTTTATCGGCCTGTTGTAACGTAGATAAGTCAATTTAGGTTGACTTATCTTTCGTGTGGGTGCGGGGTGCACTTGTAAAACTTCTCCTCTAACCTCTCCTTAATGAAAAACGTGCCATTGCACGGTCGCAAAAAAATTGGTGAAGGCTGTGTTATTAAAGTAAGAAGCTTTATAACATGTTTTTGATGCATTGCTTTGTACTGATTTCGAGGCATTCTTATTATAATGCATTTTGGGATCATCCAAGTTGATTTATGGATCTACTTTCCATAGCTTCTTTGTAGTTTTTTCACATGTCAATCCATAGCCTTCCTAAATCCACCATCTTATTTTTGCACCCCCTTCATGTTCCTTTGGCTAGCACTGCACAATCAACCATTCCGTGGTTGGACTCCGTTCCTGCATTTCTGAAGGTGCTGTCATAGAGGACTCCTTGCTTATGGGTGCGGACTATTATGAGGTAACATAAAGTGAAATAGAACTCTATTGTGCCTTGGAAGTATTGTGGAACCTTATCATGTTTTTTTTTTTCAGACTGAAGATGATAAGAAAGTCCTTTCAGAGACTGGTGGTATTCCCATTGGTATTGGGAAGAATGCACATATCAGAAAAGCTATAATAGACAAAAATGCTCGTATTGGAGAAAATGTGAAGGTATTTCATATCTATATATCTAAGTCTATTTAATTTCTGATATACTTTATCCAATTGACTATTTTTCTACAATTCATTACTTTGGAGAAAAAAGAGGAAATCAGTGAATATCTTGATTTATGTAAAAAAAGGTTCTATTTGTCTTTTTTTACTATAGATGACAACTCTTGTTTACTAGTGATGTTTCTTGTCAAATGCTAAATAATCTCATCGTGCATTATTCATATTTAGCTACGACCATATTACCGTGCTGAGTTTCAAGCCCTCTATTAGTAAATAAAGTTAAAATATCAGGGAATTCCTATGCCTTGCTGAAAATTGTTTCAGATTTCTCCAGAGATGATATTGGGAAAAAACGGATGTGCAATTTTGTTTTCGTTACATATTTATCACTCTTAAATGGTTTGTTACTTTTACAGATAATAAATTTTGATAATGTCCAAGAAGCAGTAAGGGAGACAGAAGGATACTTTATCAAAAGTGGCATAGTTACAGTGATTAAGGATGCCGTGATCCCTAGTGGAACAGTCATATAGAGTCAGCCATGAATCACCGTGTCACCATGTACATAAGGTTACATCTTGCTCAGAAACCTAAGTTTCTTTTGTTCGTGCTACATGGAATTCCCTATAAATCAATACAAGCACATTTCTAGCTTTTACAAACTTGATACTGTAACTGAATTGACTGCACTGCTTACTGCCACCATGTAGTTGAGGAGCTGGGTAATCTTTTGAATCTGTTTGCAGTATGTTCAATTTTCACTCATTTGTTACATCTGATATATTTTGCAAATATAGTTCACTCTATCTGCATTGTGATTAATGATATTCATAAAGGTAGACTTGTGTAGACTGTGGGCACCTAATTATTCCCATTTAACTAGTACATGAAAGTTCAATGTACAGCCTATCCAAGTCCACTAGATCCGTACACTGTCTAGGCAAAGTGTTTGCTAGGCATGGATTGTTCTGCAACTATTATTCTAAACTATTCCATGTTCCATTGCCCTGCAGGTTGGTTTGCAGAAGATGGTGATCGCCAATGCGCATGAAGTTGTTTCCAGACCATGGTTCCTTTTCATGTTGCAAAATCACCAAGCTCCATATCAACATGTGAGGACATAATCAAATAATTGAACCGTGCTATTCAGAGGCACCATTTTACTGTCACTTGCATGAGGCTCTGCTCGAAATGTATCTCTGAGTGGAATTTTGATATTTTCCATATGTATAATGTATCTTTTTGCGTTTTCAGACTTCAAGATACCATGTGCTTAGACTCTTTGTTATCTTGGTATGCTCCTTGCATTGTCCAGGGCATGAGGATTAAATATGCCATACATGATTTTCTGCCTGAGATTTCAAGTAGAGCTTACCTATGTTCGTTCTATAGAGACCTCTACGATGAAAATGATCATCTTGGCCTGAGACTCTGATGCGTTATTTGCCTGTCTTTTCTGAGCTTGTAATAGCAAAGACATCAGTGCTTATGTAGCATGTTCAGTCTGCGTAGTGTACTTTCATTAAATCTGGCAATACCAAGTGTCAACTTTAAATCAAAATGCTAAGTCATGTTGGACATACTACGTCCCGGGTTTAAATGTGCCTGATAGATCTTGCACCTGAGAAATTTGACAGACAACCATCTTCCAAGTGACGGTTACACTGAAGATATGCACTGGGATGGGTAACTCCTGCACTTTAGTAAAATACACATTGTTTTTTTCCGGATCATATTTACTGGAGTACATATTGCTGGACATGGGCGACTATGCATGGCAAATACTCCGCAAAAGTTCAAATTATGTTAGTGAAACTTTCTGGATGGCTTAGGCCGTATAAGTTAGCATATGTAAAATGTTTCTGATATGACAAAAAGAAAAACCATAGAAGGCCAAAAGGAAGAGAGCATAACAAAAAGAAAAGCGACCAAAGATCGTATACCGCAGAAGGCACTCTGGGATCACGGCTGAATTGATGTCATTTGACAGCCATATTATTTCCGACTAAAGCCACATATGTGACAAAGATTAAAAAAATCAGTTGAAATGGTAGAGGGGAAGCTCAGCATGGATGGGCGCCGACATGACCTTGAGCACATCGTTTACTGATGCCATTGAGCTTATTGCTGCCTTCAGAATCTCCCGCGAGCATCCAGGCTTCAGAATGTTCCTCACCTGAGACATCAGGTTTGAAAAGTTTAACAACAGGTACTGACTTTTCAATTCTCCTGAAGCTAGATACATATCAGATGCTTTTTTTGGAAGTGTACAAACCTTGTCCAAGTAGTCTTGCAGTATCTCGATGTCTCCTAGGTAGTCTTGGCCTTCGATTGTTAATGTAATAGGCTTGGTATCTGTGCCAGGACCTTCGAATTGAATGCCTCCTGGAGTTCTGTAGAAATCATCTAGAAGAAAGCTTGAGGCTTTCTCTCTCAGGACCCTGAGTAGTATGAGAAAGAAAAGAAAATATTTTTTTTATACTTCTCCTTATTGAATTTGTCAACGGTATTAATACCAACAGATATAGTTAAGTTTTTTTTGTTAAAAATCAATATTTCTTTTTATCTGGCATCATCTATTGTTACACTGTTTATTTCTAGCCATGAACATTTTTTTGTTAATAATTCTCAATTTTACTGGAGGACTGAATGCAGCAAAATTTTATATGGACCCTTTAATATTTAATGTGCTTAAAACATTCCAGGCTCCAATCATTAGGTGATCAAATAAAGAAAAAGGAAATTCCGACTCACGCATATGATTCCGCTTTCAGGTCAATAGGTGAAGGATGGATAACTGGCCTCCCTATAGGAACAGCTCCAGGACCACGCAGGTGCCTCCTCACACTCATCATTGCCTGTAAAGAATGGTAAATCATCAAATTGCAGTCTTGATGCTGGTTACTAGAATATATTTTACAAAGAAAATAGGCTCAAGAAAGTACTGTTATAGGAACAGCAGCACACCGCCACTTGTTTGTTGCGTCCTTCAAATTTGTCACAGTAGCCATGTAACCATTCAATCCAGTTGCTATTATTTGGACACAAATGTGGCCAAGAACCTGTACTATTTAATGTTTAGATCTGCTGATTTTTGTTCTAGAGAAAACATATTGTCTGAGTCTCGGAGAGGATGAGTTTGTTTATATTTGCTCCTTACATAAGCGTAGTTGCAGTCAAAGTTTGATGGTAGCGATCCTCGAGCTTGACAACCAAAGAAGTGGCACACTGAACTGAATTTTCTTCCCTTGTAACTGCCTTCTTTCTGAAAATCACTGAACAACACTTAGAACTTCATAAGAGCTGCACCTAAGAAAATGATACACATAGTCTCATAATGTAGCAGAACCTACTGTTCTCTTGTTCATTTCCGCTTCTACTAAATGAGCTAGGAGCTGCTCGGTATCGATCTGGAAAAGGAAACACTGTAAATAATTGTGCAAGATAAATTTGATGAAGAGCTGAGCATTCTGTAGACCTGGGATAACTGTGCCGAGTTATCAGATTCTTGATGCAGGACCAACTGGACACAAAACGTTGGAGATCTTCAGAACAGATTTTTTAGTAAATTATTGAGTAAATTCAATGATACAAGTTGTGCAACAAGACCTCTCTGCTGATGAACGGTGGCAAGAACTTGAACATGGCCGCAGCCCATGGAGAAAGTTGAGATGGAATGTCGTCCTCAGGAACATTGTTACTGTGGAGATTATTGATTTCCTAAAATATTATTTAGAACGAAAACTGGTGAGATGTAACATAACCACAATGTTCATGTTGTCCTTTAGCCGCAGGACTTAAGATTTTTTTAAGATGTACCTGAATGAGTGCATACATTTCTGGTATGCTTTCAATTAGTCCCTCAGGAATAAGTAGCACTCCGTGGTACTTCCCTGAAAATTAATATGCCATTTACCAGATTATTGCAAAGTATAATTTTTTTGTTACTGTAGATATAAAAAATTATTCTTTAATTAGTTTCAACTCAAATAGCCAATGAGTTGCCACACCTTGTGCAGCTCTTGCTTCTACTCCATCACATATCTTGTTTGTAATTTCCATCAGCGTGAGCTTTGATAATGCCACCTCTTCTCCTAAAATAACCTGAAATGCAGAAAGTTAGGGAAGATGCTAAGGCAGTGCTAACATAACATGACATGGTTGTACTTTATCAAAACAAGAGACCATGTTAGGGTGTGACTGAAGCGCGCACTCGAAGGCAACATGAGATGCTTTGCCACCCATCAAGCGAACAAAATAGTAGTACTGAGAGAAATTGGGAAGCAGAGTAAGTGTACCATTAAGAAACAATCAGCATGGAATCCTGACTCATAATCTAATAACCAGAAAATTCAATTTTTCAATGAGATTTATCACAATATACCTTCCCAGCTGAGACTGCATCGAGGCAAACATTACCTATAAGCTGAGAGTTCACCTGAAAAGCAAATAATGATATAACCCCTTTTCTATATGTGACATTTGTATATACTGCATTTCATGTGGAATTGAGAATTGCTGCATTGCTAGGAATATGGCACAAGATTCACCTTGCACACTGTATCAAAACCGACAGTTGTTTCCACAAACTGATTCTTGAGATCGCCACTCAGGGTTACAGGGACACCTATAACCTGTAAAAATGGTGAGGTCTCCAAAATTTCTCTTGGGCTGCAAGATAAGAAGCGGCTAACGAGTGACGACTACATACTTTTGTCTTACAGTTATGCTTCGTAAATGTCTCTGCAAGCTGAGCAGCATCTGAATTGGATGTCACCCCTGGAGATTAAAAGCTATTGAGAATCACATTATTTATTGTGGAAAATGGGATAGTATACGCAGCCCATTAGTAATGTACTCCCCCCACCCCCCAAAAAAAGAAAAAGAAAAAGAAATGTCACAATATGTCGAGCAAATCACATCTGATGAGAGGTTAAAATTGCACTGTTCTCACATTTTACTGTGATGTCACGGAAGTCACATCTATTAACGAATTTTGTTACCAACCAACATATAGTTTCATTTTAATTAAGAACATGAATCTTTTGAGTTATCTGTTTGTAGCACCTCCAATTATAATTAGGCCATCCAAGCTAAGATCACAGCATGTCGAGATAGCAGCATTCACTTGCTCTGTCGTGCGGATCTGATCAACAGTTCTGCCAAGCAAATCAAAGCCACCTTCAAGATGGCAAAAGCTTCTGGTTATCAACAAGTGTAACATTACATAAGGAAAAATTTGGCTTCATAAATAAATTTATAAATTAACCTTGATTTTTGTATGATGAAAGTACATCATCTGTGATCTCCAACGTCTTCTTTGCAAAAAGGCCTTCTGTGCCACCTATACAGAAACCCAAGTTATGCTACGATAAATTCATGAGCAAACAGGAACTATGTACCATGGAACTGTGTCATAGGCAAGATTTCAAAATAGAACGTCCAGAGGATAGTTTTCATATTCAGAATTATGGTGTCTTTAATTAATGGATTTATTTTTATTTTTGCACAAGGGAGACCAAGAGAGGGGCCTCCTGCAGCCAGGGCCGGGGTTCGAACCCAGATCGCCGGCTTGGGGGCTACCTCCAGGAACCACTCGGGCTCAGCAGTCCCACCTTAATTAGTTGATTTTGACATAGAAAACTTGCTTATTGAAGAGGAGAATAAAATTATTCTAACATGTTGACCGATCCAATAGAAATAGCATGTGGATACCTATACCATGACATTATAGAAAATTGAAAAATTATACTCACCTACAAACCCAAGCAGAACGTTGTGTGGATTCTGAGCTTTCAGAGCAGCATAGGCACCCCATATCACATTGTGCCCTCCAGGTGATTGTCTTCCAGAAAATAACACACCCACCCTACACATAACTACATAAGTTCAAATAAAAGGACACAACTATGCATAATAATTCGACATGAAGATGCCAATGTTAGGCATAATCATCTAGTAATTTGGGATTCAAATTCAACCTGATTGGTGGGTGTTCTTCGATGACATGTGCATCAGGGACCGTTGTCCATGGCTCTAAAAAATGCACCAGCTTCTGACCAAAGGTGTGTGGGAATGCCTGTGCCACAATATCCGCACATTTTGGGTCGATGCTTGTTGTTGAGTCACCAAACTCCACTCTGACTCTGGGTCCCTGGTCATAGTGGTTGAAATTTATAACATTCAGTTTTCAGAGACATGAGAGAAGAAATACTTGTTCTAAGGGGAAAAAATGAAGAGCAAGGATTTGAATTCTATTGAAAGAAAGGGGCCTGTGAGGAAAAGAAGTTTCTGAACCAAGAAGTCAGTTTCCTCTAGAAGTTTGTCATACACCGGTCAGGGACTCAGAAATTTGTTGACTACAGGAGCTGTTCAGAGGTATTTCCTATGCAGCAAGGCGACAAAAAGTTCCTCGGTGCATCCAAATTTGAGCTGTTTCTGAGCTTTCCGTGTGACAGTGAAAAGTAAAGTGCTGCTTTACATCAAGAACATAACAAAGGAATTGCAATTTGCAAACATTCATCGTACCCCAAAACAACAAAGGTTCAGACGTCACCAGGGTGCCATCATCACAAACCGCTGGCCAAACTGTTGTTTTTAGGAGTGCATCATGCAGCTGGGCAGGGAGGAACGAGGTTTGCAAACCTGAAGACATGGAGGCAGCTCCGGTTGGTACAGCGCCCTCCTCCGCTGCAGCCCGGTGAGCTCCCTCGGCGAGCCCAGGTCGTCGGCGTTCATCCTGCCTTAACGATCTCCCCTGCTCCAAGAGAATCTAGTAACTGTTAACAGCTCTTCCTGGTTGCAGTTGTTGTGCTCTTCTGATCCTCCCTTTTTGTACAAGGGGGCAAGACAAAGAGCGGCGCAATGGAAGAGGAGTAAAAGTTTGCAGCTGAGGCTGCTGTTTGTTGGCCCGGCTCCTGATGTTTCCAACAGCAATTTTGACCCCCATTTCCCTTGTTAACCTGTTTTCTGTGTGTTGGTATTCAAAGGTTTGATTGTGATAGGTCAGGCGGTGTGACCTCCAAGGTTACAAGCTGCAACCTATCCCTAAGGCCTGGT
This sequence comes from Digitaria exilis, assembly GCA_015342445.1. Lineage (NCBI taxonomy): Eukaryota > Viridiplantae > Streptophyta > Magnoliopsida > Poales > Poaceae > Digitaria > Digitaria exilis. Next base: position 1,713,517 of record JACEFO010001746.1, on the reverse strand, counting down.
ACTTTTTTTTTATTTTTGAGAAAAAATGGAAGTATTATTATTCTATCTCCTCTTTTTTTTTGGATAATTTTGTCCGTTTGAAATGGGGCCTAAAGCCCAGCAAAAGTTTAAAAGAGGGTAAGAAAGAATTCCTGTGAACCATTTAGTTACCTTTTTTAAATGAAGAAGAAGAAGACCTATGCAGCTTTTGTACATAGCTGTTTCTAACAATTAAGGGGTTTGCTTCTGAAGTTCTCATGGACTTCTTTTGTTTTTGTCCTTCACCCAGTTGCTGAAACCTTTCCCATTGGGTGACAGATGGAACCAAGCATAAGTGATTTGCAAGAATGAAGTAAAGAGCCAAGCGAAAGTGTTGTTCTGCAATAATTAAAATGCTCCTGAGCTATCATCCGTTCGATCGTTGGTGTGTCTGTCAGCATCAACTGAATCAATACTCGACGTCGCTGTCAGGCCTAAGAAAGGAACCTCTGTTTTTGTTTAGTTCAAAATCGCGTGTCTCATTCGATTCGCCCCGCGTTTGTCGTCGGCCTTGAGATCGAAGCCGCACGCTGATAAACACAGAGATGCAGTTCGCTAAGAACCAATAGTTCAGAATCATTGCTTGCAGCCCTAGGTTTCAGCTCCCCGTTTCCTAGACATTCGTAGTTTCCCATGGATTTGGACGTCCTTTCAAACTTCCGCAGGACCTCCATGGAAAAGTTAACACTTACACTTTTATAGCTACCTTTTTCGCAGAACTTTTAGCCAAAATGACCGTGGAAAACATGGATCTTCAAACTTTTACAGTGATAAAAGTAACAAGGCTACAGCCTAAAGTTATCTTTTATACCTATTAAAAGAGAAAACAGAGTAGATGGGAATAACTCCTAGAGACTGTATAAAAACTATGATCTTTTTGTCGAACCAATCTTAGATTTTAACCATGGGTTTTATACGACGTGTAGGTCGATCTCTTGTTTGCAAGACGAGTAATAATTTTGCTTGAAAAGAAATCGAGTTATTATGGTGAAATTTATCAACCCGGTTGGAAGTCGTAACAAGAGACCTTGTTTTCGTTCGGGACTTTCTTCGATTGCTGAATCTTTTCCCTCCCCTTCTGTCTCCTCTTTCAGTCATGCACATGCTAGCGCCGGGGACATGTCAAAAGGCTAGCCATTCCAAAACACATGGATTTAGACTCCCTCACTCCCCTGAACATGCCCCTGCCCTTTTTTTTTTTCCTGGAGGACTTGAAAGGCATGCTGGTATATGTGTATGTCATATGTGCATGGTCATGGTATGTAATTGCAAAATAATACGTGTACCATACTATAGAAAGACGAACAGAAACACTAATTTCCTTTTGCGCATCAATCCCAAGCAAAGAAAAATATGTTTTTCTGCCCTGAACTGCTTGGGCGCCCCCGGTGCCTTCGTCCAGTGCCTCGGCGCCCCCGGTCACGGGTCAGCAGCAGCAGCAGCAGCGCCGTGGCAATGCCCGCCGCCGTTGCCTCTCGACGCACCCAAGCCACAAAATTAGAAGGACCTGCAGCATATTCAGGAACGAATTTCCTAGCTAGCAGTATAATGCTACGACTCCCAGCCCTGTTTAGCACGCAACTGACCTAACTCTACACCAAACTCCTAAGGTCGTTGATTGACAGACAACGTGGACAAAAATGCTGGGAAACTAAGATGAACCGTAGCACTTTGGATGCATGTAGTAGCTCTGTTGCAATATTTCGCGATGTCTCCCAGCCCTACAGACGTAGCTTAATTAGATGGTAGGCAACTCATCACGTCTCCACCGTTTTCTATTTTTGGATCTTTAGACGGTTGCACATTGCATCATGTGTATTGCCCTGGTGGCACGCATGACCTACTCCTTCCGTTCCAAATTGTAAGTCGTTTGACTTTTTTTTCTCTAACTTTGACCACTCGTCTTATTCAATTTTTTTTTTACAAAATATCATATTTTTTGTTATGGCTAGCTTTGGTAATAAAATAATTTCAAAAATAACTTAAATTTGACTACATTTGCATAAATTTTTTGAATAAGACGAGTGGTCAAAATTAGGGTAAAAAAAGTCAAACGACTTATAATTTAGGATGGAGGGAGTATATAACTATTTAAAAGGGAAAAATATCCTGCCTGATACGATGACCATATATAGGGATCACATAATGTTGTGCTAAGCAAATAACTTTTTACACCAAGACCTTAACTCGATCTGGTCTCAATAAATCTGTCCCTACCCAAGTGATGATAGTATGAAGCCGTCAGAAAAGGCGGTTTAAGCATCGCCCGTCACCTCCATTATTATATATGGTGTCCTTGTGAGGAAGAGCTAGCTCTTTTCATCGCCATTTGGGCAAAGCCAACCTAGAAACATCTGGCTTCAATGGTACGGGCAAGAGATAATTGAAGACTCTAATCAACCAAATGCTCTGAAAGAGATTTAAACTTCTCTAGACCAATAATCCATATTGAACTATTCTCAAGTTAGTGTTCACGCGCAAAATTGGATGTATTGAGCTCTTCGATCTCCATTAATTTTAGTGACTAAGCCTCACCAAACATATTTAGTTTGTCTTTAACTGCCAAGTCTTCGATTTGAGCATATAAATTGCTGCATCATTGCACATAGGCATACAAATAGGTTTTCAGTTTCACTTATTCCAGAGGCAGCAGTGTGAGAATGCCATTTTGTGTGGCAATGTGAAGAATCCTTTGTAGTGGGGTCGATGGTGAGAATGAATAGCATTAGCAATAGTGGATCACGCTGCACTCCCTTAGTTTGTGGCCAAAGTTGATGGCTCTTCTTGAATTAAGGAGGGCTCTCGAATCTGCCATACCAAAGAGGATTGAGACCCATTCCCGCCACCTCTGGCTGATACCAAGATCCTAAAGGACATCTAGCAAGTAATTCCAATTGATTGTGTCCGAAGCCTTTTGAAGTCAGGTCAGGGTGTGTTTGGTTGGAGAGCGAGATAGAATGGGATGGTTCCATCCTAGATTCTAGGATAGAACGGTTCTATTCTTATTCTTATGTTTGGTTGAAGAGATAGGATGGTTCTATTTTTTGTTTGGTTGAAGGAATGGATGGTTGGATTCCATAGTGTGTTAACACCGTTAGAGTGGGACCAACTCGTCAGCCCATGTGCATCTCGTCTCTTTCCTTCTTCTTTCTTCTACCTCCGTCGACCTGCACCCTCGACACAATGCTCCTTCCCTTCCACACATCCATCTCATCACCTATCTCAAGTCTTGAATCAAATCATCAAGCTACTAAATCACTAGCGGGAAAAAACGAGCATCTGGAGGCTAAATCCGATGCACCTATTCAGAGTTTTCGTGGCCAAAAGCCAAATCGAGAAAAGGAATGCGGCCAGACGATCGAGCACCTTTAGCACGGCACCAGACCTCGATTTGGGACGTCGGAGGTCGATTTCTGCCTACACTGCCAAGCTCCGTCCAACCACGCGGTCACGCTCCGTCCTGCCCCGTCTCCCGAGCTCCATCTCCGTGCTGCCGGGGGCTCGATTTGCAGCGCCAGTGGCTCGATCTGGACGAACCCAACGAGGATCCACATCTACTCCACCGCCTGAGCTGCGTCATTACCACCAGGACCTCGCGTTGCTGCTCCACGAGGCGAGCGGCTGAATCACGGCGCAAGACGCCGTCGGAGCGGGCCGGCGAGCTCCAGCGCGGGGGGTGGAGGGTTGCAGCCCGCGCGTGCTCCAGCGCAGGATTGGGGGCGGAGGTCAGCGAGCTCCAGCGCAGGATTGGGGGCGGCGGCCGGCAAGCTCCAACGCGAGATGAGTGGCGGCGCCGACGAGCTCCAGGCCTCCAGGCTCCAGCGCCGGATGGGGGGTGACGGGGACAAGCTTCATCGCGAGATCTGGTGCGGCGGCCGGCAGCAACGCCCGCTTCGACGCCAGCTGCCCCTGTCGGCCGTGGCGCCTGGTCGCGAACTAGCGAAGAAGACGACGGAGACAACGCCGTCCGCGAGGGATCGCTTCGTCCGTTCGATTTTTCGGGATGAGTCCGTTCCGAATCTCGCACGTATATTCTCGATTCTAGGATGCTCCCATCCCTGCCTTCTTGAACCAAAAAATGACAAAACTAGGATGAAATAGCTCTGTACCATGCCATCCCATGAACCAAACATACCCAAGAGGACCCTCCTCACTATGTACTGGATGTATAAGTTTTCTTAGATGGACCGGCCTTTGTGAATGCACGATAGAATTTATAAACAAAGCGTGTCAAGATGAGGGGTGAGTATGTCAATAAGTTTTCCTGGATGGATCGACCTTTGTTAATGCACTCTAGTAGAATTTATAAACAAACGTGTCAACATGAGGGGTGAGTCTATCACCAACAATTTGTACAAGACGAAGGTGTATCAAGTTGGGAAAAGTTCATTTTTCACCCTTCAACCGTTACAAGTCTAATTTTCAAGGAAAAAGTCTATATCACCCCAACCTATGAAGAATGGACTACATAACCCCAAACCTATGAAAAGGTCTATATCACCCCCTGAACTTCTTAAAACCGATCAAATTACCCCCTAAAGCAAATTTGAAAAAATCATAGTAAATCACAAAAAATCATAAAATGAAAATTCCAATTGTGTTGGACTCCAAATGAGTAGATATATATACTATAATATGATATATTTTAATATATTTTTTACTACTACAAAGAAAAGCGTAGATCTAAAGCTATAGTAAAAAAATATACTAAAGTATACCATATTATATGTTCAGTGGGTATATCTACTCATTTGGAGTCCAACACAACTGAATTTTTCATTTTATGATTTTTCTATGATTTACTATGATTTTTCAAAACTGCTTTAGGGGGTAATTTGATCGGTTTTGAGAAGTTCACGGGGTGATGTAGACGTTTCATAGGTTGGAGGGTTATATAGTCCAACAATTCTTAGTGAAGGCATGTTCATTATCAACAAGGAATGAGTTCACCTCAAGTTGTAGTTGCTGCATTCTTGATCAAGTCATTAGTCCCTTGTTGATAATATTGTGAGCATCATTGGGGATGTCCTCATCCCCCCTTTGGTCTGGTCATGACCATGAAATGGAGACAAATCAGCAACATTAAAGGTGTAGCTCACTGCATATTCATCTTCTGCAAGCTCAATCTTGTAGGCATTGTTATTTATCTTCGCAAGAACCTTGAATGGCCCATCTCCTCGAGGCAGCAGCTTAGACTTTCGCTTCTCAGAAAATCTGTCCTTTCGAAGATGCACCCAAACTAAATCTCTTGGCTCAAAGATCATCTTATTATTGTTCTTGTTTGCCTTTGCAGCATAGTACTCAAATTTCTTCTCAATCTCTTGCTCCGTCTTCAGGTGAATTTTCTTCACATATTCAGACCTCTTGTGTGCTTCCATGTTTGCACCTTCTTGAAGTGGTAGGGGCAGCAAATTCGAGAGGTGTGATTGGCTTGAAACTATACACAACCTCGAATGGGCATATCTGTGTTGTTGAATAGACTGTCCTATTGTATGCAAACTCAACATGTGGCAAGCAATCTTCCCACTCTTTCAGGTTCTTCTTGATCATTGTTCACAGCAGCAAGGAGAGGGTGCGATTCACCACCTCCGTTTGTCCATCAGTTTGTGGGTGACAAGTTGTTGAGAATAACAACTTTGTCCCAAGCTTGACCCACAAAGTCTTCCAAAAATAGCTCATGAACTTCACATCATGGTCTGAAACAATAGTCTTGGGCACACCATGTAGCCTCACAATTTCCCTGAAAAACAAGTCAGCTACATGCGACGCATCGTCGCTCTTATGGCAAGGAATAAAATGTGCCATCTTTGAGAATCTATCGACAACAACAAAAACTGAATCCCTCCCCTTCTTAGTTTTTGGTAACCCAAAACAAAATCCTTGCTAATATTCTCCCAAGGTGTATTTGGAATAGGGAGTGGGGTGTACAAACCGTGGAGGTTCAGCTTTGATTTGGCCTTGTGACTAGTGGTACACCGCTGCACCAACCTTTCCACATCACGTCTCATCTCTGGCCAATAGAAATGGTCACTCAGCAGCAAGTAGGTCTTTTCTCTTCCAAAGTGACCCATCAAATCTCACATGTGTAATTCCTGCAACAAGAGCAAACGAATAGACGAATCTGGAACACATAATTTTTTAGCTCGGAACAAGAAACCATCATCCACATGGTACTTGTCTCATCCTTTTCCTCCTTGACACTTCATGTATGGTTCTGCAAAATCATGGTCAACAACGTATAATTCTTTCATGCTCTCTATTCCTGGAACCTTGACCTCCAATTGATTAAGCAAAACACTCTTTCTAGACAAGGCATCAACAATAACATTTCCTTTTCTTTTTTGTACTTGACAACATAAGGAAAAGACTCAATGAATTCAACCCATTTGGCATGCCTACGGTTCAGTTTTGCTTCGCCTTTCAAGTATTTCAATGCCTCATGGTCAGAAGGAATGATAAATTCAGTTGAGCACCACCAAGTTTTTCACTAAAGTATGTTATGGGTTTTCCTTCTTGCATCAACACACCTCCTATGCCTATCCCACTAGCATCACATTCAATCTCAAAAGATTTGTTGAAATCAGGCAAAACAAACAATGGGGCAGAAATTAGACAATTCTTTAACTCTTGAAAAGCAGCTTCCTGTGACTTACCCCACACAAATTCAACACCCTTGTTGGTTAATTCATTCAATAGGGCTGCAATGGTGCTGAAATTCTTCACAAACGTCGATAGAAACCAGCAAGACCATGAAAGCTTCTCACTTGGCTCACATTGACAGGGGTAGGCCAATTCTTGATAGCCTCAACCTTGGACTCATCCATCTCTACACCCTGTCCTGAAACAACAAAGCCCAAAAATACAACCTTGTCGAGGCAGCAGCTTAGACTTTCGCTTATCAGGAAATCTGTCCTTTCGAAGATCCACCCAAACTAAATCTCCTGGCTAAATTAGGCTATTAAATCTTATTTTGCAAGTCTAGTTGTAAAATTTAAGAGCCCAATTTTGCTCTCAACTCCAATGGGAGTCCCTATGAAACCCACCATTCAGATTAAAAAGAAAATAATAATAATAAAGTTTGGTGGATAAGAGAGTCCTATTTCTAGGGTCTTGGGATCATATTTTAGGAGGGCATGCAAAATATGATCTCATTTACAATCCCCACTGGTGTTGGTTTTTTCTCTCCCCTCCAAAAATTTATAGTAGAGACTTGGATAGAGACCTCCACTGGTGATGCTCTAAGTGGTGCTATATTGCTTTGTCTACATATAAAAGCCTTATATAATCAGTTGACGATGTCTCCTAGCCCTAAAACATGGTCTAGGTATACTTGTGTAATGTTGTCACCATTGTCACAACAGACACAAATCATTGTCACACATTGATATCTATCTGTTGCTTTTCATGTTTTCTTTTGACAAGACACATATACACGTCTTCCTAATTAAGGCTATGTTCAGATTGTGGTAGAAAACACTATAGTTAAAGAAAAACATTATAGCACTTATTGAAAAGCGTGTTTTGTGAGGGAGGTGAATAGTGAAAAGTTAGAATGAATAGTATTTTCTTAGGAAATCTGAACAAGGCCTAAAGGAGAATTTATCTTGATGTGGGTCCATGACATGTTAGACAAGCCATGTGGCGATGACATGTCGCCAACTCAGATGAAACCGGGTTGGATTTGTGTCGGGGAGGTCGTGTGCCCGGTTTCAGGAACTCAAGGTGCCAAATACACGGTTTTAAAGTACGAGGAGGAAATACGCACTTAGCCCATAGTTGAGGGGGGTAAATAGGACTTTTTCCAAGCTACAAATGCAGAAATTTTTTTATTTTTTTATTTTTTATTTTATGATTTTTCAGAAATATATACCTGATCAATTTATTTTCAAAAATGTTAGCCTGCCGTCATTTCATCTGGTGTTAACAACCTATCGCCGTTTCCTCCGGCGGTAACATGAGGAATCGCCAGTTGGACCGGCGGCGTATTTATTAGCCGTTTGAAATGGCGATAGGTGGTGGGTCTCAGTGGGCCAGGTACTTATCGGCGGTTCATCCGGCGGTAGGCGGCAGCGCCGCGGGTCCCATTTAAAAGCCACCGGATGAACCGGCGGTAAGCTGTCGGCGCCTGGGCCCCACGGGTTATCGCCGTTTGAATCGGCGGAAGGCCTATATACTGCCGGTTGAACCGGCGGAAGGCGCCTAGGCGATTGAAATCGCCGAAGCAATCTCCCACGGCACTCGGGGACCAGAGAAAAAAGAGGAGAGGGAGAAGCGCTGGGCGCTGGGGGACCAGAGAAGAGGAGAGGAAGAGAAGAAGAGAGGAGGAAGAAGAAGAGGGGAGGGGTAGGGTAGGGTGGGGTGGGGTGCTGCTCTACCGGATCTGCCCTCCGGTTCAGGTATTTTTTTTAAAACTCTATATCTCTATAGATTCTAATGTATATGTCTTTGTAGATCAAAATATTAGCTAGTTGTTTGTATAGAAATATTTTAGATAGATAGAAAAAAGAGTTTAGGTAGATAGACTAGTTTAGTACAAATCCAACATTTAGCCTAGTTAGATAGATCGAAAAGGTTGTTTAGAAATATTTGGAAGTTAAATATTTTATATAGAAATGGTAGGTGGATTAAATATTTTATATAGAAATTCTAGTGAATATATAATTTAGGCATATTGCCTTGTTAAATTTGTAAGATTAAAAAATAGTTTAGATAGATGAAAAAATAGTTTGGATAGAAATAGTAGTCAATAAAATTAGAATTATTTTGGACTTAAATATTATTATAGGATAAAATATTTGAATAGAAATAGTAGTAATAAAATTAGAAACATATTTTAGTTTTGGTAGTTATATTAGGATTCTTTAGAAAATATTTAAGTAGGTGGATTAAATTTATTTGAATGGAAACCTTTTGGCCTCAGATTAAATATCTAAGTTTAAGAGAATTGGTGTCAATTGTGTTGGCAGACATGTCAGAAAGATTACCTTTTCAAGTGTTCTATGGGTCTGGGGATGTTAGATATGGTCCTGAAGGGGTAGATTTGTCAGACTTTAGTTCCTTCAGAAAGGAAGTACCTCGAGCAAGAGAGAGGACTTGGGTTTCAATCTGCAATTTGCTATTTAAACTTCGGACTTAATCGACAGCAACATGAGATTTCAGTCATGGTTGTTGTGAATCGGAGGGAACTAGTATTTTGGGAGCTTTTGCCACTTCAAGGCACCCAAAACTGGAGGAACTATGTGAATTTAACCACTAGTCGGGGTTTACCTCTGGTATTATTTGTGCAAGCGTTCGAAAAGGCTACAATTACTACTGAAGCAGCTGACGAAGATGGAGGCCAGGGGGATATAATATTAGAAGATTCAGAGACGATGCATGGACAAGCTGATGAAGATCCGGATACGATGCATGAACCAGCTGAAGATGAAGATGCCTCACAAGAGCCTCGCCAAGCAACTGGCGAGGCTGATGAGGGGGAAGCCAATCCCCGCATAGTCAATGAGTTTCAGAGGGAGGGTGAAGAGCATGCAGTGGAAGATTCATCTTCAGACGATGAAGATGATTATTGTGTCCCACAGAACTAGGACGGGTACGACTTTTCGAGGCTAAGTGTAAATGATGGTGAAGCGGTGCAATGGGAGTATAGGGAGAATGAGGTCTGCGTCGGTTCAATGTATGCTAATTCTGATAATATGAAAGAAGCAATAAAACGTTGGTCCACTCTGTCTTTGCAAAGGCAGTTCAAAGTGGTCAAGAGCAGTCCGCAAACATATGATATTCGTTGTGTGACAAGCGAATGCCCGTTCAGGGTGTACGCGTCCAAGGGCAAGTGGAAGGATTTCTGGCAGGTTAAGATTGTGGTAGATCACACATGCGAGCTTGAGCAATTAGCATCAAGGCACCGCAACCCGACAGCTGCCTTTATTGCTAACTACATGTACCCTCAGATCGTGGAGAATCCTAGCTACGAGCCGAAGTCAATTATTTGTGCCGTTGAGGAGGAGTTCAAATATAAAATTAGCTATAACAAAGCTTACAGAGCGAAGCAAAAGGCGCTTGAGATGAGGTGGGGCACGTATGAAGCTTCATATCATAACTTGCCGGCGCTGTTGCGGACTATATGCCTTCGAAATCTAGGAAGCTTCTATGACCTGAAAACATATCCTTGCGTCCAGAAACCTAGGAAGCAGGTGCTCCAACGGTCATTCTTGGCCTTGGCTGCTTGCATTGAGGTGTTTCCGTACTGCCGACCAGTAATCTGCATAGTTGGGACATTTTTAACAGGAAGGTATAAAGGCACCATTCTCACAGCCATTGGATGTGATGGTAATAGGCAGTTGTTGCCTTTGGCAATTGCTTTTGTTGAGAAAGAATCTAGAGATAGTTGGTATTGGTTTCTAGAAAGGGTGAAGCAAATGGTTGTCAGAGATGTAGCCAATGTGTGTCTGATTCATGATCGGCATAAGGGCATCTTACAAGCAATCGACGACATGTAGAATGGTAACCAAGAGCGTCGTAGGGTTCCACAATGGCCGGACGTAAAGAGCAGGTGGTGCATGAGGCATATGGGAGCAAACTTTCACAGCCAATTCAAAAACAAGACCCTTATGAACCTATTCAAGCGATTATGCAGCCAGAATCAGGAGAGAAAATTCAACTTGTTGTGGAAGAAACTAGATGAGCTCACAAAGAAGCAAACAACTGAGCTAGCGAAGATAGCTATCAATACGGAGGAGGACGAGCTCGTCTCCCTTGAAGACGTGGGCTTGGATGGCCCAAATGTCAGGAGGAAAAGAAGAAGGCAAATTAAGACATTCTCGCAGTGGATTGAACATGAGCCCAAAGAGAAATGGGCTTTACTATATGATGAAGGAGGGGCTCGGTATGGTATAATGACTACAAATCTAGCCGAGGTCTATAATTGGGTGCCACGTGGTGTAAGAGGACTACCCCTTGTGGGGATTGTGGACTTCTTCCTATATCGCACCTGCAAGTATTTTATGGACCGATTCGCGGTGGCAGATAAAGATATGCGCAATAGTCAGATAACTTATGGCTACAAGATCACTGAGTACATGGAGAAAGCATTTAAAAAGGCTTATCTGCATCGGGTTTGTCCAGTGGGTGCAGTGGAACGTCGCTATGAGATTACATGCAGGGACAAAGGTCGGAGGGGAGGCAGGCGTGAGAAGCACACCCAGGAGTGTGTTCTTAGCAATGATGGTTGTGTTTTCTCATGTCAAAAGCCAAAGCTATATCACCTGCCATGCACACATGTTATTGCTTCATGTTTCGAGGCAGGGGGTTTGCAGCCTCGTATGTTTGTCTCAAATTACTTCATGAAGGAAACCATTTGGAACACCTGGCGGCGAGAGATTTATGGATTCCGTATACTAGGAGACTTCATAACTGACCCTGGACATAATGCAACTTATATTCTAGACACGGATCCAGAAATGATTCAAGGTATTGGGCGTCGCAAGAAAAAACGCATCCGAAACAACATGGACCGATTTGAAGCTGGTCCTGCAGTGCGCATCTGTTCGAAGTGCCATGAGACGGGTCACAACTACAAGAATTGCACGGCTTTAACCTACGGTGCCGTCACAAATCAGGCGGGTCCAAGTGGAAGTGCTCCAGGACCTTCAACACAGACTGCCACAAATCAAGCGGGTCCATCAAGAAGTGCTTCAGGTCCTTCAACGCAGACTGCAAGTCGTCGTGGTCGTCATGTGACTAATGATGGGCTCATGTAATGTTAAGAATCTATGTATAATTTAATACTGAACATTGGCGTATCTATAATTATGTATGTTAAGTGTTTGGATTAATATGTTATGTGAAGAACTATGTTGTAACTATTAAGTTGTAAGAATTATGTTGTAACTACTAAGTGTTAAGAACTATGTTGTACCTACTAAGTGTTTTTACATATTATACTCTGTTATGCTTTCTTATGTTATGCCTTTTTTTATATGTTATACTCTGTTATGTTGCTTTGTTATAATTTAATCTTGCAGGAATGGCGACTCCTGAGCTGCTTGACGCTCAGGTCGACATGCAGCACCGTTTGTATGTGGCTGCCGTCCGTGGCCTTAGCCAGGGTAAGTTTCGGGCACGTGTACCCATGGCGACGATGCCGATAGACCCTCGCTGGCTTCCTAGGTATGGGTTATTTCAGCGGTCACTGTAATTGTTTAGTCACTCCTATATTGCAATCTGATATATATTTCACGATGTAGGTTACGTGCTTCAGGTCTTCTGCCGCTCGCGTGGCTGGTTGAGGGAGACATGGTCGATCCCAACCGTCGTCCCAGGGACAAGGCCACACGGTTTCAGTTCGACATGTCCCTGATCGCGACACTTCTCGACCGTTGGCGTCCGGAGATGCATACGTTCCACTTCACGGTAGGTGAGATGACTCCTACCCTACAGGACGTGGCTATGCTTCTAGGGTTGCCTTGTGCGGACCGAGCTGTGGGCGCACATGACGTGCCAGCTTCGTGGCGTGACGAGCTTCTGGCTCGTGTTGTGGGTGTTCAGCGGAACGCCCGTGCCCCACCATACCGGACCTTCGTTTCCACGCACGGGCCGACGAAGAGGTGGCTCCTGCAGTTCAGTGTACGTAGCAGTGAATTGAATATACTATGTCATATATTGTTTACTTCTTGGACTAACTATGTGATACATTCCTATAGGCGGAGTACATGAGAGACGACGCTACAGTTGCTAGGCACTTTGAGGCCTACTTACTGTGGCTGTTTGGCTGGGTCATGTTTTGTAGCTCCCAGCGCGACTCGTGTCCGAAGCACCTCATTCTAGTGGCGAGGGCGATAGCAGATGCCCCACTTGACGACGTGCCACAGTACAGCTGGGGTTCTGCTGTGTTGGCCGTGACGTACAGGGGCCTTTGCAAGTGTGTCATGAAGGTTTCAGCAGACGAGCCCATCTTTGTTGCTGCCCCATGCTCCTACAGCTCTGGTCCTACGAGCTGTTCCCCGTGGGTTGGCCTCTGATAAACTTGGACCCGTACACTGATCTGTCTCCAGACTACGATGAGGTCGACATGCCTACGATGGGTTCGTTGTGGTGCCTCAGGAAGGTATGTGATGTTGATTTAGTTATTTGTACTATCAATTTGTATATTAAAATGGCCAGAGCAATTATTTTCTTTTTTGCAGCCTATTTGGGTCAGCGTGCAGACGAAGAAGTCATACCCTGACTTTGTTGGTCAGTTCGACGCCCTTGTGGACAATGACGTGAGGTGGACACCGTACAATCCTGCCGATGTTGCTGCACGAGCACCGAACGGACTTTCTTCGTTGTGCCTACGTGACCAGCAGTACTGGATGACGAGGAAGCCAATCATCTACGACATCCACGTTGAGGAGTACCACGTGCACCGAGTCATGAGGCAGTTCGGCCTCCACCAGGACTTTCCCGTTCCCATGACACACTCAGTTCAGGCACACGTGCACAGGTATGGATCTGTATGTTACATGTAATATCTTCTAAAAAAGAACAGTACATATAGCCTGTCATATTTTAATTATTCCAGGTGGACACGTCAGGGTCAGCCTCCAGGGTCACTTTGGGCGGTAAAGCTCCTCCCTTACGTTCAGTCCTGGGACCAGGCCTTGGACGACGTGGTCTTGGAGAACCGTCCGCACACGGACGAGGCGTTCTCTCGGTACCTATTGTGGTACCTTCCGAGGACGCGCACGCGCATCGTGCATGTTCCACCAGAGGCGCCTATGGCTATGGCGCAACTGTCTGACACGTACCCCCTTGTGAGGGACCAGAACTTCGCTATAGCGGTATGTTTTCTTATTTGAACTTATATTTTCTTTGAGTTATTATATCTAACTTTTCACATTATTTATTCTCTGTAGTACGATGTCATACAAGGGATTGAGGCAGAGGCTACGTCGAGCCTTGCCCATTGCTCCGACATGACGCACGCGCAACACCTAAGCGCATACAAGAAGATTGCTGACCTTTGCGGTCGGTTTCGCCGAGCCGTCACTTGTCGTAGTGATGACACCACCCTTACACATCGTGGTCCACGTCCGGGAGCGTATGGAGGTACGTGTACACGACAGGACAGCTCCGCGACGGCATGGGGTGCGCCTCCTCCGGCACCCTTTGTTGCCACGACCACGTCGCCTCGTCCTCCTCCACCCATGTACACGCCATATCCAGGTACACCATACTATATTGTTTTCTTACTTATAGTAGCAATACAACTTCAAACTAAATATGCAATGTGCATCCCTTGTTGGTGTACTTGCAGGCTTGTCGTCTTTTTCTCCTATGGGTGCATACATCGTCGGATCTACGTCTCGTCTACGACCCATGACCAACTTAGGTATGTATCAAACAATGTGTCACAACTACGATAACAAGCATCTATTATGTTAGATATTTGACATTTATTTGTTTAAGCAGAGTACCGAGACATTGGTGGGAAAGACGACGACGACGACGCAAACGAGAACATGGGCCAGTTTGACAACCAGGAGTGGGTTCAACAGTACTACGGCAGTGGCCAACATGACGTTGCGGGCCCTTCACAGGTTAGTGGTGCACCACTACCGACGCAGGGGGGCACTCAGGAGGATCTGACACCACTTCTTGAGGCAGGTCGTCGGCCAGGTTGTGACATAGTTCCCCCGGACCCACTGACGTACCCGTGGCACCATACCAGAGCGGCACAAGCTGCGGGGAGACGTGTCAGGAGAGGGGCGCCAAAGCGTGGGCGCATCTAGTCTTTATGATCATCGTGCTTTAGTCTTTTGTATGCATGGCTACTTCTTCGTACTGAACTGTGTTTAATAATTGTGGTTTCATCTACATTGAACGCTGCTCCTGTGATCCATCACATCATGCGATTCTGTTGACACCGGATTTTAACAGGTCACATCGGTGCCAAAAATGAAGCAAAGTTGCAGGATCGGAATCGGAGTTCGGAGAATGGAGCAGATCAAATCAGAATCGGAATCCGAAAAGAAGGAGTAGTCTGAGTCAGAGCCAGAGTCCGAGAAATTGAAATCGGAGAGAAAGGGTGATGACGTAGGGAGTCCTGGAAGGTTACCCGGTTGGGTTTATAGGAGGATCGAAATAAAGAGTCGGTTATTCTTTTAGAGTTTGAGTCGTAAACGGTTGTAAGAGGTCTTTTCTTTTGCGTCAAGTAAGTTTGTCGTAAGCGTTTAGGAAGTCGTAGTCATCAGAGTATAAGTATCGACCCTGCGTGGTCATGGAGAGGTGTACACACCAACATCAAACAAACCTTTATATTTTTTCGCATCTTATAATTGTCGGCGACTTCGCTATTTTCTTTTCACGAGTTCTTCGAGCACATCAAGGGTGATCAGATCTCAGGGCTTGCTTCGTAAGTTCCGTGTTTTACCGAATAATCCTTAATCTTTAGCAACCGGCATATCGCTGTAGCTTCGTTTAAGTTATTCAACAGTTATCGAATAAGTATCTAGGCTTTAGTAACCGGCGTATCGCTGTTACTTCGTTTAGATTTTATTCAACCTCTATCCAGCTTAGAATAGGCTTTGATCGGCTGTTATTTATACTTCATTATTGGATCCGATATGGCCGTTTAGATCTATTCTAAGTGTTGCTTTGCTTAGCTTGTTAAGTTACGTTTTAGTAATCTTACTCTGCTTTGCATCGGAATCGGCTGATCTAGCCGTTTCTTTATTATAGATCGGAATCTGTTTCCGATCTGGTCTTCATCGCTAAATCGGAAACCCAGCCGATTTCGCCATAACATTAACGTTCGATTTTCCTTGTCAATCAACAAGTTAGATTGACTGGCACGCCCTGCACTATCGGCCACAGCTGATTTCGTGTGCTAGTACGTGAAGGTCTTTCCCGATTTTTACGTCAACACACTTTTGGCACACCCGGTGGGACCAAACAACTTCAATCATGTCAAAGAAGGAAGGTGGTCGTTTTGACGTTGGACCTCAGAATGTCATTGATACTACTGAAGAAGATCTCACTAACGAGCAGAAGGCTGACATGGCAAGAGCAGTTGAAGATTTTGAACTTTTATGCTTAAAGTCATTCAGTACTACTAAACGAGGCCAAGCTATCAAGAAAACTGAATTTCCATTGTCTCGTGAAGTCAAGATAGCTGAGACACCTGGAATGATAAATGAGTTGATAAATGAAGTAGTCCATCATGCTTTTGCAAATCAAGGCAGAGTCTTAGGTAATGAGTTACATAACCAAGTGATTCACTCGTTGCGTGAGGGTGATCTTCAATTTAAAGGCCCAACATACCAACAACTTCCTCGTTTTGAAGTTGACACCTCAGCAAAGGATGTTCAAGCAAAGGCTGCAAAGAATGCGTTTTCTCAGGTGTTCAATGGCTCAGCATCCGATCAATCGATCGGACAGACACAATCGGCATCCAGGCCAATTATGCAAGGAGGTTTTCAAACAACAACACCAGTAACTATGCCTCAGATTTAGACCCCACCAAACAGCTCAGCGATGTTCACTCAGTCAACGCCGATTCCATCGGCATCAAGGGGAGGCGACTTTTTCAAAGGATATGATCCTAAATCTGGGTTGGGAATGCCTCCTGAATACTTTGTGACTTCTCCTAAATCAAATTAGAAAACTCAACCTGAAGAGCCAAAGATGGCATGGGTACCGCACACTGATGGAGTTAATTGGGTACTAGTTGATGAAAAAGGAATTATACATCAAGTATGGACTCCAAAAATAGAATCGGTAAGAGCACCTAACATGAATATGCCGATTCAACCAGAGTCACATGGTACTACATCAGCTATGGAGGTTTATCGCAATAACCAAAATCAAGTCCAGGGTCAAATGTCCAACCAGAATGTATTTTCAGGGCATATGATTCGTCAACCAGAGCCATCTAGGCAAAATGAATCGCACCAACTGGGTATGCAAGGCCGATTCAGCCAAGTCAGGAGATAGCAAGAGCGCCTCAGCCAGTACAAGAAATAGCACAGGGAGCAAATCAAGTGGATTGGGCAACTCAAATTGCTGAAATAATGCAAAATCAGTTTGGATTGAAGCCCAAAACTCAACATGTGATGTACAGAACTCCTTATCCACCTGCTTATGATTCACTACCTTATCCTCATCATTACAAAATCCCTGATTTTACCAAATTTTCTGGTAACGATGAGGTTTCCACTATTGAGCATGTCAATAGATTTCTAGTGCAATGTGGAGAGGCTACTGCTACCAATGCATTAAGGGTCTGATTATTTTCAATTTCTTTATCTGGATCAGCTTTCTCATGGTTTATGACTTTGCCAGCAAATTCAATTATCTACTGGTCTGACCTGGAGAAGCAATTTCATCAATATTTCTTTACTGGTGTTCAAGAGAAGACTATTACTGATGTGACAAGCTTGAAGCAAAGGAATGACGAATCGGTAGCATATTTTATTCAGAGGATCAGGGAGACTAAAAATAGATGCTACGGATTAAACTTGACAGATTCCCAGTTGGCACAGTTGGCTTTTGATGGTTTACTTCCTTATTTCAAAGAGAAGTATGATGCTCAGGAGTTTGAAAGCTTAAGCCATATTGTGCAAAGAATGTCGAGGCATAAGAATCGGATGTATGAGCAAAAGCGACCTTATCATAAGAAGATAAATTACCTTGGGTATAGTTCTGAATTCAATTCCGATTCAGATGAAGATAAAGAAATCGGCTTAGCAGAATGGGTAAAACGTAAAAAGCCGATTGCTTGTCCGTTTGGTAAGAAGGAACTATAAAGATTTGGTTTTGATGTTACTAAGGCTGATAAAATTTTTGATCTGCTGCTTAATGAAGGGATGATCAAACTATCGGCCAATCACAGTCTTCCATCTGCAGAAGAGCTCAGGAAAATGACATATTGCAATTGGCATAATGCTACTTCTCATAATACCAATGATTGCAAGGTTTTCAGAAACCAAATCCAATCGGCGAGTGAGCAAGGAAAGTTGCAATTTGAGATTCCTTCTAAGCCACTCAAGCCGATGAAGATTGATGGGCATCCTTTCCCAGTAAACATGGTAGACCCAGCTAAAGGAAATGCTTTGTAGACAAAGCTTTTGACATCAGAGTCTGCAAAAGAAAAAGGGGTTGTTGATCCTAGAGTGCAAATTTCTGCTTCTGACTTAAAGGATAAAGGAAAGATGGAAAAGAATAATTATCCCAGAAATCCTCAAAGACGCGTTGCTTCTCAAGGGTTGATCAAGAAATATCAACGTCAACAAGAGAGAACAAGGCAGGAAGAGGAAAGGATATATCGGCATGAAGATCATTGGAGATATCCTTTTTTCGTTTACTGCTGGGAAGAGGGAATCAAGTTACCGTCTCCAGATAATTGCCCAGAGTGCAATGGAGGCTATGGAAGGGATAGGTCATTCAAAAGGCCCCGATTTGAAGATAGGGAGCGTCGGCCAATCATTCGAGATAGAGATGAAGAATATCGGCATACTCCTGTTCATGAAAGAATTGGAGGCAGGCAGAGTGTATATGATCGGTTGGGAAATAAGCCGATTATGAGCAAAAAATTAGAAGAGCGTGCTAATAATTTGGTTTCTGATGAAGAACCTCTGCCAAACCGGGATTGGAATATCCATCGAGAAGTTAGAATACCTCAACCAAGGTGGTGCCTAGATGGAGTTACGAAGTCACAGAAAAGGAGATTGCAAAGGCTCCGATTTGATGAGATTCAAGAAGAAAAGTCGCGTCAGCTTTTGAGGAGCAAAAATGTGTCATCTAAAGTATGGCGTAATAAACAACGTGCTCAAGATGATAATGCAGCCGATGTTAACATGGTTTTCATGTTACCAAGGGAATTCAATGCATCGGTTAGTGATGAAGAAGATTTTGAGGTGGAAGAAGCAATGACTCAATTAAACTTAGAACCAATGCAAGCGACTTTTGAGAAGCCAGAAGAAAAAGAGCGGTGCACTTGAAACCTTTGTTTCTGAAAGGGCATGTTGATGGTAGGCCAATGACCAGGATGATGGTTGATGGTGGAGCAGCTGTTAATTTGATGCCATATGCCGTTTTTCGCAAAATCGGCAAAGGTGAGGATGATCTGATCAAGACAGCTATGATGCTGAAAGATTATGAAGGAAAGGTTTCTCCGGCTCGGGGGGCACTATGCGTAGAGTTGACCATTGGAAGTAAGACTTTGCCTACTACTTTCTTCATAGTCAATGGCAAAGGATCATACAACCTGTTGCTGGGAAGAGATTGGATCCATGCTAATTGTTGCATTCCATCAACCATGCATCAATGTTTGGTTCAATGGATTGAGTATATAGTAGAGGTTGTCAAAGCGGATGTATCATACAGCATAGCCATTGAAGAAGCACAGCCATGGAATTATGAACAAGTGATGTGTATATCGGGAAGAGCTTTGGATACTGAGTTCCTCAGAGTGGCCGATTTTGGTCTACAGCCGATCCAAGCAGTCGCCTCGGAAGAATCGTCCTGATGGATGAATTTCTTCAAGAAGACGAAGGGAAGCTAGGATATGGTTTCACGTCGGCCGATGTACTAGAAAAAATAGATTTAGGAGATGGCGATAAACCAAGGCCGACGTTTATTAGTGCAAAATTAGATCCTGAGTACAAAAAAGAATTGACCTCTTTGTTAAGAGAATTTAAAGATTGCTTTGCTTGGGAATACTATGAAATGCCTGGTTTAGACCGATCTATTATTGAACATCGGTTGCCTATAAAACCAGGATATCGGCCATATCAGCAAGATTCTCGACGATGTGATCCTAAAATTTTACCTGATATAAAGGCCGAGATTACTAAGTTGATTGAAGCAAAATTCATTAGGCAATGCCGATATGCTGAGTGGATTTCTAATATGGTTCCTGTATATAAAAAGAATGGGAAATTGCGTGTTTGCATTGATTTCAGGAATCTTAATAAGGCGACTCCGATGGATGGATATCCCATGCCTATTGCCGATTTATTGGTTGATGCTGCAGCAGAGCACAAAGTTATAAGCTTCATGGACGGTAATGCTGGTTATAATCAAATTTTTATGGCTGAAGAAAATATTCATAAGACTGCTTTTCGATGTCCGGGTCATGTTGGTTTATATGAGTGGGTGGTCATGACTTTTGGCTTAAAGAATGCTGGGGCTACATATCAACGCGCTATGAATTATATTTTCCATGAACTTATCGGCAAAATTGTTGAAATTTATATTGATGATGTGGTGGTTAAATCGGAAAGCTACAAACAACATTTAGTCGACTTACGCAAGACGCTGGAGTGCACAAGAAGACATGGTTTGAAGATGAATCCGATGAAGTGTACATTTGGGGTTTCTGCTGGTCAATTTCTGGGATTTATGGTTCATGAAAGAGGAATTGAGATCAGTCAAACTCTGATAGGTTCCATCAACAAGATTGTTGCTCCGGAAAATAAGATTAAACTTCGATCATTAATCGGCAAGATTAATTTTATAAGGAGATTTATTTCTAATCTCTCTGGGAGGATTAAGCCGTTTACACCTTTATTGAAGTTGAAGGCCCATCAGGAATTTGTCTGGGGAAAGGAGCAGGAAGAAGCTTTGGAGCGAATTAAGAAATATTTGGTGTCTCCTCCTGTTTTAGTTCCTCCTCAGAAAAATAAGCCGTTCAGATTATACTTATCGGCTGATGATTCTTCTATCGGATCGGCCCTTATTCAAGAATTCGAAGGAAAAGAGCGTGTTATTTACTTTGTAAGCAGAAAGCTTTTGGATGCAGAGACAAGGTATTCTCCGGTTGAAAAGTTATGCTTATGTTTATACTTTTCCTGCACAAAACTCAGACATTATTTACTATCGGCTGAATGTGTGGTTGTAAGTAAGGATGATATCATAAAATACATGTTATCATTGACGATTTTAAATGGAAGAATCAGAAAGTGGATTTTGGCTCTTTCAGAGTTTGATTTACGCTTTGAATCACTGAAAGCAGTCAAAGGTCAAGTTTTGGCCGATTTTGTCACTCATCATTGTGGTCCGGAAATTGGGTTAGTAGAAGTTGCTCCATGGACTTTATTTTTTGATGGATCTTCTTGTGGAGCTGGCTCTGGAATCGGAATTGTATTAATTTCGCCTCGGGGGGCAAGCTTTGAATTCTCTTTTCCGATTGAGAAAGAAGCCACTAATAATCAAGCAGAATATCGGGCTGTCCTTAAAGGTATCAAACTACTCAAAGAGATTAAGGCCGATGCTATTGAGATATTCGGAGATTCTCTATTGGTAGTAAAGCAATTGATGGGTGAATATGAATGCAATGATGATATTTTGAGAATGTATCATGATGAATGTCTCCAGTTGTTAAAAGAATTCAGGCTTGTTAAGATTGAGCATATTCCCAAATGTCATAATGGAGAGGCTAACCGATTGGCTCAAGGGGCATCTGGTTATCGTCCGATCAGAGAAATTTCAAGTCTGCAGTTAGAAGATTCCGATTGGAGAAAAGAGATTTATGAATATTTGAAAGATTCATCGAAAAAAGTTGAAAGGAAGATAAGGATTCAGGCAGTGAAATATGTTATACTTGAAGATGATCTTTATTATCGGACGATTGATGGATTTTGCCCAGATGTATTGGATTGGAGGAAGCTAAGGTGTTAATGGGAGAGATCCATGAAGGGGTATGTGGAGCACAATAATCGGCTTTCAAGATGAAATGGATGATCAGAAAAAATGGATATTTTTGGCCTACAATTCTTGAAGGTTGTTTAAAATATTACAAGGGATGTCAGGATTGTCAGCGTTTTGGGAATGTTCAAAGGGCTCCTGCGTCTGCTATGAATCCAATTTTAAGGCCTTGGCCTGTTCGAGGATGGGGCATTGATTTAATCGGACAAATTAACCCTGCATCAAGTAAAGGACACAAGTTTGTGTTAGTGGCAACTGATTACTTTACTAAATGGGTTGAAGCAATTCCTTTGAAAATTGTGTCATCAGCTAATATGGTGGATTTTGTTAAGGAGCATATTATCTATCAGTTTGGTATTCCACAGACAATTACAACCGATCAGGGAACTATGTTTACTTCAGGGGAATTTGGAGAATTTGCTGAAAGCATAGGGATTAAAATATTGAATTCTTCTCCTTATTATGCTCAGGCGAATGGTCAAACAGAGGCCTCTAATAAAAGTGTGGTCAAGTTGATAAAAAGAAAGATTGATGAGTTTCCTAGAAGATGGCATATTGTGCTACATGAAGCATTATGGTCGTATCGGATGGCTTGTCACGGTGCAATTAAAATGTCACCTTATCAATTGGTTTATGGACATGAGGCTGTCTTGCCTTGGGAGTTAAAAATCGGCTCTAGACGTGTTGAGTTTCAAAATAAGCTAACAGCCGATGAATACTCGATCATTATGAAAGATGAGTTAAAGGATTTAACTCAATATCGTTTAAAAGCCCATGAAAATCTAGAAGCTAATAAGGAGCGCATCGCCAGATGGTATAACAAGAAAGTTAAAATTAAGGAATTTTCTCAAGGAGAATTAGTATGGAAGTTAATTTTGCCGATTGGTTCTAAAGATTCTAAATTCGGTAAATGGTCTCCAACTTGGGAGGGTCCGTATCGAATAAGTCGATGTGCTCTAGGTAATGCATATATATTGGAGACTTTAGAAGGAGAAGAGTTTTCTCGAGCTCTGAATGGAAAATACTTGAAAAAATACTATCCCAGTATTTGGGTTGACGCATGAGCTGATTTTTGGCGAATTGTAACATATCATAGCCGATACAGAGTATGGCCTTTAGCAGAAAAAATATGTGGAAATGATTCATTACATATTCAAGGATACATGACCGATGCGTTATGCATCGCCCTTAGGGGCAAAAATATAAAACATTACAGGGAATTCAGAAAGTTTTGAATTGTCTGAATAGCTTGCATACGGGACTCATGGCGCTCATGGTTCTCTATGATCTGGCTTCTAGAATCGAGGGACATATGAATCTGGTTAATATTGGCTTCAGATCTGGATATGGATTGATTGATGGTGTGGATTTCTCCCAAAAGACGATCTCTTCTACTCTGTAGGTGGATGAGTCGGGATTGCTCTCTGTTCAATGAGTTCGAGTCTTTGTTGAACCTGAAAGTTGGAAAGGTTAACTTGCTTCAATCGATGGTGAAATGAAGAAAGAGAACTATTCTGTACCTCGTTGGATGAAGATGCCATGTTTGATTGCAGTGATATGGTTGATTCTGTGTATGGTTCAATTTATAGGCAAAAGATTTAACTACCCGATTCAGAACATTCAAGTTTTGATATGGATGGGTGCGAGGACCAATGTATTTTTGGTCAAAAGCTGATATTTTCAGGAGATTCGCTGTAAAAGCTAATGACATTAGTTAAAGACAATAAATACGTTACGGACTTGGCAGAGATCAGTCAAAAGATGAGTCAAAGATTTATACATAAAGAGTAGTTTGGTAATCTCAATGAATATATTACATTGCAAAAGATGTTATCGGATAAGTTTTACAACGACCCAAGGAAGTCTTGGATCGCTTGAATCACGCGCAGGCGAATAGCATCTACATCAGAAATGGCTTTCCGATCCTCCTCAGCTGAGCCCTCAATCGGCTTCAAGTTTTGCTTCAACTGATCAACCTTTTGAATGAGGACTTGCTTGTTTTGTTCAAAGGTTGTCAGTGTCCCTGGGATTCGCTGTAGGTTGGCTTCTACAGTCTCCAGCTCTGCATCGATCTTAGCTATAGCTTGCATATGGGTTTCGCGTTGAGATTCCAAATCGGACTTAGTCTTCTCTAGAGCTTCCTGGGTTTGCTTCATATGTCCGATTTGGGTCGCTATACCCTCGATATCCTATTCAATTTGCTCCTGGTCCTTAGAGGATTTTTCGAATTCGGCTCGATCGGACAACCTCTTCTGGGCTTTGACCACTTGGTAGTAGTTGAACTCTATGAAAGTGGCTGGAAAAATAATTTCCTCCATTGATTCAGGTACCCGACCTTGCAAGTGTTTGAAAACTGATCGGACAGGATCAGCGTTCTTCACGAGTTGTCCGATTTCGGTATTTAAATGACTCAGCATTTCTTCAAGATAAAGCTTGATCGGATCAGAGCTTGGAGCTGATTCTGCTGTGGAGGGACCGGCCAGTTATGCTGCGAGGGCACTAGGAGTTGGAGAATCTTGTGCCTAAGAAAGAAAAGTAAGGATCGGGTATTGTCTTATTCTATGAAAAGGAAGACGAAGGGAGTTACCTGCTTCAAGTTAA
This sequence comes from Digitaria exilis, assembly GCA_015342445.1. Taxonomy (NCBI): domain Eukaryota; kingdom Viridiplantae; phylum Streptophyta; class Magnoliopsida; order Poales; family Poaceae; genus Digitaria; species Digitaria exilis. Next base: position 1,689,214 of record JACEFO010001746.1, on the reverse strand, counting down.
CTTCATCAAACTGGGTCGGTTGAGAAAGACCGATTGCTGTTCCGATGAAAGCAATCGCCGTTCGTTCCTAAGCATAAAAATTCGGATAGAAGGAATGGAATAAATTAATGTTCGCAATGGTAAGGATTTTAATCATTCTTACTATTGTTTCTTGAGCTGATTCTGGGACTTGGACTGGTTGAACGCTAATTGATGAAGGAATCGGCAGTGAAGAAAAAGCTGGGGCGATTCCCATTTGACTTGGTTCATGAGTCTGGGAGGGTGCCTGTTTACACGTAAAGTTAGATCGAGAGATAATAAAGTTACAACAAGTCGGAGATGTGCTTACCTGTTCCGATGTAGTTGTTGCTGCAGTATCCGATGAATTTTCTTGAATCGAATTTGATGTGTCAGCTTCAGGGATGGATGATGAACTACCGATACTTGAGCGTGCCTTTGATATACGCCTGGCAGTCTCTGAAGCTGAGATTTTTCGGGCAACTTTCGGTATCTTCCTCGAAAGTGTTTTTGATAACGCTAGCTTGCGTTTTTCTCCGTTTGTTATTGAAGGCATGGCCTGCAACTCCGATGGTTTGACTTCTTCTTGGCTGATCATGGAAGGAAAAGTTTCTTGAGTCTTTTTCTTCGGCTATTTGGAAGAGCTGGTGCCTTGTTGCTTAGTGCTCTTAGCCGATTTCTTGTTACGACCAGCAATGATATTCGACACAGATGGGCTAGACTTGCCGATGTGTGGATTGTCTGAAGAAGGCAGATACTTGATCGGACGACCGCTATTGCTGACGGAAGGAGGGATGATGGCCACATCCTGCAATTAAAGGAAGAATTAGGTTTGAAAATGGCTAATAATTGAGAAGGCCAGGGTTGGGAATTTCTTGCCTGTTCATTGGTTTTGAAGTAAGGATTGAGCAGTAGACAGTAGTCTTGGGCAGGTTGACAGAAGAGGTGATTCCTCCATTCTTGCCACCAAGTTTTGAATACAGCCGTGGTAAAGCTAGAGAATCTCCAAGAAGATAGGTCTATGTCTTCTTGAGAAGGCGATAAATTTTTCAGCCTTTCATATGCCAGTCATGAAGGGATGATTTCCCTAGGCTTCACCAAATCGGCTATATACATAGAAATCGGCCCTTGGTCGAATCCGAGTTGACGAGCAGCCACTGCAGGGTGATAGTATTCGAAGGATTGATGTTTCTTCCCCAAAAAGATACCGGCTGGAAGTATCTGAGGGGTGATGATTTCTTTGAAGATTTTCTTACAGTCATTATCTGTTCCGATATTGTCAAATCGGAATTGAATTGGAAGCTCGAAGTGATCTTCAGGGTCGTCATACACATACCAAGGCATGGTATCCTCTTTAAAGCCATTATAAAAGCCTCTGAAGTATTCTGCAGTACGAGTTGAGGGGATACGATCACCAGCAAAACTTAAGGCGGCTTCACCAAAAGACATGCACCGCCGTTCATCAGGATCTGCTTCATTTAATTGATCGGCAGGGAATGTCTTGTTGGTGACAGAATCATTCACCAATTTCTGCATGTGCATGTTCAACCAAAGATTGATGAACCACCAGGGGCCTCCAAGATGTCCGATTTGCTGCCTGTTTTTCAATCGGACAGATACTTCATGAAGGAGTCTGTACAGTGATCCGAGGAGATGTTTTCTGATTGGGAAGTTGTTTCCCGAAGCCAAGTGTTCAACCAATCGGAGATAATGAATTGCTGGACCAACTGTTTTTCCACAGAAGACAAAGTGCTCCAGCCACATATTGAGGAAAGCAGAATGCTCTCGGGCATCCACTGTTCCTGTTGTCTTCGAATACTTTTCAGCATATCCCTTCCAACCTCCTATCTGCTTAGTGTAAATTTTATGGGTGGCCCTGGATGGAAGTTGGAAAGTAGTATCCGATGCCGATATGTTCAAGCCTGTGAGCATCAGTACGTCGGCCAGTGTGGGAGTCATCGGACCTGACCAAAGAGAAAAGCATTCAAGGCGTCTGACCAAAAGTAACTGGCAGCAATCAGCAGTGGCTCATTCCGATCCATATCGGCCAAGGAGAGAGTAATGCACTGGCTAAGTCATAAGTTTCCCACTCATCTCCTTTGGATCTGGCAACCCTTTGGTACCATGCTTTCCAGCCGGCAGGAAGAGTTGGCCAAGATCTAAAAGCATTGCCCCAATCTTGCTCTGAGTCAAATGATTTGTAGGGGAGTCTCTGTGTTTCTTGGTTGATAAAGTCGGTGGGATCTGGAGAACCTACTGGACCTAATATAGCGAGGCCTGGCTTATCTGCTACGGGAATGAGGATGCTATCGCGGAGAGCCTAAAAAGATGCGTAATCAAAATAAGAACAAATCTAGCAAGAACAAGATAAGTCTAGGTCTAAAAGCTAGATAAGAGCTTACCTCAGGGATTTCTGAGAGAGATGCCATGGAGAAGGACTACCGAAGTCTTCGGGAGTTGATCCTTGCTGAAGGATGTTCGTGCTCGATGGTCCAAGGTCAGGGAGCGGAAGAAGGCGAAGCGGCGGCGGCTGAAGGAAGAAGATGAATGAAGAAGACGAAGGGGTTGGCCTTATATAGGTTTCGCTGAGGGTAAAAAGGGAAAGAGAAAATGTTTTGACCTAAAATGTTTGACCTAAGGATAAGGATCAAATAGTTTCGAGTCAGAATCAATTCTTCCGCGAAACTAGGGGGGCATGTGTTGACACCGGATTTTAACAGGTCACATCGGTGCCAAAAATGAAGCAGAGTTGCAGGATCGGAATCGGAGTTCGGAGAATGGAGCAGACCAAATCAGAATCGGAATCCGAAAAGAAGGAGTAGTCTGAGTCAGAGCCAGAGTCCAAGAAATTGAAATCGGAGAGAAGGGTGATGACGTAGGGAGTCCTGGAAGGTTACCCGGTTGGGTTTATAGGAGGACCGAAATAAAGAGTCGGTTATTCTTTTAGAGTTTGAGTCGTAAACGGTTGTAAGAGGTCTTTTCTTTTGCGTCAAGTAAGTTTGTCGTAAGCGTTTAGGAAGTCGTAGTCATCAGAGTATAAGTATCGACCCTGCGTGGTCATGGAGAGGTGTACACACCAACATCAAACAAACCTTTACATTTTTTCGCATCTTATAATTGTCGGCGACTTCGCTATTTTCTTTTCACGAGTTCTTCGAGCACGTCAAGGGTGATCAGATCTCAGGGCTTGCTTCGTAAGTTCCGTCTTTTACTGAATAATCCTTAAGCTTTAGCAACCGGCGTATCGCTGTAGCTTCGTTTAAGTTATTCAACAGTTATCGAATAAGTATCTAGGCTTTAGTAACCGGCGCATCGCTGTTACTTCGTTTAGATTTTATTCAACCTCTATCCAGCTTAGAATAGGCTTTGATCGGCTGCTATTTATACTTCATTATTGGATCCGATATAGCCGTTTAGATCTATTCTAAGTGTTGCTCTGCTTAGCTTGTTAAGTTACGTTTTAGTAATCTTACTCTGTTTTGCATCGGAATCGGCTGATCTAGCCGTTTCTTTATTATAGATCGGAATCTGTTTCCGATCTGGTCTTCATCGCTAAATCGGAAACCCAGCCAATTTCGTCATAACATTAACGTCCGATTTTCCTTGTCAATCAACAGGTCAGATTGACTGGCACGCCCTGCACTATCGGCCGCAGCTGATTTCGTGTGCTAGTACGTGAAGGTCTTTCCCGATTTTTACGTCAACAGATTCCTATAAACGTGGCTGCATACCGTACACCCTATAAAGGTCGTAGACTGAAAAGGCTAAATAAAGTAGCATGGAGGAATCACGTGGTACTACACCATGCAACACTCTGCCTTATCTCCATAGACTTTTGGCATCTACAAATACCCGCCCTCCAACATCTATGTCTTGAACTAGAGCAACAAAAACAACAAACAAAGTAGGATATGGGTGAGAACTACACATTCATCACAATCCAGAGGAAGATGGAAGCAGTGGAGGGAGCTGCTCGTAATGATCCGAATAGATCTATCTTGGATATCAACATACGTACTAAGGGTGAGGCGGCACCAGAGTGTTATTGTGGCATGAATGCTGGGTGTGCTGTCTCTTTTGATGGTGAAACATATGGCCGGTGCTACTGGTGTTGCCAAAGAATCCATGAGATCACGAAGGGGAAGGATGCATCTGAGGTACCTCAATGTTCCTATGTATGTTTGGTTGTCCTCTATGCATTTTTTAACTTCATCGCTAATCACATTTATTATGCAGGGATCTAGTAGAACATCCGCACCAGATGTGCGTGCGTGCCACTTTGTTGAGTGGATCGATGATTCCATTAGCCCTCGCAACCAGGAACGTTGGAACATGATGAGGAGGAGGGAAGAAGAAGGACACAGGGCAGCATGTCATGCAGAAATGTTGCACCGCCATACCGAAGCCTTGAAGAAGGAATTAGACGACATCAGGAAGGGACGTCCATGATGTTGTCGTTGCAAAAACTACTACCAAAGAAGGCATGTTAAGAATGGGCATATGTGCCATACATGCTACTGCTACATTTTTAGGATGTTCTTTCAATTCCCTAAGGCATGTTAGGTTTAGTAATGGCAAATGAATATGCCATACATGCCACCGTTAGCTTATTATGAGGTCATTTCAATTCCCTAAGGCATGTGTCGAACATGTCACTGTAACCATGTTATGTACTTTTATTTCCCTAAGTATGTCATTTGTCAATGATTGAAGTGTTTCTTCTAATAATTCGTACATGCATTAAATGAAAAGGCTATTCTACATTAATAATGACTGACAGCTACCATCCACTGCGGGGACAACAACATCGGATTCCTTGGACTATGCAGCTTTCACTAAACTAGTACGATAGACGTAGTCCATGGACCAACACCGTCATGCTCTATATAACACACACTACCACCAACGATGAATGCAACCAGTGCGCATTGAACAACCATATCTATGTCGACATGGAGGGATGACCCGAATGTGATTCCTCCATGGAATGAGCGGCCCAAATGCCATTGCGGCTTCCGTACATGGCTGCAAGTTTGGACTGACCCATTACCTCAAGGCAAGAAAGGGTGTAGGTTCTTCAAGTGTCCTGACATAGATGATGATTTCAAGGTCCTTTCATTTCTAATCTCTTTTGTAGTCTTTTTTCTTCCCTTAACTAATTCAAGTAAACTCTCATTTATATCCAGGCTTGCACATTCATGCAATGGATTGACACACATCCACTAGGAAGGGTTTCGCTCCACCAAGTTGAAACCAAAGGACAATACTATGCAAGGCACACTCAGGCTCGAGAGGAAGCACGTCTTGCCAGAGAGGAACAAGAAAGGCGAGTTCGACAACAACAGATCCGTTTCAAGGGTAAAGAAGATGAGCTAAAGAGATGACGGGCTGAGTTAGGTCAGAGAGAGGCGGCCCTCAAGATTCAAGAGGAACAATTCCAAGCTCGTGAAGCACAGCTTAAAACGGAAGCGGACGAACAGAAGAATCGGTAAAAGGAGCCTGCACAATCTTCCACAAGCGATGGAAGGAATAAGAAGGGAAAATTTCTTCGCTTCACCCAATAGATTGGTCGTTGTCTATTGTCATTTTACATTACCTAAGGCATGTTATCCGTAGGCACGGTAACCTATAGGTTAGTAATTAGAGGTACCGCTCATGCCATTGTACTGATATCTCTCCCTCCCTGTCTCTCTTACTGATTGTATGCGTGTCTATGTTTTTACATGAAACACTGAAAAGGCTATGCATGACTCATGAAGGTGTAGCTTTTGGAGGAGTAGCCTTTTCAGATGGACGAGACAAGTCCATGTCCAAGCACAGAGCAAAGCAATGCTTTTGTCGCAGCGCAATAAATGGTAGTACTGCACTTGCAGCAGGGGCAATAAATAGCCTATAGCTGAGAACTAGACTTTTCAGATGGATGAGGCCCGTGCATAGGTATGGTAGGCTTTTCAGAGCATTGGATGCGTCCTTCAAACATGAACACTGCCGCCTTCACTCCACATTCACTCCACCAGAGACCTGTTAGGTGTTTAAGACCATTACATGCCACATTTGCAGCTTGATATGACTACTCACTGAGCCGCAAAAATACAAGTGACCCTTTCTCAATTCTCCATGCACATCCATTCGATTCAACACTCCCGCAGTCCAGCCGTTTTCGTGCATGAACAAAGCCCATACACCATATTACATGGCCTATAAATATGTGCCTCCCCTCTTCATACATACTATCAACACCACTGCTCAAACAAACCAAAGCTACCAATGGCCACAAATGCAGGGATAGGGCGTGGTGCTGGAGGAGGGCGTCGCCCTGAACCTACCATCACATGGCCAGGGTCATTCGGACCAGATTGCTATGACACACCTTTGGAATGCTTTCCTCTTCAGCACCGCCATGAGTTCGTTAATGGAAAAGAGCTGAGGCCCAATGACAACCGTATTGATGTGTGGCCCAAGTGCAATCACAACAAGCTTTGTGTCGTGCAAGTGTATGATGGATTTCAAGATGGTGGTCGCCGGTTCTTCAGATGTCCCATTGGTGAGGTGAGTATTGGACATCCTTCTAGTCATAGTACCTCCCTTTTTTAAAAAATCCTAACCAAATCATCTTTTGTAGGCCTACTTTGATGAACGAAACTGCCGCTATGCAAGATGGGTGGATCCTAGAAATTTCTACCACACTAACGAGTACATCAACTACTTGAAGTGCAAGATCGATGATTTGCAACGTCAGGTGGACTATTTGAATAGCCAGCTCAAAGAAGCCACTCCATACCCGTACACTGTTAGCTTGATAGAGGACCCGCTTTGCCCCGATGTTTGGTGCAAGTGCCCGTACCACATGAAGAAGAATCAACCGCCTCCACCTCCAACTTCCTCCGGTGGAGGTGCAGGACCCTCTAAGTTCTCGGGTGGAGGTGGAGAACCCTCACAGAACTTAGCTGGGGGTGCGGGTACGACCAGACACCACCCTCGCAGTACTCTCAGAGCAATTATTATTACTAGAAAACCTCATTAAGTTGAACCCTCGCCTTCTTCAATCACCTAAGGCGTGTTAGGTTTAGAGCGGCAATATGTCGTCGTACATGCCACTGCTTTGCTCCCATATCTTTATGTAATTCGGAGGTTTTTTGTCTCATTATGTTGCATATAATACCGCAGTCTATGCAACAAGTAGAGTGAAACAAAAAATACCTTCCAGAGATGTATTTTCAGTATATTTTAAAGTCGAGGATTCCTAATTTAATTGCTCTTGTTTTACATTAACATTATTATTTCATGTCACATGAAATAATGGTAATGCAACTCTTGTTCTCAAAGACAACTAGCTAATTTTGGACGTATATACAAATTTATTTCATGCAAATACTTTGCCTACAAATCTAACCACTAAATACATTATTATTTACACTATCCAAATATCCTCTTTTTTCTAAAGAAAATATAAAAAAAGGAATTTAAATTTTATATCAACTAACAACAATTAATGTGTCAGAGGCCGCTTTATGGACATACAACTATGACGTCATGCGACTAACGGACTGGTCAGGAAAACTCAAAATCATAACATTATGAAACATTATATAATGAGAAATATATTTTTGTTAAAAAAACTACCTACCGCCGGTTCATATGGCTATAGCCATTTGAACCGGCGATAGGCCGCACCCACGGAAACCACCGGCGATAGGTGCTACCGCCGTTTCATCTGGCTGTAGCCGGCTACATCTCGGCGGTACCACTTATCGCCGGATGAAACGGTTACCGGCGATATGTCCCATGGGCCGTGGCCCAGCCAAGAAATCGCCGTTTCAAACGGCGATTACAGCCTATCGCCGGACCAAATGGCGGCAGGCTGACATTTTTGAAAAAAAGTGATCAGGTATATATTTCTGAAAAATCGTAAAATAAAAAATATAAAAATAGAAAAATTTCTACAAATGCATGCTACGAAACACGAAAACGGCCCATCTAAAGTTGATACATGTATCCAACTTTAGATGGGCCGAAAAATCTGAATCCGAAAGGTTTCGACCCATTCGATACGGCCCAGCCCATCCTAACAGCACATCATTTCTTGTTGCCGTACAATTCCCAACCTCTCCAACGTATTCTCTCGACTCCCACACGGCGACTCAGGTGGGAGAGCGCCGCCGCCCGCGGCCACCGGACCACCAGCCTCCACCCTCGCCGGCGACTACCACCTGCGGCCGCCCGAGGACTCGAGGACCTGCCCCAGGTCGCCTGCAACGGAGCTGCGCCCGCCCGGCCTCCTGCTAGTCTGCAACGAGCGCTTGCTACCTGCTAGGCTGCTAGCCTGGTACTGCTTGGGTGAGTTTCGAACTCCCCCTTCGATGTTCTTGTTTAGTAGCACCGCATTTGAGATATAGAGCTGCAATTGCAGCACTGGTTTGTGTTTACTGGTTACTGATTAGAGCATATTCCTAGTTTGCTACTGCCTTTTATTTTTTTCCCCTAAATGTCTCTATGTTGAGTTGAAAAATCTATTTCACAATTTAATATGCACTGTTAGATTTCATAAAAAAAGTTGAACGTATCCGCTTGTTTTGTTGTTTAGAAAATTGACGTATCCATGTATCCGTATCCTTCCATGTATTGCTTTTATAGTTACAGTCAGGGCGGGCCTGCTTGGTATTCGAGGGTATTCATCGGATACCCCATTAATTTTATAAGAAATTCAAATATACATACACATATGCATGCATCTGTATTCAGGAAAATTAGAAAAGCAATGATTTCAGCCCATCTCCCTTCTCCTACAGGGCCAAACAACCAAAAATCGGCCCAGGCTGGCCCGGCATATCCCTGGCTCATTCTCCCCACTCGCCTGTCGGCCATCTCTCTGCCTCTCTCCCTCACAGTCTCACGGGCTCAACTTGAACCCTATTTGGCACCTGCCCAACAGCGGCGGCTGTAGGCGGCGGCGAGCACTGGACACCGGCGGACCCAAGCGGCGGAGCGAAGCCACGGCGAGCCACGCAGCCCGCGGCTCCACGCGGAGACGAGCGCGGCCAAGCGGGGTGGGCAGCGGCCTGCGAAGTGTGGTGGCGCGGCGCTCGCACGCACGGAGACGGCGGCACGGGCGCAAGTCGCACGCCGGCCCTCAACCTGCTTACGTGGTACATTCATTGTTAGATCAAATTTCCTTTACATGGCCGGACTAGGAAATATCATGTTGGTCTACAAATCAACACAATTGAGTCTAGATCTGTTAGTGCTAATCCGAAAAGAGAGCCCATGAACAACAAGCATACCAAGGGAAAGCACATTATTTGGAGTTTTTATTTCTGTATTCGATGGAAATTTTGTACTTGGTACATGAGGTTTTAACATTTGAATGCAGTTGTGCTGGTCTGTAGTTCTATTGGATGGTCCATCCGTCCATGTCTTTCTTTCTCTTGCTGCACATGAGGTTTTGAAGGTCTTTACTGTTGCACCCTTTACAAATTACAACTTTCAACCTTGAATACCCAAGCTTAAAATCCTGGGCCCGCCCCTGGTTACAGTCAGGCGGACAAGGCATTGTCATTAGTTAGGTACCTCTTTTTAATACGTTTATTTATGCTTTCATCAAATTTATTATATGATTAAGCATGGAATTAAAATGTCATTTGAATCATACATTTATATGATTGTACACACGGGGTGTGTGGGGACACTGTGTGGTTAAGGCGCTTAGATATGGGCCTTTTCTTGTGGATTCATCAGCTCCACCAATGAAACACATGCTGACATTTGTAACATCTTTTCTCAATTCTGATCTGAATTGTCTATGCCCTGCCTCATGTAACAAAGGATGAATCAGATTGTAGTAGCTTTGATCTTTCAGTTTGATAATTATTTACTCATAGCAATGGTTCAGTTTGCACCTTAGGCATTATGTCTTTATCTCGGGTTCAGGTGAATACAGGACAATTTACATTCAGGATCTCCAGACACCTAATTCTTAGAAAGCGAGTCTCAGAAAAGCTATTCCAAACAGGGCCTATCCATATTCCTCCCCTGCCAACACCATGAGCCCTGCTGACAGTGGGGCAGCCTCTGCCGAAAAGGCAAGGCGCAAGGACAAGAAGCAGAAAAGGAAGAAGCACAAGGATGCCACGGAGGATGACTGCGGTGCCATGATGGATGAGGAAGGCACACCCCACGAGAAGATGAAGAAGCAGAAACAGACAATTGATGGGCGCGAGGGGGAGAAGATGAAGATGCTGAGGCCGACTGTTAGCATTGCCGTAGCCGGTTCAATCATTGACAATGCCCAGTCTCTCGAGCTCGCCACCCTGGTCTGCTCTCGCCTCCTCCCTCCCTATTATGGTGCACCAGTAATTACAATTCTCACGGCATGAAAGCTTACAAGGGTATCACTCCTGTTTCAGCTCGCCGGCCAGATCGCGCGCGCCGCAACTGTCTTCCGCATAGATGAGATCGTTGTCTTTGACAGCACTCCTGCTTCGGAGAAAGGTGGTGCGGGTGATGATGAAGAGAGCGGTGCACGTTTCCTTGTTCGGATACTGGAGTATCTGGAGACTCCGCAGTACCTGCGCCGGCGCCTTTTCCCGATGCACAAGAACCTGAAGTTTGTGGTGAGACGTCGAGCAATGTTTTTGTGTTGCCATTTGATGAATGGCAATTTCTGCTGGTGCTAATGGTGATGTGCTATTTCTGGAATGAAGGGATTGCTTCCACCACTTGATGCGCCACACCATGTGCGGAAGCACGAATGGTCTGAGTTTCGTGAAGGTAATGTCTCTCCTGGTGTTGTTGGTATCAATTTTTAACTGCTGAATTCACATGGCACAGTTAACATTTGGAATGATGTACTATATCTTTATGCTTCTTGGCTGAGGATGAATGTGTATTTTGTAAATTAGATAATCTTTGTCTGTCACACATGTTGACATTTCTGATTCAACATATGCTTATATGTTACTGAATTTAGACAGGTGTAACATTGGAGGGTGATCGCTCAAAGGGAACCCTTGTTGATGTGGGATTAAGCAAGGTATGGATGGTATTTTCAGTGGCCATTTTCTTGTTGTCCACAACAGTTGTCTGGGGAAATACTTTTGCTGTGTTAGAAGATATGTTGACCATGCATTCCTACACCTAATAAAATTATGCTAGCAAAATCTGATGCAAACGGTCCAGTATTAATGTTATTTGTAGAGTTCAAGGGCTTAAGCCTATTAAAATACCTATACAGTTCTTAATTGTTCTCAAACTATGTTATGTTGGAGATAAATTATTATAAAAGTTGATGTTCATTCATAATTTGCATCATTGTCGTAGTTTGTGGTGAAGGTTGGGTTTAGCGTTTTGCAATAATAATAGGTTGCAATCTAAGTAAATATTCTTTATACTTGAACTAACAGTCTAGAAAACACCATGTGTTTGACTTCGATGATGCATGTCTTCAGTATATTTGAGAGTTCCAATTTCCTAAGGCAGCAACTAGTAGATATTTGGAATAAACACTAATATCAACTAGTCCTTTTAAAAGGGTTGATTGATAGCCTGTGATAGTTGTGCCATGTAGAATTACGTCTATAGAATTTGATCGACAAAATGCATATTGGCATAACCAAGATGGAAGCCTAAAAGCTCAGAGATGCCTATTGGCCCAGCAGGACGTTAGGGTTAGGACTCCTATGCCCAAATACACTTTTACATGAACCCGCTGCTACCCTAGGTGTAGCCTGCCTTTTCCGTGTTATCTTTTATCAATTTTGTGATCTGGGATTCAATTTTTTTTCTTTCCAAAATTTTCCGTTTCTTTTCCTGAGAGCATCAGTGATGTTACATCCATATTTACTCATCCTTTCACTTTGAGCTGCGCGGTGAAGAAATCATTGGGGAATGTTTTCTGAGATGCTCTCATGCCTTAACTTTAATTTTTTTTTTTTTGAAAAATACAAATGGGTGTGTGAAGGATTGCTCAGTCCATGATGCAACTTTTATTTAAGGTGCCGAAGATTACATTACCTGCTGAGATCATAGCAGGGTTCGCTCTCACATGTATCCTGATTAATTTGTTGCATCAGACATTCAGTAGAAAGGGTTGGCTGGATCTCACATTGAAATGTACCAGGGACCCACTTGCCCCCTGATAGATCAGCTAATCAGATACATTTTTTTTTGGGTATCTATGGTCACAAATTCATCTCAACTAGTGATGTACATGTAGAAGGCATGCATGTTGTCGATCAACATGGCTTTACTTTTGCTTTGAATCAGGTGCAGAACTAGTTGATCGGCGTAATCCTTTCTTTCTTAGTGTCCCGTAAAGAGGCTTGTAGTTGTGCTGTTGCATTTTAAGCTTGTTCCAGGGCTGTTTACAAGTTCTGCAATTTGTAACTGAGGAGGCTATGACAACGGGAGTATATGAAATTATGAAATGAGCAAACACTTAAATATATCCTGTTTTTGTTATTTGGCTCTTTTTCTGTTGTCCCATTAAGGCTTTTTAAGGCATATGCTGAAGCTAGGGAAAAAACATAAGATTCTTCCAGGTTTCAATTTATCATTTACAGATAAAAACAAGATTTCACAGTGTATATTATCTCAACTGCACTCAAATGACTATATATATAATAAATGAACACTTTGATGCAATGGATTTAGCATTGATTCTAGTTTATTATGATTCTGTAGAACGTTCTAGTTGAGCAGATACTAGAACCAGGGGAAAGAGTAACTGTCGCCATGGGAACTAATCGTGACCTTACAACAGGTAAAAAATATTTCATTGATTACAATAAGTACTACTGCGTTGATATTTCTTTGTCTATTCTATAAAATAATCATATCATTGTTCTTTATAAGGCCAGTTTAAGAACATACCTTGTCATTCTCTCCAGTTTATAGGGAACTCTTTCATTCGTTCCTTTCTTTGATCTATCCTTATGAGAATCATGCAAGAAACACAGCAAGGTGCTTGAAGGATAGCATACCACATGACCACCTACAACAATTTCTCTAATCTGGAGTTTTTCTCTACATAATTTCTGCCTCCAAATGAAGTGCAGCAATTTTATTAGAAATGATAAAATCAAGTGTACTTGCATGTTGTTGTGGTTAAGGCAGTGTGAAGGTAGCTGTAATATTGATTTTTTTAAAGTCTCCTATAGAACAGTTGCTTTAGTCTCCAGTTAATAGTGCTGCAAACCTGACCTTAGGAAGAGGTAAGAAGTTATCAGTATTTACTAGATTTTGGATGAGAAAACTATTCCAGACAGGCAGATGTTGAGGTCTGAATCTCTGTTCATCAGAGAAAGAATTGCATAAAAACCTAGTGTTTGTCAGAGGAATCGGTTCAGGCAGTGAACAGTTAGGTGCTCGATGGGCATAGTGGTCAGACAGGCCTGGGTGGGTGAGCTTAGTTGCTGTTGACGTTCTATGAGTATTCTTCAGCTGTGATACCCAGAAGCAAATATGTAATACTGGAACAAAGATATTTGAGATATACTCAACTACCCTCTGCTCTAATTTTGATGAGAGAATGAAATGACTTTTCTAACCATCCGCCTAGTCTATTCATCTAAGTGGTTTTCTGGTACGTGTCCCATGACTTGGATAACTTTTAATAGGTGTTTTTTCAGTTTTGATTGTTGACTTGAACTATCAATAGAGGGAAGGTACCTAAGATTATCTTTAAGCACATAATAATTTAATTTTCAAATAATATGCATTCATTCATGATATGTACTTCGGTTGTTGCTTTTCCAATTTTTTTGTCTCTCGTTGCCCCTACCTCTGGCTGTATTTTTTTACCTATGTATTATGTTACTTTGCCATTGTCCTGTAACTGTACATGTACTTGTATCTAGCTTGCGAAAGGAAAGTTGTTCCCCCTTGCACCCCCAGGGAAGAGATGGGATCTTATTGGGGCTATAAAGTGCGTTATGCTTCTAATTTAAGTGGTGTTTTCAGAAATTCCCCATACAAGGTATTGTTTTCACAATCTCAATTTGTCACTGTTACTAGCTTCTACCTCTCCATCATTTATTCATTTACTATTTTCACCGTCTCTAGGAAGGATATGACCATATTATTGGCACTTCAGAGCATGGGCAAATAATTAATTCTTCGGAGCTGATCTTACCTTCTTTTAGGTATGCTATCTGTGGTTGAGAGACCAATTTAGATTTGGTCCCTTCTTTATTCAGGTTAATGTGTTCAATATGCTTAGGGTGCTTCAGCTTTTTTGAGGTACTCAAAACTGTGTACATGTATACAACCACAAACCTTTAGTCAAAGCAAGTTGGGGTACGCTAGATCTGAAACCCAACAAGAGTTACCAAGAAGTGGACAGAACGAGAAAAAGAAGGAAATGCAGTTTTTTGTAAATAGTGTGGCATTGGGGGAACGGGCCATAGCTCCTGAAAGAGGCCTGGGTGATCACTTGGCACAATAACATGTCTACTTGGCATACAGAAGTGCCCCAACCCTGCCGTCACAGTGCAGTACCCAACTGGGGGATGTATAGTCCATACTGCTCTCAAAATAACCCCTAGACAATGCCTTCCGTAGGGGACCATACTGAGGGCCGAAAGGTAACCTTGTGGGACCTAACTGGTCCACGTGGCTATATTTATCATGCCCTGGGGCACTAAAACAGATGAACTCCAGGGAATTAGACACTTGAACATGCTATGGAACCTTGCCTTCCAGCTCCAGGCCCCAAAATTTTTGCTCAGGCTTTGTAACCACTGACACTATGGAGGTGTTTGGTTGGGTGTTATGTAATGGGATCTGATTGCAGAAGGCAACTAATACTGATAGATTGTGTTTGTTTTGGCTCCACTAATTATTTCATGCTGTAAAGCGATACGGCATAGTAGAACTCTGTTACCGCTCATGCCCGGGCATAATCAGATGTCTTTATCTCTACTGGGCAAACGTCTCCGCCTAGCTGAACCAAACAAAGCTCGTTTCCATGAATTCCTTTTCCATTACCGCTGACTTGATACCATTTCCATTTATGTTTGCAGCACCCCAACCAAACAGGTCCTATATGTTTCCCCAAATAGTCTAATAGCGGTAGGATGTGTGCTATGAGAATTACATGAAAAAGTGGCTTTTGTTTAATAAAATTGGAACCAGATCTATACCATTCTTAAACCCAACTCCAATTTGTGAACATGATCAATGTTCTTGCTAAGCACAGTAGCTGCTACCATATTCTTTGTATCAAAGTGTCATGAATGGATATTAAACCATGGAATGATGTACCTTCACTTAGTTACTGAACTGATACATTGTATTAAAATTCTTTCTGTATAGGGATAAGCATCTGTACCATTTCAATATTCCAAAGGCGTGCATTGTAAAACTGATACGTTATAGTAAAATTCATTCTGTATAGGGGTAAGTATTTGTACTATTTCCATAATCCAAAGGCGTGCATTGTAACCATGTTTGTCTAAGTAAAATTCATGCCATATACATAGGCACCCTTGTTTTAGTCCATCTAGCTACTGATGAGGCTTCATTTGACAGGCATCTTCTGATCGCGTTTGGTGGACTTGCTGGTTTGGAAGAAAGCATTGAAGAGGATACATATTTTAAAGTATGGATATTCTCTTTTTTACAGTACTTCCAATTTCTAGTGCAACCTTAGCAGTTGCATGAAAATTAAACTGTTGACATTGCATAAAAATCTGAGCTAATTTGGTAGCTGAAATGGTTCATCTTGCATTTACGGGGGCTGTTTAATTTGATTAATGATTTGTCGTACTACTGTTGGTACTGTTGGTGTTAAAGTCGCATATTTCACTGACAGGGTAAACATGCGAATGATGTATTCACGTCTTATTTGAATACATGCCCCAACCAAGGGAGCAGAACAATAAGAACAGAGGTACCTGAATTTTAAGCTTTAAATTTCATTTGTTATGGAATCTGTTTATGCTAAGAATGATAGCCAACTTTTTCCAGGAGGCCCTTCTCATTTCGCTCCAATACTTTCAAGATCCCATTAGACGAGTAGAACAGCAGCTGTAGGTCGTACATGCAAATCCATCCCTGGGCAACAAAGGTGGTGGCATTGGAGTTTGCTCACAGCATTTTTTCAGTCCGTTGCCTATGTGGCAGTGAATTTTGGTCAAGAGGTGGGCATCTGTTCTCAATATCTTAACACATACTGTTTCAGTGACAATTTGATGTGGGACTGATTTCACTGAAAGGGCTTTGGTATGTGATGTCCATTCCAATGTATCGAGTGGTTGCCTACGAGACATCTTTATCGTTGTTTCGAGCCATACCATGTACCAACAATGAAGAATTGCTGCTAAAGCTGAAGGTCATGCCTTGTGTATTGGACTTAAACTTGGTAACTAGCTTATTTTTGTTTCGCATGGCATGTTTGTTATCTGTCTGTGTTGCCTTTTCCGTTGTTGCATCGTAGCGGCCGATCAGGATGTGTTAGAAATAAGTAACCTAAGGTTCAGTGTTTGAAGAGATCGATAGTGCTTGGTGCACCAACTGGAAATCACCAGATAATGTGGTAGTACATTAAGCGCTTTTAAGCAATCAACTCTAATACAATCTACTGCTTTGATTTCTCCGACTTGCCATCAATATATAAAAAACAAATTACCAAAAATAGATTTACTTAGAAATAAAATTATACATAATTATTATTTAAAACATAGATACTGAGTAGATGGCACAACCGCTGCTTGACAAGAAACCCTATTTCGCGAGCCCAAAATACTACTGTTAAAATTCATTATCCCTCCTTAATCAAGATTCTTGCCTTTCAATTATCCCGAGTGGTATGACTGTTGCCTCAGTTCTCAGTAGTGTATGGCTGACCCAAGGAACACTTGAATGCCCATGATATGGCTCGACTGAAATTGGGATACACTCTATTCTGGCCAGTAAAATTGTGTGTTGCGGTGTTTGGCACTTGGGAAATGCAAACGCGAGTCGTAGTGCAATGATGTACTGAGTTCATCCGTAGGTATCAATGCAAACTTACTGTGCAGGTCAACCACATTTGACGTCCAATACACTAGAGCATTGCTTCATGAGGCCTCCGAGTCCTATTCTGGACGTTTCACTCCCAACTCACTACTATCACGGACCCTGGAAGCCATGGTGGCTTTGGAAAGAATGTGGCACAGTCCTCATCATGTTTGCAGTGCCACATCCAAAAGGGTGGCGCCGGGGGGGGGGGGGGGCTATTTTTTTCCTCCTTTCTCTCTTTCCGTTCTTCTTCCTCCTTTTCTTCTTCCTTCTCTTCATCTATGGCTAAACTTTGTAGCGGGGTTTTAGGGTGGGGGGGGGGGTGCTCCAACCCCCTGACCCCACGTTGGATCCGCCCCTGAATGTTTGATGCAACAACCACAAGAATCACATGATACTCCAATTAAAGCTTCTTATGCACCAAGCTCTCAACAATCTTGCTCCTGGACTGCCCCACTCCTACCAATTAAAATGTGATGGGATACTATTAAAGCTATGGCTTGTAAAAATACACCATGTATTTATACCGATCACTCTAGCGCAGGTGAAAAATTCATATCATGTCTATTATCTAACAGTAGGTGATTGACTTATTGTCTGCTGTACCAAAAACTGACATATATGTATATATGGATATCTTATTTTAGTAGATCATTGTTTTTGTTTAATTTAGATGATATATACAAGATGGAATTTTATTCTACGCGACAAGCACATCAAATTAGGGACATATTTGTACAGACAATTTTTCATGTTCTCACCCGGTTCTCAAGACTACTTTCATTCAGAATTCTAAAAAGTAAAGGAGGAAGTGACTTTCAGGATTTTTTTTCATCAGCGAACCTGACATAAGATGAGCTACGGAGCCATTCTTCGCCCATTTTAGATGTCAAAAAACAATTCGTCAAATGTGAAGCTAGAACACAAGACATTTCTTCTTTGAAAGCATGAATGCACAGAGCATTAGGAAGTGGAAAACCATGCTTGCACAAGACAATTGTAAATGCTAAAGAAAAACTCCACCTGGTGGGAAAACCCCTGAACCCTGGATTTTTTTTTTAAAACCAGTCCCATAAATCGGTTTTCGTGAGGAATTAAACCTACGATTGCGACCATAAGCTTGGCCTACTAGCCAAATAGGCTAGATGACCTTTGGTGACAATTTTGAAAGCTTGAGTCACATCCACGGCAACAATACACGCTGTGCATGACAACTTAAACCATGCTGGTAGCATTATTGGTCTACGGGGTACGATGTGCGAGATCCTTTTCATATGCACTCATCTTCTTGCTATCACAAAAATAGATGCACCTTGATTGCTGTTCCCCAACCAGTACTGATCAGTTCATTTCAATATCAAAATACTTAGCAAGGACAATATAAAGAACGACAGTTAAAAAAAATGGAGGAAAGCTAATTACTGTGAGCACCTGATTTTTTTCATCTGATTTAGCATTGTTGTCCTTGTTATATTATTCATGGTAAACAAAATTAGTGTAATTCTACAGGTCTCAACACCTTATTTTGCTGAAATATTTAACCCTAATTGAAAACAAAGTATGGATAAAAGCTTTACACATGAAAATAATATATTTGACGACATAAAATGCGTCTTTCCCTCAATTTTGATGACGTAGAATGTATCTCTTTTTTTTGCATGTTCCTTTTGCAAGGAGACACAAATTGCATCTCAACATTCTCACCTCAGTTTCATGAAATCCTTTCAGGCACCCTAGCTGCTCCAAGAACTTGTCGCATCCCCAGCCTAATATATAAAGATGGCGACGCTAGAGTGTGCCATTCATCCTCTAGGCTGCCGTATGCCAGGTGACACTTGTCCTCATGTGTGCGTTGTGTTGGTTCGGCTAGACGATACCACCAGAAACCCTATCTGCAGTACCTCTCTCCTGTGCTTGATGGTATGGTGGACTGGAAATCGCGGCCAGCCGTGCCGCACCGAGGTGTCTAAATACTACGTAGGTTGGTGGAGCATGTTCCATGGTACAACATTGGGTTGAGCTCTATCATCAAAGATGACAGATTCATGCAGATATCAACACATGTCCGTGCTGGTAGACGGCAGTAGTCCGCTCAAAGGATAGAGCATTGCTTCACGATGGCTCCTAGTCCTACAAGATATTTTGCAGCTGCATGGTGTGGTAGCTACTCCCAACCACTATTACAGAGAGAAGTCCGAACAAACACAACACAATCTTATCTCCGAGGTTTCCATGGTTAGGATATGTATAAATGTAGTTTCTAACCTATTTCCCTCTTGTCTTTACTGTTTCCTAGGTGAGTCAGTACTACCTATTTAAAGGGAAATACATTATGTTGGCGCAACAACCCTACGAATTGCATTATTACATCCTAGTGAAATAAAATAGTAATTACACATAATAATAATTTGGAAAAAGTCCATATTAGTCCCCTCAGCTATAAACAAAGTCTGCATAACCCCCTAAACTATCTTTTGGTTCATTTTACCCCCTAAACTATGTCCCTTTGTCTACCCCATATTACAATTTGTCTTTTTTATTTCTCTATGCACAAGTTGAATTTTAATTTCAAATTTTGTATGATTGTAGTGAACATCACAATGTATGTTAAAAAATATATTATGAATTTTTTGTTGTTATTTTTATATAATGTTGTACACTAAGTATTAATTAATTATTAAATATCTTACCCCATCAAAATAATGACAACAAAATCATGTTATATTTTTCTATCATGCATTATGATGTCTACTCTCATCTCACAAAATTTGAACGTAATGTGACACTTGTGCATGGAGAAATAAAAAAGATATATTATATTAGGGGTAGAATAATCCAAGTGACATAGTTTAGGGGGTAAAATGAACCAAAATATAGTTTAGGGGGTTATGTAGACTTTTCTTATAGTTGAGGGGAGTAATGTGGATTTCTTATCCATGCAAAATAATATATATTCTCTTGTTTATCCTACTCCCACACCATCATATATCTATCCAAGTATACTATATGCGTACATGACATTTTGGTAGTTAGCTCAATAACATTTTGGTAGTTAGCTCTATAATCTTGATGAGTCAGTGCGTCCTTAGGCCTTGTTTGGTCAATCCCCTTTTTTAGGGGATTGCAGGAGATTTTGATTTTTGACTTGCAGGTGATTTAATCCGTCACAATCCTCTTCAATACGCTTCAAACATATATCAAGGCCTTAGAAAGCGTGTTCCCAGTCTGGCTGCACGAGATCAGTGGCAAGGTGATTGTCTACCAAAAAGTCACAAATCGATCATTGTTTCATTTGAATGATAGTCATAAAAAAAATATTATAGTTGTTGACAAGAACAACAATACGGTGGCATGTCTCTAGACAATTTCTTATGGTATCGTCCTCAAGATCACTACTTTCAAATTTCTAGCAGCATACTTTCTACCCCAATTTCAGCAGTGAACTGAGCATAAGGGATATATGAGCGAACTGGGCAGCCATTTCTTCAAGCTCGACCCATTTTTTGGATGTCAAAAGATTACATCGTGTGAAATCTGAATAAAAAACATAATACATATTTTGTTCTTTGTTTGAAACTGTGAAAACACTGATGCATATCATCCATGGAAGTGGATAACCATGGACCCATGGTTGGTGTAGACACTTGTGCACCCGTTGAGGCGCAGCTAGTGGACTCTGGGGAGCTTCACCTGAGGAGACTGGATATATATGTTTCATGAAAAAAGGATATCTTGTTCTGGCTCGTAGAGTTACACGTCGGCTCCAAAATGCATGGTGGCTGGAACACGGGCCTTGCTGTGATGATCAATTAGAGCTAGTTCGCATGTATCAAAACCAACTGTTCCTTGTACACCGCGACCGCCAACTCCAAAGTCTTGAGCATTGCTTCACGATGCTTCCCAATCCTACTAAAAGATATCTCACTGTTACGCACTACATTTATAAGCTGTGGCTGCTTCAATTCTAACATGCAGAACGCATTCCTGTTTCCATTTATCAAATTAGATTGCCAATGCACTGTGAATTGTTATTCCACCTACTGTCCTCTCCTCCTTTCCTATTTGACCTAAAGAGAAATCCTTCATGTTTCATTCGAAAACAACAAGGACCACTCCTATTAAACCTTACACACAATAAACTGGTTTTATCAAACGTGCTCCACATGATCCTAGAGCTTAGGTTCATCAGCGAACTTGGTGCAACACATCGACATGTATTTTACATTGATTACACCTAGGGTTCGGCTGCCCGGAGTCACACACATGTTTTCTGCCTGACTGAACTCTGAGTTCAGATTTGTTGCTTTGACGGTCTAAAAATTGAATGCCTACATGACCATACATCTCATTTTGCTGACATAGAATGAGTGTATTCCCCAGTTTCACGAGACATAATGCATCTCCTTTATTTCCCCACTTTCTGCAAGGAGACACAAAGTCCATGTCAACCTTTGCCGCCTTGGTTTCAACAAATCCTTCCAACGACCCCCAGCTGCACCAAGAACTTGTTGCATCCAAGCCCAAGATGTCTGCGTGTGTCGTCTTGTCCTCTAGGCTGCCATTTGCCACAGGACACTTGTCCGATCATATATGTGTGCCTTGTATTGGTTCGACTAGACTCCACCAATCCAGCCACCTCATCTGCACTATCACCCTACTGTTCTCGATGTTGTGGTGAACCAGGAATCCCAGCTGATCCGCACCGAGGTGTCTGAACAATTAAATCAACGCCGGTTCTGAATACTACTTAGGTTTGTGGAGCATGTTCCACAGCAGAATGTTTGGTTGAGTTCTATCATCGAAGATGATTCATGCATATATCAACGCATACTCGAACCTTTAGATGGCAGTAGTTGGGTCAAATGATAGCGTTGTAATTTGTTGTTTCGGTGTGGTATTCTCTCTCGGGCTCTTGAATGGTTTCTTTGCTCGCATTGAGCTCGTTTTGGAGTCTCTTGAGCTCGTTCTTAGCCTCTGCAATTTTTCTCTCTTTCTCGGTTTTTTTTCTTTGGTTCTCTGCTTCCTTCAATAGAGCTTCTTTTTCTTGCTTAAGCCTCTCAATTTCTTGTAGCAGTTGTTCGAGGCTAGCTTCTTCTCGATTTTGGTTATCATTGGTAACGGCTGGCTCCAGTGAAACTTGTCGTTCATCGTTTTCTCTTTCGTTTTCGTGAGCTTTGGAGGTCCGTGGATTATCAGACCGCTGCTTTTTCTTTGGTGGCATCGTGAGTTTTGATTTTGGTCCTAACACGCGGACGGCGCCAACTGTTGTAACCCGGTTTTTCTAGTATTACAAACAGTGAGAAGATTATAGTTGTCTTCTTTTTGTCTCTACCAAAAAAAACATCTCCCCCGTACAGTTACTGTTGACCCGCTATTTATAGGGGCCAACCTCGCATGTTTACAAGACCGTTACTTCCCGCCAGAAATCCTATAACTATCTTAGCTTTCAGATGACCGTTGCTTCCCGCCAATCTCCATCTTAACCTCGTAACAGGAGACGGACTCGTCTTGGCAATTCTTTGTCTCGTGACCAGCCTCGTACTATTGTCTTCTTCGGTCCTGCTCGAGACTTTAACCTCTTCGAATTAGCTTCACGCTCGTCATCTTCGTCTTGACCTCTCCAGTCTCGCCTGCGACTTTAACCTCTTCGAACTAGCTTCACGCTTGTCTTCTTCGTTTTGACTTCTTCAGTCTCGCCTGCAAAAATAGAAAATATGATTCCAAGGGGCGTCTCCCCAACAGTAGCCCCTTCGTCCTTGGATTCGAGTTCATTGCTTTTCGACCCTCGAACTCCTGGGACGAAACCCAAAAGGCGTCCCCTTGGAAAAATTCGGCGGTTACTTTGGCGCCCTTTCACCTTCTAATCGGCGCAGTCTTCGAAACTTACCGTGCCTATAAATAGTAGAGGTTACCCCCCTAAAAATTACCTTCGCTTTCATCTCTGACCTCGTGCTACTGTCGTCGCTTTGCTCTTATTGTTGCTGCCTGTGGAGATTCTTGAAGTGCTTCGCGATCAAAAAGAGGTTAGTTTTAAAAAATCTTTGTCCTCGTTTCTTGTTTTGTTATGCTTTTAATTGTTTTTCGTTATTAGTTTCGGAAATGGCTCATGTCAAGTCTGCTGCGATTCCGACCCCTGATGCGGAGAGAGAGGACAGTCCTCTAGCCTCTAACCCGAGAAGCGAAGATTTGGAAGGGGTCGAGGCCAATGTCAATGAGCTCGTTGGAGAATCAGCTCCCAAAACCCTTCATTTCGGTCGGTCCTCTGTTACCGCTAACATGATTTCGTCCTATGAACAGAATGGATTCTTTCCTGAAGGTGTTGGTCGTGCTCCTGGATGCGAGACTACTCCTGATCCCCAATTCGGAGAGGCTGTTGTTTTTTCTGAATTCTTTACTGCGGGACTTTGTTTTCCTTGCGATCCAATGCTGCCCCAGATCTTGGATCGTTTCAACGTCAAGCTTCATCAGTTGACACTCAATTCCTTCGTTCAGCTATCGAAGTTTTTCTGGGGTGTTAAAACATTCGGTGGTGAAATTGACCTCGACACTTTCGGCCGCTTCAACGAGCTTCATCTTCAAAAGAGGTCAGTCTTTTTGGAAGAAGGCGAAGAAGAGCATGTTGGACAGTTTGGAGTTGCAACTTTTACTTCGCGTCGACGAAGTGCTGCCCTGAAGATCACGAAAGTTGACTTCACCTACACTCAACGGAACCGTTGGGATGTGAACTGGCCGAAGTCGTGGTTTTATGTTAAAGTTGGCTTCGCCTCTTCGGATTCCAGCAATATTAGCTATCCTTTTGCTGGCCCCCTTGGCAATATCGAGGTGTCTACTGTGATTGACTTCGATAAAAAATACGAATCTTTTATGAAGAACAGTCGTTGCTTTATCCATGCTACTCGGCGATTGACGGGCCGTGATGTAGTTGAAGAGTTTCTGGCTGCCCAAATCTGGCCTTTAGGAAATGGTTGGAAACCCTTCAGAATTGAGGAGAGGCAAATACCTGGCTTCGATTTGCCCACTACTTTTGCTATCTTCGGACTTACGAAGCCTGCGGATGTGTCCGATGATGATCTGATCTCTAACGTCGAATGGGCCGCCAAATCTTTAATTGACCCTCTTACTGAAAAGGAGAAAAAGGCTATGATTGACCTCTTCGAGAAACCCAGCCGCTTGAATCGACCATGGATAGAGATGGGCGTCAAATACGGGGATAGAATAAAACCCTCCAAGCCTCAGAAACGCATGAAACCTATTGGTAACATTGGATCCGAGCAAGCTGGAGTAACACGAAGATATAAAAAGACTTTGTCAAAAGTGCTAGTATCTTCAAATCAAGATGTTCCCCAGACGAAAACAAAACTGCTTGAAGCTCAGAAAAGAAAAACTGTTGGTGTGCATCAGTCTACTTCAGCACCTAACAAGAGACCACGATTAACTCGAAAGGTGGATCTGTCGTTGCTGGACAGTCCTGAAGCCAAATCTGAGGCTGGGAAAGATGAAGAAGCTATTGATGCGGCTTGTGGACTCTTAGGAATTGCTGGTATTGCTGGCGATGACCTCGGCACGGCGAGATTCATGAAGGAGTTGGCAAGCACTTCTACTGCTTCGGGAGAAGGTTTGTTTGTTCCTTTCATGAAATGCCCCGGTGCTAGAATGAGCCTCGCAGGCTCGATATCGAGTGTTGTTTCGAAATCTCCAAGAGAATTCGATCCGAACTTTCTTGAGCTCTTAGAGCATAACTTCAGCTTGTATTCCACAGAACCAGCCGTCGAGGGCGTAAACGTTGAAGAAGATAAAGTAGCCAAAGCCGAACACGAGGTCAGTAATTTTAGTTGTACTGTATTTGATCGCTAAATTTCTTTTATTGTTTACTTATTTTGCTTGCTATTTTTAGGTCGAGGTTGTTGATGCGAAGGGAAAAAAGATCCCTGAAGAAACAGTTGTTAATCGTCCTCAAAACTTGGCTTCTTCTTCTTTTGTTGAACATGGTGAGGATACTGATGAGATGCTAGGTGAGAAAGAAAAAACTCTGGCACCACTTCATGTTTAGTTTCGTCTTTGATTCTTATATTTTGTCTTTGTTTTTATAGATTTTAAAGCATCATTGGAAAACCTTGACTTTGAAGAGCTATCTCGCTTGAGCGTCTCCACAGCGCACAAGGTTCGTGCTTGCTTCTTATTACTTTATCCTTGCCTCTTCCTTTCTTTATATTTATCTTACGTTTTTGTTTTCGATTTGCTTCCTTAGGTTAACTGATCAACGCAGTTTGTGCCTCGAAGTCTAAGGCTGCTGCTGATCGGCTTCGTTTCTTGGAGGGGGAGAATGAGAGGCTTCGGGAAGTTAACGATAAACTTCGCAAAGATTTAACTAAGATCGAGGACACTTGGGACACCACCGATAGGAAATATAAAGCCTTGCAAAAAGACTTTGACAAGAACCTGGTTGTGATCGACAATCTTCGTGAAGCCGTGGTTCGCGAGTACAATGCTGCCAAAGAGGCTAAAACCCAAGTGTCTTCCCTCGAACTTAAGTTAAAGGAAGCTGAAGAATCTCT
This sequence comes from Digitaria exilis, assembly GCA_015342445.1. Classification (NCBI taxonomy): domain Eukaryota; kingdom Viridiplantae; phylum Streptophyta; class Magnoliopsida; order Poales; family Poaceae; genus Digitaria; species Digitaria exilis. The sequence goes on along the minus strand of JACEFO010001746.1, from coordinate 1,663,667 downwards.
AGCCTCTTCCAAGATTCTTGATGCTGAGAGGATAAACCGAATTTTTGATTCGTATTCTAACTCACTCAAGCAGTTCGGAGCTACTCCTTACGCTCTTCCAGTGGACTTGAATATTGATAGTTTCTTATCTTGGATTGAAGAAGAATTTGCTGGTCTCGGGGATGTATTTTCGATTGCTGGCGACAACTTCGCTCTTACCTGTACCGATGGCCTCGGCAGATTTCTTGAAAAAGAGAATAAGGAATTGCTTCTTCGAGTTGCCGGTCCCGGATTTCCCTTTTCTGACTTCGGAGATTTGTCCTCGTCTAGCTCTAAAGAAGTCGAAACTATGAAGCGTCGCTTCTTGCGAGACTTCTGGAATGTCTACGGGCGAGATATGGCTAAGGACTCCTCTTCGAAGGTAAAAGCAAATTTTTCTGTGTGACCTAGCTTTTTCAGTGTCAGAAAGGCTAACTCTTTTTTTGTTCCTTTACTAGGAAGAAGAGGAAGGCGCGGAGGCTGAAATAGAAAAGGAAGAAAAGAGCGAAGAGGAAGAAAACGATGCCCCTGATTCACCTTCTGAAGATGATGGAGCGAATTCTTCCCAGGAGGAGGGGGAAATCTAGTTGCTTGTAGAGATTAGTTTATGTAAAAAACTTATTCCAAGTGATGTTTGTGGATTCGAGAGCGACTTGAACGCTGAAATTGCTCAATATTTTGTTTATATTAGCCTCGTAATTATCTTCGATCTTTATTTCGTTTCGAAGTGCATGCGTTGGACTCGTAGAGATTGTTTCTTTGAAATTGCTTGTACATTGTTTTCTTTCTATAAGATCATGACCTTTAGTTTCGTTTTTGCTATGGAAAACGCTTAAATATTCTTTGGCTTCTAATTCCCTTGTTAACTCGAGAAAGCCTTGAAGCGGATGCGCTCTTCTCCATGATTCCCTTGTTAACTCGAGAAAGCCTTGAAGCGGATGCGCTCTTCTCGATGATTCCACTACTTGAGAAGACGTTGCTGTACGAAGTATCTATGGGCCCTGTGCTATTGATGGTCTTTATCCTGGACAGATCATGCCGTCGAGCGTTCCTGTGATTCCTGCTGCCTCTCATTTCTAGGGAAAGTTTTCTTTTTCATTTGCTTGCTTTTTCTCTTGATGAGGCTTGACTCCCCCTTCTCTTTTATAGTGGTCTTTCGACCCTTGGGGAGATTATGATTTCACCTAACTTCGCGTCCTTTTGAAAGTATAAATTGGGTGATTCGTTTTAAAGTGTTCGTTGCTTGGTAATAACTTGTTTTTGAATAAATGCAAATGGGGGGCTTCTCTTTTTTGCCTTTGAAAAAGGCGTCCCCTCCCTCGATAGCCCCTTTGCGTTTATTCATTGCTTCTTATTTCGAGCAACGGATCTGAAAGATTACGTTCTCTTGTTTCACTTTCGAAATAGGGCAACTCTGTTGCTTTTTTCGTTCCCCTTATTTGATCTAGACTGCAGGCTTTCTTACGAGGTTGTGTTTCTAACCTCTACTTTAGGCGATTTTGTTCGAGATCTTTTGGCGAGGTTATATTTTTGACCTCGACCTTTGGCTATTTTGCTCAAGGCTTCTTTTTGCGAGGTTATATTTCCAACTTTGGCCTCGAGCTATTTTTTCTCGAGGTTTTTTTTTGCGAGGTTATATTTCAACCTCGACCTCGAGCTATTTTGCTCGAGGTCTTATTTTTGCGAGGTTATATTTCCAACCTCGGCCACGAGCTATCTTGCTCGAGGTCTTCTTTTTGCGAGGTTATATTTCCAACTTTGGCCTCGAGCTATTTTTGCTCGAGATTTTTTTTTTGCGAGGTTATATTTCAACCTCGGCCTCGAGCTATTTTGCTCGAGGTCTTATTTTTGCGAGGTTATATTTCCAACCTCGGCCTCGAGCTATCTTGCTCGAGGTCTTCTTTTTGCGAGGTTGTATTTCAACCTCAACCTCGAGCTATCTTGCTCGAGGTCTTCTTTTTGCGAGGTTAAATTTCAACCTCGGCCTCGAGCTATTTTGCTTGAGGTCTTATTTTTGCGAGGTTATATTTCCAACCTCGGCCTCGAGCTATTTTGCTCGAGGTCTTATTTTGCGAGGTTATTTTTCAAACTCGATATGTTTTTTGCTCGAGTGCTTTTAGGGGAATCTCCTTTGCTGATTTTTTAGAGAAATTTACATAGGTTCGCCTCATTAAAAACCTCACCTCCAGTTTCCTGGAGCCCCTTTTGTGAGGAAAAGAGTACGACCTTTTGTGATGAAAGAAAAAGAGAATAGAGGTGCTTCGTATTTGTGCTTATAGCTCCGCACATTTACGAAGTTGACCTTTACAAAAAGAACTAAAACTTAGAGAAAACTGTACAGCTTTACTTATTCCGATTCTAGTTATAGTATTTGTGAAGTTGCTCTACGTTCCATGAGTGAGGTAACTCTTCTCCGTTTTCGGTGGACAGATGATAAGACCCTGGCCTCGAGCTTTTGGTGACAATGTATGGTCCTTCCCATTTTTCCTCGAATTTAGATAAGTTTTCTGCATTATGCTTTCTTTTGATTACCAGGTCCCCAACTCTGATCTCTCTTATCTTCGCCTTTGGGTCGCGCCACTTTCGTGTTTGCCTTTGGTATGACTCGAGGTTATGTGAGGCAACGAGCTAATCGACTTCGATTAAGTCTTTTTCCACCATTTCTTTTTCACCTTCCTTACTACTAAGTGTTACCCTTAGAGTTTTGACCTTGATTTCTTCTGGGACCACCGCTTCGGTTCCGTATAGCAGTCTGAAAGGGGTGAACTTGGTAGCTCTGGATTCTGTGGTGTTGTGTGACCATACTGCGATTGGTAAATCGTCAATCCATTTTCCCTTTTTGTGGTCGAAGAGCATCTTCCTTATAGTCGAAAAAATGATGCCGTTGGCTCTTTCAACTGCGCCGTTTGACTGCGGATGATATACGGATGCGTACTTTACTTTGGTTCCCATTGTTATGCAAAAATCTCTGATTGACTCGCTGTCGAATTGCTTTCCGTTGTCTACTGTTATTTCTTTTGGTACCCCGAATCTGCAGATGATGTTATGCCAGAAGAACTTTTGTACTGAATGCGAAGTTATCGATGCTAGGGCTTTTGCTTCGATCCACTTTGTGAAATATTCCACGGCAACTACTGCGAATCTGCAGTTTCCTTGAGCTGTTGGGAGAGGCCCTACCAAGTCTATTCCCCATCTTTGCAATGGCCAAGAAGGTGTAATGAGCTGCAACAATGAACATGGAATCTTTTGGTTGCTTGCGTTCTTTTGGCATGCTTCGCATTTCTTTGCTACTTCGTCTGCATCTTTTATCATTGTCGGCCAGAACATTTCCTGCCTGACTGCTTTTGCTGCGAGGGCTCTTGGATCAATGTGTGTTCCGCATATCCCTTCGTGTATGCTTCTTAGTATTGCCGTTCCTTGTTCTTTTGCAATGCATTTTAGCCATGGTGCTGATATCCCCTTCTTGTACAGCTCTCCTTGTATTATCTGATATCCATTTGCTCTTGCTGGTATTCTTTTGGCCTCGCTTGCGGAACAGGGTGTGAAGTTGTCTTGTAAGTATGCCATGATTGGTGCTCTCCAATCTTCCCAGCGAATGTGTGCAAGATGCTGCTTTCTGATTGAGGGGATGGTCATGACCTCGTAAATTACGTTTTCGGGTAGCTCTTCCTTCTTTGCTGCTTTTTTGGCTAAATCATCAGCTTCGTTGTTGTCGTTTCTGTGGATGTGCTCTACAGTGAATCCTTTGAAGTGTTTCTCCATTTCTCTGACCTCTTCGAGGTAATTGATTAGCTCTGGTTTTCTAGCTTCGCTATCCTTTTCGATATGGTCCCTTGCTATTTTCGAGTCTGTCTTCACAATGAACCTTTGTTTTTCTAGCGATTTCATTTTTCGTAGCCCAAGTAGGAGTGCTTCGTATTCTGCTACATTATTTGTGATTTGAATCTCTTGGTTGTTGAACTCCAATCGTGCTGCGAATCTTGTTTTGATTCCACCTGGTGAAACTAGTATTGCAGAGATTGCTGCTCCTTTGCTACAATATGCTCCATCACAGTAGACTGTCTATTGTTTTTCGTCTTCGCCTGGACTTTCGTGTTTTGGAGAAGTCCAATCTGCTACGAAGTCAGCTAATACTTGGGACTTGATTGCATTTCGTCTCATGAATTCGATATTGAATCCGGACAGTTCTGCGGACCATTTGCTGATCCTATTCGAAGCTTCTTTGTTTGCGAATAGCTCGGCTAGAGGTTTGTCGGTGACGACTGTCACTTTGTGAGCTTCGAAATAGTGCCTGAGTTTTCTTGATGCCATAAGTAATGCGTATGCAATTTTTTTGAGCTCAGAGTATGACTTCTTGGCTCCAAATAATGCTTCGGAAACAAAGTAGGCTGGCAACTGCTTCAAAATGCCTTCGATTTCGGTTTCTTGTACTATTGCAGCGCTTACTGCTGACTCGGATACTGCGAGGTAAAGGAGAAGGTCTTTTCCTTGGGCTGGTGGTGATAATTTGATCATTGCCGCAAGGTACTGCTTTAATTCTTTGAATGCTTTCGATTGTTCTTCGCCCCAGTTGAATTTCTGTGCATGTCTGAGAGTTTTGAAGAAAGGGAGACTTCGCTCGGCCGCTCTGGGTACGAATCTGTTTAGAGCTGCGATCCTGCCTGTCAATTGTTGCACTTCCTTAACCGTCTTTGGCTCCTCCATGGATGCCAAGGCCTGTACCTTGTTTGGGTTGGCCTCAATTCCCTTTGAAGTTACAAGGCACCCCAAGACTTTTCCTTTAGTTACTCCAAAAATGCATTTTTCTGGATTTAAGCTCAAGTTTGACATTCTTAGATTGTTGAAAGTTTCCTCGAGATCTTTGATGTGATCCGCTCTTTTGATGCTCTTTACGACGAGGTCATCCACATAAGCTAGCATGTTTCTATCAATTTGTGAGTTGAAGACTTTTTTGGTCATTCTTGAGAAAGTTGATCCTGCGTTTCTCAGCCCCTCTGGCATTCTGACGAAACAAAAAGTTCCGAAAGGTGTTATGAAGCTCGTCTTCTCCTCTCTTGTTTCATCCAAACTTGGTGATACCCTGAAAAGCAATCTAGTAGGGATAGAATCTCGCTGTTGGCTGCGTCGTCGACGACGCTATCGATTCTTGGTAAAGGGAAATCGTCTTTTGGGCAATGCTTGTTTAGGGTTGTGTAGTCGATGCACATCCTCCACTTTCCGTTTTTCTTCTTCACCGGGACAGTGTTTGCCAACCATTCTGGGTATTGTACTTCTCTGATGACTTTTGCTTTCAGTAGCCTTTCAACTTCGGATTTTATTCCCTCTACCTTCTCATCCGACATTTTTCTCAATTTTTGCTTCCTTGGCTTTGTCTTCGGGTTTATGTTGAGGCTATGCTCGATTATGGTTCTGCTGACACCCTTTAGATCTGCAGCTGTCCATGCAAAGACATCTTTATTTTTTCTTAGGAAAGTTATCAAATCTTCCTCTTCTTGAGGGGGAAGGTCTGCTCCGATCGTGACCTCTCTACCCTCGGTTCCTGGATCGAGAGAGACTCGCTTGGTGTCTTGTGCTTGAATAGCTTCTTTTGCTTTTTCCACTCTGGATTGCGGTGGCTTCTTTTTGATCGATTCTGTTTGAACTTCATTGTTTGTTTGTTTCGTTTCTGCCTGCAAGAGGTTGACGTTTTTCTCGCCTGGGGTAATTCCTTGTTCGATGTCCCGTGCGACTTGCTGGTTTCCGAATACTGTGATTACTCCATTTGATGCTGGAAGTTTCATGCAGAGATACGCCTGTCGTACAATGGCTTCGAACGTGTTGAGGAAACCTCTTCCGAAGATTGCATTGTAAGGGTAGTACATGTCGACTATGTCAAAAGTGATTCGTTCCGTTCTGGGATTACTCAAGTCTCCCAAGGTTACCGGTAGTTCGATTTTTCCTAAGGCTCGGATTCTTTTTCCTCCAAAACCAATGAGTGGAGTTTCTGATGGTTGTAACAAGCTTCTGCTGATGTTCATTTGGTCGAAGGCACTTGCGAAGATAATATCAGCTGAACTGCCATCGTCTATCAGTATCTTTGTTAGCTCCCAGCTTGCCACATTTGTTTCGATGACCATGGCATCAGTGTGAGGATAACATTGGAGCTTGAGATCCTGCTCAGTAAAGGTTATTGGGATATGCGACCAATGGGTTTTTATTACTAGGCCATCGGGTAGTATTGCGTGCACTCTTCTGAAGTAGTCTTTTCTTTGTCTTTTGCTTTCGAAGTCAACTGAAGATCCTCCTGCTATAGGCAGAATCATTCCGCGGGAGGGGATAGGACCCTTGGCAGGTGTTGAATTCGATGTTGAAGCTGTTTGCATCATAGTTTCGTCTTTTCTTGCCGCGGTGGATTGGATTGAGCTGTGCGCTTGTTGATTTGGCTCGGACTGGGTTTGATGCCAAGCCAATCGAGGCTGGTGGTATGTTGAATAGGATTCTGAATTCGTCGGGAGTTGCAGCTGCGGATTCGGCGTGTTATGGGAGGTGCACTGCCAGGAATTTGTTTGAACTGTGCGACCTTGATTGTTATTTTGGTTCATTTCTTGCTTCACCCTGATGGTTATGGGACATCTCCCTGTACTGTGATCTGGGTTTTCGCCATGGAATTGGCAGAACCAAGATCGAGACTGGCTTTCTTGTTGGCCTCGTCCTCTTCCACGGCCTCTGCCTCGTCCGCCTCTTCCTCGTGTGGATGAGGAGTTGAAATCTTGCTTCATTGCATTTGATTCGTTATTATGTTGGCCGCTCTCGTTTTCTATGTGAAAAACTTGAGTTGGTCGGTTATAGTTTTGCTTTTCGTATGTGGGCTGCTTGTAGTTTCCATTTGCTTTTCTGAGCATGGCTCTTTTGTTGATTCTTCTCCTATGATCATCGTCTGATCTGCAGAACTTTTCCATCTCGTGGAAGAGTTCATGGAGGTTTCTTGGTTTGTTTTTGACGAATTCTGACGCGCATGGCCCTGGTCCCAACCCGTGGATGCATGCATCGATTGCTATTGAGTCTGGGATATCATCTGTTTGGGCCTTCAATTGGATGAAGCGTTTGAAGTACTGAGCTAATGGCTCCTTTTCCTCTTGTCTACATGCGAAGAGATCTCCCGAGGTTAACAGTTGCCTGTTAAATCCTTGGAAGTTCTGAAGTACTTTTGCCTTGAGTTGTTCCCAGCTGAATATTGATCCTGGGCTTAGTCTTCTGAACCATGTGAGAGCCGGTCCTTCACAGGCTATGATGAATGACTTTGCGAGAACTAGTTCGTTTCCTCCTGCGGAAGCCACAGCAACTTCGTAGCTCATCAAAAACTGCCTTGGATCACAAGTGCCATTGTATTTGGGCAAAGTGATGGGCTTGTACGAGGTTGGTCATGGTGCATTTTGAAGGCCTGGAGATAACGGTGAATTCGAGTCATAGCTTCTGAAACCCGCGTTGTAATTTGTTGTTTCGGTGTGGTATTCTCTCTCGGGCTCTTGAATGGTTTCTTTGCTCGCATTGAGCTCGTTTTGGAGTCTCTTGAGCTCGTTCTTAGCCTCTGCAATTTTTCTCTCTTTCTCGATTTCTTTTCTTTGGTTCTCTGCTTCCTTCAATAGAGCTTCTTTTTCTTGCTTAAGCCTCTCAATTTCTTGTAGCAGTTGTTCGAGGCTAGCTTCTTCTCGATTTTGGTTATCATTGGTAACGGCTGGCTCCAATGAAACTTGTCGTTCATCGTTTTCTCTTTCGTTTTCGTGAGCTTTGGAGGTCCGTGGATTATCAGACCACTGCTTTTTCTTTGGTGGCATCGTGAGTTTTGATTTTGATCCTAACACGCGGACGGCGCCAACTGTTGTAACCCGGTTTTTCTAGTATTACAAACAGTGAGAAGATTATAGTTGTCTTCTTTTTGTCTCTACCAAAAAAAACATCTCCCCCGTACAGTTACTGTTGACCCGCTATTTATAGGGGCCAACCTCGCATGTTTACAAGACCGTTACTTCCCGCCAGAAATCCTATAACTATCTTAGCTTTCAGATGACCGTTGCTTCCCGCCAATCTCCATCTTAACCTCGTAACAGGAGACGGACTCGTCTTGGCAATTCTTTGTCTCGTGACCAGCCTCGTACTATTGTCTTCTTTGGTCCTGCTCGAGACTTTAACCTCTTCGAATTAGCTTCACGCTCGTTCGTCTTGACCTCTCCAGTCTCGCCTGTGACTTTAACCTCTTCGAACTAGCTTCACGCTTGTCTTCTTCGTTTTGACTTCTTCAGTCTCGCCTGCAAAAATAGAAAATATGATTCCAAGGGGCGTCTCCCCAACATACTGCAAGTCATGGCAGCTTCGAATAGACCGCACACAATCCTATCTCCGAGGCTTCCATGATAAGGAGAGACTTTTACCTCTACGCCATTAAAAAAGTTCCACCCAACCTGTATGCCATCAAAAAGTTTGTAACGACCTGTGTGCCATCGACTTTTTTCACGTTCACCTGTGCGCCATTTTGGATGGATGGAGACTTAACGGTGGCTAACTGAGGCGTGAAATGTCGCTTTTGCCCTTCCACTATTTAAAAACCAGAAAATTTGTAAAAAATCAGAAAAACTAGAAAATTAAATAAAAAGCGCAATATGTGAAAAAAATTTAAAAAATATATTTAAAAATCAGAGAATTCATAAAAAATTGTAGTTTTTTAAGAATTCATTGACCATTCAGAAAATTCATAGAAAACTTTTAAAAATCCATAAATTTCGTAGAAATTTTAGAAAATCAGTACAAGGTGCTCCCGGAGGTTCTGTTCGGCTCTCCGGTCCCGTCGATCAGATTGACTGGGCCGGAGCTCCGGATCTCTCCTTCTACCATGGTCCTCCAGCTTCTCTGGCTCGCGTGAAGTCTCAAGCAGGGCAGTGGCAGGGGTAGCTCTGGTGCCGCTTGAGGATGGCTCTGCCGACTCCGGCTTTACTGGGCTTGCCGGACGGCTGTCTTCGTCATACTTCACCAGCCGCGGTCTCTTCCTCTTTGGCATTTCACCAGCCACGGGAACTGCCTGGTGAGCCCGAACAGCACCTCGGCGACCTCGATCTCCTCCTGGATGAAAGATGGTGACATTGAAATCTTCGGTGGCGGCGGCTGTGGCGGGGTCGTTGAAGGCGCAGGAGACGGCCATGGCTGCTGCTTCGGCGCCGGCGGACTCCTAGGGCAGGGCGATGGGGGGAGAGGCGGAGCACGGCGGGGCGAGGAGGAGTGGAGCAGGGTGGTGGCGTCGGATCTGGCCGGCGCCGACGGCGGAGCCTGGCCGGCGGCGGGGCTAGGGTTCCATGCGGCGGCGGCGGAGCCCAGGCACAGTCGGGGTCGGGGTCTGCGTTCGGGGGAGAGGAATCGGGAGAGAGATGTGTAACCGAGTCAGGGGCAAAAGAGTCATTTTACCATGTGGGTCCCACATGTCAGCGTTAAGTTTTGACACAACTTGAACAGAATGGTACACAGGTAAACGTGAAAAAAGTCGATGGCACACAGGTCGTTACAAACTTTTTGATGGCACACAAGTTGGGTGGAAATTTTTTAATGGCGTAGAGGTAAAAGTCTCTGATAAGGATACATATATATTCATTTCTGTTTCTCACATATCGCCCTCTTGTCCTTGCTGTTTCCCGGGTGGGCCAGTAATCCATCCTGTTTAAACTTAAAGGCAACCCATTATGTTTGGTGCAACAACCACTGGAATCACATTACATCCAAGTAAGTAAAATCAAAGCTTGATTACACATAATAATATTAATTGTCCCTAAAAAACATAATATTATTAATTATATCTTATCCATGTACAATAATATAAATCCTCTTCTCGATCCTACTCCAATACCATCCTACTTCTACCGAAGTATACATGTGTACATGTCATTGTTGTATATATGGTAGTCAACTCATAACCTTGATGCGTCGATGATCCGGCGGCACGAAATCAGCGCCATGATCATTGTTTTATTTAGTTGGTAGTCATAATAAAGAATATTATACTTGACAAGCATAGCAATCCAGCGGCATGGCTTATATACAATTTCTCATGGTATCGTCCTCAAGATAACTACTTTCAGATTTCTAAAAAGGAAAACTGGAGGTGTCATTCAGATAGCAGCTGGATCTTTGATCAAAATTACCGTTTGCCTACACCAGCTGCACGACCATTTAGCCCATTTCACACAGTGTACACTTTATATAATGTCTAGACGTGTCCATTTAATCAATAATTTAACCCGTTTTAATGGTTGCTTATACAAGCCATTTAGACCAAATAAAGTTAAATGTGATAGGTGATGCAAAATTTGGATATTTATCATTCTATTTGTATGGTCGGATTCATAAATTTGACACAGCAAAAATGATTTTCACAAAATTTTCACTCCAACATGCCCCTTCATTATCCTGCCATTTTTCTTATTATTTAATTTTTTGCGTTTTCCTTTTACCTATTAGGGAAAGAATCAATCTGCTGCCTCTGTTTTATCTCCCACTGGATATTCGATTTGGCTGGTGCGGCCGTGAGCCTCCCTTGTCCTTAAAACTATATCTATAAAAAAACATAAGTATAAGTACTACTGTCAGTACTTTAATTTACTGGAAATTGAATATCATGGGTCAATTTAATATACGGAAATGAAACCCTTGTGAGACTCTTCACTGCAGAAACACTTTTTCATGTTGGGCGTTGGCTCATCTATACGGCCCATATAATCACTTGAAGAAAAAGGGGCATTCGTCCACTTCACGTTAGTACCGGTTGTTTTTTAAGCCGGTACTAAGTCCAGTTAGTATCGGATGGTAAACACAGGAACTCCCTAGGGCGTAGAAAGCCTCTTGCGAATTTCTTTTCTGGCCGGGTGCCCATTTGGTACCGGTTGTTGCAACCGGTACTAAATAGGCTGCCCATTTAGTACCAGAAGCTCAATATCGGTTGCAAAACCGGTATCAACGGGGATTTGCAACTGGTACTAATGCTCATATTTGGACTAGTGAATTATTGAGCCGACATGGATGAGTTATTCATTCCAGCGTAGAAATAAACTGACATCAATGCTCCATGTGGGCTCTCAAAATAATCAATATATGGATGTCCTCACTATTATGTCCAATGTGAACTCGAAAATTCCTAGCTTTTTGCATATGGACCAGGAGATAAATTTGTAGTTGAAAACTCTTTGATTTGATTCTGATGAGATAGAATTAGTACAGAAATATATTGTAGGTTTAACGTGATCAATAACATTGTAGATGAAATCATTTTTATTTGGAGCCATGCATCTAGATGGATAAGTTGGATGAAAACTTTAGCCAACAGTAGTCAAAATAAATAGTACGGTACTGATCTATTGTGCACGGTGACACCATCCATGTGTGCTTGCAAGGATGGATTGCGTGAGGGGAGGTTATGAGTTTGAAGGCTGGATGCTCATGGTAAAGTACTAGAGTGAGAAGAACATGCATGTGACGACGTGACATGCTACCATGAGGATAGCTTGGATGTGGCCCTCAAGAGCCAGAAAATGTGCTCTTTTATTTCTGCTATGATTACAGTCCCTATTCTGTTCCTCGCTCGTAGTTCTCACTAAAAAAAAGGGTAAGGATGAGGTGAAGCACCAGCATTTATGTGAGCTTATGGAGTATAATGCCTCCTGAGTCTAATCACTAGTATGCATGGCGGTTTCACTATATTTATTTTGCAAGGCTATGCACATCCTTAATATGCAGAGGTCTGGGGGTGTTTTAATTAAGATTTTTTATCAACTCAATGTAACAATTTTGAATTCAATAAAGCTTCCATTATTGAAAAATAGAGTATTCCCTCCTTAATTGGATGAACTTCGTTGCACTTGCACCTCAATCTACATGGTAGCCGGGCTATCTTCTCCTCAAACCGGGCAATGCTGGGAGGATAATTTCTCCCGGGCTGAAACACAGGAGAGTGATTACGTACCATGGCAAAAACCAAGAGGCTCCTTGTTCTAGTCCGGTAATTTAGTTAGCTGCGGGATTTGAGTTCCATGGTGCAACCAGAGCTCTTGATTTTTTTTTTTAACGAACGGCTCGAGACAATGCCTATTTCAGGGTTAATTGAAACGGTACCATTGCAAATATGCAAGTTTGGAAAAATACCATTACAATTCACCTATTTATAAACATGCCATTATAATTCTTATCTTCTCTGAAACTTGCCATTTTCTACGTTTTTTATGTTCTTGGACACACTCACAGAGCACCATATTTTTGTATTGCCAAAAATAACCCTAGTATATCTCATTCTATGTCTCCCTGACAAGTCGGGTCCCAACGTCATCCCCTTCCCCTTGGTCTATCCATCCCCAACCTCTCGCATCCTGCAATTTCCACCATGGAAGCTGGGCTGCTGGAGCACGAGTTCAAATCCATGATCTGCTGCACGCGTCGCACACGTACAGGCTGTGGTGGCACTCGACCTTGCTGTTGCAGTGGTGGTGGCTGCCAGGTACACGGAGGCCAACGTACTGCAGGTCTTCTCGGGCGCTGCCGTGGCGCCGTCGGCGAGCTCGTGGAGGAGCTGCTGGACGACGATAGTAAAGCTTGAGGGCGGCGAGTGCACCGGCCGACGCTCGAGGCCCCGCGGCGGCGGCGAGAGGGCGCTAGACAACCCTTGGCATCACGCCGAGCCCTGGAATGGTGGAGTGTAGATGATGGTGATTGGGCGGCGTGATGGAGATGGTGGGGGCGGTAGGGAGAGGGAATGGAGGCCAGCCATGGTGGGCTCGAAGTCTGGAGCTCGCCGCTGACTAGTTCTAGCTTCCATGGCGCAAGATGCGTGCGGAGGCGTAGATAGGAAATCAAAATATATTTTTTCACACTGTAGTCCTTGCCATTGCTAGAATGTTTTTTTATTTGTTGTTGAGGTTTCGTTTGCAGCTTCCTTATGGGTTGCAATGATCGTTTCTTTCCTTTAGTATATATTTATATAGTTCTTTGCTTCTGCTTCACCTAGTGGTCTTATATATTGGTTGACATGAGGTGACGTGTCGAGTTCATTGATTGAATTGTGGTCTTTGTGTCATGCTTGATATCCTTAACTCTATGTTAGGGAATATGTTTTCTTTTCTTCTTTAAATTGACCTAAATTGGTATATGCTTCAATGATGTGCTCTTATTCATGAAGTTCTTGTATGCATATGTCAAGTAATATAGTAGTTTTCTTCTTTTGTTGTGTGAAGGAAGGTAGACTGTTTCTCTATATTATACTTGATGCCAGAGATTGATATCTATAAAGCGTAACATGAGTTTAGTCCTAATAGTTTGGGATGATTTAAGGCACTTTACTTTTCTTTTTTCGTGTCATGTGGCAAGTATATTTTTTTGTGGATCAGGTTTGTTCCTGCTAGTTTATCAATTTTTAGTGTGTTCCAGCTTTTCCTAGCTACCATAATAAAATAAATTGATAAAACATTGACCAATTAGAATTCAGAGAGCAAAATTAGATATCATCTTCCTTGATCTAGACTTTTCCTGTGTCTTAGATTTGCAACCAAGAATTGTTCAATTTTCTATGATAGTTTTCTGTCGCGAGGTTTATGAGCGCAATTGGATAGTATTTGTATACTGAAGTTTCACATTTTTTTTTTGTCTAATTTCTATTATGTGAGCTCCTGAATAGAGTATCGAAAGAGGTTTTCCTGTTATTCGAATGCTTAATAGTTAAGATATATATATATATATTAAATTCCTAAAAAAAGATATTGATGTGTGCTTATGAGGTACATTTGCTTTTATTGCATTAGTCGTAGTAATTCTTATGGGGAATTGTGAGAGATATTTTTTTATAGTGGTGTGGATTATTGAATTTGCCTTCATGAGAAGACTGTTGAAATAGTGTTTGTCGTGTAGTATTGAATATTTTATATTTATGAGATTAGTTTTTTTATTTATTGATCCCAAAACCTATTGGTGGTAGATACAGTAGCAGATGCCTTTTAGGAACTATATTCCTAAGTTTAAAAGTCTACAATTGCCAATTTGGATTGTATGGATGCTTTTGTGTTGTGTAAGCTCTACTACTGAGGAAACATAGACAACTATTAAGTGTCTCTGTCTTGTGGGTGTATGATGCACAATAATACAATCTTGAATTCAAGTTGTGCACAAGAGAATTTCCAATGGTAAACTTTCATAGTATAGTTTTTTCCCCTGGAATGGAGAGTTTAATTTTAGAGGCGTCTTTACATGATGTAGAAATCTTAGATTAAGATTAATATAATAGAGATGTTCATTGAACTTGATGCATAGTGAGACAAAGAGGTATATGGATTTGAATTAGTATCCCAGTTTGATGGATATTTTTTTTAAAAAAATATGGCAACTTCAAGTTTGTGCTACTTGGGTGAAGGATGAGTCTAGGAGACCTATAGGTTTATTAAAGCGCTCCGTGGTTCTGGAGTGAATGTTCAAGCATATCACTATGTGTTTTGTGGTTGGATTTACCTTACTCTTCTTGGTTGTGGTTGATCGATTCGCTTAGTCGATGCATATCATTCTTATGTGGACGTTGTGTGGCAATAGTTTATTATTTAGATATAGAGACCAAGTTTGTTTCTATATTTAGCAACGTCTTACTAGTGTTTCAGATACAAACCATTCTATTAGAGTTGTTTTCCACCCTTGGACCAATGATCAGTCATAGTGGACTATCTTTAGTACAGAAGGCTATTTTCGTTTTCAGCTTGGTATCCTTTGGTACTGTTATTGTGAGAAACATCTATTATTGGCTAACTTTGCATTTAACGGCTATAGAGGTTTATGAAGCTTTGCACGATAGATTAAGTATATTCCTGTTATGTTGGGAAAATTCGGAAGAGATGTCCTTGGTTGGTCCGGAATTGATTCGAGAAAACTGAGAAGTTGTAATGGATATGACAGAATATTTCGACTGCTTAGAGCCACTAGAAGAGCTTGCTAATAGGAGGAGGTGACACCTAGAGTTCTCTGTAGGTGCTGAAGTTCTACTCAAAGTATCATCTACGGAAGAAGTTGTATATCCTAAATTATTGTGCCTTTGCATATCATAACCCAAGTCAGTAGTTTGGCTTATCTAAGTCAGTAGTTTGGCTTATCGGTTGCTGTTACCCGAGTCTAGGAAAGGGGTACATAATGTCTTCCATCTCTATGTTCAGAGAGTAATTGTGGGATCCATATTAGAAGGTTGGGTTAGAGCCAAACACGATGCAACAGGACTTGACCACGGAGTGTCGCCCTGTGTGTATCATAGAATCATCGAAGCGTGTTATGAGGTGGACTATTAAGTATGTTAGGGTTCTATGGACTAATCAGTCTGATCGAGAACCTACTTGGGAGCTTGAGGATCAGATGCGAAAGACGCATCCATATATTTACGAGGCTGGTGAGTTTTATGTACATTCCATCTTTCTTTAATTTTTTTGCTATATCGTAAAGTGGTAGAATTCGAGGACGAATTCTTTTTAAGGGGGATAGAATGTAACACCTAGAATTTCGGTAGATTAGAAATTTGTGTTTTATAAACAAAAGAGTAAAAATTGGAGACGGTTGACCAGACACAAAAAGTTGACTTTTAGATTCATCACTCCCGTGAACAATTGGAGACCATGATTGCGTAAAGCTCGTCGGATGCATTCCGTTTGACTACTCACATACATCATTTGGAGTTCGGATCGCGAAGTAATTGACGTTGCAAGATTGGACCTTTGTTCAGGAGTCCTGTAGCGTCGGGGGTACTGTAGGGCCAGCTACAGTAACCAACTATTTTTCTGACCGACCCCTCCCCTGCCAAAAAGCCTATCGTGAGTTTCTCTCCCAGCGCCGCCACCCCGTGAAACAGAGAAGGAGAAGAAGGAGAAGGAGAAGGACAACTAGGGTTCGCCGCCGCTCCTCTCCAGAAATTGGTCGGGCTTTCTTTCCTCTCCTTGATTCCTTCCCCTCCCCCCCCCCCCAATTTGGATCTTTTCCTCGCTGTTATTGATGGTGCCGCCATGGGTGATGCAGCTCGTAGGTAATCGACGGTTGTGGTAACCCTCGCCGCTCGCAAACTGGTGGGGAATTGTGGTGGGGATTGTTGCCGTTGCCATTGCCCCATTCTTTTCGAAGGGGAAACCCTAGGTGAGCTATGCCCCTGATCTAACCATATTTTCCCTAAGGTTTTGGACGTTTTAGCACCTGCGTGTAGTGGTGTTCGTTGCCGTTAAGGGCTAGGGTTAAGGATTTACCCACGTCGCTGTTCTCAGCACATTATTGATCTGTATAGTTTTCGGTTTTGGCCGTTTTTCATGATCTTCGTTGCCTCAAAAAAATAGAAACCCTTTATATGAGTTATAGAAGATTTATAGCCCGTTTCATAGCCGTAAGGATCTCCCCAATCGTATTTGTGGTCATAGAGATATCGATGTTTTCTTCAGACACTTTTTCAGCCTCGTAATTCTGTGAAGTTTGTGCTCACTTGAAGATTAGGAAACCTAAACGACATAATTAGAATTTTGGATCCAAATGAAAGTTATCCAAAATTTGATAAGGTTTCCAGATTGTTAAAGATCACCTTCATACGAAGTTTTATGCTCTGGTTATGTCTGTTTTATTGGGGATGTTGTGCAGCAGCTGTCAGATTTTCAGTCTAAAGTTAACCTGAAGATTAGCCTATGTTAATGATGTTTTCTGTTTTTGCGTACAATTACAAAGATGCATTATTTGAAGTTAAGTTTCATCTGGTATAAGATGATAATTTTTTGAGGTAATAATTAATGTGTACAAAAAAAAGAAGTAGGAAGGGGATGACCCATGGGTCCCACATGTCATGAGATAGATTAGGAGATGCACCGAGGGCATTCTCGGCTATACGAAAATACGGTGATCTATAAATGTGTCTAAGAGCGTAAAAAACATAGAAAGTGGCAAGTTTTAGAGAAGATAAGAATTGTAACGGTATATTACATACAAATAGGTGAATTGTAATGATATTTTTCCAAACTTGCATATTTGCAATGGCACCGTTCCAATTAACCCTTCATTGATAGAGGACTTTACAGCCGGTTAATCGGTAAGGGAAAAACAGAAGCACGGGCATTCTCATGCTAGGAGAAACAGAAACACTGCTATTCTCATGCTAGAAGATATGCTAGGAGATTCGCTAAGCTTTTGGCCCCTGCCGCTGTCCATGCCGCGGCTTCTGATGCTTCTACAACCTAAGAGGATAGGTGCACTCTGATCCGTGTGTATTTACACAGACTTGTGCCTATCCCCAAAGCATTGCTTTACAGTGCCTCCCAGTCCTATAGGACTCGTCACTAAGTACTACTATCCTTCACAGTAAGTAAGTCATAACACAACTTTGTTCTATCTCTATCCTTTCTCAGGTTTCTTGAGTTCAGATGGCCAATGTGTGCGAACGGTTGTTTCACGTATATATTGCCCTGCTCTCCGTGTTTCATGGACCTGTAGCGAATTTTAAAAGTTATCACCTTATTTGGTGAAACAATCACAGGAATTATTACACCCTCTATTAAGGCTTATGGAATATAATCCTGTCACACCACCTACTTGTAGCCAAGAAAATGAAACGGGCCACTTGGCTAAATCATAGGCTCATTACTAACCTCCTTTTATCTTACTATGACAAATTCGAAATTCATTTTTTAGCCTTCACATTAATTATGACAAAATGTGCTAGAAAAAAATCTTTTTTTTAAAAAAATATTATGACCACTCTAATCATCATAGTCATTGGATCTATTATCTTTTTAATAAAATACCCATCCCTGCCCATCATATAAATTGTGTAAAATAACCTCCTAAACCTATGCATAATAAATTACACCCTTGTCATTATGAAAAACAACATGAAGTAACACCCTAATATTCATGCAAAATAACAATCCATGCAATTATAAAAATAATTTGAAATACCACCAAAATTTGCATATAAATATCCCGTTTATACGATTATTCAAAATTATAGTACCCCCAAATCCAAATATTATTGTTTATTGTAAAAAGATCATAAAGTACGCCAATATAAGATTCTAAATTACTGTAACATTATGGTCTAGGGCTTAATAGGACTGATATACCAACAAGTTTCAACTTCTTTTCTAGAAGCTCATCCCAAAAAACATTGAGGTTAAGCATGCTTGGCCCGAAGCAATTTTGGGATGGGTGACTGATCAGGAATTTCTTCTCGGGATGTGTTGGTCTATGGGGAACACCTTAAAGTCCTAGAGAGCTGCCAGACGTAAGTAGGCCTGGCCTGGAATGGTAAGACGTTACAATTGGTATCAGAGGAAACCCTCGTGGGTGCGCATGATGCATGGACCCATTGTGGACAAGGGGTGTGTTCGGCTGGGATTATCTGTGGCTGCTGCAGCTGCAGCTGTCGCTGCAGCTACACCTGCTCTTTCATACCAACAAGTTGCAACTCCTTTCCAGAAGCTCATCCCAAATAACTTTGAGATTAAGTGTGCAAAGTTGCAACTTCTCTCCAGAAGCTCATCGCAAAGAATTTCGGGATGAGTGACCGATCGAGATGTTCTTCCCGGGTGCGCACGAGTGAAGACAAAGTGCGCAGAAAAGACATGTGTTGGTCCGTGTGGAACATCTTAAAGTCTTAGATAGTTGCCATGCGTAAGCGGGCCGGCCCCGAATGGTGGGACGTTACAATCAAAATCCAACCAACCAAAGCCTATATTTCATGATAAACCTTATTATAACTATTCGGTATCATAAACAATATTTATTTCTTCTATACATTTGATCAAATTGAGGAAGATAAACCTTATTATAAGTATTTGGTAGACTGGGTGATGCGCGACCGGGAAGGGCGTGGGAGACTGGGGGAGGCGCGGGACAGTGGGGAAGGCACGGCGATGGGGGAGTGTTGGGGCCGTGGATCGGTGACGGGTGGCGGCGGGAGCGCGCTCATAAGAGGTGTCCGGACGGAGGAGAGGTGAAGGCATTTGGCTCTGGTGGAAGAGATAAGGTTGAAGGGTAAAATGGACTGTACTCCTCTCACAGGTGAACCGGTAAAATTTAATAGCGGATGGATGGAAATGGTATTGGCGGCATCAGTGAAAATTCTAGTATTACAGATAGGAATCCGGATATTTTGTGGCACTTATGGAAGAGTCTAAGAGGTCTAAATTTCTTTGGTACTCATGGAAGTTTCAAGAAAAAAATAACATAACTAGAATTCATCATAGCAAAGCATGGCTATTGCGCATTTTTCTCTATTATTTCTATGAATGCTATCAACACTTTAAAATATCATATTTAATATTTATTGAAACTTTGTTCAACAAGTAAGTAGAATAAACTGGTCAACATTTTCAATGTGATCGTCTGTGCTGTCTCCTAGGAGGGCAATCCTTTTGGCGTTAAGAACTTTTTGCGGCTCACCCTGTGCTTGTGGCCGTGTGATTGCACGGGATTGAAGCATCTTGTGTCAGCTTATGAATGAGACGGTAGCTGGAACTGGTACCTTTGGTGCACGGGCAGCCCCTCTGCTATCATAGAATACAATAGGTTCATGATGATCCGCAGGTAACAACATACGGTTGAACAAAGACTGCTAGCATTGGTTCCCTCGCTAGATCAATGTTTCAGGATGCCTCCTTGTCCTAACAAAAGGATACTTCGCTAGTAACTTTTCTATTGTAGAAACTACATAGGTCATGGAAGCTCCAATCATATAGAGCGCGTTTCTATCTCTGCTTCTCGAGTTTTAGATGGCCTATATGAATTTTATCACCTACCCTTTTCTCCGTTCCTGTTTCCTAGAAATGTACTCTCTATTTAAATAGAAATCATGCATGTTTGGTGCAACAAACAATAATAAAAACTACATTATATCACATTAAAGTTTAAAATTTAGTGCTCTTATCGATCCTATTTTCATGTACTTTTTTACTAATATAAAATATGGTTGTAAAATTTGCCAATCACCCCTAGTTCTACTGCCCAGTTGGCTCAGAGTTGGAGGGATGTTCCCCCACTCAGCCGCGTCCACATGCTTCTGCAACACCTGACTGGCACCTAGGCTGCTGTTGGGTCCACTATTAGAATACCCTCCTATAGCTACGTTATATTTAGAGTTAGACTGTTTGACACGCTTCATTTCATATCTCTAGCAATATAGGCACACTTTTATAATGCGTGCTTGAAGCGTCTACATATAAACCGTATCAGGCTTTGTAGAGACGAATCCATTAAGCATATCAATGTAAGGAAAGATGTTTCATAGACACCTTAGATGCATGTCTATACACAATGATACATTTCAATAGACATATACAAATCATGTGTATTGATGTAGTTAAAGAGTAAAGTAACGCTTAACTACATGTAAAAAATAATACGATAGAATGTAAAAATAAATTATGGGGGCAAGGAGTCGAACCACTTATCCCCTATTCCAAATCAAACATCCAAACCAATGCACTAATCAGGTTTTTTATACGCTAATCAATTGTGAGCCATGTACAACATCTTCTGTATCATACCAAATAACATATTTACAGGAATATGAAATGATTTTTATGTGTCTGATATGTTTCAAATCGTGTGTACTATGTACACATAGTTGAAAGCACATCTATCAATGTATCAATTTGATACATTTTAAGTATTATATCAAGAAGTGTCTATAGGTTAATATAGACAATTGCTTCTTGTGCTTTACAACGTATCTAGATGTTAACTTGAGATATTGAAACACAACTGGGGAAAGGGCCTATAGTCCTGGTTGGAAAGGCCTTTTTGTACCGGCTGTTGAACTAGAACTGACAAGCCTAGTCCTACGTGGACTATAGGCACCCCTTTAGTTCTGGTTGGTTTGCGCCCAAAAGAAATTTTTAGCCACCTAGGAGGGTAGTCACAAGTCACACGTAAATGCGCTTGCGCGGTTCATGGGGTATGGTTCGAATCCACGGCCTCCGGCCTCACGTGAGCCTTCCTTACCACTCCACCTACACACCACATCTGAATCAGGTTTTTTCAATAAAAAACACCAATCGAGACTAAAGTGTCCTCCATAGGATTCAAAATTTGGAGCCCCCTCTTTAGTCCGGGTTCATAATGCCAACCAGGACTAAAGTCCCAAAACAAAAAACAACCAGGACTAAAAAAGTAGAATGAAAGGTCCTTTGTCTAGTAGTGAAAGCATAATAAATATCGTCTCCCTTTGTTGCGTTTATAAAATCATATCAATTTGCATATGTACACCCCTCAAAGAAACCCTTTCAAGTGGCGGCACAAGCAAAATGCATATAGGGGGGCTTCTAGTAGTGGTCGTCATAGGGGGGCCTCGGTGCTTGCCTCGGCGTAGGGCACGCATCCCTGTGAGCCTCACCGCCAGCTTGCCTCGTACTGCCTCCAGTCTGCAGAGCTCTAAGAGAAAGGTTAATGGATTCGCTCGTTGCTGGTGATAAGAAATGCCAGCTCACTAGCTAGGAGAAACCATGGAGACTAGCCTGGTCATCATTTTAATGCTGTGAGAAAGTGGGAAAGCAACATGCAACCATTCAGAGGCAAGGCGAGGTGGGACACAGTGTATTCACCTGCCTTACGCTGGCGTCTCACCAATCACCCACTTTACTCTTTCTCTCTCTCCCAAGTCAGAGTGTCAGACTATGATAATGTTTTTTTATAAGGGAAACTTTATTAATTTTCTAGGTTGTTTACATCGAGTTGATACATCCCTACCTCTACATAACTAGGACACACAGAAAAAATAAAAAACATGTAATACCGCTAATCTGGCTTTATAATACTTGCTCTAACAGTGCGGAACTAGGACAGACTTCAGGAGTTCGTGCAGGTTGTTGTAGATGTGCTTGATGCCAGCTCGGGAGCACACATAATCATGATCATGGCCGGAGCAGCCATGCTTTGGCTTGCACAAAGGAAGATAGGTGTCCCTCCCTCACCTTGCCTAATTTTGTTGCAGACGTTTCACACACCCGCTTGCGCTCCGGTCATGCCGAGGTATTCCCCGCTGGGTGTGTTCTCAATGCAGCACTCCTTGTCTTTGTCGGTATAGCGCACGTTGGCATGCTCCTCCCTCTTCTGTTCGTACGCGGTCTGTTCCTCGGGCGTACCCTGGATCAGGAGATCTTCACCTCCTCATGCTTCTCCCACAGGGTTGTCCCCTGTGAGAATGTAAAATGTTGCACTACCGAGATGGTTATCAAGTCCATGAACATCTCCATCATGAAGAAAAGAGTTTAATTATCATGAAACTCATCTGACACAATTACCAAGTACATGAAACTTGCACTAAGGATGATATAGTTTCATCCATGACACATTTGGTCATACAACATGCGAAACTTAAATGTTATAGGTTATATATGAAATTGTGCCATGAAGATAGGGTTTCATTCTTGACTTGTCAGTCATAGTAACTGTATTATGAAACCGTGCATTGAGACTAGCCTTAGGCTCATCACTAGACATTATGTGACATTCAATTCGCTATGTATTTTACACACACCAATCACTCTAGTTCTCACTCTTTTCTACAGTCAAGGGGACGTGGCGTTTTATTAGTCAGTTCCATATATAATCTTGGTGGAGTGATTGATGCTTCTTCATTGAGTGTCTAATAAGCAATTCAAACAATGAATTCATTCTATTTAATTTAATGTTGGTATGATAAAAGGTCTGCACGAAGATACGCTCAAATGAAAGGTAATCAAACAGCGTTGGCAAACAAGAGAGCCTTGGCTTAATAGATTATGCATCCGTGTGATTATTTATTATATCGCTTGAGAAACTGATTGTGGACACTTTGTTGGAAGAACCGAGACTTCAGTAATAAACTGGAGATAAGAAAACCAGTGCTATAGTTTCTCATCAAAACCATTTCTGGTGTGATGACATTTATGTAAAAAGTAAAAACATACATGGTTTTTTGCCCCCTAAATCTCTAGAAGTTTCATAAAAAAGTATTGGGCCCTACCGCTAAATTGAAATATCAGACACTATTTTTCTACAAATTTATTTTCAATGGTTCTACTATAAAATGCCCCTAAACCAGATACATCATAATTATCTATATATCAGCAATAAAATATGCTAATATATCACAATGTAAATTTTATCGGACCACATCAATAAACATGAATTTCTTGATGAAAGAGTTTCACTGGTTCACCGAGGCTATTTGATGGTCTCAAAATAATGTCTGATGTGCTTAGGCCCAACATGATCAAATGGTGTACGTCATAGTATATACAAGAACACGGCAAGACATTGGCTTGTTGTAGGTTACTCCCTGTGAGTATTGGTCTAAAATATTGCAAACTATATATGAAAATATATTTCATAATGAATCAAAATATACTTATTTTACATCATAAATATTATTGATATTTTCCACTAACTTGTCTAACTGTGGGTACGAAACTGTAGACTGCGGGTATTGACGAACTTTTATGGGGTGATCCTTCACCTCGAAAACAACCCGTAGACTAGGGATTTTGGCTGCTAGAGGCTGGTTCTAGATTTCTTTTCCCATATCTTTGTATTTTTCTTTTGTTTTTGCATCCTAATTGGAGATCAGAGCATGTTACAAACAACTGAGAGGTTTCACAGGTCAGGTGTTCAGTAGGTGCAATATGCCGGGCAGAATAGGCAGCAGTATTGGATTGTTACATGGTGGACAACGACCTTCTTCTACTCTTGTCACAGTATGCCCATCCATCAAGAGTTGTTCAGAGCTGAGTAGAGTTGTAGGTAACAACGTTTTTGTGCATCTCAATAGATGAAACCAGAGATTCTGGGTTCGATCCCCAGCGGAGTTGTCAAAATATGTTGACGCACTTTTGGTCAACACACGAAAGCGCTAGATCGCGCGGTCGTCGAATTCTCCTCGCCGGAACTCCTGAGAGCAGCCGGTCCTGTAACAGGGGCGCCCCGAAAGCCTATGATCACAACCTCGGGAGGGACCGCGGCGGAGGCTGCGAATCTAGAGTTGTTCTAAGGTCGGCAAGGCCACTTAGAACGTCCTAAAACGTCACCAAGACGAAGAAGAAAAGCAAAGGGGTTGGAAAAGCTAGGGTTTGGAGATAAAAAGTAGAACAATGATTTGTACGATTGGGTAGAGGTCCTCAATCGGCCACGGCCCTTTATATTTATAGGGTGGGGAGTTCTTGCCCCGCAAGAAAGTCCTTGTACAGATCTAAAAACGTGCAAAAAACCTAATTCTACTCGAACTCGGGGACAGACGGTCAGACCGTCTGTGACAGGCGGTTAGACCGCCTGGCACGTTGCCAGATCGGCTACAGGGCACATCTGGTCTAACCGCTTGTACAGGCGGTCTAGATTGGCTGTCCCAGCCTGATCGGCTTTAAGCCATTTTTGGGCGTCAACATATGTCCCCCTGTTTTTTGGTAAAACTTTGTTTACCACAAAACATTTAATCAGACTAAGGTGACCCTCTATTGTCGGCCATTTTTTCCCTAAGGGCGATATCACATATCGGCCATATCCTTTCAAGCATGTTGCCAAACACTTGGATGATATTTCTTCAAGTCCTTCCCATTGAGTGCCCTTGGCAACTGAAATCCTTGCAAAGTCTCCACCATATAGGAATTCCCAGAACAAACCTTCACAATACGATATGGTTCTTCCCAATTCGGCGACGATTTACCAAACTTGTTGCTCTTTGTTCCTATAGGTAAAATAGTCTTCCACACTAAATCACCAACTTGAAAGGATTTGAGTTTTACCTTCTTGTTATATGCTCGAGCCACTCTTCTTTTATCCTTTTCAATCTCCTCCAAAAAAAAAGCCTCCAAATGTTTGTCTGTCACATCATCAATATTGTCCATCATCAAAGCACAATATGTGCTAGCATCAAGATCGTTTTGCTTAGCCAATCTATAAGCAGCCAGATTTACCTCAACGGACAAAACGGCCTCTTGACCATAGACGAGCTCAAATGGAGTAACCTTAGTAGCACCATGTCTAAAAATACGATGCGTCCATAATGCTTCAGATAATACCTCGTCCCACCGCTTAGAATGATCTTCAATCTTCTTTTTTATGAGCTTGATCAAAATCTTATTGCTAGACTCGGCCTGACCATTGGCTTGAGCATAATATGGAGATGAATTGAGCAATTTAATACCATAGGATCCAACAAACTCACGTACCTCTTTAGAAATAAACGACGTTCCTTGATCCGTCGTCAATGTTTGAGGAATCCCAAATCTATGAATAATATGCTCAGTAATAAACTCAATCACCTCCTTATGTGTCATGTTCTTGAGGGGTATTGCTTCAGTCCACTTGGTGAAATAATCAGTAGCCACAATCACAAAACAATGACCCTTGGATGAAGGAGGATGAATCTTACCAACAAAATCTAAACCCCATCCTCTAAAAGGCCATGGCTTAATGATCGGATGCATCAATGCAGCAGGTGCAATCTGAATATCATCGAACTTTTGACACTCTTCACATCTTTTGTAGTAACGAAAACAATCGGCTATCATCGTAGGCCAATAAAAGCAAGCCCGCCTAAAGAGCCACTTCATCATTCGAGTCGATTGATGTGTACCACAAATTCCTTCATGAACCTCTGCCATAGCCAACCTAGCTTGAGCAGGATCTAAACATTTTAAAAGCAATCCATCCATGGTCCGACGATATAGTTCACCATCAACCAAAGTAAACTTGAAAGCCCATCGTCGGACTTTTCGATCCACTGACCTGCTAGTATCCTGCAAATACTTCACCAGAGGCTCCCTCCAATCACCAGCATCAGCTACAATAGATTGAAAATCATTAACAGCCGAATTGGTGTTTTCAGAGGTACAGGTGGTCAGACCGCCTGTGCTTGCGGTTAGACCGGCTAGGCCGGTCAGACCGACTGTAACAGGCGGTCGAACCGCCTGTTCCAGAGCAGACACGTCGGCTTCACGAAACATCGGCCTCTTTTCATGAAAATTTCTTTTCTTAACATTATAGCCTGATGCTTGTTGTGCCAACGCATTAGCTCTAGGATTCTCTTCTCTTGGCACATGATAATTGACAAATTCATCAAAGCAAGATATAATGTCTAAACAATTATCAAGATAAGCATTCAAAAATCCATCTAAACATTGACAAACTCTAGATACTTGCTGCACTATCAAAAGAGAATCTCCATATGCTTCAACATGCTTTACTCCCATATCATGTAAAATCTCCAACCCGAATAATAAAGCTTCATATTCGGTTTGGTTATTAGTGCATTTATGGTCTAATCGGTTAAGAGCCTAAAAAACAACACCATTTGGTGATATAAGAATAATACCAACTCCACAACCACTTTTGCAAACCGATCCATCAAAATGCAATTTCCATGAAATAAAAGTAATATAGCCGACATTTAAATCAAGATGCTCATCAACCCTATGTTCAACAATAAAATCGGCAATGATTTGTCCTTTCATAGATTTCAATGGCTCAAAGACTAAATCATATTCAATTAAAGCATAAGCCCATTTGCCGATTCTACCACTCAATATAGGTCTATTCAACATGTATTTAATTATGTCATCTTGACTAGCAACTATGCAAGTATTTAGTAACAAATAATGTCTCAACTTTGTACAAGCATTATATAATGATAAGCATAACTTTTCAATGAAAGTATACCTCATTTCGGCATCTAATAATCTTCTACTTGCATATGCAATAATATATTCCTTTCCTTCGATTTCTTGGATCAAAACAGCCCCAATGACACTTTCTTCGGCCGCAATATATAATTTGAAAGAACCTCTCTCCTAGGTGCCCGAAGAACCGGTGGTGAAGACAAATAATGCTTGATCTCATCAAATGCCTCTTGCTGTTTTGCCCCCCAAGTAAATTCAGCATCATCTTTTAACCGAAGCAAAGGAGTAAAAGCATTCACCTTTCCTGACAAGTTGCAAATAAATCTTCTCAAATAATTCACCTTGCCCAAGAATTTCTGCAACTCCTTCTTAGAGCTAGGCGCCTGCAACTTACCAATAGTGTCGGCCTTCTTCGGATCAATCTCTATGCCATTCTCATGAATTATGAATCCCAAGAACTTCCCGGCCGACACACCAAAAGGACACTTGAGTGGATTCATCTTCAAACCATACCGGCGCATCCTTTCAAATGCAAGTCTTAAATCGGCCAAATGAGAACCACTTCCAGCCGATTTAACAACAATATCATCGATATAAACTTCCAAGATAATACCAAGCAAATTATGGAAGATTAAATTCATTGACCTTTGATAAGTAGCACTGACATTCTTTAAACCAAAAGTCATAACAACCCACTCAAACAAACCAACAAAGCCTGGACATACAAAAGCGTTTTGGATATATCCTCTTCGGCCATAAATATTTGATTGTAACCAGCATTACCATCAAGAAAGCTAATCATTCTATGTCCAGACGCAACATCGATAAGCATATCGGCTATTGGCATAGGATATTCATCTTTAGGAGTAGCACGATGAAGGGACCGTGACACCCTAAGAGGGGGGTGAATTAGGTGTCTCTAAAAACTAAAGCTCCAATTGCACATATGAAAACCTATTTCAATTTCTATCTAAATGTGCTCTAGGTTTTCTCTATGTGTTGCTATCTCTACCGCTACAAAGTTTTGCACCCTAGGTCCAATCCTATAATAGCATGGCAAGTCTAGGAAAGGTAAATGCAGAAAGTAGTGCGAGTATGAAATGCGGAAGGTAAAGGGTAGAGAAGAGCAAACTCCTGGCACGGCGATTTTTACCGAGGTATCGGAAAGCTCACGAGCTTTCCACTAATCCTCGTTGTTGGAGCCCCTCTCAAAGGGAATGCCCGCGCAAGGGCATAAACTCCCCGGTTGAGTAACTCCGTGGGTGACCACGGGACTTCCCCACGCGCAAGTGTGTCTCCGCTCGTCCCTCCCCGGATGCTCCTCGCCGCCTCCACTTGGTAGAGCTTCGGCCAAACGCCAAGGGCCTCTCCTCGCTTGCACAAGCACCGGCGGCCTCTCCACAAACTCGGTTGGAAGGTCTCGCAAGATTACAAGCCCCGGATTACAACACTTGGTGCGTGCAAGCACCGGTAAGCAAAGAGGTATGCAAACCTCGCTAAACTCTAGGCTAAACACCTAAGAGATGCGCTAAAGGGTCTAGACTAGCACTAAGCACTTTGCTAATCACCTAGATCTTCTATTTAGCACTTTGGTGGATTGAGCACTTAAGAATATGTAGAACACTTGCCAATAGCCACTTCAAATGGCCGAGGCAACCCATATTTATAGCCCCAACCAAAGGAACTAGCCGTTGTATAGCCGTTGCACACTTTCTGGGTAGGACCGACTCATTCGGTGACCTTTCCATGCCACCACCGAATCAATCGGTGCCCACCAGAGCCGAATAGCATGTTGCAGGCATAAGGACCGACTAATTCGGTGGGGGGACCGACTAATTCGGCCCTTGATGAGGTACCATAGAATCAATCGATGGTAGGCCTTCTCGCTGCCCAAAATGCCTCTAGGACCGACTGATTCGGTCCCCTGGAAGTTGCACCACCGAATCAATCGGTGGCTTATCCGCAGCACTGTTGAGAGCACGGTTTTGGTCATTTTTACGTCATTTCTTCGCCGATTTTCGTCCGTTTTTTTTACACTTTTGTATGATATAGAAGCACATTTCTAACCATTTGCATGGCTAAAAACTCATCCTCAAAAATCTAAAAAAATACATCTTTAAACACATGTTAGTCCAATGACCATGTTGTCAATCAATCACCAAAATCACAAACATGGCCTAGGGCCATTTTCCTTACAATCTCCCCTTTTTGGTGATTGATGACAACAAAACCAAAGCAAGAGATAATAATATAAAATTGAAAAACAACCACTTGCTAGGATACTATGTAAGAGCAAGAACATATGCATTCAAGATACCAATTGAAACAATTATTTGAAATGCTTGAAAGACTTGAGTTGATCATACTTTGCTCTTACCATTTTGACTAAAATCCCCCTTGTGTGGTCAATTT
Source organism: Digitaria exilis (assembly GCA_015342445.1). Taxonomy (NCBI): domain Eukaryota; kingdom Viridiplantae; phylum Streptophyta; class Magnoliopsida; order Poales; family Poaceae; genus Digitaria; species Digitaria exilis. The sequence continues at coordinate 1,634,595 of JACEFO010001746.1, read as the reverse complement.
GGACATAAGGCTCCCCCTTACTCCAATGACACTTTTCTCCCTTTCTTGGACCAAATTTCTTGCACTCTCCCCCAAGCTTGAAATCTACAATCTCCCGTATACTTGAGTTTCTTGTTTTCTTGCATCCTCCCCCTTAAGGTCGGCTTCCCCTTAAGGTGTACTTGCTTTTGTCACTAGAATTCTCCCCCATTGGAATCAAACACCGAAAAGGAAGACATCAAATGCACAAGGGAGAGTTCCATAGAACATGAACCATTGAATGTGGAAGATATGAAATTCTCCCCCTTTGTCAATCAAGGTCATGAACATGAGACTCACAGAACATAGACTAAGCTCCCCCTAAGTCTGTGCATATATATGATAGAAAATGAACCATATGCACAACTATTTAATTAAGACAAGATGAGGAGATTAATCTATATTATGCATGGAGATAGCTTATGTGAAAAGAAATATATGATATTAATGAAGGACAAAGATACCAATGGAAGATTATATTACTTGAAGATTAAGCCTTGCATATCTCTGGGGATAGATCCAAAATGAGACTACACACATGATAATCTTGCAATATAGGTTAGTCTCAAAATCACAAACCATAAGATAGCTCCCCCTAAATGTGTGCATACAAGCAATTGAATTACTTGTGAGAGACATGCACTAGTCAATAACGACATTGGGAGGTATCTTATAGCTTGTAAATTTGGCACACATAATATATGAAATAAAACTCTAGGTGTCATTTTTCTACAACTAATAAACCATGCAAGTTGCTCATGGGTTAGAGAGAAACACAAGCAAACTTGCCATATGAAAAGGACAACTAGGCAATGCAATGGAATAGAGATATGAGCATGCAATTCAAGACATGTGAAGGAACTAGATGCTAATTGAAAATGTATGAAATTAATTCTAGTTACCTATCTTACCTTGGGAGGATTTGGGTATAGGATTTACCATAATTTCTAATATACTCCAAATCTTGATGAGCTTGGCTCTTTGCTTGAATTGCTCTTCTCTTGTGGCCAAGCCTCCAAATCCTCCCGAGTCCCGCGGACTCTAAGTCGCCTTTGGAACCCAAACCTTCTTGGAGCCCTTCATGGTAGCAATGATCTCCTTGGGCACCCAAATAGGTTGGTTCCACCCCTTTCTTTGCTTGTTGAGCAAGTGAGCCACAAATTTGTCATCTTTCTTCTTGAGTAGGTACGGTGTGCTCTTCAACTTGTCAACCTTCAAATAGGGCTTGGTGTTGGGAGTGACTTTCTTCTTCTTTTCTTCCTCCTTCTTCTTCTTGCACTCATAGGACTTGTGACCTTCTTCATGGCATGAGTAGCAAGTCACAGTTGCACCCTTCTCAAGCTTCTTCACCATCTTGGGACGGTTATCTTGAGGAGGTTGTTTCTTGCTCTCAAATGCCTACAATGAGCTCATCAAATGGTTCTACAACCACATTCTCAATACAAGTCTCATTGCAAGATGGTGAGCAAGATTTATCAATTAAATCAATGCAAGAGGTAGATGCATCCATTTTAGATTTTTCAACAGTGGGTGAGGTGAATGCATTGTTGGATGATGCTTGTTCAAGGATCTTAATTTTACTTGCTAGCTCATCATTGTGGTTTACCACAACTTCAAACTTTCCAACCAATTCTTCATAATTGGATGATGAGCTAGCTAATTTTTCCTTAAGATCCTTGTTTTGAGTTAGGAGCTTTTTAATTGCATCATCTTGAGAGCAAATGGTGTCAACAAGCTCTTGAATGGAAAGGGAGGAGTCATCATCACTCACATCGCTATCATCGTTGCTATCACTAGCAACATTACCTTTGGCCATGAGGCATATATGCGATGAGCTTGATGAGCCTTTTCTTGATGAGGGCTTTCTTGGATCATCTAGATCACTCCACTTGCCGATGCTAGTGAGTGCTTGCTTGCTTGCCTTCTCCTCTTTCTCCTTTTTCTTGAGCTTGCAGGCTTTCTTCAACTCCTTTGCAAGGATAGGACATGAGTCACGGAAGTGCCCCTTCTCACCACAATGATAGCAACCATATTTTCTTTGCTTTCTTCTATCATTGGTGAAGACGACGTCTTGCATGGTTATGGGAAAACCCTTGGAGTTGAGCTTCTTCAACATCCTCTCCATCTTCTTGATGAGCTCTTTGGATTCTTCATCAAGAGAGGTGTCGCTCTCATCACCCTCATCCTCTTCCTCTTCTTCATCACTTTTTTTCTCTTCACTTGAGCTTGGTGCCTCACTTGAGCTTGAGCTTGATACGAGCTTGTAAGCTTTCTTCTTTTCCTTGGAAGATCTTTGCTTCTTTTCACAATCCTTCTCCTCCTTTTCTTGTTTGCTTGATGAAGCAATTTCTTGACTTGAGGTAAAAGGTTCTTTGGTGATCTTGTTGGATAACTCATAAGCCTTGATCTTCCCCAAAATCATGCTTGGATCGGCATCCTTGAACTTCTCTTTCACAAAGAGGTAAGTCACAAGGTTTCCGTACTTTTCTCTTGGAAAGGCTTGGATGATCTTCCTTGAGATGTCTTCATTTGTCAACTTATGCAAACCTAAAGCATTTAGCTCATTGACAATAACATTTAGTCGAGAATACATGTCATTGGCTAATTCATTAGGCAACATCTCAAAAGAATCAAACTTGCGCTTAATCAAGTCATATTTTTGGTTGATCACATCACTTGTGCCATCATGAAGCTCCTTAAGCTTTTTCCAAATTTTATTGGCACATTTCTCATCATAGACTTGATTAAACACATTCATACTCAAAGATTCAAGAATTGAATTGCGAGCAATAGCGTTGAGATGCAATTCCATCTCATCGGCCTTGGTGGGTTTTTTGGGCCGAGTGAGAGGTTGCATTCCATCATTTGTCACTCTCCAAACACCTAAACCTTTTGCTTCTAGATAACTTGACATACGAATATGCCAATAGGGGTAGTTAGTGCCGTCAAAGTGTGGAGGCCTACCGATATCACTTCCTCCCTCTATAGATGTCATTTTGCTCGTCTAGCGGTGAGGCTAGAGGTCAAAATACGAGCCCCGGCTCTGATACCAATTGAAGGGACCGTGACACCCTAAGAGGGGGGTGAATTAGGTGTCCCTAAAAACTAAAGCTCCAATTGCACATATGAAAACCTATTTTAATTTCTATCTAAATGTGCTATAGGTTTTCTCTATGTGTTGCTACCTCTACCGCAACAAAGTTTTGCACCCTAGGTCTAATCCTATACTAGCATGGCAAGTCTAAGAAAGGTAAATGCGGAAAGTAGTGCGAGTATAAAATATGGAAGGTAAAGGGTAGAGAAGAGCAAACTCCTGGCACGGTGATTTTTACCGAGGTATCGGAAAGCTCACGAGCTTTCCACTAATCCTCGTTGTTGGAGCCCCTCTCAAAGGGAATGCCCGCGCAAGGGCATAAACTCCCCGGTTGAGTAACTCCGTGGGTGACCATGGGACTTCCCCACGCGCAAGTGTGTCTCCGCTCGTCCCTCCCCGGATGCTCCTCGCCGCCTCCACTTAGTAGAGCTTCGGCCAAACGCCAAGGGCCTCTCCTCGCTTGCACAAGCACCGGCGGCCTCTCCACAAACTCGGTTGGAAGGTCTCGCAAGATTACAAGCCCCGGATTACAACACTTGGTGCGTGCAAGCACCGGTAAGCAAAGAGGTATGCAAACCTCGCTAAACTCTAGGCTAAACACCTAAGAGATGTGCTAAAGGGTCTAGACTAGCACTAAGCACTTTGCTAATCACCTAGATCTTCTATTTAGCACTTTGGTGGATTGAGCACTTAAGAATATGTAGAACACTTGCCAATAGCTTCTCCCAGCTCAAGCACACTTCAAATGGCCGAGGCAACCCATATTTATAGCCCCAACCAAAGGAACTAGCCATTGTATAGCCACACTTTCTGGGTAGGACCGACTCATTCGGCGACCTTTCCATGCCACCACCGAATCAATCGGTGCCCACCAGAGCCGAATAGCATGTTCCAGGCATAAGGACCGACTAATTCGGTGGGGGGACCGACTAATTCGGTGCCCTTGATGAGGTACCACAGAATCAATCGATGGTAGGCCTTCTCGCTGCCCAAAATGCCTCTAGGACCGGCTGATTCGGTCCCCTGGAAGTTGCACCACCGAATCAATCGGTGGCTTATCCGCAACACTGTTGAGAGCACGGTTTTGGTCATTTTTACGTCATTTCTTCGCCGATTTTCGTCTGTTTTTTTTACACTTTTGTATGATATAGAAGCACATTTCTAACCATTTGCATGGCTAAAAACTCATCCTCAAAAATCTACGAAAATACATCTTTAAACACATGTTAGTCCAATGACTATGTTGTCAATCAATCACCAAAATCACAAACATGGCCTAGGGCCATTTTGCTTACACACGATTAAGATTTCTAAAATCAATACACACTCTAATCTTACCCGTTCCTTTATTTTCTATGGGCACAATATTAGAAATTCATTCAGCATATCGACAAGGTCTAATAAACTTTGCTTCTAATAACCGATTTATCTCCTCTTTAACTTGGTTATAAATTTTAGGATTAAAACGCCTAGTTGGTTGTTTATAAGGCCTAAAACCAGACTTAATAGGCAACCAATGCTCAACAAGCTCTCGGCTTAAACCAGGCATTTCATGATAATTCCAAGAAAAGCAATCGACATACTCTTTTAACAACTTTATTAATTCAGACTTAAAAGCAGGATCTAAATTCTTATTTACAAACGTCGGCGTGGGTAAAGAACCATCACCAATGTCTACCTCCTCAAGAGGATCGGTCGATGTAAAACCACATCCTAGCTTGCTTATATCATCAAAATCTTCAATAGCTTCACCCATATCGTTCTGATGTGACCGATAGTGTTCAAGTCTCTGCTGCAACCACTCTCGATTATCGATCAAATCATATGAGACGATTCAACCGATTATTCATCAGTTTTATGACAGCAGGGAGAAAGCCATTCTTAGTACAACTGATAAACTCAAATTCAGAAAGATCTAAGCCTGACAAACATCCAACATCATCATGAATGCCAACCAAAGAGCTATCAGCTAAAGCAACACAAGCGGAAGTATCACCATGCTCAACCTCTACATCATCATCTACCCATTGAATCAAACATCGATGCAAAGTAGAAGGAATGCATTGCTTTGCATGAATCCAATCACGGCCCAAGATTAAACTGAAGTTACCTTGAGTCTCAGTGACAAAGAAAGCAGTAGCCAAGGTCTTACTCCCAATAGTGAGCTCCATAGAAATTACCCCCTTGGCACCAATAGGCTCTCCTTCTCCAATGCCGCTAACGGTCATGTTGGTCTTGATCAGCTCCGAATCTGAACCACCAAGCTTCTTGTACAAAGAATAGGGCATTAAGTTCACAATAGCTCCTCCATCGACCAACATCCTCGAGATTGGCTTCCCATTGATATGTCCCTTCATATATAAAGCCTTCAAATGATTGTCTTCAGCTTTAGGCTTCTGAAATATAGCTTCCTTGGGACCAACGTCAAGATGAGAAACCTCCTCCTCCGAAAGCATGTCCCCATTCATGGACATATGAAGCACATTCACATCAAGATTCATGCGCTCCGGAGAAGAACTGTAATCAACAAGCTCTTCATCGTCCTTAGCAGTGGGAACCGACGTCAACTTGTCATCACGAGCCGAAGAACCAGAAGAAGAAACATCGGGTGCTTCTGCGTCACCCGGTCTGACCGCCTGTACAGGCGGTCTGACCGCCTGGGCCGCGAACTCTGGATGACAAGCGGTCTGGACCGCCTGTACAGCCGATTGGACCGCCTGTCGTTCTTCCATCGGCTTCCACTCCTTCCTCTGTGGAATCATGGGCTTGACTTGGTTCAAGAATTCATCTCTCTGCTTCTCCAACTCTTGCTCTTGTTTCTCTCGAAAACGAAGTCTCTCGAGCTTCCTCTTTTGAATACGAGTCAGCCCATCGGGACACCACTTTGGAAGAAAATGCTGCTGAGTCTTGGTAGCACTAGACCCTTGATCTTCCACCATCTTCTCACTGGAAGTCGGCTTCATAGCCAGACTCTTCTCAATAGGAACATCCATGGTTCCAACTTGAATGATATCGAACTCAGTAGTCCTCTCTGAGTCCACATCCATGCTCTGCACCTCCTTCTTCTTGGGTCGATAAACCTGCTTCAGAGGAGCCTTTGGAAGCTGAACCTGACGGGCGGTCTAACCGCCTATGTCTAGTGTCCTGGACCAGATTGGCGGAAAGCCAATCGGTCATGTCTGGGGTACACAATCCTGTCCTGAATGCGTTTCCTTGGACCTTCCCAGCCAGGATGAAACGAAGGCTGCATTGTTGAATGATATGGCATCCACATCACTCTATTGTCATCCCACACCGGATCTAAGTTCATGCGAGGAAGTGAAGGAATCCTCTCATGCTGAATTGGTGATCTCATTCTTTTTTTTAACGGCCGATCGCTCGGAACAGCATTTTGTTTCGTGTATTTGTCGAAAAGCATATCAAACGTGACTTTGGGCTTCTGAACACCCTGCTCCTTTGCCATGTTCATCTTCCAAGTACCAACTTATGGACGCTTCGGAATTAGTATCTTTGGGCGTCCATGGGGACAGGCGGTCTGACCGCCTGGCGCAGCCGGTCTGACCGCCTGTGGCAGACCAGACACGGGCGCCCGCAATTCAGGAGTAGTGACCGGCCCTTGCCCCCCTTGTCCAGAAGATTTCACAGTGACCTTGAAAGACTCTTTACCATCAGCCGTCTTCTCATAAGTCACTTCTCTAACCGACTCTTTCGAAGACGGTCTTTCTTCTCCAATCACCACGTGCTTCCCTTTGGTAGATTCGGCCTGATGCGGCCGAACCAAAACCTTGGGCAGCTGCAACTACATGGTGTTGACTGGAAAAGGAGTCTCATCAACTTGCATCTCATGAAACTTCAAACGGCTCTCATTAATAGCCGATTGAACCTATCGACAGAAAACATTACAATCATTAGTAGCATGCGAAAAAGAATTATGAAACTTACAATAAGCACGCTTCCTCAATTCTTCCGTCGGTGGTATGACATGAGAAATCTTAATGTAACCAAATTTATGCAATTCATCAAATATACGATCACATTTGGACACATCAAAAGTAAACTTTACGTCTTCTTGTCGATTCTTATGAATCGGCTTAAGAGATGAACATGACACAGTTTTCTTATTGGCAGGCCATACAAATTCTGCCAAATAAACATCATTATCATCGTCGGTCGAACTATCGGATTCATAATCAACTATATGAACATTAGACCGACGTGACTTAAAACTTTCTTTTTCTTTATTCATTCGGCCTTCAGTTACTTCAGCTCTAATATGCACTTGCGCGACAGAATAATAATCACAATTATCTATCTTCTCTCTAATAGAAGATTTCAAACCTCTAAAGCATAAGCCAGCAAGATCAACTTCAGAAATAGACAAATTAAAGCAACGGTTTTTAATATCTTTAAACCTTCTCATATATTGAAAGACAGTTTCATCTCGACCTTGTCTAACCGATACCAAATCTGCTAACTTCATTTCACGATTGCCATTATAAAAATGATCATGAAACTTACGCTCTAGTTGATTCCAACTTGTAATAGAACCAGGGGCTAGTGAAGAAAACCAAGCAAAAGCAGTACCAGTAAGTGATAATCAGAACAAACATACTCTATATGCTTCATAGTTTCCAGCTTCCCCTAATTAAGCTACATATTGACTAATATGTTCCCAAGTGGTGTGCTCATCATCTCCACTAAACTTTACAAAATCAGGCAAGCGCCACCCATTGGGAAAAAGAACAGTATCAAAGCTAGAATGATAAGGTTTTTGATATATTCTAGTAATACCAATATCAACACCTAGCTTGTTTCTCATCACATCAGACAATTCATCCCTGAATCTATTAAATTCGGCCCATTGAGGGTTTTGTTGAGCCGAAGATTGCATAGAATTCATATAATTCAAATGAGCTGATTGCCTATTCTGCATATCTCTATGTGCATTAAAAACATCATCGGGAATACCACCCGAATTCGCAGTATGCATAGTTGTGGAATAAGTAGCGCATGCTATAGCTACTGGACCAGCACGGCCAGCGGAGAGCGAGTTTGGAACAGTAGACAGCGGCAAAGGTTGCTCTGGCACGAACACCATAGCATTGGTCGAATTTATCTGACCACCAGAACAGGCGGTCTGACCGCCTGTCGCGGTCTGACCGGCCGTGCTGGTGGTCTGACCGGCTGCAGATCCAACCGCTGCCGACCCACTTGCATTGACCGTGTTCGGTCTGAACATATTGGGTGGTGGTTGGGTCTGTCCAGCAAAGTAATTCGGTGGCATACCATAGAAAATATTATGCTTAGGTGATTCACGAGTATCTATAGATTTACCCTCTAGTTTTCCGAGTCGTTCCAATACTTGTTCAAACAATGCATCACGATCCGAAAAACCTGAAGTCGCGGGAGTAGATGCAGTAGGGTCAGGTGTAGAAGTGCTTACATTGTCAATTACCTCAATCTGCCCCTTACTCATCTTGAAGGAAGGCATTATGAAGTCTCGAACACTTTTCACCGAACGATCTTCACGACCCTTCCGAAACGTCTTCAAGTACTCCGCCTCAATGTGCTTCTGGAGCGCCATAAGCTTGTCGTGATCTTCAACGGTAAGATCTTCAAGTGAGGTCGTCACGATGTTATCCTCTCCAATATCGAAGCCCATAGTGCTAGAGATAGTAGATCGGTCTTCAAAAACCAGATTTCTGTCCCCAGCGGAGTCGCCAAAAGTGCGTCAACAATTGCATGCCATATTGGTTCCTGATATCTCCCAGACCTACTGTGTATGTGTTTCACTGCTTACCATTTATATATATACTTAGCAGTCATCGCTTACGATCGCAATGGCATCAAGCGTTGTGTATATTTAGCGTTTCCACCTCGCTTCCTTTTGATGTATATAAATTTTGCCAGGATGACCTAGACTCTCCCATATTTACAGGAAAACTGATGGTGTTTGGTGCACGGAACAAACGAGAAAGAACCATTGTCGATTAACAGGGCCGGGCCGGCATAAATGGAGGCCCTGTGCGAAACTTTAAAGCGAGACATATTGTAGCTGCTCTCTCAGAGCAATTTATCCATATGTTGCGTCTAAAATTAGTCCGGCTAGGATCATTTACGCTTATGAAATTACGCTAATCCAATCGGGTTCCCGTGTCAAAAGTCAAAGGACCGGGGAATATGAGCCACATGTGGGCCATGAAACCAGTGGATAGACTTGCATTGTGTGCGGCACGGGGTGGTGAACCTAGAAGGCGTCGGCAGGAAACCGCTGCGAATCACAGGACTTAGAGGGTGTTTGGATCTTTAGGCCCCTATCAAATCGGATTTTTTATACTAATTGGGAGTATTAAACATATATTAAGTACAAAACTAATTGCATAGATGTGGGCAAATTTGCAAACGAATCTATTAAGCCTAGCAGTCTATGATTTTACAATATGGTCCTACGGTAATGATTGTTAATGATGAATTAATTAAGTTTAATAGATTCATCTTGTGAATTATCCTAGCGTTTTTGCAATTAGTCTTATAATTAAGCTTATTTTTAGTCATCTTAATAAGCATACAAATATTCAACGTGACAAGGCTAAACTTTAGTCAAGGATTCAAACATCCCCTTAATTACCTTGGATAATATTGAAACTACATTGCATATAAGAATTGAGACCCCTTGAAATTAGGGGCCCTGTGCGGGCACACGGGTTGTGTCGATTAATACCAAGTACTCAACAGCCACCAAGTACCAACTCCATCGTTATCTCCAGTTTAATACTACATTGGTTTCCAATACACCTCCAATATCCCAACATCAAAGGGAACAAATTGAGGTATTCAGATGTAAAAAGCTAACTGATGCACATCAACATGATCTATGATAGGTGGCATTAGAATATTAGAATGGCAATATCTATAAACTATAATATCTTAACTATTTTTTTGAAAAATGGTTTATAGTGAACCTAGTAATGCCACTGTTATATTTTGTCAAACAATACAAAACCATATATGTTTGTAGTTAAAAGTTAAGTGTGACTCGGTCACTCGGGGACAAATATAGATGTTCAAAGTTAATTAAAATTTCTAGCAAGGAAGAATGCATTTTTCTTCTTCAGAAGCAAAACAATTGTGCAGGCGTAAGGCGCGTCCATAGAAACAATGCATGCCAGTGCCACACATGACATCAAACCACCTTTTCCTCGCAGCATTAGCCTACCGGGCATGATGTGCCAGGTCCTCTTGATCACAGGAACTCATCTTCTTGGCCATAGCATCATCGAAACACATTAGTACGCCAGAATATCAAAATAACAAGTAGCACGTAGTAAGAGAACGATACTACTTGGCAGCTTTCAGTAATGCTCGCACATGCCACCCACATGCATGATCGAGTCCCTCTCGGTACATAATCCAAGAGAAAAGCAGAGTAGCCTGTCCATCTCCAACAATTGAACGGTGGATTAGCAATCCTTGGATATAGATGGACTTGAGGAAACTAATTTGATCCACCATTCATGAGAGGTGTATGTTTTTATTATTTATTAGCACGTAAATTTACAGGCTGATCTGAATTATGTGATGTTTGGAACATTTGCTGGGTAGCGTTCCAAGGTCCTAGACAATTATGTGGTAGTTAGAACATTGTGGCTAGAGCATTGCTTCACAATACTCCCATTAACCCTACAGACCGTATAACAGCTATCTGTATTTCTTGAGTTTAAGATAGTCTCATATAGTCAATGTTGTTTCAGCAGGGAGGATGCAGGTAACCTCAAAGGAAGCGGCTCAGTTGTTCGTATGTTTGTTATTCATCCTTGTTGCCTTTTTATCACATTGTAGTGGCTGATCAGAGTGAGTTACAGACAACAGAGACTGGACAGGTGTCTAATAGGTATCATATGCTGGACAGAAAAAGGCATCATATGCCTTTTTATCACATTGTAGTGTCAGAATATACAGTGGACAATGCCTTAAACCTTGTACTACCGTGAAGTTATGCCTATGGATCGAATTCAAACGGAGAGTTTGGATCTGTAGCAGGTATCATGTTTGTCATCGAGCTCAACATTAATTTTGGCTATATGTATTAGGCCCATAACATTAGTTCCTGATGCCTGTCAGTCCTTTGTGTATGTGTTTCACTTCTTGCCCCATTCTAACAGTGGGCATGGTCTACAAAGTGCACTGCATAACTTGCGTGTCTCATCGTTTCGATGTCCTTCCTTTTGATGTCTAGAGTTACTATGGCACCCGTTGCCCTGTGGCACCTCTTTTATTTGCCATGACCTATTTTTTTAATCTGCCATGACCTATACACTCCCATGTTTAAAGGGAAATTGATGATGTTTGGTGAACCAAATAAACTCGAAGGAACCAATGTGGTTTTATGCCAAGTCCTCATTAGGCACCAAATTTATTGTCAGTCTTCTATCTAGTACAGTTGTACTGCCACTTTAGTGTACAGTATGCTTCCAATATTTAAACACCAAGAGAGGACAAAAATAAAAATATTTACACATAAAAAGCAATATATATCCTTGAAGAACGTGTTTATAATATATATATTGCATGGCTAACTACTTTAATTTTTACCAGAAATTCAATATCGCACGCCAACTAAACCTTCTTAAATTCAACCTCGTCAAACAAGATGGTTGCTTCTCAAGTCTCATCTGCAAAACGTACGGTGACCATGCTCTGTCTCCTCTAGGCTGCCAAACGCAGGTGATCCTTTTCTGTCCATTTCAATGTTGAAATGCTTTCCCTTTCGGTATAATGCATGTTGGGGCAGCAATTCGGGATGTCCGACACATGCTGCCACAAGATGATAAGGCACACTGCAGCTTAATGCAGCGAAGATTGGAATTTCCTCCCTCACCATGCAAAGAAGGTCAGCCAATCCCTGCCATCCTAAGGATACACAGCAGGAAAGTGAATAAGCTCCACTGCAAGACGCACCTCTGTTCAAGCCACTAATGTTACATTTGCCAGCTCTGAAATCTAAAATGGCCGGAATAATGTTCTCTGTGGCGCAACAGCGGCTTGAGTTTTGTCATTGAACAGAATAGATTTACTCCAATCAAGATGTATCAACATAGGCTATAGTGTTGCTTCATGATGCCTCCCAGTCTTACAAGGATCACTTACATAATCCTATATCGTAGACACATGAAGTGGACATTATGCAGCTCCACAACACAGCATGTTATATCCACATTTTTCCTACCTCATTTTCTATTTTCTGGACTTCTACTCCCTATTTAAAGAAACACAGAGCATATTGGGTGCAATAACCACAAGATCGCTTTACATCATATTAAAGCTTACGGACAATATAATACCTCCCGCCTGTTTTAGATGTCAAATAAAAGTAATTGAGCAACTGTGAAACAAGAGCATACTACTTCCTCGTCAGAAATAAAAGGCATCAGCATGGTCTGCAATATTGTGGCACTTTGATTAGCAATGTGTGTTGAAAATATTATCTTAATATGATTTTGACAATAGATCAACAGTTTTAGTGAATCAATAAGTGCAATCTCATGAGAAGAAATTGGTATAAAATTTTAGATGTCCATGGTTAAAGGTTAGAAGTTTGGCGTAGCTAGACTCCTGATGGATTTATTTATGTAGTTATATTTCTGATTACTAAGTATATATCTTTTTTCTTTGAAAGCATGCATGAAGGTGCGTTGATTTTATTCACAGAACTGGGCAACCATGACCGAGCAAAACACTTGGACGTGAGATGCATCGACAAAACAATGCACCCCGCCCCTAACATTAAACAAAGCTTCCTCGTTGCATATTGGGCTACCGGCCATGATGTGAAAAGTCCTCTTCATCATAGACACTACTCTTCTTGAGCATGGCATTATGAAAACACATCTTGAGCATGGCATCATGAAAACACATGATACTATCACGGCTTGGGATCAGTCTCATTCAGAGGAAGACCTCTAGCTTTTTCAAATTGATCCATACGCATATACTATGTGCTGATTTGCATATAAAATTTGCAACAAAGCAAGGTGTCATCTTATTGCTCCAAGAACCTGTCACATCCTTACATCAGTTGGACTCACAGTCATCTTTTTTCGAATGGATTGAACTCACAGTCATCACATTCGCAAAATAAAAGGCAGTTAGCAGAATAAACATCAGGATAGAATAACTTTGAAGCCAACAGATACGTGCTAAGCTTAACCACTAGTACAGGTCTGGTTTCAGAAACCATTACTAGGTATGGCCAGTATCATAGCATCGTAAATTACTTTACCATGGCACTCAATCGACTAACGGCATATGGCTATCTCTGATAGCTGGATATACTATAGTTGTTAACCAGCCAATGCATGCGATGGTTCATGTTTTTAACTAAGGGCGTGCAAACCACTGCTGTCATCTTCAGATCTTCCACTCGTCTGTAGTGAGGCAGCTGAAATTGTGATATATGCTGCATTTGTAATGTCTGTCTCGATGGAAGGTTTCATGAGAGTATTATAGACATTAAATCCACTCTCACAATAGCCAAAGGGGGCATGCGCCGTTGAGGGGGGCGGATCCTCTTCCCTGGATACAGCCCTCGAGCCACCACACATTAATGTCGCGACCGCCGCTGCGAAATATCGGAGCGTCATGGTTACTGGCTTACTGCCGCAACGCACGAGGAGTCCGCTTTGAGTCCCAAGGCAGCGACGCACGAGGAGTCTCCTCAAATTATTGCTGAAGAAAACCTGCAAGTCTCTATGGGCCAATCACAGCCCATTATGACGATGTGAGCCCATCAACGCTACCGTCCCTGGTTCAGCCTGCGGACACGCTCCCATCGGTGGACTTGCCGACCCTGATGCGGTTCGACGTCCCAGTTGAGCCGGATGCTCAAGACTCTCCAACCTTGGGGAGGAATACAGAAACTCTTCAGGCTGTTTCGGGTTGTGCTACCAACAGATCTTCGGGCGTTCCGATCGGGGGACAGGAAGAGGATGCAACCGGGTCTGCTGGCTCTGAGCCTCTGACTCCTTGCTTGTTTGGAGGTCAGCTGAAGAAGTGCTACCAGTTGAGGAGGTGGAAGAGAGAGTAATTGCTGAAGAAACTGTGACCACCAAATCCTTCGGCCGGGTATATGCAAGAAGGCAGAGGACCTTGACTGAGGATGTCGCGCCTGACTTGGTACAGCCTGCTCCACCAAGCCAGGATGCTGAATTGGTGCAGCCTGCTCCGTCGTGCCTGGCTGCGGAGTTCATCAGTCATGTATCCAAGCCTCTGCAGGCAACCCTCCCTACCCCTGCGATCACAAGGCGCCGTCGTCAGGTAGAGACTATGTCCGAGCCTCCACGCGGGAGTCGGAGGATTGCACAGCTACCGCCCGATGGCAGCAACAACCATTACGCGGCCTCAGTATGCCGCCAGCTTGGGCTTGATGACAACCTAACTGAAGGCAACATGGACAAGTACCAGAAATTTTGGCGCAAACCATTGATTAGAAGCCATGTCAAACCTATGGCAACCATGCTTGGCAAAGAGGTACCGGTGAACACTGATAGTCTGATGTCGGGGACTATTTTATGGTAGCCTAGCGTGAGAAGGTGGTAAGGTCTTTTTCTTTTAAAATTGTATCAATGGATTCTACAAAATTTCTTATATGAAATGCAAGAGGTCTTAATGATCGTGCACGTCAGGATACTATTAAAAAGGTCGTTGATTCCTGTAAACCAATCTTGGTGTGTATTCAAGAAACAAAATTAGAAACCATCTCTGAAAGGGATATTATCTCATGTCTGGGTCGGGATTTTCATGAGTTTGTTTTTCTGGGTGCTTAGGGCACCTGTGGAGGTATCCTGGTTGCATGGAAGCATGGCATGTTAACATCTGATCATCACAGAGTGCATCGACATTCAGTCTCGGTTAGATTCAAATTGGATGATGAACCTGAGTGGTGGTTCACCGTGGTCTATGGACCTCATCAGGACTCAGAGAAAGCTGAGTTTCTTGAAGAGCCTAGGGAAGTCAGAAGCCTTTGTCCTGGACCGTGGGTGATTGGTGGGGATTTCAACATGATCTATTCAGCCGAAGACAGAATAATGATAATCTTAACAGAGCAATGATGGGTAGATTTCGCCGGTTTGTAAATGATGGTGAACTCAAAGAAGTCCCTTTGTTGGGTAGGAGATACACTTGGTCTAATGAAAGGGAAGCACCAACTCTAGTCAAGCTGGACCGTGTGTTGTGCACATCAGATTGGGAAAATATGTTCCCCGATTGCATCCTTCACAGCCAGGCCTCGCAAATTTCTGATCACTGTCCTCTCTTGTTGAGTCTGACTGCAGGAGGTCATGGTAAAAAAAGATTCCACTTCGAGAGTTTTTGGACTAAGCTTCCGGGTTTCCAGGAAGTGGTAGCTGATTCTTTGGAGCAGACTGTCAATACAACCTGCCCCCTGGGGAGAATTTCAACAAAACTTAAAAGGCTCACACGAGCACTTCAATCTTGGAGCCAAAAGCAAGTGGGACACATCAAGACACAGCTTGGTCTGACACGGGAAATTCTTCATCGCCTGGAGATCGCACAGGACAGCAGGGTCTTGACAGCGGATGAGAATTGGCTCTGCTGTGAATTAAAGCGACACAGTCTGGTTCTCTCGTCCCTGGAACGAACTGTGGCTCGGTTACGCTGTCTCATTCAGTTTCACAAAGAAGGTGATGCAAATACAACGTTTTTCCATAGCCAGGCACGATTTCGCAAGAGGAAAAACTATATTTCCAAGGTGGTATATGAGGACATCGTGGCAACTTCACAGCATGATAAACAGGGGGCTTTCTTCAAATATTTTGATGGGCTTTTGGGAACTGCAATGACACGATCCTCTACTTTAAACTTGGATTTCTTCCACTGGGAAGGATTGGATCTCACAGCTCTTGATGAACCAATTACGGAAGATGAAGTTTGGCAAACAATTAAGGGCTTACCGGCTGATAAGGCCCCAGGGCCGGATGGATATACGGGTCATTTTTACAACTCTTGTTGGCCTTTGATAAAGGCGGATTTCATGGCAGCGATCATCACTTTGCAACAAGGGGATTCTAGAAAACTGTGGCTGCTGAATTCAGCCTTTCTCACTCTAATTCCAAAAAAGGCAGAAGCCCTCTCCCCCTCTGATTTCAGGCCAATCAGCCTAGTGCATAGTTTTGCAAAATTAGTCACTAAGGTAATGGCAAATCGGCTGGCCCCACTTCTAAAAGATTTAGTTGCGGCTAACCAAAGTGCCTTTATCCGTGGAAGATGCATTCATGATAACTATATGCCTGTGCAACAAACGATCAAGCTACTGCACAAAAAGAAGACACCGCGCATTTTCTTGAAGCTTGATATCTCTAAAGCCTTTGATTCAGTGTCATGGTCGTTCCTCCTGGAAGTGTTGAAGCATTTGGGTTTTGGTGATTCTTGGTGCAATCTCCTTTCTAGCTTACTTTCCACAGCATCCATAAGTATTCTAGTTAATGAGGAACCAGGAGAGTATATTCGACACCACCGGGGACTGCGGCAAGGGGACCCCCTGTCACCCATGCTTTTTATTCTCGTTATGGATGTACTAAACAGCTTATTCACTAAGGCAGCGGAAATTGGTTTATTGAAACCACTTGCAGGGGGGAGCATCAGACAACGGATTTTTTTTATATGCCGATGATGTGGCATTATTCATCCAGCCAACTCAGGAAGAGATGTCCCTGACCACAGCAGTTTTAGAGGCATTTGGGGAGGCTTCGGGCCTTAGAACAAACTTCCAGAAAAGCTGTGCTATTCCGATTCGGTGTAAGTAGCCTGAAGTGCCGGTAATTGCCTCCTCCATGGCCTGTACAACTGCAGAGTTTCCTTGCACATATCTGGGGCTACCAATCTGTGATAAGAAGTTGAGGCACAAAGACCTCTTACCTTGGATTGAGAAGATTGGAGATAAGTTGCCCAGTTGGAAGGCCAACCTTATGAACATGGCTGGACGATCTGTTTGGGTCAAGTTTATACTCTCAGCCTTACATGTGCATGTATTGATAGCAATCAGCGTTCCAAAATGGTTCATCAAAGCGATTAAGAAGTACAGAAGGGGCTTTCTATGGAAAGGACGACAACAAGTGAATGGGGGTTGTTGTCTAGTGGCTTGGGACAAAGTCCAAAGGCCTCTGGATATTGGTGGACATGGCATTCCTAACCTCCAGCTCATGGGATGGGCACTGCAAGCCCGTTGGCTCTGGTTCAGGAAGACAGACACTAGCAGACCGTGGATTGAGTTTGATATTCCAGTACACCAGCATGTGATCGTGCTGTTTGAAATCGCTACTGAAGCTATAGTTGGCAATGGTGGTATACTCTTTTCTGGAAAGATAAATGGATCATGGGCTGCTCAGTGAGTGATATTGCGCCATTGGTAGTGGAGGCGGTACCAGCAAGGGTCCGCAACCAACGTCTGGTGTCGGACGTTTTAATTAATCTGAGCTGGACACGGGATATTTAGAGCAGTCGTCTCTCAATGGAATTTTTCCAGTTGGTTGACACGCTGGAAGAAATTGGCCTTTCTCAAGAAGATGATGTCCACGTGTGGAGACTAGACATATCTGGACAGTACACAGTAAAATCTGCATACAGGGCTTTTTTCAATGGTTCTGTAACTTTTGAACCTTGGCGGCGCATATGGAAGACTTGGGCCCTGGCGAAATGCAAAATCTTTCTTTGGTTGGCTGTTCGAAGCAGATGCTGGACGGCCGACAGGTTGGCTAGGAGGAATCTACCACATCCTGCTCTCTGCCCGCTATGTGATCAAGAAGAAGAAGATATCCAGCATATCCTTACTGCTTGTGTATTCGCAAGGGATTTCTGGTTTAGAATATTACCTCCCCTCGGCTGGTAGGCTTGTATGCCTACTCAGGATGAGATTTCTTTTGCCGAGTGGTGGAGAGCGAGTGTGAAGCAAGTGCAGAAAGAGCTTCAACTCTATGGTTGTCATGGGGGCTTGGCTTCTCTGGAAACACCGTAATTTATGTGTGTTTGAGGGAGCCAGCTCATGTGTGGAAGATCTCCTTCATGGTTTCAGAGATGAAAATCATCTATGGTGTATCGCCGGTGCTCGGCGACTTGCAGCCTTGAACATTGGCCAATCTGATGGGGTAGGATAGAAGAGTTAGGGTGGTTGTGTTGGTGGTCAGGCCTTTGTTGGGGTTTTTTCAGTTTAGTAACATCTATGTAAGTTCAAATCCCTCACAGCCGGTCCGGAGTGAGGTCGTGTTAATTGTATGGGACCGCTTTTCTCTCTATTAATATAATGGTGCACAGCTCTCCTGCGCATTCAAGAAAAAAAAGTAATTGATTGAGCCCATCAGAATATGAGATGAACTTCAAGGAATTCATGCATGATACATGTCTCTCTACTGCTGCTATTCTAGGAGAGGCTCAGTTTCAACAACAATGCTCTCGACAACGTGCACAAACATCTACTTAAACATGAATTCGTGAGGACTACTCTATCGACCAAAATATTTGAATTCCATAATTGGTATATACTAGTCCGTAAAGTAATGAACCAT
Source organism: Digitaria exilis (assembly GCA_015342445.1). NCBI lineage: Eukaryota > Viridiplantae > Streptophyta > Magnoliopsida > Poales > Poaceae > Digitaria > Digitaria exilis. The sequence continues at coordinate 1,615,908 of JACEFO010001746.1, read as the reverse complement.
GTTCAGACTTTAATTTGGATTATTGGAGAACATGATTTCTTCCATGATGGATTGGTGTGGTTGGGGCTCGAGGACATTCATTACATATTCCATCGAGATGTCATCAACATTTCTCTGATCACCTACTGGGTTCTGTGTAAATGTTTTAATATAATCCTTGTGAGATTTAAGTAATTAATGTCTATGGTCTCGCTCTTCTTGTTGAATGAAGAAGGTTCAAAATGCCAAAGGGATGGAATCTTTAACCTAGGATTTATAGACCCATCGCTAGTAAACGAAAGTAATGTACGGGAAAGAAAACTCATACAAGTTAGCCATACGCTTGGTTCGCTTCAGGCGCAATGTTGTGCTTCATTTGTTTGTGCCATAGAAGAAGCTATAGTGTACACTCTGCAAGTGCTTCAACAATATACTGTACCGCTACAAGTTCTAGGACACGTGGAAAATTCCTTGGTTAGGGTAAGTATATCGGTTTTTGCATGTGGTCTCATAGGCTTTGATAATGCATCCATGAAATGATGTATTGCGTTCTCTTGAGCAATCGATATATGGTGGGCATTTTATTGGCAGAACAGCCCCACTTCAGCAAGCATTAACTCAAAAAACATGTTGCCATTCTCGCATCAAAACCATATTAATGAATGGGATGATGAAGTTGTGAAACATTATGACCTTCACTCGTAGAATTGTAGTAGTTGTACTTTTTTTATGACCGGACACATTTCTTTGCAAAACACAGTTCACTATCCTACCAATGTGCACACTATGGATTGATGTATTTTTTGGTAAAATCTTGCACATTGCTATGTTCTTGATCCATTGTAGGCATCCGTGGTTTTTGTCCACTTCATTTTCGCAAAGGGGAAAAGTATTTGCCCACTTTAACGGTAACTTTAAACAAATTATGCTATTCCAGGTCTTGCGGCCTTCGAGATGCACTATGGATGCACTATGACCAGTAAGATTGTCATGCCGCTAGAATTATTTTCATACAACATGTAACAAGGACAAGGAAGAAAAAAAAAACGATTTGTTAAAGGAAAGCAAAGTACATAGAAGAGCTTTGACATAAAGTCTATTTTGTGGACACAAAGCACATTTCACCACACCCTATGACCCTGTTCCTATTGTTCTATCCAGATTTTGTCAGTTTTTGCATGATCTTTATAATAATCCATATGCACCAAGAGCTTGCAGCTGACTCTAACTGTAACACCCCGAAATCCACCAACACCTCGAGATGCTACTAAAACACACCAACAGCTGCTGAACTTAAATAAATAAAAAATTCAGCAACATCTCCTCTGAATTAATAAGCAACGCGGAAGCAATAACAATGGATATAAATCATATAAGTACCACACTCGCATAATCAACATCCTAGATAATATGAGTCAACTAGAATAAGAGTTTAACAACCACACTACGCTTTAAGCATAAGTCTCGAGTCTCCCAATAACAAAACATTCACTTGAATTAAGATAAAAGGTGTCTATGAAAGATGAGTTGTGACGTGCAACTAATCCCTCTTTTCCCTCCTAGCAATCATCAAGAACCTGGAATGAGTAAAGCAAGGGTGAGATAAAAATCTCAGCAAGTGAATTTGTTTTGACAAGCCGTTCAGACCACAAGTTCAATCAAGCATCAATTTAAAATATCGAGAGTAACACTCCACCAAACCATCGCAGTAAGAGTTAAGAAATAGAACACATTCACCGTTACATATAAAACCACATAACCACCAATAGAATATATTACTTTATTCACTTCCATGCAAAAGAATGCATATGGATGCAGGCCATGACCACTTTTACATCGCACCCCTTCTCGGGCAACACATGATGTGTACCGGTACAATTGCAACCATAGGATTGCAACAAACTTCAATGCAAATGAGATGATATGCTCATGATATGCCTCATATGTCTCATAATGAGAAATAAAACCTCCACAAGCTCGACTTCATTTATAACCACAACCTCAACTTCAATTATAACCACAACCTCAACTTCAATTATAATGGAGATATGAAAATAAACCTCGAGTGAGTAAATAAGAACAATAACATAAATATCCTCCATTTAAATCAAATATTAAGATTATAATTAAAGTGGTATGGTTCTGAATCTCAAAGTTTAGGTGATAAAAATAGCAAGTCAAAACGGTAGCAAACCACCGCTACATTCACTTGCCTTCGATGAAGATCAAAATAAAGCGACCAAAACACGATCCGAAGGTGCACCACCTGTTCACAAATATATTTCGTCACCACACAAATATACATGTAAAATAAATACATCAATCAAAGCGTTCCTACGCCCGAACTCAATGTCCTCACATTAACACACAGAATTCTAGTCAAAACAGCAGCACTGTTACTTATCTTTTTTGTAGACATTAATTCTGACCACGAAAAATTAACATCTTCTACCAGATGAAATTTAACTTCAAATAATGCATCTTTGTAATTGTATGCAAAAACATAAAAAATCATTAAGATAGGCTAATCTTCGGGTTAACCTTAGACTGAAAATCTGACAGCCGATGCACAACATCCCCAATAAAACAGACATAACCAGAGCATAAAAATTCGTATGAAGGTGATCTTTAACAATCTGGAAACCTTATCAAATTTGTAATAACTTTAATTTGGATTCAAAATTCTAATTATGTTGTTTAGGTTTCCTAATCTTCAAGGGAGCACAAACTGTACAGAATTACGAGACTGAAAAAGTGTCTGAATAAAACATAGATATATCCCTGACCACAAATCCGATTGGAGATCTTCTTATGGCTATGGAACGGGCTCTAAATCTCCTACAACTCATATAAAAGGTTTTTATTTTGAGGCCACGAAGATTGCATAAAACAGCCAAAACCAAAACCTGTACAGATTAATAACGTGCTGAAAACAGCGACGTGGCTAAATCCTTAACCCGAGCCCTTAACGGCAATGAAAAACCACTTCACGCAGGTGCTAAACCATCCAAACCTTAGGAAAAGATGAATTAGATCAGGGGCATGACTTACCTAGGGTTTCCCCTTTGAAAAGAATAGGGCTTTTGGAGGGGAGCAGCTGCAATCGACGGCGGCAAACCCTTGTTCTCCCTTCCTCTCTTCTCTTCCCTTCTTCCTTCCCCCTTCTCCTTCTGATTTCTGTTCATGGTAGAGAGGGCGACGTGGGGGGGGGGGGAAGATGGTCACGAAGGGGAGGGGGCAATGCAGGGAAAAATCACAGAGGAGAGGTGTGGGGCGTCGTTCCCCTTGGGGAAATAAATGTGGGCTGATTGAGTTGGACTTGGACTTCATCACTCTTCGCAAACTAGGCCTATATGATGGCTGGGTTTAGTCCAATTAGCCCTCAAACTGAATCAAGATTTTATTGTTTTATTTTCTTTAAATTCCAGGCGTTACACTAACTCTAGTGTCCATGCATCGCCTCATGCATGTGATGTAGTGCTTGGGCCAGACACTTCGCTACGAGTGTTGTGACCCACGGAATATGTTGTTTGGCAGCAACGTTAACTTTTGTATACTACGGTGGTTGCAACGGCTACCGTGGTTACAGGTCATCTCATCTTCTGTCATCTAAGACGATTGATTCATGATGATCCACATGTATCAACACAAACTAGTGCCCATAGACTGCCATTACGGATTCTTGAGCATCTCCAATGTCCTCGCACTCACATTTCGCCATGCATTGCAGTAGAACTATAGCATTGGTTCCCGATGCCTCGCTGTCCTATCTATTATGTCCGTGTTTCACTACTTACCGCTTACCTGCCTATATTGCAGGCATTTTCTACAATCGTAACAGCTCAAAATATTGCCCTTGCTCCCTTTTTATTTGTGATATTCTACATCATGTTTGGTCCACCAATTATAAGGAATCAATGTGTTCTAGACCAAGTCTGTCCCTCATGAGCCATCAACTCTACTGAGAGCCTCTAGTCAATGTTTTGCCCACGTGGTTGTTTACCATTGGTCCATGTACTCACTTCTGTGTGGGTCCACGTGTTCTTTTCCCATGACACATGTACATGTGCCATCATGCACCATTCAACACAAACCACTAGAATTTAATAATTATTAGATGCTCATAACAATTAAGTACAACAAAATAAGTTCATAAACAACATAATTGACATGAGCTCATAACATTTTATTACAACAGAATTCAAATAGCAAGTTCATAACACTATAGTTTAGTTCTATACACATAGGATTATGGCTAAGAAGAGGTACCACTAGGACCAGAGTGAGAAGTGGTGCAACATAGCATCCTGCAATTGTCTTGGGTATTGTGCCAATCAAAAAAATAAAATTGGTGGGATTGTCCATCGTGGTCGTCTTCATAAGGCCAATAAAAAAAGAGGTCCCGGCCTTGAAAAAAAAACCCTCCAACTATTCGGCGAGCTGACTGGCCTCAAAACAGATCTACAAAATTCATCGGTGGTGCCAATCAAATGCGAGAATCTGAACCTCGATGAAACGCTTAGTGCTTTGTCTCCAAAATTGTCTAGCTTCTCAATCAAATATCTCGGGTTGCCACTACCAATCATGCGTCTTTGAAGGGTAGGTTTTTCAATCCCTTGGCCCTCTTCGACAAGGCAAACGCCTTAATCAGGTGGTTGGGGCACAATCTTACTCAAGCTGGTCAGGTTACTCTGATGAAATTGGTCCTGTCTTCACAACCGGTGTACATTATCACATCCATAATACCACACAAGTGGTACTCAACAAACTAGATGGCTTTATGAAATGTTTCATCTACAAAGGAAATGGGACGTTGATAGGAGGAAACTGTAAAGTCAATTAGCTAACAGCAATATACCCAAGATTTATTTGGGGGGGGGGGGTGCTCGCCGTTCTCAACCTGGAGAAATTCTATGGTCATTGTGCATTTGTTGGCTATGGCAGGAATGTGTGGAGCCAGGAAAACCATGGTTGGGCCTGGGGACACCCTGCAATTAATGATAAAGAAAAGTTGTTCTTTGCCTCTGCCACAACAATCCAGGTAGGAGATGGAGCTAAAACCTTGTTTTGGCACACAACTTGGGTTTGAGGGCGCAGGCCCAAACACATTACCCTGCAATGTTTCGAATAGAAAGCTCCGTGAGGCCATAGCAAACAACACTTGGGTGCATGGTCTTGACATTGCTGTGATTATGTGAACCAGTAACACATCTAAATCAATTTGTGGAACTTTGGGGCCATGTGCAGGTGGTCAACCTCCCACATGAGAGAGCGGGGGGGGGGGGGGGGAGGCCGGGACGGGAGGGGGGACAAAATCTCTTAGAAGTTGACACAAAACCTAACCAGATATTGCTTATCTAGAAGCCGTGGGCACCACAATGTGCAAGTTTTCGTGTGGCTCATTATTCGAAGCAGGTCCACTCTGTCAACAGAGCATCTCTACATGCTTGCCAGCTGTTGTTACACACGACGGGTATGGGAGCTAATTGCTAATTGGGTCTAGTATCCCCAGATGAACCCAAACGAGTAGGAACCAAGCAATAGTCTAGCAGAATGGTGGAAAATTCTTGGCATCTCGAGAAAGGGCATTCGGTCCTTATGTTGCTTGTCTCCTGGGAAATATGAAAGGAGGAGTGTAACAGTAGAACCTTTCAGCGAGATTAACACCCTAGGGATGATGCTAGGTAATATTAAATAAGAGGCCTGTGCCTGGGGTTTGGGCAATGCAAAAAGTTTTGGTGCAATTTTTATCAGATGGCTAATTTAATTTTTGTCAGCTCTCTTTGGGACGGCGGACCATTATATTGGGGCCATATGCTTGTAAACACCTTTACTTATTGAATTTGCACACAATCTCATGTCCGTTCGTTCGGGGAGAAAAAGATGGAGGGAGTTTATAATTATTCAATGTGTGAAACATCATCCATCACTATGCAAATCTAAAAATCAGAAACATGACATATGAAATTAGAATTCTTGATGTATCGAGGTGACATGTGGAACCGCGAATTCTTGGTAAGGACCTAGACAATTCGCAGAGATGGTGTGCTGCTATATTGCACGTCACCGCGTGTAGAAAATATATGACACACGTGTAGAAAATATATGACACTAAGATCAAATGTACCACCCCGAAATCCACCAACACCCCGGGATGCTACTAAAACACACCAACAATAACTGAACTTAAATAAGTGGAAAATTCAGCAACATCTCCTCTGAATTAATAAGCAACGCGGAAGCAATAACAATGGATATAAATCATATAGGTACACACTCGCATAATCAACATCCCAGATAATATGAGAATAAGAATTAACAACCACACTACGCTTTAAGCATAAGTCTCGAGTCTCCCAATAACAAAACATTGACTTGAATTAAGATAAAATGGGTCTATAAAAGATGAGTTGTGACATGCAAGTAATCCCTCTTTTCCCTCCTAGCAATCATCAAGAACCTGGAATGAGTAAAGTAAGGGTGAGATAAAAATCTCAGCAAGTGAACTTGTTCTGACTAACTATTTAAACCACAAGTTCAATTAATCATCAGTTTAAAATACCAAGAAGTAAAGCATATACAATGCTGCATATAAGACCACTTAACCTCCAATATAACATATCATGTTATTCACTTCCATGCAAAAGAATGCATATGAATGCAATGCCATGACCACTTTTACATCGCACCCCTCCTCGGGCAACGCACGATGTGTACCGGTACAATTACAACCATACGATTGCAACAAACTTCAATGCGGATGAGTTGCTATGCTCATGATATGCCTCATATGTCTCACAATGAGAAATAAAACCTCCACGACCTCAACTTCAATTATAACCACAACCTCAACTTCGGTTACAACCACAACCTCCACTTCAATTATAATGGAGATATGACAACAAACCTCGAGTGAGTAAATAAGAAACAATAACATAACTATCCTCCATTTAATATAAGTATTCAGTCAGATTATAATTAAAGTGGTATGGTTCTGAATATCAAAGTTTAGGTGATAAAAATATCAAGCCAAAATGGTAGCAAACCACCGCTACATTCACTTGCCTTCGATGAAGATCAAATGAAAGCGAGCTAAGCACGATCCGAAGGTGTACCACCTGTTCATAATTATATTTCATCACCACTCAAACATATATATATATACATATAAAACAAATACATCAATCAACGCGCTCCTACGCCCGAACCCAACGTCCTCACATTAACACACACAATTCTAGTCAAAATAGCAGCACTCTTACTTATCTTTTTTGTACACATTAATTCTGACCACCAAAAATTATCATTTTCAACCAGATGAAATTTAACGTCAAATAATGCATCTTTGTAATTGTACGCAAAAACAGAAAACATAATTAATATAGGCTAATCTTTAGGTTAACTTTAGACTGAAAATCTGACAGCCGCTGCACAACATCCCCAATACAACAGACATAACCAGAGCATAAAAATTCGTATGAAGGTGATCTTTAATAATCTGGAAACCTTATCAAATTTTTGATAACTTTCAGTTGGATCCAAAATTCTAATCATGTTGTTTAGGTTTCCTAATCTTCAAGTGAGCACAAACTGCATAGAATTACGAGACTGAAAAAGTGTCTGAATAAAACATCGATATCTGCATGATCACAAATTCGATTGGGGAGCTCCTTACGGCTACGGAACGGGCTCTAAATCTTATACAACTCATATAAAGGGTTTCTAATTTTTTGAGGCCGCAGAGATCACGCAAAACGGCCAAAACCAAAAACTGTACAGATCAACAACGTGCTGAGAACAGCGATGTGGGTAGAACCTAAACCCTAGCCCTCAATGGCGACGAACACCATTATACACAGGTGCTAAACAACCAAATCATTAGGGAAACCATGATTAGATCAGGCACATGGCTTACCTAGGGTTTCTCCTTCGAAAAGAATAGGGCAATGGCGGCGGCAATGATCCTCTCTTCTCTTCTCTTCTCCTCTCCCTTCTCTTTCTCCTCTCCTCTTCTCTTCTCTTCTCTATTCTCCTTCAACTTCCAGATCAGGGGCGACACAGGGGTAGGGAGTCACGGTAAAAAGGGAGGACGACGCAGGGGGGAGGGGGAAAATCACGGACAGAAAGGGGGCGACGCAGGGGGAGGGAGAAAATTACGGTAGATAGGGAGGGGCAGGTTGGGTTGGATTTGGACTTCATTACTCTTTGCGAATTGGGCCTATGCGATGACTGGGTTCAGTCAAGTTGGCCCACAAAGAAAATTAGAATCTATTTGTTTTATTCTTTATTAAATTCCAGGTGTTACATTCTACCGCCCTTCAAAGAATTCGTCCTCGAATTCTGCCACTTTACGATATAGAAAAAAAATATCTAAGAAGGATGGAATGTACATAAAACTCACCAGCCTTGTAAAGATATGGATGCGTCTTTCGCATATGATCCTCAAGCTCCCAAGTAGGTTCTCGATCAGATTGATTAGTCCATAGAACCCTAACATACTTAATAGTCCTCCTCATACCACGCTTCGATGATTCTATGATACATATAGCGTGAGACTCCATGGTCAAGTCATGTTTCACCATGATTGGCTCTAACTCAACGTTCTACTACGGATCCCACAATTACTTTATAAATATAGAGATGGAAGATATGTACCCCCTTCATGGACTCGGGTAACAACAATCGATAGGCCAAACTACTGACTCGGTTTATGATAAGCAAATGCACAATAATTCTGGGATATACCAATGCCTTTAGTAGGCGATACTTTGAGGAGAACTTGATCACCTACAGAGAACCCTAGGTTTCGCCTCCTCATACTAGCAATCTCTTTGCTCTAAGGAGTCAAAATATTCTGTCGTATTCATTATATCTTCCGAGTTCTCTCTTGAATCCATTCCGGATCAACCAAGGACCTCTCTTCTGAATGTTCCCAACATATCGGAAAGATACTCAGCCATCATGCCAAGCTTAATAAACCTCTCTAGCCGTTAAATGCAAAGTTAGACAATTATAGATTATCCTCACAACAACGGTATCACAGGATACCAACTGAAAAGGAAAAAAAACACTTATGTACTAAAGATAGTCCACTATGATTGATCATTGGTCTAATGGTGGACAACAACTCCAAGATAACATTTTGTATCTAAAACACTAGCAAGATGTCGCTAATAATAGAAACAAACTTGGTCTCTCTATTTAAATAATATACTATCGCACGCCTGATGCCACACAACCTCCACATATGAATGATCTGCATCGACTAAGCGAATCGATCAACCACAACCAATATAGCATCCATACCCTAAGAAGAATAAGGTAAATCCAACCACAAAGCACATGGTGATATGCTCGCACTTTCACTCAGGAACCACTAAAGGCTTTTAACAAACATACAGGTCTCCTAGACTCATCCTTCACCCAAGCAGCACAACTTAAAGTTGCCATATTTCAAAACAAAAATATCCATCAAACTCCGATACTAATTCAAAGCCATATACCTCTTTGTCTTACTATGCATCAAGTTCAGTGAACATCTCCTATTATATTAAGTTTAATCTAAGATTTCTACATCATGTAAAGACACCTCTAAAATTAAGCACTTCATTCCAAAGAAAAAACTATACTATGAAAGTTTACCATTCGAAATTTCTTGTGCACAACTTGAATTCAAGATTGTATCATTTTGCATCAGTCATCCACATGACAGAGAGACTTAATAGTTGTCTATGTTTCCTCACTAGAAGAGCTTACACCACACAAGGACATCCATACAATCCAAATTTGCAATTATAGTTTTTTTGAAATTAGGAATATAGTCCTTAAAAAGGCATATGCTACTGTATATACCACAAAAAGGTTTTGGGATCAATAAATAAAATATCATAAATATAAAGTGTTCAATACTACACGACAAACACTATTTCAGCAGTCTTCCCATGAAGGCAAATTCAACAATCCACACCATAATAAAAAGATCTCTAACAATTCCCCATAAGCATGATTATGACTACTGCAATAAAAGCAAATATACCTCTTCGAGCAAGAAAAAAAACACACATGAAACTCTTTTGTTAGGAATTTAAAATATATATATATATATATATATATATATATATATATTCACTACTAAGCATTCGAGTAAAAGGAAAACCTCTTTCGAGAACTCTATTCAGGGGCTCACGGTCATGAACAAATTCTATGCAATTTGGTAAAGTGAAACTAGATTAGAAAAAGATAGATTGCGAAACTTCAGTATACCAATACTATCCAACCGCGCTCATAAACCACGCGACAGAAAAACTATCACAGAAAATTGAACAATAGATGTTTATAAATCAAAGACATAGGAAAAGTCTAGATCAAGGACGATGATATCTATTTTTTCTCTCTGAGTTCTAATATGTTTTTATGTTTTATCAATTTATTTTATTATGGCAGCTTGGAAAAGCTCGAATACACTAAAAATCGATAAACTATCAGGAACAAACCTGATCCACAAAAATTGTACTTGCCACATGACTCGATAAAAGAAAAGTAAAGTGCATTAAATCATCCCAAACTATTAGGACTAAACTCATATTACGCTTTATAGATATAGGACTAAACTCATATTACGCTTTATAGATATCAATCTCTGGCATCAAGTATAAGATAGAAAAACAATCTACCTTCCTTCACACAACAAAAGAAGAAAACTACTATATACTTGACATCTGCAAACTAGAGCTTCCTTAGTAAGAGCACATCATTGAAGCATATATCAGTTAGGTCAATTCAAAGAAGAAGGAAAGAAAACACATTCCCTAACATAAATTTAAGGATATCAAGCATGAGACAAGGAGACAATCCAATCAATGAACAAGACACGTCACCTCATGTCAACCAATATATAAGATCACTAGGTGAAGGAGAAACAAAGAACTATATAAATATATACTAAAGATGTTGCAACCCATAAGGATGTTCCAAATGAAACCTCAACAACAATAAAAAAACATTCTAGCAATGGCAAGGACTACAATGTGAAAAAAAATATATTCATTCCATTCGTGACACCACCCACGACAGAAAGAGAACTAGTATTACAACCATAATGCAACATCATTATTCCTCAACTGAAATTGTCTCTAAATAACATTTCTGACCCATTGACAGAATATAACCTTAAATCCTCCACTATAATAGCTAGGTAGCATAAAATAGAATTATGGATGAGCACAAGACACTTCGTAGGGCAACATAATGAATATATCTGTGGCTCATAGGCAAGAAAATTAATAACCTAAGTAATATTAGGACTACTAGCACTGCAATGAAAAAATATGCCACCACATGCGAACTATTCAACTAGTATCCATTCCAATTTGTCACTCCAAACAACTTAGAGCCAAGACACATTCTTCAAAGCCACTAGATTAAAAGTTAGAATCTCAAAAGTAGTAGAAAACCTCTATGTTCAAGAAAATACAAGCAACTAATTAAAAACACAAGCACTAGGGCCTGGATAGTATGTGATTGTAAACAATTAACCAACAATTATCTGCAATAGTGCCACAAGCCATTTATGATAACCCAAAGAGAAGCTCCATTCAAGACATTATTTGTACCAGTATTCGTATGAGGTTATCTTTGAGAGGGAAAACTAAATGCATGTCCAGAGTTAGTTTAAGACATTTTCACTACAATAGGACAAGACATACAATGACCTACCAATCCAATATGTCGAGAGCATATAGTTAGGGTGTATGGTATGGTGGCCAATCCATCCATCACTCAACAACATGCTTCGAATATCAATAGTTGGGGCATACATCTAACACTCAAGAACCTTCACTAGCCAATGCAAGTCAAAAGCAATGTGGGGGCCTCCACATACTCTGCCTGCATTGCCCAGCTATTCTTGTCACAAATCTTCTAAGTTCTCAGAAAAAAATTAACAACCTTCGATCATAACAATTAAAACACCCAGAGAGTATTGATTCATAAACATAGTGGTGGAAAGTCGAACAAGTCCTGCTACGAAACATACAGGTATGTATCAGCTACCATAAAGTTCCAAGGCATACAATATAGCCCCAAAACAATTCTCTCATCAATAATAAATGACCTCATAATGGTATAATAATAATAATAATAATAATAATAATAATAATAATAATAATAATAATAATGTATAGAGTATAGACTAATTGACATCAGAAGCATATCACATATGCAAACCCATACCCATCCTATAAGTGCTAGTGTGTCAATTTCAACTTCTTTTGAAACTAGAATCTATAACCAAGGCTCTGATTACCAACTGTAACACCCCGAAATCCACCAACACCCCGGGATGCTACTAAAACACACCAGCAACAACTGAACTTAAATAAGTGGAAAATTCAGCAACATCTCCTCTGAATCAATAAGCAACGCGGAAGCAATAACAATGGATATAAATCATATAAGTACACACTCGCATAATCAACATCCCAGATAATATGAGAATAAGAGTTTAACAACCACACTACGCTTTAAGCATAAGTCTCGAGTCTCCCAATAACAAAACATTGACTTGAATTAAGATAAAATGGGTCAATAAAAGATGAGTTGTGACGTGCAACTAATCCCTCTTTTCCCTCCTAGCAATCATCAAGAATCTGGAATGAGTAAAGCAAGGGTAAGATAAAAATCTCAGCAAGTGATCTTTTTCTGACTAACTATTTAAACCACAAGTTCAATTAATCATTAGTTTAAAATACCAAGAAGTAAAGCATATACAATGCTGCATATAAGACTACTTAACCTCCAATATAACATATCATGTTATTCACTTCCATGCAAAAGAATGCATATGAATGCAATGCCATGACCACTTTTACATCACACCCCTCCTCGGGCAACGCACGATGTGTACCGGTACAATTGCAACCATAGGATTGCAACAAACTTCAATGCGAATGAGATGCTATGCTCATGATATGCCTCATATGACTCATAATGAGAAATAAAACCTCCACGACCTCAACTTCAATTATAACCACAACCTCAACTTCGGTTACAGCCACAACCTCAACTTCAATTATAATGGAGATATGACAACAAACCTCGAGTGAGTAAATAAGAAACAATAACATAATTATCCTCCATTTAATACAAGTATTCAGTCAGATTATAATTAAAGTGGTATGGTTCTGAATATCAAAGTTTAGGTGATAAAAATAGCAAGCCAAAACGGTAGCAAACCACCACTACATTCACTTGCCTTCGATGAAGATCAAATGAAAGCGAGCTAAGCACGATTCGAAGGTGTAGCACCTGTTCATAATTATATTTCATCACCACTCAAACATATATATATATATATATAAAACAAATACATCAATCAAAGCGTTCCTACGCCCGAACCCAACGTCCTCACATTAACACACACAATTCTAGTCAAAACAGCAACACTCTTACTTATCTTTTTTGTACACATTAATTCTGACCACCAAAAATTATCATTTTCTACCAGATGAAATTTAAATTCAAATAATGCATCTTTGTAATTGTACGCAAAAACAGAAAACATCATTAACATAGGCTAATCTTCAGGTTAACTTTAGACTGAAAATCTGACAGCCGCTGCATAACATCCCCAATACAACAGATATAACCAGAGCATAACAATTCGTATGAAGGTGATCTTTAACAATATGGAAACCTTATCAAATTTGTGATAAATTTCAGTTGGATCCAAAATTCTAATTATGTTGTTTAGGTTTCCTAATCCTCAAGTGAGCGCAAACTGCACAGAATTACGAGACTGAAAAAGTGTCTAAATAAAATATCGATATCTGCATGATCCCAAATTCGATTGGGGAGCTCCTTACGGCTATGGAACGGGTTCTAAATCTTATACAACTCATATAAAGGGTTTCTATTTTTTTAGGCCATGAAGATCACGCAAAACGGCCAAAACCAAAAACTGTACAGATCAACAACGTGCTGAGAACAGCGACGTGGGTAGAACCTAAACCCTAGCCCTCAATGACGACGAACACCATTATACACAGGTGCTAAACAACCAAAACATTAGGAAAACCATGATTAGATCAGGGACATGGCTTACCTAGAGTTTCTCCTTCGAAAAGAATAGGGCAATGGCGGCGGCAATGATCCTCTCTTCTCTTCACCTCTCCCTTCTCTTTCTCCTCTCCTCTTCTCTTCTCTTCTCTATTCTCCTTCAACTTCCAGATCAGGGGCGACACAGGGGGAGGGAGTCACGGTAAAAAGGGAGGTCGACGCAGGGGGGAGGGGGAAAATCACGGACAGAAAGGGGGCGACACAAGGGGAGGGAGAAAATTACGGTAGATAGGGGCAGGTTGGGTTGGATTTGGACTTCATTACTCTTTGCGAATTGGGCCTATGCGATGACTTGTTCAGTCAAGTTGGCCCACAAAGAAAATTAGAATCTATTTGTTTTATTCTTTATTAAATTCCAGGTGTTACATCACCTATGAAGAGAAGCTGCCATTCCTCTATTCCCTCGAGGATAGCTTAAAAATAACGTTCTTTCCAGAGGAAAACATGCCCAACTGGCTTAGTAGTCACGTTTTGGGCATGTGTGTCTGTTTTTTTTCCTTGATTTATTCCAAAACTGAACGTTGTCCCTCTTTTAGTGCCATCCTTGGCAATGCGCGCTGCTGACGTTGATACATCTGTGGTGATTTTGACAGTCTCAAAATTTTACTGGTAGTTTTTCAGGAATAGTCATAAGGATAGGTTTGTGCATGTGTATTATTTTTAATGGCAAGTATCCGCTTTTTATTGTGTATGCAAAATTGTTATAGTTCGTTCTTGCTTTATTTGGATAAGTCAAACATGTAAAACTTCTGCGAAATTAATAATGAAGTACCAACATCTATAAAATAAATTTACTTTCACCAAATCACTATGAAATATTTCTTGGCAAATATTATTTGGCATTATCTGTGTTAATATAATTTTTAATAAATTTTTGTTAAAATATGTAAAAATTGATTTACAATAAAATTGTAGTGAACTATATTATTTGAGTATGAAAGAACGTAGAAGGTACCTCTGCTATTGCTCGCCCTATCCTCCTCAGCCTGCAAATTTCTGGCATGGCAGTCGCCACGCGTGGTTGTTTCTCGCCAAAGACGCACCGACCGTGTGGAATCAATTTATTAAAACATCAATATTATTGTCCAAGACTCCAAGTCGAACGCCGAACGTGTGGAATCAGTCCTCCAGGACGACGTCGTCCTTCCACGGAGCCACGTGCCCAATTGCATAAGAACTCAGCACGGCCATCACACCCTGCACGCACCTGCTCGCAAAGCAAGTTCTTCGTAGCAACAAGCTAGTGTTCTTGTTTGCTCCACCATGGCAGAAATTGTTGGCTCAGTTCTTGTTCAGGAGGGTCTCAGCAAAGCCGTCTCCTTCGTCTTGGGCAAGCGCGAGGAGAAGGCGTCTGAAGCGGTCAACGCCGAGAGGCTCGAGATGGCAGTTTCCGAGCTGGCGTTTGCTCTCGAGAGGACCGCCAAGCTGCCGGTCACCGATGTCTCTCTGCTTCACCGTAGGAAGATGATCAGGCGTGCCTACCTCGAGGGTACTGAGCTGCTCAACAAGCACAGGTCGTCACAGCAGCCACTGCAAGTGCAGGGCCAGGAAGAGATCGGCCAAGGAGAGGCCAAGCGTAAACGATGGATTATTTCCATCCCATCTTCAGCTGTCTTGAAGACCGATGGTATCCGGAACTTTCAACCTCACGCACCTGGACGCGCCATTCACAGAACAAGAGACACTTGCCGCCATAATGCAAACACCACCTGATAAGGCACCGGGACCGGATGGTTTCACTAGAACTTTCCTTCGAGTTTGTTGGCCTATTATCAAGGGGGACCTCATGGCGACACTCCAAACGCTACATAGCCTGCGCAGCCTGAACTTCGACCTCTTGAACACGGCCAACATAGTTCTACTTCCAAAAAAGACAGGAGCACAAAAGATCACAGACTACCGCCCAATAAGCTTAATTCATAGCATCGCCAAGTTGTTCACAAAGTTACTTGCGCTTCGGCTCGCACCAGCCATTCGTGATATAATTTCAAAGAGTCAGACAGCATTTATCAAAGGGCGCAGCATCCATGACAACTTCATGTACGTGCGTAGCATGGCACGGCGATTCCATCGAAACAAAACACCCATGTCGCTGGTCAAATTGGATATTTCAAAGGCTTTCGACTCTGTCCGTTGGGACTACCTTCTATCCCTGCTACGCCACATTGGCTTCCCGGTTAGATGGAGGGAAGGGATTACCGCACTATTCAAAACATCCACATCCCAAGTTCTGCTTAATGGCATTCCAGGAGATGCCTTCTGTCATGGAAGAGGTCTACGACAAGGCTTCTTGAGCAAAATCTCTAGGAATCGTAGCAGGCTGCGTACTTCCTTATATGCTGATGATGCAGTCCTCTTCATCAGACCCGTCAAAGATGAAATGGCCAATTTGTCCAAGCTTTTAGAGTACTTTGGGAAAGCTACAGGATTATGTTCCAACATTCAGAAATCCTCAATTATCCCCATCAACTGCGACGGCATCGACCTTGATGAAATCCTTGACGCCTTCCCAGGGCAACATGGTAGCTTTCCAATTAAATACCTTGGTTTACCTTTATCAGTCCGACGCTTGAAGAGGGTAGACTACCAACTGTTGGCTGACAAGGCAGCAGGCAAAATCAAAGGTTGGTGGGGACGCAACATCACACAGGCCGGCAGACTGACATTAACCAAAGCGGTCCTCTCCTCACTACCGGTCTATTTTCTAACTGTTATGAATGCACCCCAGGAGATCCTAGAAGATTTGGACAAACAGAGGAAATCATTTTTTTGGGCGGGGGATCAACAGTTGACTGGGGGCAAGTGCAAGGTGAATTGGCCAACGGTGGGTCGCCCGTCAGACTTGGGCGGATTGGGAGTCCTCGACCTCACAAAATTCGCAAGGGCACTCCGAGTCAGGTGGTTGTGGCATGAACAGACTGATCGTGACAGACCCTGGGTCGGGCTAGGCACCCCATGCAATGAGACTGATAAGTTATTATTCTCAGCATGCACGACAACCACGATTGGAGATGGGGCTCACATCTCCTTCTGGCACTCTTCTTGGGCAAATGGGAGAAGGCCTAAGGATATTGCACCTAGAATTTTCATAAGCTCCCAAATGAAGAATAGAAGCTTGAGAGAGGCAATCCAAAACCACATGTGGGTGCGAGACATTAACGTCATGCAGTGTCTTTTGGTAGGTCATCTACATGAGTTTGTATAGCTATGGTGTTTGGTGCAGGCGGTACAACTTCACTCAGATGAGCCAGATCAAATAACATGGAAGCTCACAGCACCTGGAACATACTCATCTGCATCGGCATACAGGGCACAATTTCTAGGTTCGATACCATTCGACCTAAGGCCATACATTTGGAAGACTTGGGGACCAATGAAATGCAAGCTATTTGCATGGCTGATCATACGTAACCGAGTCTGGACTGCTGACTTTTTTAGCCTAGAAGTGCGAGGATGGCCACGAAATCCTTCTTGTCCCCTATGCCGAGGGGCACCTGAAACGGCCCATCATATCATGGTCGGCTGTCCTTATTCGAGAAGAGTGTGGAAAGAATTAGCATCCTGGATATCCTTTCCCCAAATTGACCCATCGGCATGAGCCTATTCAGAATCGGTAAAGGACTGGTGGTTGACGATAGCAGAAACTACCAACGTACCACGGAAAGGACTGCGATCCCTTATCCTCCTTGTCACATGGGAGTTATGGCTAGAAAGAAATGCGCGCACTTTCGAGAGAAAAGAATGCTCGGTCCTAGTAATTTTGCACAAGATCAAAGCTTGGGCGGTCACTTGGGGCTTGGCAGGGGCAAAGCACCTTGCTGCCTTATAGGATGGAACTTGTAAAGTTGGCTTCTTTTACTGTATAGATGCTTTTTTTGTTGATGGTCAAACCTGTACTTGATCCGTCGGGATCTTGTGATTGTAATTCTCTTCTATGTTAATAGAAACGGCACAATCTGTGCCCGTTCGTTCAAAAAAAAAAAAAGAATGGTTTGCAGATCACGCGAGGAGGTTTGTAAGAGACGTGGAGTCGGGCTGTTCACTCCGGCACTACACCTTCTGCAGCCCTCATGTCAGGCATCTTCTGGAAGGGCGAGAACTCTTAGGTATCAAGAGGTGCAGGGACGAAGCAGCCGACTGCTCCGCCGTCTGTATATATATGCAGCCGGTATGTTTGGAAGGGCGTGGCGTGAAGACTGTGGTAACATACAAGTACAGGGATTGCAAGATGCCGGTGAGATCTTTCAATCTGGTGTTGATCCTCCGTCTCTCGGAAAGCACAGACATTGTTGAGATTGCTATTAGGTGCTTGCGGTCAATGGCGTCTCAGTTCCAGCTTGTGCCTGATGCTGCGATGGGAGAGCTCACGCTGCTACCAAACCTAGAGTACACCTCCCATCCCCATACCCGTGCTGCTCGTTGCTACGACGCAGAGATTGACCTGGAGTCGTACAAGGACGATAGCCAATATCTGCGCCCGGACCCAATATGCTGCAAACAGAACGGGCACGGGCCTTGTGCCAACGGCGTGTTCCCAGAACAAGTCATTCACTTCTTCTTCCGGTGCTCTGTTTCAGTTCTTGGATGCAGCTTGCCTAGTAGCTCATCTGATGGACCAGGTAAAGATTGGAGGGCACCGTTGAACCTGACAATGGGCTGCATGCCTCACCATGTGTATAATGAGCAGCGGCCGAAGGAGAGCTACGCGCTCGAGACATATATTTCGAGACGATGAACAGCGTAGCGATGTTAGCATTCAGAAAGGGGGCGAGACGCTAAGGTTGAAGGCCACAGATTTCTTCTTACGACAGCCGGAGCTAACAGAGTACAGAGTGCTATGGGTCTCCAAGCATGGTGTTGTGGGATTTTTTTCTAGAAAAGCCAGGCTCCAATAGACCACGTTTGCCCAAAGACAAAACCAGCGCCAGGTTGTCAAGCCGCATGGCAACGGCATGCCACCGGGGCCGGGCAATGAGTTTGCAGCAGAGGAATAGCCTTACTGGTAAAGGAACCGAGGATCAGGGCCATGGTCACGCGTGTCCATTTGGGCCATGGGCTGTATAAACGTCGAGCCCAAGCCATGAATGTGTGTGTCTCCATTTGGAATTTTGTCTTCTCCCTTCTCAGTTCCTTCTACTTCCTTCCTACTCTAAATTCATTTGTCAGTGAGAATTATGAACATCTCTTTTTGTGTTATCTAAACTTAGACTATCATTTCATTGCCATCGGTTTTAATTTTTTTATTACATACATGGAGTTGTTACCTTCATCTCTCATTTCACGGCATTAAACATGTAGCTATACGTCTCTGTCCAACGTCCATCGCCTGATGAATTCGTGTCAAGGCATATGACTTCCTAGACAATATCTGCATCCACGAGGTCTCGGTGACCGCGGGGTCCGATGCAGACAGGGCCCTAGTCATCAGCGGCCTCGACATAATTTTCCCAAGGTGGACCAGGGAATGCGAAGGAACAAGCGTAGCCTTGAAGCTAGGTGCAGCGTTGATCATTCGGCCGAAATACAATTGGGTCGTTAAGACGTCAACTACTGAGAGCCCATGGCCCAATATGGACACCACGACGACTTCAGTTCATCTTGGCCCGTCCAGGGCTCCAAAAGGTTGTCGGTGAGTACCTCGCTGAGGCAGAGGTCTCGGTCAAGCTGATATGCTGATAATCATTTGTGTAACTCAATAATTACTGAATAATCCTTCTACATCACATAAATAATAATGTTTTAGTATTCAAATTTTTCCCATAAAAATTAATGTTTTGACATGCATGCATAACAAATTAGGAATATCTTCTACATGCATGATTAAATGGAAAGATTCTCCACCTAAAATGTCACTTATTGGAGGTACATGCGTCTTTTCCATATACTGCTACTCTGTCTGAAAAATGCTAAAACATCATTCTTTACGGGACGGAAGGAGTAATTACGAAAGGGGATTCCACCTCAAAAGGATGCCTCTATATGAGGTCATTTATAAAATTTGATTTTCAAATCTAAGGTCGTTTATAATTTTGAATTTCTAATTTGAGAAAAAAGTCAAGTTTTTGTTGACATGATGATTTCAAATAAAAAATTTATCAACTACAAAGTTTAATAACTTCTTGTGATCTACAACTCTCATTTTGCATGTTTCTCCATCCAAGGTCGTTTAAAAAAAAACTCAAATTTCAAAATGAGGAACTGCATACGTACTTTTCAATGGCAAAGTCAATTCAATGTAAAAAAAAGTTCAACAAAAGTTGTATAACTTCTGATGATCTACAACTTTTATGTATGGCATTTGTCCACTCGACATAGTAGTAGTAACATTGTTCAGAAATATTATATATCTCTCTTCTAGTTTCAGGAACTATACGAGAGATATAAATTTTGTGAACAACAATAATATCATTCAGTCGAATAAACAGATGACTAAACTAAAAGTTATACATCTGGAGAACTTATACAACTTTGTAGTTCAATTTTTTTTAATTTGAATTAACATACTACATCAAAATGTGTTTTGAAATTAGATTTGCTGAATGTTTCTTAAAATACACTCAGTAAAAAACAAGGTCTTTGTAAGTGCTAAAAAATACACTTAGGTAGAAAGTGTAAGTGCTAAAAAATACACTTCGGTAGTGCTAGTATCTAATTCCATCGTACTCTCAACGATATTTGGCGGTTAAGCGCGGCCGAAAGTCACATATTTTCTTCCGGATGAAACTATGGATTCAAATTTCATTGTTGATTTATAATCCAAAATATCACTACTACAAAAACGGTTTTCAAAGGTGGTCATTTTTTATTTTTGAAGGCGGAAATTCTATCGCTCTCCAACATGGGGGCTTATGTTAATCACTCATTTTCGTAGCTCTCTCCTCTCTATGTTCTCTGTCTCCTGCGGACGCGGAGGCCGAGATTTGTCCGGCGAGCGTGAGAGACAGATCAGGGCGCGGGCGGGCGTGGTCCGGCGAGCGGCGGCCACGGCACGGCGACGTGCGTGATCTGTCCCGAGGTCGGGCGGGGAGACGTGGTGCACGGGCGGTCTGCATCGACCCGGCGCCGCCGCCTCACGACAGCGACGTCATGGGCTTCCCGATGGCAACGGGAGCGACTACGACGTTGGCGGAATCGAGGAGCTGGAGCAGCGCGTGTGACACAAACGCCTACGCCTGAGGCGCCTCAAGGAGCGGCAGGTCCAGCAGTAGCAGAGCAAGGATGCGGTGCATGAAGATGCCGCGCGTGCAGGACCGCATCCTCAAGTACATGCTCAAGATGATGGGGGTGCCTCCGACAACCGCCATGCCTGGTGGAAGGACAAGGTCCGCTTCGGCCGCCACGGCCATACCGCCGTCACCAGCTACAACCAGACCACCCGCAAACGGCCGCGGCGGCAAGCAGTGGCAATGAAGGAAGACAGAAAAGAAATAGACCTTGTCCTCGATATGCGTTGCACATATGCGCTCGAAGAGCTCCCTTCCCGGAGGCATACTCGATAATGATGGCAAGGTGCGTGCATGTAAGGTAAAACTGGCTTGTTCGGTCCATCAGATTCAATCCGGGCTGTGAATGATAAATATAACAAGAAATTCATGATATGTAAAGCTAGAGACCGAGATTTATTCCTGGTCGAAAACTAATTTACCCATAATAGATACAGAGACCCGGAATGGTTTGACACCTCTTGATTAGTGGATTGATTTTCAATCTTCTGGTGTCACTATTATGAGTAAATTAACTCTCGACCCCGAATGAATCCCGGCCTCTCATTGTACCTATCATAATTTTTTTGTTATATTTATCATTTTCGATCCGGATTGAATCCGATGGAACCGAACAAGCCCTCAAGCGGATGATGCTGGGGTGTACGCTCTCCTCAATCTGCAAGGAAGGAGAAAGCATGTCGCTTTGCGTACTTTTCATTATTCTTTTCAGGACTTCTTTTTATGATTACGATAAACATTTTCAACTACAATAATATCATACTCAACATATATTAACATTTTCAATGTCATCGTCGGTGCTGTCTCCTAGGAGGGCGAGACATTTGTGATCCTTCTGGTAATCCTATCGCGTGAAGAACTTTTTGCTGCCTGCGTGTGGCCGCCTGAGCCAGGGACTGCGCCACAAGCGCTGGGACGCGCGGGACATCCCAAGCTGGCTGATAGCACAGGATTGAGGCATCTGGTGACAGCTTCTGAATGAGACGGTACCTGGAACGGCTACCGTGGTGCATGGGCAGCCCCATTCCTATCATGGAAGACAATAGCTTCGTGATGATCCATAGGTAACAGCACACACCAGTTGCCATAGACTGCTGTTATTGGTTCGCTGGCTAGATCAGTGTTTCCGGATGCCTCCTTGTCCTACAAAAGGATACTTCACTAGTACCCTTTCTATTGTAGAAACTACATAGGTCATGGCAGCTCCAATCATATAGAGCGCGTTTCTATCTCCGCTTCTCGAGTTTTAGATGGTCAATATGAATTTTTATCACCTACCCTTTTCTCCGTTCCTGTTTCCTAGAAATGTACTCCATATTTAAATAGAAATCATGCATGTTTGGTGCAACAAACAATAATAAAAATCACTTTAAATCATATTAAAGCTTACAACTTAGTGCTCTTATCAATCCTATTTTCATGTACTTATGTAGCAATATAAAATATGGTTGTAAAATTTGCCTATCATTTGTTGGGTGTGACGACTAGAATCGTGTTTGAAGCTTATGCTATATTTATTAGTGTTAAACACGATTATACCTATAGCCATGTAGGTACACTAAATCGTGTTTGAAGCTTCTTCGTAAGAACCGAGACTTGTAAGAAAAGACATTTATAGACACGTTAGATACATGTGTACACACAATGAAACATTTTAATATAGGATATATAAATTGTGTCCATTGGTGTAGTTATAGAGCATAGTAATGCTTAAGTACACGTAACAAATGTAAAAATAAATAGTTGTGGCCGGGAATCAAACCACTAACCCCCTATTTCCAAATCACTGCCCTAATCACTCGCCCACTTTACTCTCTCTCCTACTGTTTCTCTCAAATCAGACAATGATGATGTGTCATGCCCATTCACGTTATGATCTGGCGTTATAATACTTGCTCTAATAGTGTGCAACTGCAACAAACTCGAAGGAGTTCGTGCATATGTGCTTGCCGCCGGCTCAGGAGCTGCACACGTAATCATGCCCGGAGCAGCCATGCTTTGCCTCGCACGAGGGTGTTCCTCCCTCGCCTTGCCTGATTTTGTTGTAGAAGTTTCACACACCCTGGCTTGCGCTCCCGTCACGCCGAGGTATTCCCAGCTGGGGGTGTTCTCAATGCAGAGCTCCTTGGCTTTGTCGGTATGGCGCACCTTGGCGTGCTCCTCCTTCTGTTCGTATGCGGTCTGCTCCTCGGGCGTATGCTGGATCGGGAGATATTCGCCTCCTCATGCTTCTCTCACGGGGGTTGTCCCCTGCTGAGATGGGTTCCAAGTCTATGAAACTGATCTTCACCATATAGAAATCCCATCTGGCACAGTTACCAAGTACATGAAATTCACTACAAGAAATATGACCTTCTATGACGATTTGCTCATGACAACCAATCGAAATGTCATAATGCTATTTCATTTACGACGTTTTTGACATGCTAGTATGCTTTAGTGACGACAATAAGATGTTTGTCACTAAGAGCAGTAACAAATCGTCATATAAGTGTTGCAATGATATGTTAATGACGAATGCTATTATTTTTCCATGACAAATAACAAGTGTCACGAATTTATAGCAAGGTTTTCCAAGAGTATTTATATAAAAGGATGGGTCCCACTAACAGTAGTTAAGTTCGTGTTGCTTCTTTTTTCAGTTGTTTCTTACTATTTAACAATAATTTTCTAATTTGTAACATTTAGACAAATAAATTGTACACATTTCTATAATTGACTCTAATGTGCAAATGAATTAAATAAGACTACTTTTGTTAATAATAAGCATTTTAATAGTTATTTGGAATGTGAAGGAAGGCATGCAATTAGCAAGCTGATTTTAATTTAAACCATTCATTTTCTCATTTAAAATCAACACTTTTAGTCTTTGATGTGTTCTTGTGTTGGGCTGACCAAGTTACGTGCCTTTTGCTACCTTCCTTTTCTTCCTAAGGCCGACCAAGCCCACAACTTTCTTCCAAAGGCCGACGAAGCCCAGTGCTGGACTCAGCCCACGCCATCCTACGTTGCCAACTGAAATTTACTAAAACAAAAAAAAATAAAAACAAAGAGCAAGAAGTGGGGTTCGAACCTGAGTCTCCAAGGGTGGGGACACCTTCCGGCGCAACCACAACTGGGATACATCTTCATTAGTGGTCATTCTTGCATTTTATTTTCTTTTGCCTTGGACAGTATGTTTTCTTTCCTCAGTCCACAAAATTAATAGGGAGGACTGGCGGACCGCGGACGTCAGATTGGGTCAGCGCGATGAGTGTGATACGTGGCACGCCGACATTGCTATGTACTCCAAACTTTTATTTTTAATTCCGAATTAAAACTTCAAACAAGTATTTCTCAGTCATAGTAACTTCAAATTTGTTGATTCTTTTTTCTAGTTATTTGTAAAATCATGATATTTCGTTCAATGCTACTTTTTCTTGTTATATTCTATTTTATGAATCGTATTCGTATGGTTTCATTTCCTCTACAAAAGAAACGAATAGAAACATATATTTTATAGCATAAAAATTAGTAATGTGAATTCATATTTTCTATAGTTATGGTAAATATTAGGTTATACTGTGTTCTAAAGTTCATATGAGTTTAAAAATGTTATGTTGTAGTTAAATCTGAAAGCTTGGGTTAAGTTGTAAGAAACTATATGAGATATGTAGCCATTTATGATTGATGTCTGGTCCCACTTTAATAAAAAATATTGAAGTTTTTATGGGAAGATTATGCACCAATAATATATTGTCACATCAATTTGTATAATTTTTTATCAACTTTAGATATTATTGCAATTATTATGTCATAGTTTGGAGATAGAAGTTTATATTGTCCCTAGAAGAGGATTGAATTTTTCGTATATCTCTAGGACACGAGCTAAAATAGAACAGGTCAACACAATTATGTTTTTTTTTGCAATTTTTTGAATTTCATTGGTGGTACACATAGTTGAACATGGAGTTACTTTTGATAAGCTTGCAAAATTTCAATTAAATGATAGAAAATAGTAGAGCTATTACAAAATTCTTAAAAAAACTACATGATAACTTAAATGTTGTGTATTAAATGTGAAAATTGCATTGGCGTGTATAAGGTAATTGTTAATGGTGATTACTTCACAGGGTGATTAGTTAATTAAAATAGTTAATTGTTGGTTAAATGGGCCAACAAACCTTTCCTGGGCTGTTTCGTATTGAAGGCCCGATTCATCTGGACGGTTCATCTCTCATCCAACGATTCGTATAGATTCATAGATGTATAAAATGCGGGCGGCCACCAAATCCTATATGGAATTGCTCGTGGAAGAGAAAATATATCTGATTGTCTCTCATGTCAGCCCAGCCCATATTGAATTTGAGAAAGAAAAAACAAGAATTCCAAAAGGGAGAGGAAAACAAATCAAGATCAAAAAAAAAGAAACTAGGATTCTTCCGAACTCAACTCACGAATCGAAGTAATTACGTTGTGTTGGTAGTGGAACTCCTTCAAAATTAGAAAAGGAAGGGCGCCCACTACTGATTTGCCAATAACTGCGGCCGGTTCACTTGGTGTTTTACCAGAGGAAGCCTCGCCTACTGTTTTTTTTTTGTAGGCGAGCGAGTTAGAGAAGAGGCTTAGGGATAAGAGAGTGTCGGTGCTCGGTTTTGTCTGAATCTTTGTGGAAGAAGAAGCGGTTCGCCAGCCGCTACATCCAGGGATCCCACAAAATCATTAAACCTGGCGGCTGCTCGGTATCTAACCAAAAAGGGAGGTGATGTTCTTTTTATAAACAGGATGGAGCATGGCTTCCTAAAATCTATTTTATTATGATCCATTTCGCGAAAATATAGGGGCGGCTCCTCCGTTGTGGGTAAACGGGAACCAGCGTTTTAGCGCGAATCTAACCGTTTTCTCCGCAGCACCAGGATAAAGACCTTCTTTTTACCCATAACCTTTCTCTGCAGCATTGGAACCAAGATCGGGCGAGGGTTCGACGACTTAGCCGAGCGTTAGCGAAGCGTCATTCTCATAGCGAGGCGCTTCGAGTTAGCGAAGCTGCGGCTCACGCCATCTGAGGTGGCCCAGCCCAGCATTCATTCGCAAATCCTGTAGTGAAATTGAGACTGCTCGACCAGCAAGAGGATGCGCGTTAGCGCAACGGCTTTCGAATGCTAAAGAGAAGAAGATGATTGAGTCAACGTTGTTGCGCGTCCTATTCTGGCGCATTTCTCTCCTAACCTGTAGAGTGGCCTAATGGTTTAATAAGAACCATACAAAATAGATTTCTTGATCAAAAGCATGCGGGTCGAAAATCACAATATTCCCGGCAAAAACGGATTTGCAAGGAGTTTGCCAAAGACTGCGGCCAGTTCACTTGGTGTTTGACCAGAGGAAGATATTAGAACCAAGACGTGCCGCAGCTGCCTTTCTAAGACCTGGTACAAGTGATGGCCTTGTTGATAAGGGTCGAATGCGTAGTTCATTCGCATGTCTTTCGAAAGAAAAGAAAGGATTTTTTGAGAATGATTATTAGCCTTCTTAGAATATCCGCCCCTCGGACTTCCAGGCAGTTTTTCTTTTGGGCTGCTGTGAAATTAAGTGGTTGACTTGGACAGCAGGTGGGTTAGATTCAAATCTGGTGAGTCATCCAGCATTCTTAAGTTAAGATCAAAGAGTCTGGGCGGAAAAAGGGGCCCGCTTCACCCGGGTCGCCCTTAGTTAAGATCCATAGAAGGATTTGGCGCCGCTCACTAAATTATGTGGTTAATAAAATTTGTAAATCGGTGGTTCCCGTAGGATTACACAGAATCCCATTGGCGAGTTTCAGACAGCTAGGTTATCTATTTCCTGAAAAAATGGGAACTCAAGGATATCAAAGAGTAAAAAAAAAAGATGGAATGCTTTTCTTTTATTTTTTTTTCTGCCTGCTGAATAAAAAAAAGAGTTCCTCCAACGTCGTTGCATAAAAAAGTGTAGTTGTAAAAAACGCTTCCTTAAGCAGATGTTGAAAGAGTCTTTGGCCGAGCTCAAACTCTTTTTAAAAAGCCAAAAGAATAGGAAAAAAGGCTCGAATAAAAAAATCGAATCGGCTCGGACACCAGACCGCTTGTGCCCGCCCATTCTGTCTCCTGTGCTTGAGTCAGCGGAAATGGTTTATGACGAAGAAAAGAAATCATAGCTAGTTACCTCTCCTCCGGGTATCCCAGGGCTCAACCCTGGACAGGCGGTGGAAACTACCAAGCTGGCTAACCCAATAACGAAAGTTTCGTAAGGGGACGTCTGGCCCGAGGAAACCTTTGCATGCCTCCGTTACCTTTTGGGAGGCCTAGAGTAAAGTAAAAAAGACTTATCAGGAGTTTGGGGAAATTCCAATGAAAATTTTTTGTTCATGTGTGTGTTTCTTAAGTTTTAATGCGTGGCGCGATTTACCAATGCCGGGAAGGAGGTCAAGGGCAACCCCTTGAGCGACTGAAGGCGAACCCGGATCCAGAGTTTGATGTAAGCGCGCCAGAAGGTTTTGGAGCGAGCCCATAAGAAAGTCAGGGAGCAATCCCCACCCACTCAGGGCAAAGGAATGGAACTCAGTAGATAGGTCAATGCAAAGATACTTCGGTGAGCTAGTTATCTTCGTGGATTTTGGGTGGGTACCGGCTCAAAAGCAGTGGCCTTGATCGGAAATACGAAAAAGTATGTTAAAAAGTGGATCCCCCCTTATTTTTTGCCAACATCCTCTTAAGATCTGCTATTTTCAAATATGAGAAAAGTGGACGCTGTACTTGTCTGAGAGTGGAAACTAAGATGAAGAGCTTATTCTCAGCTGCTGAAAAAAGAGCTAAGAATATGAGGCTTGCCTTGCCTTCAGAAGTCAGTGGCGATCCTAATGTCGAGCAGGATATTTAAAAGTCGTACCCGACCCGTAGACTTGTGAAAGCAGTAGCATTAAGTAATGGAAAAATAAGTGCTTCGAATCATTGCAATTTGACTCGGACCTGTTCTGAAAAAGTTGAGGTATTTCGAATTGTTTGTTGACACGGACAAAGTAAGGGAAAACCTCCAACTAAACCGGGGAAGCTGAAGCAGAAATGCAATTCTCGGGTGAGGGAAGGGGGAAGCCCCTGGAAGGCTTCGCTCGCTCGCTCAAAAGTGCACAATTTTTTAGGATATTCATCATTCTAACCTACAACTACACCAATCGAGAGGGGCCCGAACCAAACCGAAGAACGTAAACAGAATTCGACCTCTTTTTGCCCATATTTGTAACGAGCTTCAGCCGGGTACAGCACCAGGGAGGAGCCTGACGCCAAGAAAAACGCCATTTTTTCCCTAAATGAAAGAAAAGGTCGAGCTTAAGCCTCCCAACCATTTGCTTACTTTTGCTTGGCTTAGCAAGTCTAGGTGGATTTAAACAATATTGTTCCGTTCTTTTAATAAATAATAAGACCTTTTTTTTTCTTTTGTTCTTACTTGGTGTAGCTTGTTATATGGGTCGTGAGTGGGAACTTAGCTTCCGTCTGGGTATGCGCCCTTGGATTGCCGTTGCACGAATTCCAAATTTCTTTAATGCCGCTAGAGCTAAAGAGCATGCGCGGACAACTTCTGTAAAGAGGAACGACGTTCTTAGGCCCGTTGAGTCAACATAATAGTGGTCTCCTACTTCATATTTCGAATATAGAGGACATTCCCAACAATCCACGAGAATATCATACCCAACTATGACTAAAACTACTTTTTCGGGAAATGGACTGACGAGAACCTTTTCGGCGCCTTACATCGACGATGCTGAAGCAGCTCAAGATAAAACCCCTGTTTAGCCATGGTCTGATTTCGGTAGACTAACTTGGACACGGGATTAGGAAATTAAACCCTTTTCCACCGGCACCTGGACAAGAGGGTACCGAGGAGTATCGGCGACCCTGCACAAAATAGAATTCGAGGTCTCATGAACGAATTTTTTTTCGTTGCCAAAAGCGCTTTCACCTACTTACTAGCTAGGGGCACAAGCCGGGAACCTAACCGGTGAAAGAGCTTCAGCCTGGTGGTCTTACACTCAGACAGAGGATTTGCTTTTGAAAAGCAGGCTTTTTCTAGAGTCTTTTACCAAGCTGTAAGTGAATTAGCAGATTGAAGTGAAGTAGGAAGATTCAAAGTCGGTGCGTTTCCCAGGAAATCCGTGCAGCGGAAGGCTATTCGTGCGTATCTGTGAGTTGCCTATGACTTCTCTTCCAAATATACTCATTCTTATTCTCATTTTCTATCTTCCAACAATCTTCTCTTTCTTATTCCATGGGTGGAGTAAGCGGAAGCCAATCCTTATGAGAATGATAGGAGGGAGGCTAATCCGAGCAGTGGTAAGAGCCATTTGCTGAGAAATCACGTGTCGCAAGAGATTTTGGCGATCGAGGAATATCTTCGAACCTGAAAAAGGAATTTGGATCAAATCAATAGAAGGAAGGATCCCTTAATTGATTTGAATTTCAGGGGGAGGACGCGAATAAAAAAGGTTATGAGGATTATAAAAATTGAGGTGGAGGGATAATTTTTCACTAAGGATCGAGTAGAGGAAGACGTCAGTCTTTCCGTAGCGGCGACTGGAATGGATCTGAATGAGGCAGTTATGGGAACTCATTTCCCTAATTCTTCTAGTTTCTTTAATAGGTGGCTTATAACCTCTCCCTAATCGAGTAATGGGCTTTGTTTTTATTTCGTTCACGTTGACTCTTGTCAGTCTCAAGCCTGAGTTCAGGTACAAGATACTATCATTACCGCCTGGACAATTAGACAGCCAACCCGTCAGAGCACCGCCCTGTCAAGGCGGAAGCTGCGGGTTCCACTATTGCTCTCGCGTAAAGCCTTTTTTTTACGCGACAGGAAAAAGTGATTGTGTCTGTAAGGAAAATGGCCCTAGGCCATAGTTTGTGATTTTGGCGATTGAATGACAACATAACAAATGGGACTAACAATTTGTCTAGATGATATTCGTAGATGTTTCTAGGTCCCAAGGATACTTTGGAAGCCATCCATTTCACGTAGAAAAGTGTCCCAAAAGATGGCAATGAAGATAGAAGAAAAGACCCGCGAAGAAGCAATGAAGAATTGCAAAACGCAGAGGCACCGACTGAACCGATGGCGGCCCGTCGAATTAGTCGATGGTCCATCGAATTAGTCGATGGTGACTGTGTGTTCGTCTCTGGTGGGCACCGACTGAATCGATGGTGTGTCCGTCGAATTAGTCGATGGTCCATTGAATTAGTCGATGGTGACTGAAGACCGGCATGCGTTCGTCTCTGGTGGGCGACGACTATTTCGACGGGGTGACCGTCGAATTAGTCGATGGTGCAAGTAGCCGTTGGAGTTCAAAGATTCAAAGAAAAAAGGGGGCGACGACTAAATCGATGGTCCTTCATTTGCACCCATCGAATTAGTCGACGGTACGCAAAAAACTGGCAACGACTAGTTTCTTTGGTTGGGGCTATAAATAAAAGGTGGCCTGGCCATTTGAAGTGTGCTTGAGCTGGGAGAAGAATTTGGCAAGTGTTCTACACATTCTTAAGTGCTCAATCCACCAAAGTGCTAAATAGAAGATCTACGTGATTAGCAAAGTGCTTAGTGCTAGTCTAGACCCATTTAGCGCATCTCTTAGGTGTTTAGCCTAGAGTTTAGCGAGGTTTGCATACCTCTTTGCTTACCGGTGCTTGCACGCACCAAGTGTTGTAATCCGGGGCTTGTAGTCTTGCGAGACCTTCCAACCGAGTTTGTGGAGAGGCCGCCAGTGCTTGTGCAAGGGAGAAGAGGCCCTTTGCGTTTCGCCGAAGCTCTACCAAGTGGAGGCGGCGAGGAGCATCCGGGGAGGGACGAGCGGAGACCCACTTGCGCGTGGGGAAGTCCCGTGGTCACCCACGGAGTTACTCGACCGGGGAGTTTATGCCCTTGCGCGGGCATTCCCTTTGAGAGGGGCTCCAACAACGAGGATTAGTGGAAAGCTCGTGAGCTTTCCGATACCTCGGTAAAAATCACCGTGTCGGGAGTTTGCTCTTCTCTACCCTTTACCTTCCGTATTTCATACTCGCACTACTTTCCGCATTTACCTTTCCTAGACTTGCCATGCTAGTATAGGATTGGACCTAGTGTGCAAAACTTTGTAGCGGTAGAGACAGCAACACATAGAGAAAACCTAGAGCACATTTAGATAGAAATTAAAATAGGTTTTCATATGTGCAATTGGAGCCTTAGTTTTTAGAGACACCTAATTCACCCCCGCCCCCCTCTTAGGGTGTCACGGTCCCTTCAGTGTCTTACCAAGGACTGAGTTCCCACTTGTGGTGAAAAAAAAGTATACCATCCCATCCCACCCGGCCTCCCCCGGGGGGGGGGGGGTTAAGGTTCCTCTTGGAGACTGCCAGTCTACAAGAAGCTATTTTTATTCTTTTTTGAACCCCAACCAAAGTTGATTCGAAGTTCCTTCAATTATCCTTTTTTTTAAGTTCTTTTCGTAAAGTTCTAGTGACAGCATTCCTACTTTTATTATCACTTCCGGTACTGGCAGGGGCAATTACAATGTTATTAACCGATCGAAACTTTAATACAACCTTTTTTGATCACCACTTAGAGGCGCTTTGGGCATCAAGGGCGTCCTGGTTGTGGGCTACTGTTTCTAAAAAGAAAAAGGACTCTCTCTCATTCTCCCGCAGACCCTGATAAGCTGCCTGGAGAATGGAGAAATTTGACGGGGGCCCGCACAAGCGGTGGGTTCTTATGGCACTTCCTAAGCTATTCAATTTCCATGGATCAAGAGTAGCTCAGAGCTGCTGGTATCAACTTCTTAGTACCTCTCAGCTCTCAACTTTGCCAATGTATTGTAGACTCGATCAGCTTTGGTTCCTAATGCATCCAGTCCTACAATTGTATGTGTTTCAATCTACTATTATTGATGTTGAAGGCATCGTCTACAATCGCAATAGCTTCAAGCACTGCATAACCTTCATATATCATGATTTGAGTTTCCCTTCATTTTGATGTACTCCTTCCATCCATAAATATATAGAATATTGTTTATGACAAGCTAATTAGTAAAAAAGTAAACTAATTTGCTTGTCCTAAACATTACATGTTGAAGGAAATGGAGATAGTATCAATTATTGTAGTGCATACCCCCATGTTATTGTCACGACCTACACCTCCCATGTTTAAAGGGAATTTGGTGGTGTTATGGTGCATGCAATAAATGCTAACTCCCATCTTTTTAATGAATTACCCACCTCAGCCATCGTAAAAATAGTCTAAAGTAATCCCTTATATCTATATACTTATTATTTATCAATGACGTCTTGAAAAAAACATAATGTAAGACCCCTATTATTCATGCAAATTAGCAATCTATGCCATTACAAAACAAAAGTTAAAATAACCACCTAAACTTGCATGTAAATGCCACAATCTTTCAACCATTGAACATAGCAAGCTTGGTCACTGGTCGACACTGCACCTCCTTGGCTGAGTAGTGGAAGAAAGGCTGTAAAAAAATCCCAAACAGCACAATAAGGGATTTAATTCCTTTGTCATTCTCGGAGCATGGATTCTCTGGAAGCACAGAAAAGCATGCGTGTTTGATGAATCTGCTCCCAATTTATAGTCCGTGCTTTCATAGACGAACTACATGTTTGCCAGGTTGCGGGTGCGAAGGGCCTCGCTGATCTTGGTGTTGGCCGAGGGATTCAGTAATGAGTCCTAAACTTGCTTGGGTCAGGTCTCTCCATAGTGGTTATATGTAATAGTTAGTAAGAGTGTCTATTTTTTACCAACCCCATTCTGGTCCAAGGTGGGTTTGGTCTTTTGTATTTGGACTATTTCTTCTTCTTAATACAAAGATACGCAGCTCTCCTACGTGGTCGAGAAAAAAATAAATGCCCTACTTAATATCATTATTCCAAATTAAAGTAACCCTACATCTGAATTTAAATTTTATGAATACAAAAACCCAAAGTAGACAAATATAAGATTCTAAACTACTAATGCTATCATTGTCAAAATATGTGTTTAGGGAAAAGTCTGGTTTTCTGCCTCCAACTATAGCAAAACTCCGATTTTCAACCCATAACTGCAAAACCAGATAAAAAAGCCCATCCAACTATCAAAACCGTGCAAATTTAGCCCTTTGAGTGGTTTCAAAGGCGGTTTTATATTTTCAAAACTTATTGAAAAAATAATTTAATCTAAAAAATTCATAACTAATTCATTTTAAGTAAAAAAAGATATGAATCTTTTACTAACTATTTTCTAAAAATATAAACTATATGTTCGTACACCATTTGAAGTTATTTTCATTTTTTTATTTCTATTCCTATTTTTTAGAAAATAGTAAAACACTTTCAACATAAACAAATAATACACGAATAACTTTACATGATGTAACAATAGGTATTTTGCATTTTTAGAAACCTTTTGACATTGGTTATGATTTTTTAGTTTAAAAAAAATTATTTTATTTTTTATAAAATGGAAAACCACCTTTGAAACCACTCAAAGGTCTAAATTTGCACGGTTTTGATAGTTGGGGCCTTTTCTGCCCGGTTTTGTGGTTACAGGTTGAAAATCGTACTTTTCCTGTAGTTGAAGCCTTGAAGGGTGTAAATCAAACTTTTCTCTATTTTTTATGTCATTGTTTATCCATTATGTTATAGTGAATTCCTATTATACAAAATTACTCTATTTTAGCTCTCAACATAGGAATAGGGGTTCATAAAAGTTATAAATGCTAACTTAAAATATAATGCCTAATGTGTGTCACCATGTATGAATAAAGTGACAAATAAAAAATTCTGTTCATGATGCCTTTAGTAGGCATCCATAGTTTGGCCGATTGGTGCAGGTCGTTATATTAACTTTGTGGGAGGTGAATAACGTGTCTACCATCTTATACCCTCGTCCAGCCATGTTGCTCTAACCATTGTACCGGCTTGTCAAAGCTGCCATTCTACTCTTAATATGCACACAGTATGCCCAAGAGGTCTTAGACCGAGACTGATCCCGAGGCATTTCTTTATCCCAAGACTGATCGCTAGCCGCTAGGCATCTCATGTCGAATTCCTTCATCCAGACCAGCGCCTTCACGAGGGATTTTTGTGGTATGGGGACCATATCCTCCTCCAAGGCCTATGCCAACCTACACATCTAGCGGGGTCCAGAAAAAGTTCATCCAAATTGATTGGTGGACCTGCCATGTTCCATACAGGGAAGTCCACATTAATTCTCGGCTGCAGTGGCTGCCTCAACGAAGGCGTATAAACATAGGAGGGGAAGCCAGTGGATCGTGAAATGGTTTTATCAGGATGTGGAAATGATCAATCCCAATGACTATACAGTCCACATATTCCATACAAGAGAAGAGGCACTGGTGGCATGCATTGCTCATCAGTTCGGTTTGTGTGATCTGGTAGAGGAATTGATCATTGTCCCCATCTATACTTCAGTATGCGCGATATGGCCAAGGCCAATGTGAACTGTTGTTTTGAGGTCTTTTACAGCACACAATACTACTAAACAGTAGTATATGGTATAAATTAGATCGGACCGCTGATTGATTAAGAGTAAATTAGTATTTTTCACTCCATCTAATTTAATTTGGGCTGATTCCCCACGGGCCCCTGCTCCCCACGGCCCATGGTGGCACAGCCCTGCAGAGGCCGACGGCGGCGTCATGCCCTCCACGACGAGCGCCGCATCCTTGCTCTCGACATCGGCGCCCCTGTTTTCAACCACCCCCCGCGTGTACTCTCCAGACATTGGAGCAATGGAGCCCCTGCTCTCCCCCACCACGGCATCCCTGGCCTCCTCTCCGCTGTGATTTCAGGCCGCCACACATCTCTCCTCTCCTCTTACGTGCCAGACAACGAGTGACATAGCCTAGCCGAGGGGGTCGTCGCGACTGCCTGCACTCAGCACGGTAGGCCTTCAGCTCAAGACTGTCATTTTGTGCATGGCTAGATCAGAAAAAAATATTTTTTCCTGTGTATATTGCAAATATTAGTAATTTTATGAAGCACATTTTGGGTATTCTTATTCCTCTATTATATGGAGTTAAGTTATGGACATTGCAAGTAGTCTTTATATGAAAATAGCAAATGATTATGACTTGGAAGAGCTGGCTAACCTTGAACCGTGCACATTTCGTTTAGTTCCAACTGCCAACTGTGCTCAATGTCAGTCTTATTTTGTCTAGCAAGTTGAACTGTCAATGTAAAGAATTAATAGTAGGAGGCTCCCCTTATTTATTGAATACTAACGCAGGTGCCAGAACTGGCATGTATAGTTCTGATGTAGAGGCTATGTGAAATGGTGTTCATGATTAAAATTGTGTTTTACATGCCTCTTGTTTGCTCTATTTCTTAAAAAAAACAGATATCAGGTCGAAACGCTTCCAGGCTGCACCCACCAGGAACACTGCATTTTTTTTAATTATTGCAGTTTCTGCACCAGGCTCCAAGTACCATGAGCGGGATCATGAACTCAATTGCATACTGCCTCTGCACCGGACCGTGAATGGCTGTTCATTTGTGCCTGGAAGCATCTGTCCTAGCTCTACCTGTTGACTCTTTCTTAATGTGGTGTTAGTGCTCTGAGTGTTCCTCTAAGTGCACATGATCTGACATTTACACTTTTCGTCGAAGTGCTCTGAGTTAACTGCTTACTCTTTCTTAGTCTTTTAAACACTTGTACTGATGCTGTAAGATTGTGTTTTTAATCCTGCCATGAGATGAAAGAAGCTGTGATTTTTGTTGTTATATTGGATCTTGTCAGCTGGGGCGCATGGCTTTGTTTTCTGATAGAGATCATCAGCTGTATGTAATGAGATGGAGTGGACCAGAATTTATAGTCTGCCTTAACCAGCATAGCTTATAAGTTGTAGCTAAGTTGCTATTTTTCTTATTTAAAATCCAAATGCTTCGATCCTGCCCTGAGAGTTGTCATTTGTAAGCTTTAAACTCACCAACTCAAGAACATAGTCAGGAATATGGCACTGTGAATTTGCAGCTTCTGTGTACATACACCTCAGTAATGGGCTTAGTGGCCCCTAAGGCCCTAACAACTAGACCATGAGTACACGACTATTGTGGAGAAATGACCGGCTAAAAAACTACCCTGAAAACTAGATCCTAGCAACCTGCTAAAAACCTTGACTAGTTCAGCCGTCCACAATATGTACAACAGAAACTCCGAACCTAATGAATGAAGCAAAGGACTGGCACTGCTACTAACTGATACTGAATATTTGGATTGGATTGGACAGGGAGTACTGACATGGCTAATGTTTTGTAACCTAAAATCCAAATCTGAAACAACTCAAAAGTTTTATAAAAACTAAATGATGCACCAAGTCGATTCCTCATCAGCATCCCCCTTATTCATGAGTGCTTTTTCTGCTTCTTTAACATGCTTTTACTGCAATAAAAGATGAGTGGAAGCCATCATATTTGCATACAACATGATTGTACTATCTTGCAGCCACATTGAAACTTCACTGAGACCTATACGCAGGAAGACAATGAAAAATAGATCTAATTATATGTGTTACCTCTTTTTCATGAATACTTTATCATAACTATTGTAAGCTATATCACTATATGACATGTGTCCCATTTTAAACAACAATTAAGCCACCATTCGTATTGATATTCCCGGCATACTTTTGGCCACAGTACTGCCTCCATTACGGTTTTATGCAGGGATATTCTTCAAAGTTGTTGCTGATCTAGAACAAGATAAAGCAATACAAGTCACTAGATTCATTACTGAACAACCAACTAGGCTGATTAGGGACTCCGCCTAGGCACACCGCTCGCTCAGATGGTGCCAAATCTGACGGCCGCCTGGATGCGCCGCACGGTCGTGGCCGGTAACGGAAGGGAATCAGCCGTCGTCGGAGAAGGAGACACGACAGAAGAAGACTGGACTCCAAGCGAAATGTCCTGATTCCTAATCTCTAATGTAAACATAAAAAATATTAACTTTAATCTAAACATACATTATAGTGTCAAATTATTTAATATAACATAAAATGATTTACTATATTACCCTTATACCACTCATACTACTCTCACGTACTACTTGTATCACTAGGACCATTTTTAATAGTATACAATTAATCTCAACCGTCCGATGTTTACATACTAGTCCTTTTTTGCCACTAGTATACGGTAGTATTGTGCGCTGTAAAAGAGCTCGTTGTTTTTACATATTACCCTCTTCTCCTTTTACATTCCTGGACCTATATACTTCCTATTTAGTGCGAAAATCTTTATGCTTTCTTTAACAACCATAAGAATCATGCTATTATATTCTGCTAAAACTTGCACTTTATTTGTTATTGTTATGGACCCTGTTTTTCTATCGCGCTATATATTTCAACCAGATTAAAATGGGTGTGCCCTCCACTTGGCTTATTAGACTCATCACTGAACATTATGTGCAATTCAATTTGCCATGTATTTTAAACACACTTATGACCCTAGCTTTCATTCTTTTCGTCCTATCAAGGATACATGACGTTTTATTAGTCTGCTCCATATATAATCTAGATGGACCAATGCTTCCTTATTGAGCATCTAAGTAGTTCAAACAATCATAAGTGGATTCAGGAATGAAAGCTCGATGACAAAGAGAACCGGGTTGCTTTAATAGAATGGAATCCTATTTAATATTAGCAATTCACATATAATATTAATTAACGATCATCTCGCTTCCTTCCTCTGTGTGCAAAACGAAGCTGCCTTCATATTTCAATTTTGGTACGAAAAATAGCACGAAGATACACTTAAAGATAATCAAATGGCGCTGCCCAAAGCCTCGGCTTAAACTACTCTGCATCCATATGATTATTTATTGTATTTCTTGAGAAATTGATCATGGACACTTTGCTGGCAGAACCAAAACTTCAGTAAACTTGACACAAGAAAACCCATGCCAGTTTCTCGTCAAAACCATACCTTGTTGGTGCAATGGACTTAAGTCTCACAAACGTATATATATAGCTTGAATCGAACGACACATATGCTTACTGCACATCGTGAGACAATGGTGCACGCCGCAAGATATTGGCTTGTATACTTAGTGAACTTGTCATGTTAGAGCAGTAGTCGGGCTCGCAACCATTACCTTGGCAAGCTAAGGCAGCCCGATAACAAATGAGATACCCTGGTTATTTGAATCCAAAGGACATTACGTGCTGGTCCAGGTCGATGTAGATGGCAAATCATCATGTACACCTGGCCCTGAATTGGATCACCATATCGTGTAAACAACTGACGAGACATGTATGTATCCGCTAGGTGCCAAATCAGGAACTGAAAATGGAACAGCATCCGGTGAGATGATGGACAAAGCCCTGGTCCTTGTAAGTTGTAACGTCCTTGCCTGTAGGTGGCTCTCTAAATCTTAAGGTGGATGGAAGCGTCTATCATTGCGCAAGACAATGCAAGTTCGACTTCTATAATCGAAGATGACATATTCGTAATGATGGATCAACAAGCATGAGCTCAAACCTGTCCCCATAGACTGGGGTTGAGGATTCCATTAGTAGAGCATTGCTTCCTGATGCCTCTGAGTCCCACTAGAAAATAACTCATAGCTACCTAGTACACATTGCCATTGCAGATATTATATGTCATGGCAGCTTCGAATGGCCAATACGACATGATACCCCTTACTCCTTTTATATTCATGGACTCTGTACTTCCTATTTATATTCATGTTATTTCTGTAACAACCATAAAGGCTAGTTTTAGTGGGTAGGATCATAATAATTAATTAGGTTCAATGTAGAATGGTTTGGCTTACATGGCAAGAAAATAAATAGGGGAGAGAGGAAAGTTGTATCTTGTGGAAGATAGAACTATGACATGCATGGTATCTTATGTTGTGGCACAAAATTCAACAACATGAGTTCACGCTCATAGACACATCCTCACAACAATAAATCGTCTTGGATATTGAAATATCATACTACCCATTATTCACAATGTTTCTTTCTAGTAGTAACATATTTTGCAACACATGTGACATTCTTATAAATTGGAGTATATATGATACTATGAAGTGAAATTAGCCTAAGAATCACATTATTATATTCTGTTAAAACTTGCATTTTGTTAGTGTTATGGACCCTATTTTCCTATATCGTGCTATTTCTACCAGAGTAAAATGTGTTGTGCCCTCGACTTGGCTTATTAGGCCCATTACTGAACATTATATTATGTGTCATTCAATCCGCTATGCCATATTTTACCAACACCAATCACCCTAGTTCTCATTCTTTTCTACTGTCAAAGATATGTGACGTTTTATTAGTCACCTCTATTGGACTGATTGATGCTTCCTTATTGAGTGTCTAATAAGCAGTTCAAACTATTAATGGATCCATATTTTAATGTTGGTATGATCAAAAGGACTGCTTGCATGAAGATACACTCCTGGCTAATCGAATGGCGTTGGCAAACAAGACAGCCCTCAGTATAAGGGAGAAAAAAAAACAGAAAAAGAAGAAGGAAAAAATAGAGGGTGATAGGTGGATCACACGACGGATGGGTGGTCGAGCCACCTAAAGGTGTTAATGTGTCATCCAATTCTTTTCTCTTAACTCTCCAACCAAACAAAAATTAAAGCGGGGTTGGTCTCATCCTCATCCAAACACGTGATGGTTCAACTTCAACCCAACTCTTAAAACTGGCTTGGAGCCAACCCAACCCACATGGTCCCATAACCAAACACATGTGTGCAATCCTAGAACAGCTTTGCCTCTTTGATCCACATATCCCGGCAGCCAACTGCATCCTGAAATGTGTTTCATGGTAAAGCAACGGTTCGGTTCTATCTCCGATGAGGATTAATTCTCAAAAAATTGCATGTATCAGACGCACATGCGCCATCAGCCCATGGACCGCGACCGACAGATCCATGACAAAGAATTGCTTTACGATGCTTCCCAATCCTACAGGACTCACTACAGAAACACTACTATCGCACATTGTAAGTAATGGCCCCTTCGAACAAAACATATCCATGACTCGTTTTTTCCTCCAGCCCCAGGTCCTGTAGTCAATTTGTTTCACCATTCTCAGGCCCGGTAGTCAATGTGTAATTGCCCGCTTCTCCTTTTCTAGTTCCTACATATGTACTCTCTATTTAAAGAGATGCCATCAGGTTTAGCTCACCAAATATGAAAATGGCATTACATCCTATTAAAGACTACGCAGTCACGACATAGTGCTCTTATCCATCCTGCTATATGTCACACCGTCCTAGCTATTTCTATCAAAGAAAATTGTGGTAGCACACTTTGCTAGAGCCTAGACTTGCACGTTGATCTTAAATTATGGTGGCTCACTTTGCTAGACCTCAGAATTGCGCGTTAATCTTTATGTAAAACTAGTAAACATGGCCATGCGTTGCTACGGGCCTTGGCAAATATGCATGCCTTTTTTTCCTATTTTGGTTACAATATTGAGACATTTATCAATATGTTAAAAAAATTATTTAATCATGTTTTTTTAATTAGTTCAGTCTTTATGTCTACTCCATAGCAAAACCAAAGCCCAACCTAGCTTGATTCGCACTTGCTGGCAGTGTGCTTTAGCATAACTCAGTTGTATGGGTGAAGGGTGGTCACGGCAAGTGAAGACGGCACTATGAGTGAGTGGCCCTACGGTGATCTTAACGATAGTGTGCTAACCTCTCTCAACGATGAGCTGAGTGGTCCTACGGTTAGAACATCTTTTTTAGAGTTATTTACTGAACAGTTAAATGTAACCATTTAATTAATATTGTTAGAAAAAACAATAGCAAAATGACACGAGACATGTTTAGCGATAAAGATTAGCTGGTGATGACCATATTTTTAGGGGAATCATTGTCATTGGTAAGCCAAGTCGGTTCAAGGGATCAAATAAGGAAATTCTATAGTTAAATCATAAAAGGATAGCTATGTAATTTCTTAATGAGCCGAGCTATACTTTAGCTCGTCAACTATAATGAGATGGCCATGAGCCGGCTCATGAGCTAAACGAGCTGATCAAACGCAGCAGCGACGAGATCTCAGCCCAAATCTTACTGTCAATCAATCTATTACATGATCTCAGTCCACCATAACGATTGTCCCACAGCTCCACGCCCAGACTGATCCATTGCATCTGTCACTAACTCACTATGTCTGCCCTCTGCAGGTCGGCCGTGCGCGGCAGCCACTTTGAGCTCGCCCCTCGCGTAGCGCCGCCGCTCCCTGCTCGCCCCTCACGTCGCAGCTCCCTTGCCATCGAGTCAAACAGGGAGGAGGCAGCAACTTGATGCTGAGCTTCCCCCGGCTATGAGGCTCGTGAGATCGTCCCAGTGCTGCGTCCACTCTAAAATAAATGAGAACGGGGGAGTACTTGGCATAAATTAACAATGGTTTCTTCTAGCTTCCAGTCTTCCTTTAAACATAGGAGAGAGTAGGTCGCCCTGGCAAAATGCCAGATGGGAATGCGTGCAACAATAATGATACATTAAAAGTGGAAACAATAATATGGGCAATGTTTGAAGCTATTGCTATCCCAAACGATGCTGTCAATAGCAGTGTATATATATACATGGCAAACAGTGAAACACATACACAGTAAGCTGGGAGGTATATGGAACCAATGCAATCGATCTGCAATACGGGGCAAAAGTTGAGATGAACAAATGGGTTGGTACCTACAGCTCTACTCAGCTCTGTACAAATCTTGATCGACGGGCATAGTGTGAGAAGAGTACAAAAGAACAGGGTCGTGTCCACCATGTAGGCTGTGTTTAGTTGATGAAGGGAAAAGATCTTTTGTTTCTGGGATGCGTGTTATGTGAGGGGGATGAATAGGAAAGGTGAAAAAGGAATTTTTAGGGATGCGTGTTCTGTGAGGGGAATGAATAGTAAGTGCAAAAGATCTTTTGCATCTAAACACAACCGTAATTAATCCCTTACTGCTGCCTACTCTGTCAGGCATATGGCACGCGTACTGAACACCTGACCTCTGCGACGCCTGTCAGCTGTTTATAAGGCCTCCTCCTTTGCCCAGCGACGTCGCTGGCCAAAGGAGACGTCCCTGGCCAAAGGAGTATTTTAATGAATGAATACTTGGCCGTGTTTAGTTACTAAAAGTACTTTTTAGTTCCGATTTATCTCCCTCACAGAACACGCATCTCCAAAAATTTCTTTTTCCCCTTTCCTATTCATCCTCCTCACATAACACCTAGAAAAAAAAGTATTTTTCCCCACCACAACTAAACACGGAGCGCGACAGTTCTCGCTGGGCGATAACACTCATCCCCTCACATTCACATGTCCCGAGGCATTGCTTTTGCTTCTCTCTCCTCTAGGACGATATCGCTGGTGCTAGCTGCAACCTTTGGAGAAGGCCTAACATGCTCAGATCTCCAACTAGGATGCAACGAAAAGACAAATAGAAAGATACTGGAAAAGAAATCTAGAACCAGCCCGTAAAGCAATGATGCTCCAGCAGCCAATACATGGGTTGTATTGATTTTTTCAGCCAATACGTCTACGGGTATTATACCCACAGTTAGCCAATAACCAAGTTTATATAAAAAAAAATTAGCACCATACCTGTGTGTTGCCACACGGTAAAAAGAAACAAATTATATTACTTTGCCTTAAGCAATTTTTCGTTGTGCTTTCCGAAGAGCAA
This sequence comes from Digitaria exilis, assembly GCA_015342445.1. Classification (NCBI taxonomy): domain Eukaryota; kingdom Viridiplantae; phylum Streptophyta; class Magnoliopsida; order Poales; family Poaceae; genus Digitaria; species Digitaria exilis. The sequence continues at coordinate 1,572,914 of JACEFO010001746.1, read as the reverse complement.
AACATACGATCTTCTGCAGTCCTCTGATCATCCACTTCTGAGGTCTGAGATCAACCTTTTCTATCTCTGGATCAGTTCCTGCTGGAAGAAAATGTGAAGGTTTAGGTCTAAATAAACGTATTAGCGCAGCAAATGTTTTCCTGGCAGTGCCAAACAGGCTCGTTCCTTCGTAGAGAGGATGTTTGTTTAGCACAACTGAATAACATCTTCAAAGCAAATTTCACTGAGCATATTTTTTTTCCATTTTTCATCATGCATCAATGATTGCTTCCCGATTCCAGGATATGCATGAGCGATTGGACTGAAGCAGAAATGTACGAATTGCTGGCACTGAATTATTCATCTTGATCAGTGGCGGACTCAGCGCCCGGCGAGCCTAGGCTCCCGGCTGGACAGCAACTGCATGCTTGTGTCCCTGTTGTCTGCACTTGGCTGGAAAAAATTGTTGCGTCTTGCCTTCAGACTTCAGTGATACGAGCACCAGCCAACCATGAAAAAAACAAAGCAGCTGCAAGAGAGAGATATAACTTGCATGCTTAGATATGATAATATGGATAATTTTTTATTCATCTAGTTAGTGTTTAGCTTGTTCGTGCATGGAATAATTAGTACTCACTTCGTTTCAAATTATTAGTCATCCTAACTTTTTACCAGATTCATTGAAGATGATATGAATGTAGACAATGCAAGCATATGTCTAGGTTCATAGAAGATGACATAAATTTAGACACTTCAAATGACATCCAGAATGACTAATATTTTCGAACGAATGGAGTAGAAAATATTAGTTTGACATATTTCTTTGTCTGGGTTGTGTACCTTAAATACCAATAGAGAGAAACAAGTAGTCTACATGTGTGTATAACTTATACATTAGAGAGTAGATAGTGAAAGACGAGGCCACCAGGGTGATTAGTAGGATTGAAATGGTAGTAGGATTTGTCCTAATTGTTCACCAATGATCATAAACTTCTGACGCTAGAGTGAAACTTCGCTCAGGCTCCATTCGATCTTTGCGCCCGCCACTGCCGACTAGTTACATGGGTCAGTGGCCGAAAAAGGGTGACGCAACACCTGGATAGATTCTGAACGTCAATTTGTTCAACAATATTAGTTGACTGAGGATGAATTTTTGTACGAGCTCGTTCGTCCCCTTCCAATCAGTACCGGTTGCTTACCAACCGGTACTAAGACCAATTTAGTACCGGCTGGTAAGCATAGTACCCCCCAAGGATCATTTAGTACCGGCTGGTAACACCAACCGGTACAGAAGGGTGGCATTTAGTACCGGTTGGTGTTACGAGCCGGTACTAAATGGTCCAGGGGTTTCCCGAGCCACCTTTTGCATTCAGTACCGGTTGGTAACACCGGTACAGAATGGACCACCCAGGGTTACTTTAAAAGGATAACATCCTTCTCTCAACTAGAAGTGCTCTATAGGTGGGGTGGTTAAGGAGGTATCGCGCGAGGGGGGAGGTCGTGAGTTCGAGTCCCACGGACCGCGCACGCGCATTTACGCGTGAAAAGTTCGAGTCCTCCGGCGAGTTTAAAAATTTTTTTTCAATTTTTTTAGGCCCAAAATCATTCGGTACCGGTTGGTATTACCAACCGGTACCGATGGGTGTGCCCATCAGTACCGGATTGCCAGTACCGGTTGCATAACCGGCACCGATGGTGCCTAGCAACCGGTACTGGGAGGCCTTTTTGTAGCAGTGGAGACCAATGCCATTGCAAAGTACATCTTCTAAAGTTTTGCATCCATATAAAAAACACACAAAACAGAGTCTGTATGCGAGCTAGGTGTCAATTTTAGTGCTGCATATATATTTCTGGAATCCAAGGTGTACTCAATCTTAGATGTCCTGTCTGATTTTCATCAATCATCACCTCTAACCTTGTTCTCAACTCCTTCATGTTTCCCTTCGTCGTTCCTAAGCACAATAAATTATTAGGTAGCACAACTCTCAAAATCATAAAATAAAGTATACTTAGGAACAAGCTCACCGCTGATTCAATTCTCATGATTGAGTTCTAGTGATCCGACCTTGAGCTGTTGTGCGTATCCAAGTGAGTCATGTCACCACATAAAAAAAATAAACTATTTCTTTTCCTAAACAAATATTTAAGACTTGAAGGAGGATTTATTTTATTAATGAAAACAATTAGCAATCTATCTACATGAAGATCATGCCATCTCCTATGGCTGCCAAAGCACACAGTTCTGACTTTCATCACAATTCACAGTAATGCACAAGAACCAACACACTCTAGAGGGTTATCTTGTAGACCGATTCATTCCCGCTGCATTGAATCCGATATCTGCACAGTGCTATGAATCGATTCGATAAAATGAACCGGTGTAAAGAAATAAAATAACATTTCTATACGGGAAAGGACAGGGGAACAGAGCTTTCCATCGCCCAGCTTCTGGGTAATGAGAGAAAATAAATGTTTTTTAATTATGTGGAAACAGATGATGCACCGCTTACCAGTAGAGGACAGGGACTCGTCTGTCTACGTGTCCGTTTTTTTTTTACTTGAGCCGGATCACCAGTGCGGATGCTCTTAGGTGGTGCTAGGAGGTGAGAGAAAGGAATCTAGCAGGTGCAATACACAGAAGCCAAACCTGCAAGGGATGCTAGCCTAGCACCTGTTTCCTATCTGAGCACCCGGTGCGAAGTGATAAAAAAGCTGCTGCTGCAGAGTGGTACAGAAAAAGCATGCATGTAGGCATGGTGATTGGGGAAAATGGTTTAAGGAAGCAGTATTGAATTCTCGATGTGTCCACATAAGCACCACACACAAGCACACAACGTTGGAGCATTTTTTGTTGAAATGAAAATCTATGACGTAGAATCCTTTTCACCAGGGCCTTTGGAGAAGAATAAGCACTAAAATTGCCCTTATGGGACAACCAAAACCTCATAGTGGCCGGAGCATGCACTGTGTTACCCGCATGTGCGGTGATCCATCACTGGAGAGGTTAGGTTGCCGTTGATCAAGACGTATCAACAACAACAGGTGCCACGAGACCAAAACCGCCATGATATCAAAGGATCGAGCATTGCTTTACGATGCCTCCAAGTCCTACACATTCCTACTAAAGGATATATTTCTTCACTGCTACCCACGAGAATTACAAACTATCACAGATAGCGCAAATCGTGGCAGCTCCAAATATACACACCACATTCCTATCTTTGTTTTTCGAGTATTAGATGACCCATGCGAATTATTGTTTCACTTATTTCCCTTTTCTCCTTTCCTGTTTTCTGAGCCTGAACTCCCTATATATAAAGAGAAATATGCCATGCATGTTTGGTGCAACAACCACAAGAATCACATTAGAACCTATTAAAGCTTATGGCCTGACACATCGTCCTACTTCTACCGAAGTAAAATGTGGTGAGCCACTTGGGTGTATAGAGCTTAGGATTTCTGAACAGATATGCATAATAATCCAGGCCCTGTTTAGATTGGTTCAATTTTCTATTCATTCACACTTTCATTCAATTGAAAACCGTGATCGTCCCTCTCACAGACTTTTGTGTACAGTAAAGGTTTGCTACAGTGAAGTTTTGCAAGCTTTCGCTATCTACTATGTATTTTACAGTTCTCTTCCAATATCTAAACACCTAGGAAAAATAAAAATATTAACATCTAAAACCACAAGTATATATATCGATCCTTGAAGAGCGTCTACTCTGTTTATGCTTTACAAAAAATTTAATTTCACATGCCAACTAAAACTTTTGAAACTGAACCTCGTCAAACAAGATTGTTGCTTCTTAATTCTCATCCGTAGGATGTACGGCGCCCATGCTCTGTCTCCTCTAGGCTGCCAACGCAGGTGATGACCCTTGTCTTCCCATGTCAATGTCGAAATGGTTTCCATTTTGGTACGACAGACAATGCATGTTGGGGTGGTGATTCGGGATGTCGGACAGATGCTGCCACAAGACAAGACATATGGCAACAAAGATTGGAATTTCCACCCACACCATGCACTTGAGGTCAGGCAATACATGCCATCCTAAGAATGCGCATCAGACAATTGAATATGCTCTACGTCGAGAGGCACCTCTGCTCTATCTACTAAGCTTACATTTGCCAGGTCCTACTTCTACAATGGTTGGAAGAATGTGGGGGCAGCAGTGGCTTGGAGTTCTATCGCTGAAGATCGTAGATTCATGCCAATCAGGATGTATCGTCACTGGCTAGAGCATTGCTTCACGATGCCTCCCACTCTTATTAAAGGCTCACTAGGTAAAGCTATATGTCTATATCGCACACATGGGAGGTCGGCATTATGCAGCTCCAAAAAAACACAGCATGTTCCTATCTCCATTTTTCTACCACAGATCAAGTCCTGTTTTATGGACCTTTATTCCATATTTAAATAAAAACCATAGCATGTTGGGTGCAATAACCACAAGATCACTTTACGTACATCCTATTAAAAGCTTATGTATTACTACATGATACCTGCAGCCATTGCGTCACCCATTTTAGAAGGTCAGAAGCAATTGAGCAACTGTGAAACCAGAGCATTCTACTTCCTCTAGTCAGAAATAGAATTCCATTAGGGCATCAACATGTTCCGCAATATGAAGCATGCTTTTGTTAGCAATGTTGATTGAAATACATTGTCTTAATATAATTTTGATCATTGTTCTCTCCTACATGGCCGTCCAGCCCATTTACATGTTGTCTACACCAGTACACCACTACACAGTCACTAGCCATGTCCATTTAATCAGTCATTTACCCTATTTAATAGCTGTCTGAATCATTTGAATGGCTGTTTAACCCAAACAAAGAGTTAAACGATAGGTGAGACCGACTGTCTAGCATTTAGGCAAACACTTATTTTGGTAACTATTCTAGTGAACCGATAAATGTAATCTCATTGTCAAGCAATCAATACAAAATTTTAGATGATCATAATTTAAAGTTTGAAGTTTGGCTTAGGTACCCTCTAGACGGACTTATATTTCTGACTATGAAGTGTGTCTTTTTATTCTTTGATAGCACATGCATGAAGGTACAATGATTTTCATAGTTCAAAAATTAGAGTTTGACATAGGAAGACTGTAGATGGACTTATACTTCTGACTAACAAAGTGTATCATTTTGTTCTTTGATACCATGCATGAAGGCATAGTGATTTATCCGTGGAAGTGGACAACCATGCCCGAGCAGAACACTTGTGCGGAGCTAAGATTCAATCCAGGAAGGGACCAATTGCTACCACCCGTTTAGCTTTAATGCAAGCACATTAAGTAAAGATTACGCAAATTAGCAATATAGTATATGGATGTCTTGTGAAGCTAGCAACTCTCGTTCATTAATATGAAGAAAAACAAATGAACAACACTGCCTAACAACATCTGACAACAGTCAATGAGCAGGCAGCTTGCAGATGCAGCGCTTGGAAAGCACAGAGGCCAGTGACATTACCATCGAGTCGAGTGATTTGGTATGCTAGGGTCTTACCCTTTTTTTAAGCAAAGCCAGGGTCTTGTGCTTTGATTCCTTGAAGGGCATGATCAGATCCTGCAAGGCCTCCATTTGTTCTAATGAAGAACTAATAGGCTGCAATTGATGCTGCATGCACCTAAATTAATGGATCATTGGACTATGATGAGTTTGACATTTCAGAAACTGTCTGTACTCAAGAGGGGGCATTGCTCATGTTGGCCGATGAGGTGCATCCACAAAAACAATGTAGGCTACCATGACAACAAACGAGCATCCTCGTTGCATTGGCCTACTGGCCATGATACACAAAGTCATCATAGGCACCGATCATCTTTGGGCATGGCATCATGAAAACACATGATTTTAAACCTTTAACCAACTCCCTCCAAGGGTACACTGTACACCCAATAACAAAATACCAAAAATAAGGGGGTAAAGGAAAATACTACTTGGTAGCTTACAGTCATAGTGCTCCTGCTCCGTGTGTGTACTAAAGTTTACGGCCGGACATAGTCATAGCTTTTGGCCATCCACATGCATCATTGGGTCCTACTATTAAAGGCATCGTCTACAAACCACAATAGCTTCAAACATTGCATCACTTTCATATCCCATTATTTGAGTTTCCCTTCATTTTGATGTACCCCTTCCATCCATAAATATATGTAGTAAACTAATTATTGTCCTAAACATTATATGTTCAAGAAAACAGAGATAGTATCAATTACTGTTGTGTCCATAACCATATGATACACATTTTTATTTTATTGCCATGACCTACACCTCCCATGTTTAAAGGGAATTTGGTGGTGTTATGGTGCATGCAATAAACCCCACCTCCCATATTTTTAATGAATTGCCCACCTTAGCCATCATAAAAATAATCTAAAGGAATCCCTTATATCTATATCTTAATTATTATCAATGACATTATGAAAAAACATAAAGTAACACCCCTAATATTCTTGCAAATTAGCAATATATATTATTAAAAACATAATTTAAAATAACTACCTAAACATACATATAAATGTCCTACCTATATCGTTATTCAAAATTAAAGTAACCCTACATCTGAATTTAATTTAATGAATATAAAACCCAAAGTATACAAATATAAGATTCTAAGTTACTCTAGCTAGCATTGTCAATATATTATTTTTACGTCATTGTTTATCTATTATGTTAGATTCAATTCCTAATATACAAAGTTACTCTATTATAGCCCTAAACATAGGCATAAGGATTCATAATAGTCATAAATGCTAACTTAAAATATAACGCTTGATGTGTGTCATCATGAATGAATAAAGTGTCTTAAATATCAATTTAAAATTGTAAACATATCCCAAAAAAAATAAGTTACATACATATCAAACATGTATGGTGGTGTGATGCAAAGTCAAAAAAAAGTAACTAACAATGAATTCATATTTTAATGTTGGTACGAGAAAGGATTGCACAAAGATACACTTAAAGATAATCAAATGTGCGTCCAAACAGAGAGCCTCGGCTTAAACTACTCTGCATCCATGTGATTATTTATTGTATTTCTCGAAAAATTGATCATGGGCACTTTGTTGGCAGAACCGAGGCTTTAGTAAACTTAACACAAGAAAACCAGTGCCATTTTGTCGTCAAAACCATGTATATACCATGTTGGCGCAATGTACTCTAACTCTCATAAACGTATATATATAGCTTGAATGGAACGACACAAATGCTTACCGCACATCGTCAGACAATGGTGCACGCTGCTAGATGTTGGCTCTTGTATATTTAGTGAACTTGTCGTTTTAGAGCAGTAGTTGGGCTCGCAGCCATCACCTTGGCAAGCTAAGGCAACCCGATAACTAATGAGCTACCCTGGTTATATACCCACCATCAATTAGGTGCCAAATTAGGATGGAACAGCATCCGGTAAGATGATGGACAAAGCCCCGGTCCTTTTAAGTTGTAACGTCCTTGCTTGTAAAATTAATAGGCGGCTCTCTAAATCTTAGGGTGGATGGAAGCGTCTATCATTGTGCAAGACAATGCAAGTTCGACTTCTATAATCGAAGATGACATATTCGTAATGATGAATCAACAAGCATGAGCTCAAACCCGTCCCCATAGACTTGGGTCGAGAATTCCTTCGGTAGAGCATTGCTTCCAGATGCCTCCTAGTCCCACTAGAAAATAACTCATAGCTACCTAGTACACATTGCCATCGCAGATGTTATATGCCATGGCAGCTTGGCCGATGCAAACTGTTGTTTTGACATGATACCCTCTTCTCCTTTTATATTCCAGGACCCCGTACTTCCTATTTAATGCGAAATGATTGAAGTTGTGTATGTAACAACCATAAAGGCTAGTCTTAGCCGGTAGGATCATAATAACTAATTATGTGCAATGTAGAATGGTTTGACTTATATGGCAAGAAATTAAATAGGAGAGAGAGGAAAGTTGGTATCTAGTGGAAGATACAACAATGTTGTGGAACAAAGTTTAACAACATCAGGCCACACTAATAAACACATCCTCACAACAATTATTTGTCTTGCCAAGATAAGGCCATGCTCATGGACACATCCTGGTTATTTATTTGAAGCCAACAGACATGACATGTTGGACCAGGTCAATCGATCCGCCCTAGCCCCACCTGTTCTAGACATGCTTGCCGAGAGGCCGGTACCAAAGCAGACATCATTCCTACTATATCCGAGTGAGACGACCTCGTCCGGCTATGTTTTTGGACGAGCTCGTCGCTAAACCTGACTGAATCTTACAATCCTAGAACAACTCTGCCTCTTAGATCCACATATCCCGGAAACCAAATGCATCCTAAAATATGTTTCATGGTGCAGCAATGGCTCGGTTCTATCTGTGGCCTCGATTAATTCTCAGCAAATTGCATGTATCAAACGCACATGTGCCATCAGCCCATGGACGGCAATAGACAGATTGATCACGAAGAATTGCTTTACGATGCTTCCCAGTCCTACAGGACTCATTGCAGATATACTACTACCGCACACTATAAGTAATGGCAGCTTCGAACAAAACATATCAATATCTCTTTTGGTTCTCCAGTTTCAGGTCAGGTAGTCAATGTGTATTGTTAGGACCTATTGCCCTCTTCTCCTTTCCTATTTTCTATATATGTACTCCATATTTAAAGAGATGCCACCAGGTTTGGCTCACCAAATATGAAAATGACATTACATCCCATTAAAGACTCCGCAGCCACGATATAGTGCTCTTATCCATCCTGCTATATATCGCAACTAGAACCTCATAGTGGCTGGCACTATGTAAGAAGCAGTAAAAAAGGACATCTTCAAAGGAGAAGCGTTTTTAATACGCGTCTCCAATGACTCAAAGGAGACACTTGTTAATAACCCGCGTCTCCTATGATCCTATGATCAATGGAGAACCCACGTCTCCTATGTGCACTTAAAGGAGACGCTTATTTACAATCCGTGTCTCCTCGGTGCATGTCATCAGAAACGCGGCTTAAACAAAACGCGTCTCCTATATGGGGCGTAAAAGGAGACACGTTTTTTAAAATCGCATCTCCTATAAGAGCTGTGGGTCCATAAAATTACCCACCCTGCTATGCATTATGTTGTACCGATTCAGTTTTCTTCTTTTTTTTCCCGTCTCACCCCTCCCTCCAGTCCGCACAAGAACCCTCGTCTCCCCCTCGCAGTCTTCCTGGGCGCGCTAGGGTTCGCCGCCCTCGCCGGCGGCGCCTCTCCCTGGCCAGCGGCGCTGCTCCCTGCGCCTCCCTCCGTCGCGGTCTTCCTTCGCTGCGCCTCCCTCCGACCTCCTCCTGCCGCCGCCATCGGCTTCCTCTTCCTACAGCCTCCGTCCACCCTCCTCCCAGGCACAAATCCACCAGGCACCCGCTCCCCTGAGGACGAGCAGCAGTCCAGCAGCGCCAACGCCTGCTGGTGCTCCCACGCCGCACCTCCCAGCACCAGCTCGGCCTTCTCCGCCCGTCTCAGCACCAGCTCGGCCTCCTCCGCCCATCTCAGGTGTGTGCGCTGCTCCCCTCTGCCCCACTGCCCCTCCCTTCCTCTTATTGTCTAAAATTGATTGGATTCATGTAGAAATCGTTCAATTTGTGTTGCAATCGTTACATTCGGGTACCTACATTTGGTTCGAGGACATGGATGGAAGGGGGCTTTGTTCATTGTTGAAGTTGAGTGAGATCTGAATTTCATGGAGTTCCATTGTTTTACCATTTTCCCATTTTCTTATTCAGTTTTCCCCATCGAGGGCTTTATTATGCGTATTCCACTCTGATGCTTTTCATGTGAATTTCTGCATAAATGCTAATCACCTATTTGTTCATAGAAAAGATCTGAGTGTAGATGTCCAAGAGACACTAATGAATATTTAGATAGCTTTGTCCAAGTGACTATCACAGGAAAGTGTGCAATTCGTTTTATTTGGTTCAAGGGAAGTAATTAAAAAGATAATCTTGAACTGGTTTGGCAATGAATATATATATGATCATAACTTTTTACTGTCATAAATTTGCCTTATCTATCTTTGAGCTGAAACTAGAAAGTATTAATATAAAATATTCCACATTCCAGTATGATAATTTTTATAGGCAGTTTCTATGAATGTGTATTGGCTTTTGTCAGTGAACTTGTTATCTTGTATTGGCTTTTTCTATCAATATGTATATTTACCATCCTTTGTTAATCTTGTAGCAATGCCATGATGTAAATATTGATCGTTTGCCTACCTGGTATGTCTCTAAATGGTTGGAACCTCGTGAAAGGACCATCAGGTTTGAGCCCAAGAAGCAAGTTAGTGAAAAATGGTTTTGTGGTTTGCCATTGCAACAGAAGCCAGTTCTGCTGAACTGTTGGCTTACCGGTTATCTGATGAAACCCATATGCAGAGACCTGCCGATTCATCTGAAGAAGGGAGTGACCCCATAAACTTTGAGCTGAAAATGGAGTTTATAAAAGCTTTACCAGTATGTTTCCACTTTGTGCCACTTATTGTCGTGATTAGTGTTCTTTACCCTTTTTCTTTCCCTTAACTTTTCTGTGGTTACTTTTGCAGAGTGGTCAAGAAACAGACATTGTGCTGGTCTCATGCACAGGCTCAGGCATTGAAGCTACCAGGTGAGAACAAGTCCTGAAAGCAAATTTACCACATTACATATAAATATAGCTTACATGATGGGATCAGAGGCCACTTACATATAAATATAGCTTGTTTATTTATTTGCTGCAGGGAGGATGTGAGAATAATGAAAGTGAATGGTGAAATATTCTGAGAAACCTTTCATGTTTGATGCATTCCTGTAAGTGCTTACAAATATATGCAGCTTCAATTTTAAATCAAGTATAAGTTCTTACTGTTAGGATGAAACATTCTTGAGACCTGAGACAACTGTGCTCCCTTCTCTATCTTTCAGGCTGTGGTGGTCTTTGCAGTGATGGTTATGGGACATCTTGCTTCTGGACTTTTGGATCAAACCATCAAATGATCAAGTAAGAAGTATTCACCAACATAGCTCAAGGTGAAAATTCAAGGCTTACTTCTTGTAGAATGCAATTAGGTTATGTACTAATTTAGATCAGTTGCTTAGGAATCGCTGAAAATAAGGTATAAGACTAGAGGAGGCACCGTGATGTATGTATAAGCACACATGCCATGAACAGATGTGTGTATGTTGTATGTATGTGTGATCAGGAGGCACTGTATGATGTATATATATGACCTATTTTGTCAATTGGTATCATCTATTTTTCTTTTTCTTTTTTCAAATTCATCATAGGAGACACTTGTTGTCAACCCGCGTCTCCAATGACCCTCTCATTGGAGACGCTAGTTGGGAAAATGCGTCTCCTATAAGGGTCATTGGAGACGCGTATTGCCAACCCGCATCTCCTATGTGAGGGTCATGGGAGACGCTAGTTGGTAAAAACGTGTCTCCAATGAACCCTCTCATAGGAGACACAAAAAATCCGCGTCTCCAATGACTTGTCATCAGAGACGCAAAAATATAGCGTTTCCTTTGACTGTTAACCCGCGTCTCCTATTAACTTTCCTTACATAGTGTGGAACATGCGCTATGTTACTCGCATGTGCGGTGATCCATCACTGAAGAGATTAGGTTGTCGTTGATCCAGACATATCAACAACAACCACTTGTGCCATGAGACCAGGCCCGCCATCAGTTCAAAGTCTCGGGCATTTCTTTACAATGCCTCCAAGTCCTACACATTCCTACTAAAGGATATATTTCTTCACTGCTACCCACTAGAATTACAAACTATCACAGATAGCAGAAATCGTGGCAGCTCCAAACATACACACCACATTCGTGTCTCTGTTGTTCGAGTATTAGATGACCCATACGAATTATTGTTTCACTTATTTCCCTCTTCTCCTTTCCGGGCCTGAACTCCCTATATAAAGAGAAATCTGCCATGCATGTTTGGTGCAACAACCACAAGAATCACATTATATTAGAACCTATTAAAGCTTGGCCTGACACAATATAATGGTCTTACAGAACCTGCTCTCACATCGTCCTACTTCTACCCAAGTAAAATGTGGTGAGCCACTTGGGTAGATAGAGCTTAGGCTTCTCTTTGTATGGGTGAAGGGTGGTCACGGCAAGTGAAGGTGGCACTACGAGTGAGTGGCCCTACGGTGATCTCGACGACAATGTGCTAACCTCTCTCGACAATGAGCTTTTTAGAGTTATTTACTTAACAGTTCACATGTAACCATTTAATTAATATTGTAAAAAAAATGACAAAGTAACATGAGACATATTTAGGGATAAATATTATTAGTTGGTAATGGCGACATTTTTATGGGGATCATTGTCGTCGGTAAGACAAGTCGGTTCAAGCGATTAAACAAGAAAATTCTACAAGCTAACTATGATGAGCCGAGCTAACTTTTAGCTAGCCAACAAGAATGAGCTGGCCACAAGCAGCTCGTGAGGTAAACAAGTCGGCTCAAGAGTTAAACAAGCCGATCAAACGTAGCTGCCCAACAATCATGACAGCCCAAATATTCCTGTCAATCAATCTATTACATAAGCTCAGTTTATCTCAAAAAAAAACATAAGCTCAGTGCATCGTTCCTATTGCCCCACAGGCCCACGCCAAGACTCCATTGCAGGTCGGCAGCCACCGCCGCTATGAGCTCGCCCTCGCATAGCGCCGTCGCTCCCTGCTCGCCCCTCACGTCGCAGCTCCCTTGCCACGGAGTCAAACAGGGAGGAGGCAGCAACTTGATGCTGTGCTTCCTCCGGCTATGAGGCTCGTGAGCTCTTGTCCCAGTGCTGCGTCCACTCTAAAAGATAGTCAGCACTCAAATCACATGTATCTCAAATCCTTCCGCTCTCAAACGTTTCTTCAAATTCTTCTCTTTGTTCTTTTGCACAATACGTAATGTAAGCATGTGAATTGATTTGGGCGAGATATAAAGTGAAAATTTAGGCACCTGCAAGGTCGGAGCCTCATAGGTGCCATAGATTAGACCGCCACGATTGCCCATCGATGCGGCCGGAATAGGGTGCTGCCTCTCCCTTGATCGGAAAAACGCCACGGCCTCCACAGGGAAACGAGCCGGACAGGTGGACGGTCGGATGCCGCTCATGTCCAAATCCAGCTTCTCCACACGCGCCTCACGCGGCTCTTCGATCCGGACGAATCTTTTTGTGCGCGAGCAAGACAAAGAAATGAAAAGCACAGTTTGTCTCCCGTGCGAGATGACGGATTGGACCGACTTAACAAAAATTAGTACCGGAGGCAAAAACATGCTTTAGAAATCTTATCTTATTATTATCTTACCTATTTCTAAAGTAAGCATTGTTTCGTCCGTTCTTACAGGTGAGTCCTATGTGAGACATAATTTTTACCCTACTGCGGCAGCGACCGCTTCCGTTCCAGTATTCCACCCAGTCACCCACGACGGTTTCCCTTCCAGCCACGACCACTGCTGCGTTGCCGCTTCCCTTCCACCCTCTCGTTCCTCTCTCGGCGCTGGCCATGGCAGCAAGCAGTGTCGCTGGCCTCTCGCTTGCTCCCTTCCCATCAGTGGCAGTTCTGGTTTTAGCGTTTCACAGTTCAGTTAGTTTGTTACATCAGAATACTCTATTTGTTCCCTTTGATGTTTGGATTTTTGAGGTGTATTGAAAACAGTAGTATTAGACTAGAGATAGATTAACGATCCAGTTCGTACTTGCTGCCTGTTGGTCACTACCTCTGACACTTTTATTTGACGCTGTTAAGCTGAAATTTGGGCTACCCAGCGTGGGGTGGGTAGTTGGTATAAATCGATTTTAGAGTGGGTCTAAAAGCCCAGTAGTCAGAGGGTTAAGTGGGATTAAGGACTAAGCCCATGGGCCACTCTTGCCTTGATCGGAGGCATACCCAGCCCACGGTTGCGGCCCCAGGTCACGCAGTGCAATATAAAAGGGGACGCCAGTTACTGTAGACACAGTCCAACAGACCTAAACCCTAAGGGCATCCCACGCCATCCCGATCCCGACGGCACTGGAGTAACATAAAGGCCGCCGCCACCTCACCGTTTCTAATCCAAAGGAGACGACTAGCACCACTACATCGCACAGGACCGAACCGGATAGCCGGACCGATCCCCATCTTTGATGACGGTTTGAGATCTTGATCTACTCTCAGTTGTGTTCATGTTTTAGATGTATAAAGATCCTCATATTTATGTTCTAAGTGAAGTACAATTCCTACATGGTTCCCTCTAGCTTGTAGTTTTCCTTTATACATTTGAGAGTGTAGGTCGTCCTGCAAAATGCCAGATGGTAATGTGGGTGCAGTAATAATGATACATTAAAAGGAAGGGGGATGGAAACGATAATATACACAACGTTTGAAGCTATTGCGATCACAAACGATGTAGTCCATAGCAGTAGATAGATGCCAATCAGTGAAACACATACACAGTAAGCCTGGGAGGTATCGGGAACCAATGCAATCCATCTGCAATACAGGGCAAAAGTTGAGATGAACAAAAGAGTTGGTACCTGCTGTTAAACAACTTGTAACAAACATGGCACAAGATATGACCGGCCTAGGGATTAGTTAATACTCCCTCCGTCCCAAATTGTAAGTCGTTTGACTTTTTTTATATCAACTTTGACTACTCGTCTTATTCAAAAAATTTATGCAAATGTAGTCAAATTTATGTCATTCTAAAAATTCTTTTATTACTAAAGGTATCCATAACAAAAAAAATATGATATTTTGTAAAAAAAATTAAATAAAACAAGTGGTCAAATTTGTGGCCAAAAAAGTCAAACGACTTATAATTTGGGACAGAGGAAGTATAATATGAAGATATCCTGTACGTAGAGATAAAGGTTGTTGTAATTTTCTGTTATTAGCAGATCCCTGGTCGGACTCTCTTGTGCTATATATATGTAAGCATTGCGCATTGCGCTGAGCAACACGAAACCGTCATGCCTAAGAAACCAGGGCGACGTTCCATCTATCTTCCACAGCGCCTCTGAGTTTATCATGGTAATCAGAGCTCCAGCAAACTAGATCCGCTCCTGTGGCATCTTCATCTTCTTCCAATCCGCTGCTTGGTATTCAAGTTACCAAGAAGCTGACACGCCAGAACCATGCAGTATGGTCTGCGCAAGTCCTGGTGACCCTAAGGGGCGTGAGGCTCGAACGCTTTGTCAATGGCAAAGTGGCTGCCCCCGCTGCTACAATCCAAGAGAAGCAATCTGACGGGAAGACGGTGGTGGTCGACAACCCGGCCTATGAAGATTGGTTCTTCCTCTGACCAGCAGGTCCTAGGGTTCCTCTTAACCTCCCTGTCCAAGGACATCTTGGCACAGGTGGCCTCCGCGAAGACGGCGGCCCAAGCTTGGAAGGCAATTGAAGATATGTTTGCCTCCCACACTCGTGCGCGAACAGTCAACATACGTCTCGCACTCGCTACAACAAAGAAGGAGAACATGACGGTCTCCCAATACTACGGCAAGATGAAGGGCTTTGGAGATGAGATGGCGGCTGCAGGCAAGCCCATAGATGATGAAGAGATGGTGGCTTTTATCCTTAATGGGCTCAATCCTGATTATAACCCTTTAACTTCTGCTCTTGTAACTAGGGTAGAACCAATTTCGTTGCCTGAATTGTACTCTCAAATGCTAAGCTTTGAAACTAGATTAGAACTTCAGCAGGGTGGTGGCTCTCCATCATCCGTGAACTCTGCAGGAAGAGGTGGTCGTGGCAATGGTTACCAGATGCGTAACTCAGGTGGCCAGCAGAATCGAGGTGGACGCAATGGCTCTGGTCATGGTGCTCCTGGGGCACGTGGCCGTGGACATCAGGGGCGTCCAAACCACTCTGGGCAACAGCGCAAGAACTACCCCAACATCCCAAGCTTCGACTCCAATGGTCAAGCAATCTGTCAAGTCTGCTTCAAGACAGGCCATATGGCCCCTGATTGTTGGCACAGGTTTGATGAAAATTATGTGCCAGAAGAGCGTCATGTTGATGCTGCTATGAGCTCGTACTCTGTCGACACAAATTGGTAGACAGATACCGGTGCTACTGATCATGTCACCAGTGAGCTAGAGAAGTTGTCCATGCGTGAAAATACAACGGCCACGATCAGATTCACACAGCTAGTGGTGCAAGTATGGAAATTAAACATATTGGTCATTCTATTGTTCCTACCCGAACTCGTGATTTGCATCTAAACAATGTTCTCCATGTTCCAAAAGCTTCTATAAATTTAGTGCATGTTCATCGTCTCGTCAAAGATAACTCGGCTTTTCTTGAATTTCATCCTGATTATTTTTTGGTAAAGGATCAGGCCATGAAGAACATCATCCTTAGAGGGAGCTGCCGCAAGGGTCTCTATCCGCTTCCTTCAACAAATCCAATAAAGCAACCTTTTGGTGCTGTCAAGCCATCCTTTGCTAGATGGCACTACCGTCTGGGTCATCCGGCGAGTCCTATTGTTTCCAAGGTCATTAGTAGTAATAGTTTGCCTTGTTCAGGTGTGTCCAATCAAGAGTCGGTGTCTGATGACTGTCAAAAGGCGAAAAGTCATCAGCTTCCATATCCAAAGTCACAGTGTATCGAGTCAACCTCTACAACTTGTGTT
This sequence comes from Digitaria exilis, assembly GCA_015342445.1. NCBI lineage: Eukaryota > Viridiplantae > Streptophyta > Magnoliopsida > Poales > Poaceae > Digitaria > Digitaria exilis. The sequence goes on along the minus strand of JACEFO010001746.1, from coordinate 1,556,297 downwards.
TTCTGATGTCTGGGGTCCTGCACCCAATTCAGTTGGAGGGAGAAAATACTATGTTAGTTTTATTGATGATTTTAGCAAGTTTACATGGATTTATCTTATTAAATTCAAATCCGAAGTTTTTGAAAAATTTCATGAGTTTCAGAATTTAGTTGAGAGACTCTTTAATCGCAAAATTATTGCTATGCAAACTGACTGGGGTGGAGAATATCAAAAACTTCATTCATTTTTTGCTCGTATTGGCATCTCGCATCATGTCTCTTGTCCCCATGCACATCTACAAAATGGCACCGCCGAGAGAAAGCATCGTCATCTTGTTCAAGTAGGCCTTGCTCTTTTAGCACATGCGTCTATGCCTCTCAAGTTTTGGGAGGATGCTTTTTTAGTTGCTGCTTATCTTATCAATCGCACTCCAAGTCGGGTTATCAATTTTGAAAACACCTCTTGAACGTCTATTTCACCAAAAACCTGATTACACATCTCTTCGTGTTTTTGGGTGCGCATGTTGGCCGAATCTTCGGCCATATAATGCTCATAAACTTCAATTCCGCTCAAAGCTCTGCGTTTTTCTTGGGTATAACAATATGCACAAAGGGTTTAAATGTCTTGTTACATCTTCTGGACGTGTCTATATATCTTGTGATGTTGTATTCGATGAGACAATTTTCCCTTTTGATCAAATGCATCCCAATGCCGGTGCTCGTCTTCGTGCAGAAGTCTCCCTTCTTCCCTCTGAGCTCTTGCCATCATCTGGTTCAGGGGAGGAGAGCATGCGAATGATCAGTTGTTTAATTCCACTAATGCATCTGATAACTCAGTACAAGTGTCTGCAGAAAACAGGAGTTCACCAAGAGCAGATGTACATCACCAGGTGGATGAAACAGTTTCTCCTGGTGTCCGATCCGAGGAAGGTATGGTGTCTGCACGACCTGTCGCTGGTTGTTCCTCTCCTGTTCGCATGGGACAATCCCCATCAGGTAACGATAACCAGCCGGGATTGCCAACCGACACTGGTGCTGCATGGGCTCCTGTTATTGATCAATCAAGAATCGTGCATTTTGGTGATCAATCAGATCAAGTCCTGCATGGCCCCTCTTCTCGTGAAGAAGAGTCTTGCGCAGGTGATTCTGCATCAGCACCAGGATCCTCTGCACCTGAAGCGGTTGAAGTGGAAACAACAGAATCAACAAGACCAAGGACTCGACTTCGAAGTGGCATACGCAAGGCAAAGGTATACACTGATGGAACTATTAAGTATGGATGTTTTACGTTATCTGGTGAACCACAACACCTAGATGAGGCTTTAGGAAATAAAAATTGGAAAGAGGCAATGGATACAGAATATTTTGCACTGATGAAGAATGGAACTTGGCATTTAGTTCCTCCAGCTAAAGGAAGTAATATTATAGATTGTAAATGGGTCTATAAAATTAAAAGGAAATCCGATGGTAGTCTTGATAGATACAAAGCTCGCCTTGTAGCTAAAGGCTTTAAACAAAGATACGGAATAGATTATGAAGATACTTTTAGCCCAGTTGTTGAAGCTACTACCATCAGGATAATTTTATCTATAGCTGTTTCTCGAGGTTGGAGTCGTAGACAGCTTGATGTACAAAATGCTTTTCTTCATGGAATTTTAGAAGAAGAAGTTTACATGAGACAACCGCCAGGGTACGAAGATAAATCTTTCCCTGGTTATGTTTGCAAGCTAGATAAGGCATTGTATGGGCTTAAACAAGCACCCAGAGCTTGGTACTCCAGGTTAAGTACAAAGTTATATGATATGGGCTTCCAATCTTCAAAGGCGGATACATCATTGTTTATTACAGTAAAGGCAATGTTTCTATGTTCGTACTGATTTATGTTGATCATATAATTGTTGCTAGTTCGATACCAAGCGCAACTACAACATTACTGCAGGACCTAAACAAAGACTTTGCTTTGAAAGACCTGGGCGATCTACATTATTTCCTTGGCGTTGAGGTTAGTAAAGTATCTGATGGCATAATTCTGTCCCAAGGAAAATATGCTTCGGATCTGCTCAAACGTGTGGGCATGAGTGATTGCAAGTCAGTCAACACGCCATTGTCCACTTCAGAGAAGCTCTCGGTACATGAAGGAGATCCTCTTGGTCCTAATGATGCAACTCAATATAGGAGTGTGGTTGGCACATTACAATATTTAACATTGACGAGACCTAATCTTTCTTTCTCGGTGAATAAGGTATGTCAATATTTACATGCACCGACAACTATACATTGGGCTGCAGTAAAAAGGATACTAAGGTATGTTAAGCATACAATAAAGGTTGGTTTAAAAATTGGGAGATGCTCGTCGCTACTAGTAAGTGGTTTCTCAAATGCTGATTAGGCTGGCTGTTTGGATGATCGACGCTCAGCTAGAGGATTTGCTATCTTTCTTGGTTCTAATCTTGTGTCATGGAGTGCACGCAAACAGACAACAGTACCTTGGTCAAGCATTGAAGCCGAGTATAAAGTTGTGGCAAATACTACTGCAGAAATTATGTGGATACAAACGTTGCTTGTAGAGCTTGGGATTCAAGCGCCAAGAGCAGCAGAACTATGGTGTGATAATATGGGAGCTAAGTACCTTTCTGCTAATCCTGTTTTTCATGCACGAACCAAACACATTGAGGTTGATTATCACTTTGTGCGGGAAAGGGTAACAAGAAAGTTACTTGATATTGAATGTCTCTACTAGAGATCAAGTAGCTGACGGGTTTACAAAGTCTTTGTCAGTACGACAGCTGGAATTATTCAAGAGCAATCTCAACCTTAGAAGTGTTTAGATTGAGGAGGAGTGTTAAACAACTTGTAACAAACATGGCACAAGATATGACCTGCCTAGGGATTAGTTAATATAATATGAAGATATCCCTGTACGTAGAGATAAAGGTTGTTGTAATTTTCTGTTATTAGTAGATCCCTGGCCGGACTCTCTTGTGCTATATATATGTAAGCATTGCGCATTGCGCTGAGCAACACGAAACCGTCGTGCCTAAGAAACCAGGGCGACGTTCCATCTATCTACCACAGCGTCTCTGAGTTTATCACCTGCAGCTCTACTCAGCTCTGTACAAATCTTGATGACGGGCATAGTGTGAGAAGAGTACGAGAACCATTCACTACTACACGAAAGGAGCCCCAGTACCTGTTGGAACTCGAACTTATGATCTCCCCATCGCGTGTTTCGCCTTTAACTATCCCACCTATAGAGCACTTGTGGTTGAGAGAAATTATATATTTTTAAAGTAACCCAGGGTGGATAATTTAGAACCGGCTCGTGACACGTTCCGGTACTAAAAATACTAAATGCGCAAGGGGCCTTGGGAAGCCCCCAGGACTATTTAGTATCGGCCCATAACACCAACTGGTACTGAATACCACTATTTAGTTCCGGGTCATGTTACAAGACGGTACTAAATGTTTACCAACCGGTACTAAATTGACATTAGTACCGGTTGGTAAACAATTGGTGGTGATGGAAGTAGGACGAAGGTGCGTTTTTCCTCTAGTGATTACTGCTGCCTATTTTGTCAGCTTTACTCGATCCCCGTCGAGTACATTATACACATCAATATCAAAATACCAAAGAGATGGTAGGCGGAGAACAATACTACTTGGCAGCTTTCAGTAGTGCTCCTGCTCCGTCTGTATGTGTAGTATGGTTTACTACTTTACTGTGAGACACCATCACAACCACAACCCACCCGCATGTATCATTGAGTCATTGTGCCAAGAGGAAAGCAGAGTAGTATCTCCATCTCCTGCAATGAAACCGTGGATTGGCAATCCTCGGAAAGCTGGATCTGAGATCTTTGGTGGTTAGAACATCTGATGCAGTAGTTCCATCGTTCAAGATATTTCAGTTGTACTAATATGCAGTTACCAATAAAAATGGTATTGACTCCAAGGGTAGAGCATTGTTTCAAAACGCAAACGCTCATTCTAGATTTTGTTTTCTGTATGTTTGGTATTCATCTTTTTTTTTGTTGCATAGTAGTGGGAGATTAGAGTATGGTACAAATAAGTGACAGGAATCACAGGACAGGTGTTCTGTAGGTGCCATATGCAAGACAGAACAGTTAGCTGCGGCAGCGGATAAGTTACATGGTAGATAGTGCCCTTGTTCTTGGTGTGTTGTGATGTTATGCCCTTGGATCAAGAGTTGCTTAGAGCTGAGCAGAGCTGCATGTTTCAACTTCTTAGTACCTCTCAACTTTGGCGATGTATTGCAGAGTGCAGACCCATAGCAGTGGTTCCTGATGCCTCCGAATCCTACTATTGTATGTTTTTGAATCTACTACTACTGAAGGCATCATGGACAAACGCAATAGCTTTAAGAATTGAGATTCCCTTTATTTTGATGTACTCCCTTCGCCATAAATATATGTTGTTTAGGACAAGCTAATTAGTTTATAAATAATTGTCCTAAACACTATAAATAGAACAGAGGGAGTATCAATTATTGTTGCACCCATCTTCATATGGCACCCCTTTTTATTTTAATGCCACAACGTGTACACCGTCATGTTTAAAGGGCATTTGAGGGTGTTATGGTGCACGGAACAAATGACAAGGAACCAATATGGTTTTATGCCATGTCCTCATCAGCCACCAACTGTACCATCAACCTTCAGTGTAATACTACTTAAGGTTACAGTACACTTCTAATATCCAAACATCAAAGAATGGAAAAGAAGAAATGTACAGAAATAAAAACAGGGATATATTTTTAAGAACGTCGATATAGAAATGGCATAACTACTGTTGATGGTTTACATGAAATTCAATATCATGCGCCAACTGAAATTTCTCAAATTGAACTATCGTCAGACAAGATGGTTGCTTCTCATTCTCACCCTTAGTACCATGCCCATGCTCTGTTTCTCTAGGCTGCCGAATGCAGGTGACCCTTGTCTGTGCCCATCTATGCATATGGTCCTCTTTCAGTCCACCCATGCGTGTTGTGTGCTGTTTTGCTCAGAAGCAGACGCTACCGCAAACCACCTAACCCCGCCATGCACAAATGGGTCGCCAATACCCATCGTGATGCACTTCAAGAGACAGAATATGTTCCACAGCAAGAGGCAACTTTTGTTCCAGTAACTAAGGTTATGTTTATCGGCTTTGAATTCCACAACGGCTGGAATAATGTTCTCATGCACAATAGTGCCTGGAGTTCCACCGCAGTAGATCGTAGATTCATGCCAATCCAGATTTGCCAAAATAGGCTAGAGCATCGCTTCATGATGCCTCCCAGTCGTATAGGGCTCACGGTGTAATTCTATATGGCAGACACTTCAAGTCAGGGTCATGGCAGCTTGGAACAAACTATCACGTTCTTATCTCTAGTCTCATATCTCCTTTCCTGTTTCCTAGATCTGTACTCCCTATTTAAAGAGAAATGCAGCATGATGACTGTCATAACACCAAGATCACTCTACACCCTATTAAAGCTTACGCAAACTATATAATGATCTTATCGACTCTCCTCCCACACCATCCTACTTCTACGAATGCAACATCTCTGTCAATATTCGGTTACGATTGTTCCTATTTTTCACTCCTCCAATGTTGCATTCGTTTCAACAATTTTTTTCAATCTGTCCTGCGTTTTTTCCATTCAGGCCCCCCCTCTCGACACTCTAATGTTTCAAATTTGAAACTCCTACTGTTCCCCCAAAACCGTATGTACCCCGACACTCTAATGTTTCATTCTTGTTGCACGCGTCTTTCTAATGTTTCAATTTTGAAACTCCTAATGTTCCACCAAAACTGTATGTTCCCAAAATCTCTTCAATGTTTCAAAATTCTGCATGATGTTGCAAGCAACATTCTACTGAAACACCATCCGACGCTAGCCCCGGACGTCCGGGCACTAGCAAGTCCCGATTGCCATAGCATCAAGGTCACTCTACACCCTATTAAAGCTTACGCACAATATATAATGGTTTTATCGACTCTCCTCCCACACCATCATACTTCTCCCAGGTAAAATGCAGTGGGTTAAATGCTTAGACCTTAGTCTCAACTTTGCACATCATGCGAAAAAAAATCACCATGTATTTTAACAACAATCACCCAGTCTCCCATTCCATCGTACTATGTCAGGGATACATGATGGTTGGACATTCAACTGCCTAGAGTCACACATGAATTCTTTACTACCAGAATCTCTGTATTCAGCTTTCACTGTGCATCTGGCGGCCAGAAAAATGAAGGCCCTGGGAACTTGGATGTAAACTGATCCAATGGCGTTGGAAAAAAAAAAAGCATTGTCTTGAACAATGTATGCATCCATGTGATGATGTATTGCATTCAAGAAAGCTTGTATCTTTATTTTGTTTGTTAGTGGTTGGAACGTACCAGATGGTATCACGTCGTGCTTTTTGGTAGATCAATGGTAGCAGTTGATCTCGCTGTGTATTTGGCTAGCTAATTATTTATTTTTTTAGATAAAATATATTTGATTGGTACCTCCTAGTACCTTTCTTTGGGTACCTCCTAATACTGCCGACCTTACCACCACTGTATCTTTAGGAATCAACAGTCCTTATTTTTTTTTCAACCATCCTAAAACTCATCTTTGTTTGTAACGTTGGAGGGCAATGGCCAGACCAGCAAGAATAAATTGTACAAGGATTTGATTTCTTGTTCATCAACAAGGTGCCACAATCTTCCACATTGTTGTATTCCTGATGCCTTGTTCTTTCTTTTAATGATAATGTCACACCCGGTTTTATTATAAAAACAAACCAAATGCATCTTATATGTGCGTCAGGATAAAGTTTTACACATATGATAGACTCCATGAATACATAACACAAAGTTACAGCGGAAAGAATAAAATAAATAAATTACAACGATATTCTAACAGCAGAAATCTTCAACTCTTCACCACAGGCAGTTGACTGGGGGTTGCGTACGCCTAACAATCTTCATTGAAGTCACTGAAGAACTCCACACCTTCTTCTCCTTCTAATCCAATATTTAGCAAGGGTAAGTACACTTATGGTTGGTACTCAACAAGTGGGGGAATGTGCAAGCTTCCAAGGAAAGGCTAGAGTTAAGAGCGGTCAGCATTTTAGTTGGTCAAGTTTTATTAGCAAGCACCTAATTACTAAGGTACAAGTATATACCAACCTAACTAATAATATAAAGAGATATATCATCTCACATCATTCGTGCCAAAGCACTCATTCCTTAACCAGGAACCATAATTTATTTTCATCTTCAAGTTCAATTATCATGTGAGGATCCGGGCCGTTCATAACCGCGAACACGGCTGTTATAACAGTTTTACACTCTGCAGAGGTTGTACACTTTCACCACCATTCGTGTAAAGGTCCCAAAGAACTTTGGACCCAACCACGTTGTGCTGATCAGGCACGTACCACACTGCCAAGGTGTGACTGCATAGGGACGCTACGAGGCCTTTCCAAAGACTCCCTCTATGCAAATGTCGGTCCCCGCCGTGCAGAACATCGGAGGCCTGGCCTCCTTCTCTGCTCCTCCCACACGTAACCCATTATCCAACAGAGCAGGCAAGCTCAACATTGCATAGAGTTCATCTATCTTATTTAGCCAAGACCAGAGCCAATATGGTACTGTGGTTGTACGTATTAATCCCAGGTTGCCGCTCCATGTTCCAATTAACATAAGTGATCTTGTTTAACTTCATCATCAGAACATGGATGTATATATGTAGCACAAGATTATTATCTTCACATTTAGTGTGAACCATTCCCATGTATAGCAGCTAAGCAAAGCTACCCAACATGAAGTAAACCTGGTGTAACAAGGCTTAGGGAAAAAGGCTATTCATCCTTAAATAGGACCCATCAAATTAATGCAATACACATATATAAAGTAAACTTTAATTAACATGATATTTCATAGGTCAAAAGAGAGTATGCTGAGGGTGAAAATCCACTTGACTTAAATCCTAGTAATATATGTTATTCCTTAGTTCTTCGTAGACTTGATCTTCAACGAACTCCTCACAGCTTGATCTTCAAACTCATCTTGAACAACGTCTATTGTCACACGAGCACATACAAGCAAACAATTGCACAAATAAATAAACAGTACACCAAACATGGGCAACAGTATTGAACAAGCATAGAAACATGTTGTGGTCTCGGCAAGGATCGCAAGGGCAAGGGCACAAGGAACGCTGAGATCGGAGCTAAGGTCGAGAAGATACAACTATCGAAAGATTAATATTATAAAATAAAGCAAAGACTATATGCTTCATTCATTTTAATTAATAAAACATGTGCAATGAATATTTCAAAGGGATATTCATATTTGAATTATTTCAAGTTAAACATTCATAAGAAAAAGGCGGATTAAAGCTTAGTCAATTTTATTTGTAAATGGTTATGTATATGTTTCACAAATTAACCAATTAACTTTATAAAAGAATTGTATGTGAACGTCTAATCGAATAACTTTATTATTCATGTTCAACTAGTCAATTATAATTCATAAATACATTTATATTTATATAAGTCAAGTTAGCATGTAATTATGAAAACTCGGGATCAACCTATGTAGCTTTTATTCATAAAAACAAGGTGAATGCTCACTAACCGAATTGAATTAGGTTATGAAAAGACAAGATATAACTCTAACCATATTTTAATTATAAAAGGTTAGTTCAATAATGATTAATCAAATTTAGCTTCCATTATAAAACATGAAGGTGGAACCCTAATTTGCTTTTAAATTAGAAAGTTAGTTAAATAAGAATTAGGCAAATTCATATTTATTAATTTAAACATAAAACATGGTAAACAACACTGGTGAACTAAACTCTATGCTTTTAGAAGATTAATGCAACATGAACGAGGTTAAGCGGAGTTTAAACGTGGAATCTAGGGGTTAAGCAACGCTCTAGGGGCTTAACTACGAGGAAACTGAACTAACAGGGGCTATGTTTAAAGAAACCGAGCGCTAAAACATAATTTCATAAGAAAACCCAAGGGCTCACATGCAAAAGAAGCGGCCAGGGACGGTGGGTTCGAATCTACAAAAGTACAGGGGCTAAACCGATAAAAAACATGACCTATATCTAATTACTTTTGAGCTGAGACGGACTGCGGGCTAATTGGTATAAACTATAGGGGTGTTTCTGAAAAAATCTAAAGCCGGCCGGTTTGACCTATGTAGATTGGATTGGATCTATTCTAGGCTGTTGGATTTCGATCGGGCGGCTCTGGATTCACAGGTGAATCGGCTCGCCGGAGGGGACGAGCTGGCGGCGGCGCTACGCTGGGACGTCACCGGAGTTGATTGAAAACGGGGCTAGAGGTCATGGTTTCTAGCCATTCTTGGCTCTAGAGCAAGACGGGGATGCAGGGATCTCGTTTAGGGGGTTCTCACCGAGGATTGGTCGGCGGAGGCGATTGGCGACGAGCCATGGCGGCTCGGTTGCGACAGCGAGTCCGCGCGCGTGTGAAAGGGCGAGAGAGGAAGGGTAAAGGATCTCGGCGTGTTCCTCACCTTACCCCAGAGCTCCGAAGCAAGCTCTCGTCCAAGGAGGGGCCGTGGAGGCGTGGGTCGACGGCGGCGGCGAGCTAGGGTTCGAGCTCGAGGTCGGCGGCGCGTAGGAGCGAGGGCTGCGCTAGGGTTTGGCGCTGTAGAACGAAAGGGGTTCGCGGAGATGGCGGCGCACTTATATAGACCGGGATAGCGGTCATTGGCGTGCGCGCCAAGGGAAGGAGGGGCGGCGCAGGCGGAGGTCGAGTTCGGCCTGGGGATGGAAGGAGGTGGGGGATGACGAGCGGGGCCGGGCTGTGAGCGAGAGGGAGAGAGGGGGGCAGAGAGCTGCAGGTTGGGCCGAGTCTACTGGGCCGCAAGAGAGAAGAAAAGGAAAAGGAGTTTGCGGGCTGGGCCAAGAGAAGAAGATGGGCTGCTCGGCAGGAAGGAAAGGGAGAGCTGGGTCGGGCTAAAACTTGGGCCGAGATAAGGAGAGAAGAAATAAGGTTTTCTTTTCAATTCAACAATCAATTTGAATTCAAACCAAATTTGAATTCAACATTCAGAAGAAAATGCAGCAACATGAATGCTTTCAAATAAAAAATAATCCTATATTTAGTTTTAGTTCTTACTCATCAAAATGTTTTAAATGCCTAGTCAAAACAATATTCCTACAATTTAAGTTTGGATTACAAATAAATTCCAAAATTTTTAAAATGGCTATTATTTAAAAATTCCGGGTGTTACAGATAACATGCCAGTTCAACAAGAATAAATTGAACGCTGATTTTTTTAACTTTTAATTTGTTTTCTCCTCTAAAATTGAAGGGTCCAGATTCATTTAAACTCTTGCTCCTAGGAGATAAAAAGAGTACCGTAGCATGACCCGATGAACCCGATGAATTAATGTACAATGCTAGAAAAACACTATATGTACATAGGAGCACCTCATGTTCTCTGGGGCGGACCAAATGGTTGTTGGTCCCCGCTGTTATTCTCATGTATCAACCTATGGAAATCTCCTTCATTTTTTAGGGACGGGTTAGAAACATGAACTGCCTTGGAAATCATAATTTCCAATAGTGATTTGTGTTTCTAACCTCCCCTAAGAGTAGGAACTTCTAGGTGTAGGCCGTTATACCATCCACCCCGAAAAATATTTCTAAAATTATTACAAAATAATAATATATCTTAAGTTTGCGTGAGACCTAAGGTTAGGGGTTCAAATCCTATAGAGCGCAAATGTGCAATAAACTCCATGGCTTGTAACCGTCTACAAGGTGTATGAGTATTTTTCAGCTGTTTTTTTTATTTTTTCTGAGTTTTTAAAATAAGTTTCTGGACACATGCTGTTCTTTATTTATTTTTTACAACGAATATCAGCTAAGGGAAGTGTGACCACTCCTAAAAATGTTGTTTCAACCATCTGGTTATTGTGGTAGTGATACCACGTAACCATATTGACGCATCAGTGGTTGGAGGCCTGCTTGTTAACGAATGGACACGAGACACGTTTGCGGCTGTCAGGAATTTACTAGTTGTAGGGCACTTTCTGGTATGCACGATGTGATTGATACTCTGGTTTAGTTCTTACATCAAGTTACTGATACTCTGGTTTGGTTCTTACATCAAGTTACTGCACACACTTGTTTCTCTGTTATATATTGAAGCAGAAGTATCGACACACAAGCCTATACCGACGGTGGAAGGTATCAACACAAACCAGTGCGTACTCATATGCCACCATCGGGAACTGCTTGGATTGGACATTTCTTCATGATGCCTCCAAGTCCTACTACAGAATATTTCACGGCTACCCAATGCGTACTACTATTGAGGACACTGTAAGCAACGGCAGCTTTGAACATACAGAAGGCACTCTCATCTCTGTTCATCTAGTTTTGGGTGGTGAATGAGAATTGCCGTTTCACCTATTGCCCTCTTCTCCTTTCTTCTTTCTAGGACAATATAAAACCCTATTTAAAGAGAAATCCTCCGTGTTTAATTTGGTGCAACAACCACAAGAATCACATTATAATTTTTTTAAGCTTACAATTTGTTGCACTTCTACCAGATTAAAATGCAGCAAGCCACTTGGCTAGAGCTGAATTAGGCGCAGCACTGAATTTGTTGTAATATTTGTTATATTTTACATGAACCAATAACCTTATTAGTTCTCAGTTATTTGTCACACTCTCAAGAATATGTGACATTTTGGAGTCAAGTCCATATATAATCGTGAATTCTAGATGCGTTCAGGCTTCCTTAGTTACTGTCTCCGGGTTTCGGTTCCGCTGGATCAAACTCTGAATTCAGATTTTAGCATTGCTCTGACTGCCTGGAAATTAGGGCCTGCATGAATTCAGAACGAAACTTATCCAATGGTGTTGGCAAACAAAAGCCTCAGCTCAGCCTTTAAGCATCCATGCCACGATGTATTCCAATTCCATTGCTTCAGAAATTGATCATGGACTCTTTGTTAGCAGAACAGGTGCTTCAGCAAGCATGATTCAAGAAATCCACTTCTTGTTTCACATCAAAATCAAACGTTGTTGCTGAAATGGGACTCCGAAGTCGAATTGTCACAGAACATAGCTCGAATATATCCAAATGCATATACTATCTGCTGATCTGCATACAAAATTTGCAACAAAACAAGGTGTCGGCTTATAGCTCCAAGAACCTGTCACATTGTTACAGCAGTTGGACTCACAATCTTTGTTTTTTAGCGGATTGAACTCACAGCGATCAACGTCGTCAAAATCAAACGCAGTTAGCGGAATAAGCTACACAGACTATTCCAAATTAATATCAGCATGCCATTAACCTGGAAGGCGACAGATACGTGCGGAGCTTGACCATGAGTCCACCTCTGGTTCAGAAACCACTAGGTACAGCCACTATCAGAGCGTCATTACTTCACCATTGCATGCCACTCAATCAAATAGCGCGTGGCACAAGGCTAGATACTTCTTAACCGGTGCATGCATGCGATGGCTCATGATATTAGCTACGGGCGTGAGAACCACCGATGTCATCTTCCATGTCTGTAATGACCAGTGAGGCAGCTGAAAACAGTGATATGTCACATTCTAATGTTTTGTTTCTCTTCCCTTTTTATTTTTTTTATTTTTTCAGAAGTACATTAGAGACATAGACACTTACCAAGATGCACCATCATTCCACTCACTTCTAGAGAGACAAAATGTTAGGACAAAGAAACCTTCTCTTTCCTTGTTGAATAAAGGAAAACTTATGATGCAACAACCATGCATCTTAATAACCTTGTTTCAAAGTTGTGACACCCGGAATTTCATCACAAGTTAAAAATAGCAACCTTTTAAAATTTTTGGAATTTATCTGTAATCCAAATTTAATTTGTAGGAGTTCTGATTTGAATAGGCATTTAAATTCTTTTTAAAGAACTAAAAATAAATATAAGGTCACCATTTGATTGAATGCATTTCATATTGGAGTATTTTCTTTAAGTGTTGAATTCAAATTGTTTTGAATTCAAATTTGGTTTCTTATTTGAATTTGAACAAAAATTTATTCAAGGTTCAACATTTGAGAACTGCACTTTCAACATTGCAGCACCTTTGTTTCAACATTTCATAATCTCTTTTATCACCTTTTTCTCGCACCAAGTTTCAGCCGGCCCAGCTCTTCTATCTCACCCGCGCCGGCCCAATCTTCTCCCCTGCCAACCCAGCAGCCTGCCTCGGCCCAGCTCTCTCTTCCGCTCTGGCCGACAGGTAGGACCCACCTGTCATCCCTCACCTCCCCTCCCTCTTGCCTGCACCGAACCAGGCTCGGGTTCGAGCCCGACCACGCCGCGCCTGCGCCCTTCCTCGGCATGCGCGCCACGCCAAGGGTTTTCTCTTAGGCCTATAAAGCGCTGCCCTCACCCTGAGCCCTTTTCCTTTGAACCCCCCCAAACCCTAGCGCCGCCAAGCCTTCAACGCGCCGCAATCCCCAAGCTCACGCTGCCATTGTCAAACTCTGTCCTAGACGCCTCTGCCGCGCCCAGACCTCGTCACGGAGCTTCGCGGGAAGGTGAGGAATGCGCCACGCCTGATTCCCCTCCATCTCTCGCTCTTTCGCGCTCGCGCCACCTCGCCGTCGCAGCCGAGCCGCGGTTCATCGTCGTCGGCCTTCTCCGTCGCCCAATCCTCGACAAGAACCCCGTAGATCGATTCCCCCATCCCCTAAGCTTTGTTCCAGGCTTGGAATCAATGAAAACCGTGGCCCCTAGCGTCTGTTTCGCCGAGCTCCGGCGAGCCTCCGCCGCGCGCCGCCATGCGCCTTCGTCTCCGGCGAACGGCGCCACCCAGGTGAACGCGATCCGTCCGATGGAAATCCGACGGCCAACAATAGATCCAACTCCGGTCAATCGAGTCAGCCGTGACACTTTGCAAAAGAACCCCTCTTTTTCCATAGAATCAACCCGCGGTCCAACCCTAGTCAAAAGTATTTCCACTCAGGTCCTTTTCTTCACGTCTAGGCCCCTGACCTTTCCTGGTTTTGAACCCGTCGTCCCTAGCCGCCCTTTTTGCTTGTGAGCCCCTAGGTTTTCATATGTAATTATGTTTTAGCCCTCAGTTTCTTCTGTTAAAGCCCCTGTTAGTTTAGTTTCCTCGCAGTTAAGCCCCGAGAACCTTGTTTTATCCATAGATTCCACGTTTAAACTCCGTTTAACCTCGTTCTTGTTGCATTAGTCTTGTAAAAGCATAAAGTTTAGTCCGCAGTGCTGCATATCAAGTTTCATGTTTTGAAATAGATTAATAAGCATTAATTTGCTTAATTCTAATTTAACTAGCTTTTTGAATTAAAAGCAAACTAGAGTTCTACTTTCATGTTTTATAATCAAAGTTTACTTGATTAATCATTATTGAACTATCATTTTATAACTAAAATATGGTTAGAATTATATCTTGTCTTGTCATAAACTAATTCAATTTGGTTAATGATTATTCAATTGTTTTATGAATAAAAGCTACATAGGTTATAACTCGAGTTTTCATGATTGTATGTAAATTGACTAATATGAATATAAATGATTTATGAATTATAAATGACTAGTTGAACACGAATAATAAAGTTACTCAGTTAGATGCTCGTATACAATTCTTTTCTAAATCTAATTGTTTATAATTTATATATAATAGTTACAAATAAATTGATTGAGCTTTAATCCGCTTTTCTTATGAAAGTTTGACTTGAAATAATTCAAATATGAATATTTCTCTGAAATATTCATTTCATGTCATTTCTTAATTAAAATAAGTGAAGCATGTATTTTTTGCTTTATTTTATAATATTAATCTTCCGATAGTTGTATCTTCTCGACCTTAGTTCCGATCTCGGTGTCTCACGTGTCCTTTCAATCCTTTCCAAGACATCGACCCGTTTCCATGCTTTATCAATATTGTTGCCCATGTTTGGTGTGCTGTTTATTTACTTGTACATTTGTTTGCTTGTATATGCTCGTGTAACGATAGACGTTGTTCAAGCTGAGTTTGGAGATCAAGCTTTGAGGAGTTCGTTGAAGATCAAGTATACGAAGGAATTGAGCAGTATCAGATATTATTAGGATTTAAGGCAAGTGGATTTCCCCCTCTGCATATTCCATTGAACCTATGTAACTTTCATGTTAATTAAAGTTTACTTTATGCTATGTATTGCATTAATATTGATGGGTCCTATGATAAGGATGACTAGTTTTTATTGACCATCCGTTTGATAACCGGGTCTTTACTTTATGTTGGGTAGCTTTGCTTAGCTGCTATACTTGGGAATGGTTTACACTAATCGTGAAGATAATAATTTTGTGTTACCATTTATCAAGCTATTTATATCCATGTTCTGATGATGATGTTAAACAAGATCACTTATGTTAATTGGAACATAGAGCGGCAACCTGGGATTTTCCCATACAACCACAATACCATATGGCTCTAGTCTTGGCTAAGTAACTAGATGAACTGTGTGTTGTGTTTGCGCTGCTAGTGGTAGAATTTGGGGGCATTACCGGTTTGGGAGGTGCGGGGATCGGAAGGCGAGGCCTTGCCGTTGTAACCGTGGTCATCGAGGAGCAAACACATACATATAGGAATTCTTTGGAAAAGCCTCATAGCGCCCCTATGCAATCACACCTCGGAAGTGTGGTATTGTGCCTACTTTTGCACAGCATGGTTGGGTTTAAAGTTCTTCGGAGCTTTTACGCGAATTGTGGTGAAAGTGTACAACCTCTGCAGAGTGTAAAACTGTTATAACAGCCGTGTTCGCGGTTATGAACAGCCTGGATCCTCACATGATAATTGAACTTGAAGTTGAAAATAAAAAGTGGTATATACTTATACCTTAGTAATCAGGTGCTCGCTGATAAAACTTGATCAACTAAAATGCTGATCGCTCGTAACTCTTAGCCTTTCCTTGAAAGCTTTGCATATTCTTCCACTTGTTGAGTACCAACCATAAGTGTACTCACCCTTGCTAAATATTGGATCAGAAGGAGAAGAAGGTGTTGAGTTCTTCAGTGACTTCAATGAAGATTGCTAGGCATACGTAACCCCCAGTCAACTGCCTGTGGTGAAGAGTTGAAGATTTCCGCTGCTAGAATATCGTTGTAATGTATTTAATTTATTCTTTCCGCTGTAACTTTGTGTTCTGTTTATTCATGGAGTCTATCATATGTGTGAAACTTGATCCTGGCGCACATATGAGATGCATTCGGTTTGTCCTTATAAAACCGGGTGTGACAAAAGTCCACTCTGCTGGACCTGAAGACGACTGCCCTAATATCCAGTAAAATGCATAGACCAGAATAGTCGGCAGTATGAGAATCATAACAATCAAATGCATATAATCTTTGATCAAACTTGAAGCATCTAAATTGCTAGTCTATTTCTAATGAAAATGCATGTGGTACATTTGTTTTTAAACTACAATGGTAGTATAAATTCATGAAATAGCTATGATTTTGGATCTATGGATGACTAATTAATATGCACATATTCACTTTGTTACATTTCCTTACTATATACATCTACTGAATTAGTGTCTTGTGCAAAGTTATTTTCTTTAATTTCGTTTCTCTTACATTCACAATATTTGCATGACATAATTTCATTTCAGTTTTGACTCAATATCCCACCGCACAGTTGAGAGAGAAATCTGTGCCTATGCGAAATCCAGCGGCACTTTTGACCTTTTTTTATTGATATATATGTATAGACAATTTAAAGGTACGTTTTTGGGTTCATATGGTACACTTTTCACAATGGTGGGAATTCGTAATTTTGGAGAGGTGGCAAATTTGGCGGCCTGCCATGACGATGAAGTCGATTTGCATCCTTCTTGGCTTGTCTGTAAATCCTTATGCACCACTTGTCGTTGGCTGGAATTTCTTACATGCAGAAGAAAGAGCGCTCTGATATATTCAAAATGAAATGAAACTCCGAAAAGCACCAATGTTTCATGTTTTTCATGCTTTGATGATGTGCCTTCAAGACTGCCACATTCACATAATTTACCACCATGATCTTGTTCTAGTCAGGCATGACATGAACACCTTAGGTCAGTCCCAACCATGTGACTATAATAGTTTTTATAGCATTTATTAGTGCCATGTAAACAGAATGCAAATGTGCCAATATAGTTGATAAAGTAAAACAGGGGAAGGGGAGAGGAAATGACAGAGAAGATTGGATCATAATTTATTTTGACGCAACCACCCATTAAGGATATATGACATGTAAAGATGGAAACTACTATTTAGTGTATAGGTCAGGTTTTCTCTTATGTCAATGGAGAATTTTCTCTGACGGTGAGCCAGTATTAAGCACAGCCACATCATGTTGTACTGATCGATGTTTCCTTATTGAGCTTATAAGTAGTTAAAACAATGAATATTTTAATGTTTCTTCGTTGGCATGAAAAGAAAAGGACTGCACGAAGGTACACTCAAAGCTAATCCAATGGTGTTGGCTAGCAAGAGAGCCTCGGCTTTAAAAACAACGCATCCGTCTGACTATTTATTGCAGGATTGCTTGAGAAATTGTTCATGGTCACTTTGTTGGCAGAACCGACAGTTGAGTAAACCTGAATCTGACAGACAACCATACCATCAAGTACACAACACCCGGCGCTGAATCGGAGCACCCTTGCTTTACGATGCCTTGCAACTGTATTTCCGATCGTGTAATAGTCAGAGATTAGATGTGTTACAAACAACCGTTATAACATGTAACCAGTTGGTGCTATATATCTGGAACAGATCAAAGGAACCAGCATCTTACATGACGTGATGGACGAAGTCCCAGTTCTTGTAGTCCTGTAAAGTTATTCCGAAGGATCTAGACAATAGTCCTGAGCCGAGCTGCAGGAATCAACGTAACTCCATGTTGACAAACTCAACTTTGGCGTGTATTGTACATCTATAGCATTATGTCACCATCTCTCCAAGCTCTATTATGTACTGCCTCCTTGGATGAAGAGTTTTAGTTATCCTAAACGCTAAATGCTAAACAGTTGGTTACCTATCATTTAGCTCTTTATTCAAACTAAGTGGTCATTTAATTGGGTTAAATGGCTCCTTGGATGAAGATAGCTGCATATCTCCTTTGATGATGGTGGCACCTGTCCATGTCCCGTGTCCATGTTCATGCATAAAACAGGCCACCCTTTGAGCCCAGAAGCGCTTGTGCTAGCTGGGTGATTCAGCCAGATGCAACCACAGCTCACCCTCCCCCTGGTGCAAGGGAAGAGCACTATTCTCATTTCCATGCGACCATGGGCAGTTCGCCCCTGTCGGGCTGCACCTCAGGAGAGTACATTATGTCTTGCAGAGAAGGGCAACCTGTTAGCACCAGCGGAGGAGAGCCCGTGCTGGGCGTGCTGCAGCATGGGCCCACCCCAGTTGCTCCCTTGTACATACATATACATACATACATAGAAGTATGAGGCCACGCCGTTTCGGCGGCCTCTGACCATGTCCACGTTAACCTCGTTTATAAGATTCGTTGGATGTAATTTGTATGGCCGGATAAGGTATGTTCACTTCAATGGATGGTGATAGTGACCTGAGCCTTCCATTGCTAGCACCAAGGCAGGTCAGGCTGGTACATGTAGGTGAAGAAAGTATATCTTATTAATTATCAACTTATTTTATCAACTTATTTCATCCAGTGACATGTCATCTCACGCCGCTATTCATTTTTTATATCAACTTGTTCATCCAGTGATTTGTCATCTCACACGGCTATTCGTTGTTTATAATTTTGCTGTTGTCATGTAGTGGACCTCCTTTGTCATCTCACACGGCTATTCGTTGTTTATAATTTTGCTGTTGTCATGTAGTGGACCTCCTGCCTATATAAGTGTGGTGCTGCCTTGGTACAAAGCACCTGAGCAACCAATCTCCTCTGCATACCTAAGGAACTAGGGCCAGTAGTAGCTGTTGGTTTAGCTAAACAGTGCGCTTCTTATTATAGCAGGAAATACTATCATGATTTAGAATACCAATATTCTCATAGTCAATAAAAAATATGTAGGTAATGCTATAATAAAATATTTTTACTTGCATGGACACGATATGATTTAATTGTATGTATGTTGGACAAAAAATGATTAGCATGGATACTATAAGTCAGTGAACGGTTATGTTATGTGGCGACGAGCTTTGTATGGCCTCAGAGTACACTACGTTAATTTAAATATATTGCTAATTATGTATTTTATTTTGTCTTGATCTGTCCTACGCAATTGCTTTGCTGCTCCTTTCACTTTCATCGTTCTTCTCGTTGTGTTTTTTATGTAATTATTTTAATCTTATACATCATGGATGGTGCTCCTTCGTCTAGCCAGGCAAGGAAGAGGCGACGAAGCAAAGAAGCAGCTGTCGACCCAGGTGTGCTCCTGACCTTTGTTTGTTAGGACTTGCTAGTGCCCGGACGTCCGGGCGCAGCAACGGACGGTAATAGTGAAACATTAGAATAGAATCTTTTGCAACATTGACGGTAAAAATGAAACATTTGAATAGAAACATTGCATCGACGGTGAAAGTGAAACATTAGAGCAGAAACATTGCAACATTGGCAGTAAAAGTGAAACATTGAAACAAAATCTGCAACATTGACGGTGAAAGTGAAATATGGAAACATAAATATTGCAACATTGACAATGAAAGTGAAACATTATAGCAAAAATATTGCAACATTGAAACACATTAGCATTGAAACGCTGAAACATATTTACCGTCCAGATTGACGACGCAGTTCCGGACGTGAAAAGGGTAATCTGGTAACTCACTACACCATGACAGACATTTCCCAACACTTTCTATTGTTGGCGAAGGCCATAATTGCCGACACTTAATGAATGGCTATAATCTACGCCGACGGTTTCACAACCGTCGGGCTAGAAGCCGTCGGGAAAACTTTTGCCGACAGTTTATGTGTCGCTATTGAACAAACCTTTGCTGACAGTCATTACCTTTGCCGACAGTTAATATTTTTGCCGACGGCTAATATCTCCCGATGGATAGTGACCTTTGCCGCCACTTTTTGCGTCGGCTAATAGCAGTTCCAGCATAACATGCTATTTATCTTTGCTTGCAATTTAAGTGTCGGCAAAAGAGCAAGCATAACACTTTTCTTGACGGCTAATGTTTACTAATTTGCCGACAGATAGTGTGACAAGGATAAACACGCTTTCCCAACAGTATAGTGTCTGGAAAAATGGTAAATGGTGTAGTGACTGTATCCGTCAAATTCCAAAACAAATTGAGCACCCGCCCCTCGTCGCCTCGCCCCACTCCTCCGCCGCAGTCGTATCCGACACCTCATTGGGCGTTCGGTTGCTGCATCCACCGGTGCACATGGTTTTGGCCTAAGGTGGTTGGATGTGGAGTGGGGTTCGGCGTTGGGCTAACGCTGGCCGGCGGCGGCAACAACAGCCTGTCATGGAACATCCTCATCAGGAACCACGACCATATGTAGAGTAGTTGTGCAGCGGTGCTTTGTTTGTATTCAACAAACTGTTTTACATTACGATTGAAATTGGTGTCCTAATTCTTGTATCAGTAGTAGTTTTAGTTACTGCAGTGCCACTATTTGTCCCTGATTATTGTGAGAGAAAAATGGGAACAAGTGGCAAGTAATCATTCATAATTCCACTAGTATGCTTGCTGAATTTTTTAGAAGATCGTCTTTCAAACGCTCTTCACTAGTTCTACGGACATGAGCATAGAGTCAACTGAATCTAAACAAAAAACATGAGGAACCAGATCATGAGTGCGAATGGCCATGGCCTCTCTACCGGCCCCGCCCGCTCGCCGAGTCTGGTCATGATTGCGCCCTCCGCAATGAACTTGACCTCAACCATCGATCTCCGCCCTCATCGGGACACCTGCCGGCAACGGTGTTGCCTCCTCGGCCGTCAACTTTGTCGCCATTGCCACCGCCATCACCGAGGAGGAGGTCCAGGAAACATCCATGGCATGTTGCACTTATGATTTTGTGATGTTGTAGTAATGATTTTTTTTATGTTTCAACCACAATTTCAATGTTTTTTTGTGATGATTTCCAACTAATGTTGCAAAGTGTTCTATGTGCATGTAGCAGTATTGCAAGATTTGAATGTTTCGATGTTCCATGTTTTTGTTACTCAATCAGATGTTTCAGTCAATGTTGCATGTTTTAGTTAGATGTTGAAAATTTTGAATTGATGTTTCAGTGTTATAGTGTTGCAATGTTACGGTGAGACTTTTTACTGGCTCCATCGTTGCCTGTACCATCCGATGTTAGGCCCGACTGAATGTTGCAAAATCTACTGAATGTTACAAAATACAACTAGATGTTGCAAAAAAAAAAGACCGAATGCTGTAAAATACGACTAGATGTTCCATGCAACATGCATGCTGAATGTTGCAAAATACACAACATGCGTCTAAATGCTGCAAAATACAAATGAATGTTGCACGCAGCGTCCGATGCTATTCTAGGAAGTCCCTTTACTAGTTCCTGGTAGCGCACGCTACGATTGATACTTTGTTTTGGTTTTTACATCAAGTTACTGCGCAGACTTGATTTTTCTGTTACATATGGATGCAGAAGTATCGATACAGAAACATATACCGACGGTGGGACGTATCGACACAAACAACGGCATACCCATACGCCACGGTCAGGGATGGCTTGGTTAGGGCATTGCTTCATGATGCCTCTGAGTCCTACTACCAAATATTTCACGGCTACCCAATGCATACTACTATTACAGACACGGCAAGCAATGGCCGCTTTGAACATACAAAATGCATTCTCATCTCTGTTTATCTGGTTTTGGGTGGTTAACGAGAATTGTCGTTTCACCTATTGCCCTCTTCTCCTTTCCTCTTTCTAGGCCAATACTATTTAAAGAGAAATCCTTCGTGTTTGGTGCAACAACCACAATATCACATTATATTCTATTGAAGCTTACAATTTATTGCAGTTAAAATAGTTCTCAGTTATGTGTCCCACTCTCAAGAATATGTGGCATTTTGGAGTCAACTCCATATATAATCTTGAATTCTTGATGCGTTGAGGCTTCCTTAGTGTCTCTGGGGTTCGGTTTCATGGGATCCATCTCTGAATTCAGATTTCAGTATTGCTCTGACGGCCTTTAAATGAAGGCCTGCACGAACTCAGTGTAAAACTTATCCAATGGTGTTGGCAGCTCTGTGATCAAAGGCAGTCTTTGCAGCTCTGTGATCCATGTTCATCATCCACATTTTACGCTACAGCTAAGGAGCAGAAGCTTAGAGAGATTAGAAATCCTAAGGAGATAGGCTGGAGAAAGCGGCAGAGTAGCAATGAAGGTTGTATAGCTCCACACCACACTTGGCTAGGTGACCATGCGCCTGTTACCCCGTTGTTGCATCATTTCTGTAATGTGGTAGGGTCTTTATTTCTCCCTACCTCAGATGGAGCAGGCTTCAACAATGGAGTAACTCTTTAACATTTCTTCAAAAACTTGTGGACAATTTGTTCCTCTTTTTTTGTGTGTGTGTGTGTCCACAGTCATGCATATGCAAATGCTGTACCCAAAAATAGCAACCAAACAGCGCTATAAAACGCCGTGCACCCCCGAGGAGCAGAACCAGGCACCCAACAATCTTTAGCCCCAAATTAAGGCCGGCGGCCACCAAGAATGGCACGCCTCGCCGCCGTGGCCGTGGCCGTGGCCCTCGCAGCCATCGCCGCGGTGGCCGGCGCGGCCGTGGCCTCGGAGACAACCTCCTACTACGCTTCCGTGGAGAACCACCTCCCCGCGGAGGTGATGAAGCTCGTCTGCCAGGCTGTCGGCGGCCGCTCCTTCCTGACGGCGCTCAGCGTGGTCCCCCGCGGCCGCGTCCCCCACGGCAAGGCGGGCCGCCGCGTCGCCGAGCTCATCGTCGACGGCGGCGGCGGCGACCGGAGCGGCGGCGGGCGGGTGCGGTGCAGCTGGGCGTACGACGGCAACTACCTCGCCGGGCTCACCCTGCTCGACTCGCGGTGGCCGGAGGCGGCCCGGTGCCAGGACCCCGGCGGCGAGGGCCTCTGCCGTGTCGTCTTCGAGCGCGACGCCGTGTTCCTCAAGACGCCCGGCGGCGGGGTGCGGGAGATCGGGGATCTGCCCGTGAAGCGGTGCCACCGCCACTGGGTGATCTTCAGCACCGGTTGCGAGTACCCTGACCACCCGCGTCCGTACGCCGGACGTCGCCTTGGCAACGCCTTCCAATACTTCGCCATCTGACTAGTTCTCCTCGTCTCGTTGTAGTAGTTTTTGGGCTAGAGGGGTGCCTACCAATTTGGGGAGCCAAATTTTGTAATTTTTTTTACAAAGGCTTCCAATACAATACAGATTATTTACAAAGACATGCGTCACAACATTATCAAATTTTTCAGCTAAACAAATCATCGGACCTTAACCTGAATCCTCTCTAATCACAAATTCCCAATTCCTAATTTTTTTTAGAGCTTTTACCTAATCTGATCGAAAACCATGAACTTTCGACTCATTCAGGTTTATTATTAAACGCTTCAATCAATCAAACTAACAAAGGTAAACAAAAAACTGTAGCAGAACAGTCAGAATGCTGCCACGGCCGAAGATCACTGCTGTCATAGCCGTTGCGAGCGTGGAGGAGGACCTCAAATGACTCGATGGTCTTCAATTTTATTGAAGGATCCAGGAATAAAGGTGGTATTGCGGTGGCTCTGCTACTGCCTCTGTATAAGCATGACGACGCCAGGAGGACTGTTCATCATAACTTGTCGATTTTCGAAAGCATGTTAAAGTTTGCTTTGGATGGAAAGTTTGGGTGATATGGCTGAGCAAAATTACAGGTGAACAGGAAGCCATTGAGTCAGAGACTCAGGGATACTAAATGGTGTGTTTTTTGGGGGGGAACTACTAAAAGGTGTGTTATGAACAGCATCAATATCCTACATCACAAAAGCAGAAATGCGTACGAAATTTGTTCAATTGCAGTTCTTTCTTAGGTACCATGGTAGACAGTCACTGTTTCATGACGCCCTACCTTTATGTTTTGCCATTCAGCTATAATAAATTACTATGCAATAAACCTACACATGGACTTCCCACCAGAACAACAGTTTCTATTTACTTCTCTATAAATTCAAGGGTTTATACACGCCTTCATTTGTCATTTTTCATCTGATATTGCAACGCCCCGCAGCTGTATTCAAGAAAGAAGAAACTCACGCTAAAAATAGGAATTTGCTATCATTGAAGATATGTATCCATACCTGATGGAATTTCTGTTGGAACGCGATCTACACTTCTCTCCGAAGGATTTCAATTTCCAGAGCATACTCTCTTCGTTCCTCATGAGATGTCAACTCATCCAATTGCACCTTCAATGCGTCCAGGGAATCATCCAGGCCTAAAAACTTCTGAAGATCTGAGGCATCAGCTGAAGTAAGCTGCAGCAGACTCCTAACAGCTAAGAATGACTGCATAATGATCAAAGTAATTATGATCAGGAAGATTAGCATCTCATGCTTCTTGCAAAATGTAAGGAAAATTTTCACTTAGAAGTCTCCTGAAGGTCAAGGTCAGATGCCGATATCATGTCAACTACAGATCTTAAGAAAAGGTGGTTGCTTAAGAATGGTGGCTGGGACTTTCCTGTACTTAGCTGAAAGTCAGCTACATATGCCAGTAAAGACACGACTTTTTTCTGAAGCCGGATATTGGTGCTAGCGTTTGACAGAATGTGCAGCAATAAAAGAACACATTAGTACACTTCAAATCTTGCTTTTGTCTAGATGTTCAGAATATGGTTTCCTTTTCTACCTGCAACATTGCATACCCATTTTCTGAAAGGAACAACTCCTGGCCATGTTCATTGTCCCTAGTCAAAGAGGATATAGCATACAATTCTAAGGGGGTTTCCTTATATATATTTAGATCTTGGTCTTCTTCCTCAAGAATCTCCTCTATGATGGGTGGCTTGATGGCCGGGTAGTCTGCAATGAACGAGGTATTATCAAAGATTTTATTTAAAAGGGATTCTCGTTCTTTGATGGTCCTATGCATGAATGATCCTCCGGCCGTGACATCCAGCAATAGGGAAGATTCTCTTTCTAGTCCCAACTAAAAATGTTGTAACCAGGGTCGGGCCGGCATAATCCGGGGCCCTGGACAAAATTCTAAAGTGGGGCCTCTATTGGACCAATAAAAAAAATAGCAGATGTGGTTTAGTGTATTTCATAGGAAGAAAATACACCAAAATTGTACCTGATTATCTTGTTTGCATAATCTTTACTTGAATAACTTCATTCTTGTAGTATTCCTTGAAATGAAATTTTCTATAATAAACTCATAATCAATCTTCTCTAACCGTCAAGTGCTATCATGGCCAAATCAAGTCTTTTTAAAAAAAAATAAATCTATCCATGGCAAGATTGAGTTAAATCCTCCACTCTGTTTCTTTTTACGCTTCTGATAACTGGAATTATATTTTCTAGATTGATTTGTAGAAGACATGGCCAAATAGCTTTAATCGTGGAACACTAGAGAAGTAAAATACTAAATGTAATTATTACTTTAGAATTGAATAACTTTAGAAATTACAAAATAGAAGATATATGAATTAGGATTTAGGAAAGAGGAAAATACTTAATATGCTAATACGGAGGGTCGGAGGCAGCCATGTGTGCCTGACGCCTGTGCGGACGTGCGAGCTGCAGCTGCTGCCTGCTGCGGTGCGATGCTGCCGTACTGTCGTCCGCCGTTTTGCTGGAGGCCTGAGCCGCGAAGGACTGGAGGAACGACGCGAGGCCCTAGGCTCGGCGAGAGGCGACTGACCGGCTTCCGCGTCGGTTCGCTTTCCCTAACGCGCGCCGAGCGGAGGAGACGGAGGAGTCGCCCAGCGAGGGGACGTTTTGGGCCAGCACACGGCAGCTAAACGTGTGGGAAGTTGGGCCAACCACTGGGCCTAATATATACACTGGAAAAAATAGAGGCCCCTTCAATTTGGGGGCCCTCTGCCGTCGCACGGGCCGCACATGTACTGGGCCCGGGTCTGGTTATAACAACATGTGGTCAGGTAGAGATAAGTCAGGACCAGCATGTGTTAAGTCTGTAAACTGAGCCCATGCCGCTCCTATTGACTCCTCGTTCTGTCAGAAATTGAGGATTTCTCGTCTGAAGGAGGCTATATGGGTCATGGGGAAGAATGCAATGCAGAATTCCTCCAACAGTTTTTGCCAATTTCCATTGACTCTCCTCAAGTTAAGGGAATACCATTTTTCTGCTCCTTCCTTAAGGGGAAAGAACATTAACATCTTGTGCTATCCCTGGTATGCAGAGACCTGAGCACAAGTTCTCAAATTCTCACAGATGATGGTAGGGATTTTCAAATTCATATCATTTTTTTTCTCAAATACGCAGGAGATTTGTGTATCATTATATTAAAGAGAGGAGAAAAACGGTCAAATACAGGCTGCACCACCTCACTCTGAACCAAGCTGTGAGGGGCTGAAATACATGATCGTTTTTAGTACAATAAGACAACACCTAGAACTGACCTGACCAGAAAAGACCAAACCATCTAAGAAACCTAGCAACTAGGGTACAACACGGCTTAGCGCCGCCAAGCCCCGGGTTCCTGCCATCTCCCAATGGTGCCGTTCGTCTTCAAATTGTTGGACCAAGCCGTTGATGTTAGGGTTACCGCCTTCGAAAACGAAAGCGTTTCGCTGCTTCCAGAGCAGCCAAGTCCCCAGGATCACCACTGAGTTAAAGCCGTTGCGCTTTTCCTTAGGTATTGCAGAATTCGCTGCTAGCCACCATGTTGCCAGGGTATCATCCTGTGAACTCGGCACTCTTGCAGAAAATCCAAACAGAGATAGAATTCTGAATCAGAATTCTCGCGCGAACACACATGAAGTGAGCAAGTGTTGCACCGTTTCATCCTCTTGATCAAATAGGGGGCATTTCTCTGGGTGGGGGAGTCCTCTATTCTGAAGGCAATCAGTCGTCCAACATTTGTTGTGGATAGCGAGCCACACAAAAACTTTGCATTTTCCAGGAGCCTAGGACTTCCAGACCAAGTTCCAAGGTTCGAAGCTAATCGCTCCATTGAAGAAAGCCCGATGGGCAGACTTGGAGGTGAAGTGGCCTGTGGCGTCAAAACGCCATAAGTGCTGATCTTCTTCCTCAGACAGAGCCATATCATACAGAGCATCCCAGAGATGAAAATAATCATACCCAAATTCATATCATGAGAAGGTTTGATCCCGAACCATGGCTACAAAGCCAGGTTGAAGCTCCAGATTGGTGGGAAGAATTGGCTTTGATGATTTTGGTAGTTCTAAGAGCTTGTCCTTTGGAGCCAAAAGATTTCGGATAGTTTTGGGCTCCATTGTATGGTAACTGATGGTAGTAGATGATGAAAGGTGTGTACAAGGATAACCTTTCCGGGTAGAATGGGTAAAGATATAAATAAGAAACGTAATGTCAGAAGAGATAGTCTACATGCAACTTAGTTCCGACATAATTATAGCTACCTTTCCCCAGCAATGGTGCCAGAAATGCTTGCTGACACTTCTTAAGTTACTCCAAATAGTAACTTATAAATGCTTGGTGGTGTAGCTTAGAAATGCTTGACCTTCATGAGAAGGTACACCTTAAAATGGCTTCTAAGTTAAAATTTTCCTTACATTTTGCATGATGTACGTGTCAGATGCTGATATCATGTCAACTACATATCTTATGAAAAGGTGGTTGCTTAAGAATGGTGTTTGGGACTTTCCTGTACTTAGCTGAAAGTCAGCTACATATGCCAGTAAAGACACGACTTTTTTCTGAAGCCGGATATTAGTGCTAGCGGTTGACAGAATGTGCTGCAATAAAAGAACACATTAGTACACTTAAATCTTGCTTTTGTCTAGATGTTCAGAATATGGTTTCCTTTTTCTACCTACAACATTGCATACCCATTTTGTGAAAGGAATTACTCCTGGCCATGTTCATTGTCCCTAATCAAAGAGGATATGGCATACAATTCCGAGGGGGTTTCCTTATATAGATCTTGGTCTTCTTCCTCAAGAATCTCCTCTATGACATCAACTCCATTCACTGCATCCGGCGCAGCTGGTTCCTGAAATCCTGATCACAGCAGGTTTCGTGACTGGTGCGGGATCGCCTCCGTGGACGGCACGGCGGTGGCGACGGGTGGCATTGTGTACGGAGGTGACCGAGACGGCGGCGGTGGACCGTGGTTGAAGGAGACGGTGGCGATTTTGGTGCTGTGGTAGACAAGCGATGACGCGAGTTGGTGGAGAAGAACTCTAGTACGGTGGCGAAGTAAGGTGTCAATTGATGGTTGCAGCAGCGCGCGGTGGAGAGAGGAGGGCTTGGCTCGAACAGGAAGGGCGCGAAGAAGAGATGACGACACGACGGTGCAGCAATTATCCAAGTCTTGACCGAAAGGCCATATGAAAGGTGCCGCCGGCTCCAGCCAAAAGATTAAAAGATAGCTTACAAAAGAGTTCTGAACCCAACTGTAGGAAGTTCCCAAAACAGTTCAACTTAACCTCCTTTGAAATTCGAAACCAACATTCAAATCCCGAATTTTGTTATTCTTTTCTCCTAAAATGTGTTGAGCAACCATCAAGGAATCCATTTTGCTAGATAAGCACATATACTGCTGCACTAGTTTTTCCTTCATTGGCCTCCACAGTTGGCCAAAAACCATCTGTATAAGACTTGAACAAATTCCTTGTTTCCTTCTTTTCTTTCCAATTTTTTTCTTCTTTTTATTTTTCTCCAAATATGATCACATTATTTGTGTCCAAAAAATCCACTTTGAGCCTTGTCCACCATTCAAACATGTGGTTGAGTTCAACTAACATTCTCATTTTCTCTTCTATTTTCACGACAACCACACTCATTAATTCTTAGAGAGAAATTCCAAAAACTCCTTTTCTTTTCTATTTCCTTTCTCTTTTTTTTACTAACCCAAGCTTCTTAAACATGTCCAACAATCGTATCATGTCCCTTGGACATCTTTCCAACATTTGGGTAAATTCAAAAATTTCAACTTCCCCAGAGTTTTGATCAAACTTTGACTGAATTCCCACTTTGAATCCAAAAGACAAGATTTACTTCATTTCTAAACATTAATCCAAGTGATTGTCAAATGCTATTATACAAAATGGGTGCTTAACACCTGGGGTGTTACACTATTCAATTGGAAGATGATATCTTCTCTTTATCATTACATTCTTCTCGTACACGCATGTATATTTATCTCTTACAGCCTGGTTTGTGACACATGCAACGTAAATTGTAAGGTGGAATAATCATACAATCACCATCATAATACTTTTCCTGGATGCACTCCTTTTTGCACATGTCTCTCTTGGTCCACCACGGAAAGCAAGACACCTGATGATCTGCAGCAAACCAACAATTTGGATCGGGAACTTCTACAGCAATAGCCTCAAGACCTAAGAATCATTTATAAGAAAAATCAGATTAATAATACATGAGAGAGAGAGAGAGAGAGAGAAAACCTCCAGATGCAATGGCTAGCAGAACAAGGAACATGAAACGCATAATGTGCTTTTGGGTCACCATAGATACTGATCAAGATGAATAATATTGTGTTTCTGGCCGTGATGAGTAAGGGGTCTGCCCTTTTTATATAGGGACAAGTCCGTTTTACACCCTTTAACTGTTACAAAAGTCTGATTTTCAACCTCAAACTACAAAACCGGATACTAAAGGCCATCCAACTATCCAAACCATGCAAAAATAGCCATTTGGGTGGTTTTAGTTTTTATAGAAATACCAGAAATATTATTTAAACTTTATAAAATCATAACAAATTCATTTTGGATCCAAAAAATATGAAATCAGTGGCAAAAGTTCTCTTGAAATGTAACCAACGTATTGCCACATTGTTTAGTTTTATTTGGATATTATATATTTATATTACTAGTGTCTTATTGTTTTTTCTAAAAATAATTAGAATAAAAATAAATAATATGCAAATAACTTTTAACTATGCACCAATATATAGGTCACATTTTTAGAATAACATTGACATTGGACTCATATTTTTTTCATTCAAAATAAAATGGTTATGAATTTTTTAATATAAAATTATTTTTAAATTTTTTTGGAAAATACAAAACCACCCAAAGGGCCAATTTTGCAAGGTTTGTATAGTTGGAGGGTCTTCGGTGTCCGGTTTCGTAGTTCTGGGTTGAAAATCAGACTTTTGTACTAGTTGGAGGTTGAAAAATAGACTTTTCCCTTTTATATATTGTGGCGGTTAGCTTGTGCAGTACTCCTTTTGACTACTATATTTATGTGCTAATTAACACATCAATATAAAACACGGCCTATAAATAGAAAACATTCATAATCGAAATATTATGTTTTACATCTGGCGTGCCTAGACAGAAATTGCAGTATATATTTTGATATTCTTCTATAAATAACTAGCAGAGACGTAAGTGCGACACGTACGTGATACAAAATTATTTGTCTTTTCTATTAAAGTCGATTATGTCAATATAAATATGAGATGTCACCCCACCTTATCCGCTGCAAAACACCAAGAAACCTGATGGTCTAAAGCTACCACTCTGAATTTAAGATCCAATATCCTTGATCTTACACCAATAAATTAAAACAATTATAATACGAGTAGGAAAGAGAAAAAAAATTATTATTGGCATGCACCCATGCAGATTACGTATGCTCGTGCTGCGCCAGTGCCCTCGCCGCGATGACCATGACAACATTGGCGTCGCCCTGGCACGATGCACACAGACAAAAACGTTGAAGGTGGTGCTCTCCCAAAGCCAATCAGCATGGTTACCATATTCAGCTAGGACCGCAACATCTTTGCACTGGCACACCACCCTTCACAGGATGTTGTTTGGACAAGTACAGATCGAAGGGTACAGTGTGGTGAGAAAAATGTTTAGCATTTGGCAGAAAAAATCTCGAATTTACAATTTTGATGGGTCTACATAAGAAAATCTTCGCTAAAAAAAAGTATTAAGAAAATCTGACACCAGGTATATGTTTGTTAATTAACATGACGAGTGACGCATATTGCATATGAAAACTGAAAATATAAACGGGGGGCTAGCATGCTAACGTTGTGAAAAGTGAAACATGATAACGTGTTTCGTGAATCGTGCTCATGTATGTGTGAATAAACATGTACGGTATGAAATTTCAATGACGTGTGTAATTTTTTGTGCGTTTAAGAAATAGATCACTACTAAAAACCGAAATTTCCGTGTTTGTCGAGTAATATTCTTGTGGGTAGCAAATACTCACAGGGAAATTAGATTTTCCTATAGTTTAACTTGGCTCACAAGGAATTTAGAATTTTCCTGTAAGTTTTTATTTGTTCCGATATGTTTGTTCACCACACAGGAAATTATGCGACTGAGATAAAATGGAAAAAAACAAAAGGCATAAAAATGGCACGCGTATGTTCCCACGGCCCACGCCCTCGCCTGCCCGTCCCCCAATCTGAAGTTCTAGCTGCGCAGCGCGCTGTCTAGAACTGCAGCGTCGGCGGGGCGCGAGCAGCCAGCACGGGCATCAACGACGGAGCGGGGCGGCAAGCAAGCAGCGCACGTGGAACAGCCGGCAGCGGCCACGCAAACGATTCGATTTCAGAGGACGGAGGAAAGAGCATTATTTTTTTTTTTTTGAAATAACGCAAGGAGAATTGTTTGGATGAAAGGACAGAACAAAGGATGAGCGGATAAGGAAGACCAAGGAGAGAGAGAGAAAACGAATGTAGAAAATAAAAGAAGAGAAAAAAACAAAATTAAAAAGAGAAAAGAATAAAATAATGAGATTATTAATCTATAATTAGACTGATCATTTTTTAGTGCTATAAAAAAAGCAGAACGGGTATTGGTGTCACCACTACTTGATTGCTCGTGGAGAGATTTTGCACAAATTTTATATTTCTTCTTGGAGTGTTTCAAGCTCTGGGTCCTTGAAAAATACTGGAATGTTCTCCATAAAAAAAACTCTGGATTGCTTATATAGTAATGCTTATAGTAAAATGTTGGCTTGCTTGAACATATATAATCATGCTTAGATTAGTGGCTTACAAATGCCTCTTAAAAGGGTTGTTGACATCCATCAACAATATTAAAGAGTTTGAGGTGCCTAAACTAATTTTTTTTCGAACCAACAATGGATTTGAACTTTGAAGGTTGATCTTCATGATGATAATTGTGATTTTAAAACAGACTGTCAGATCTTCTTTTGGAAGTTTGGATCGATAAGAAATGGGCTGCCATACATATATTCAATTTTGAGTGAAATGCATGGGCGGCCCCTAAACTTGTGTGGGTGTGTCATCTAGGTCCCTGAACTCTCAAAACGCATTTTTAGGTCCCTAAACTTATATGAGTATGTCATCTAAGTCCCCGAACTCTCATAATGCCTCATCGGGTCCCTAAACTTGTATTAGTGTGTCAGTTAGGTCCCTAAACTTGTGTAGTATGTCAAATAGGTCCAAATGATATCCAAATTTATTTTTTTTATGATGACGTGGCATCTAGTGTACTTACGATCACCAAAAGAAATAAAAGAATAATTATGGGACTGATATCTCAGTCATATTGACCAAATGTTTTCTTACTACCCTTAAATCCCCTCTGCCAGGCTGCCACCCTCGCCCCCGAATCTGTCGGTAGCAGGCTAGGCCACCACAGCAGGGTGAAGCCTAGAAGAGAGAGGGATAATTGATTTTTTTTAAAAAAAAATATCTGTGTGCCTAACATATTAGTCTCACATTTATTTTTTTATTTCTTTCACTGACACATCATCACACAAAACGAGTTTAGAGACTGTTTGGACCTGTATGACACGCTACACAAGTTCATGAACCTAGATGACACATCCATACAAGTTTAGGGACCTAAATAGATGTTACGAGAGTTTGGGGACCTAGATGACACAACCATACAAGTTAAGGTACCTAAAAATACGTTTTCAGAGTTCGAGGACATAGATGACACACCCACACAAGTTAATGGACCGCCCGTGCACTTCACTCTTCAATTTTCATTGTGCTCTTGATTTAATCTTGCGCTGCTAGCTACCATGTTTTCACTGTGAACTTTTTATGACAACTGGATTAAACCGAGATTGACTATTGAAATTGTTGCAGGTGAAGCAACATATATCATGAAGAATAATGCAAAAACCTGCCATACTGGAAGAAAGGTTTATTGAAATAAGTAATGTTTTCTTAAACATACTCTTTGCTTAAAAGTAGGTTCATCTATGAGCAATGCAATACAGTTCTCTACCCCGAGACTTTTAGTGGTAGTAAGTGTTACAAGAATTCAGTTGTACTCAAGTGCTATAATTAAATCTTTTATGTTCTTCAAAATTTATTTTGCCTGTGCAATGCACGGCATTTACCTAGTTAATACAAAGTTGATGGTGGGGCAACACCATGGATCGAGTGCGGTGCGCAAGAACCAATAGCTGCATGACACGTGGTGGCATTGGCCTAGGCCTAGCTGCCCACATGAAGAACACATGTATGTTCAAATTAATTTCTCTTTTTGATCAGGAATTGAAATTTCTAACTAGTATTTCTTCCTCGTAGTAACTCCAAATTTGATGATATTTTTTGCTACTTGCTTCTAAAATCACGCTACTTCATTCAAATTCGTTTATTTGTATGCCATATGGCTTGGTTTCTTCCTCCCAAGTAAAAAAAAAAATAGAAAACCAATCTTTTTGCATAGCAAGTGGCAAAGCAATATCACACTTATGAATAGGAAGGTAAAAGTAAGGTCATGTCCAAATTTGAGGTTTATATGAGTTTAAAAATGTTCAGAGATATGAAAACTATAATGTTTTAGTTAATGTATATGTAACTATATGAGAGACGTGTCCTATTTATGAGCAATTTATACTTCAAATATCATAAAAACTTATGAAACTTTTATGTCAGTATTATACATTCAGAAAATGGTTCTATGACAATTTACAGTGATGTCTACCTTCGAAACCTACCAGTCTCCATTGTTGTGGAACTCTCCACTAGGATTAATTACCTCATCCAACAGAAATCCACGGAGCTGTAAGGATGAGGCTTTATTCCATATTCCAACCATGTCACATACAAACAACATTATGTTTAATACATTCATATACATGTCTCAATTTTACATCCTCAAATTCCTCTGTCGTCAAATGCGCGATCGGGTCTTGATTGAATACTCATCATCCCCTCAAATGTAATGCTCATCTCTGAAGCAAAGACTGAGAAAGGATTGGCCCTTTTAGGCCAGTGTAGGGTCGCAGGGGTGATTCCTTTTTCAATCAGGGCCTTTTTCATCTTCTCCCACTTGGAGATTGCCGCCTTGTACCCTCCTTGCCTACTATGATGGGTGTGAATCTTGTGGCTCCTGTTTATTGTGGTTTGCCTAACAAACGCAGCTCGTTCTTGCCTAACAAAATGTTGTGTCTTATCAAGGTGTGTGAGGGTTCCTTTTATAGCTTCTAATGTCGATAACTGGAGTGGATGTCACGCAAACCACCAGAGTAACCGCCAGGCAAAAGGGGAGACGTGGCATCCAAGGTAGGAGGCCGATCGACCTGGGTTGGCTGCCATCTGCACCGCCTTCTGTAGGGACGCTCTAAATGTTGTTTTGATGTCGGTGACAGTTGCTTTCAGTGTAATGTGTCCGAGAATCCTATGTAGGAGGGTCCTCCAATCCATACCTTAGGCCATCTGGGTCCACGGCTGAGATTTTTTATGATTGTGTTAGTTGTCCCTTGGATCGATGAAATGGCTAGAGGAGAGTAAAGGGGGCCGATCATCCATAGGATAGGCTGATCGGCCTGCCCTTGGGCCCACTTTGGCCCTCTTTTCACATGTTTGCTCCTTCACTCACAAATTATCCAAAACTTGTGGAACTCATTAGAAATATGCAAATGTCGTTTGAAAGGAGCATTGTGAGCCTGAATTATAGGAAATGTTGGTGGCAGAACCTTATGATAATGGCCACCAACAACTTTCCTTCGGGAAGTTGAGGGGGTAATTTGAACTCGGGGTCTCCCCTAATGAAATTGCTTAAGAACTCACCCACGTTGTCACCACCACCAGCCATTTATAAAATAGAAGGGCTTCAAATGCTCAGAGTAACACAATGAGCTAATTCGTAAGAATAAAATGAGTACAATGCTAATTTGTAATTAAAACTAAGAATCCAGCGGCTAACTTATAGGAATAGAAAGTATATGTAAACTAAAAATCCAGGGGCTTAACTCAAATTACTTGATGGCCTTCAGTTTTATCGAAGTATCCAGGAAGGTGGTGTTGCGCTGGGATGGAAGTATCACAAAAAAAAGTATGGTATGACGGAGCAAAAATTCATGTGAACAGGAAGCCATTGAAAGATATTGGCATATTGCAACCATTGCTTACGATCCGTACCAACTTTGAGGACTAGCATAGCATATGAACATCACCAACATCCTACAGGGCACAAAAGCAGAAATGCGTGTGAAATTTGTTCCATTGCAGTTCTTTCTTCCGTAACAAATAGGCAGTCACTGTTTCATGATGCCATATCTTCTGTTTTTCCATCTAGCTTCAATAAAGTGTTATGCGATAAACCTACACATGGACGAAATCCCACCAGAACAACTGTTTCTATTTACATCTCTATAAATTCCAGGGTTTATATATGCCTTCATTTGTCAGTTTTCATCTGATGTTGCAACGCCCCGCAGCTGTATTCATGAAAGAAGAAACTCGCGTTAAAAATCAGAATTTACTTATCATTGAAGGTATGACCTGATGGAATTTTTGTTGGAACACGATTTGGACTTCTCTCCGGAGGATTTCAATTTCCAGAGCATACTCTCTTCGTTCCTCATGAGTTGTCAACTCATCCAATTTCACCTTCAATGCATCCAGGGACTCATCCAGGCCTAAAAACTTCTGAAGATCTGAGGCATCAGCTG
The DNA here is from genome assembly GCA_015342445.1 of Digitaria exilis. Lineage (NCBI taxonomy): Eukaryota > Viridiplantae > Streptophyta > Magnoliopsida > Poales > Poaceae > Digitaria > Digitaria exilis. The sequence continues at coordinate 1,520,259 of JACEFO010001746.1, read as the reverse complement.
AAGTAAGCTTCATCAGACTCCTAACAGCTAACAAAGACTGCATGTGAACATGAAGATTAGCATCTCACGCTTCATGCAAAATGTGAGGAAAATTTTCACTTAGAAGCCGTTTAAGGTGTACCTTCTCCTGAAGGTCAAGATCAGATGCCGATATCATGTCAACTACAGATTTTATGAAAAGCTGGTTGCTTAAGAATGGTGCCTGGGACTTTCCTGTACTTAGCTGAAAGTCAGCTACATATGCCAGTAAAGACAAGACCTTTTTTTGAAGCCGGATATTGGTACTAGCGGTTGACAGTATGTGCTGCAATCAAACAACACACTGATACACTTCAAACTTTCTTTTGTCTAGGTGTTCATAATATGGTTTCCTTTTTCTACCTGCAACATTGCGTACCCATTTGCTGAAAGGAACAGCTCCTGGCCATGTTCATTGTCCCTAATCAAAGAGGATATAGCATACAATGCCTTTGCAGCTTCTGCTGCAGAACTGGAATAACCCATCTTCACTAATCTTTCCAATGCTCCATAACCAAGGATCTAGCCAAGTACAGAAAGACTCATGTAAATACTGATATCCCGTAGAATGGTGCATCGGAAGAACAGGAAACAATTTATTGAGTTAGGATAGGACTAAAGGAGAGAAATCACCATGGAAAATAGTTGGAGACCTGTTAAGTAAATAGTACCTGGTTTTGGACATGAGCATTATTCTGACTGGCTTTACCCAGCACCCATGCCGATGTAGTCCTTATTCCTTCATCTGCGTTGTTAAGTTCCTCAATCAACGGAAGAAGGCCTCCAAGTTTGTCAAGGTCTGAAAATAAGCGTGAGAAAATTATGTGGCCATGAGAGAAGCATAGAAAAGGTACAGCTCCTTTTCTGCATAAACTGGCAAACAAAAAAAAGAAATAAGCTACTGATTTTATCTAACGGCCTAACATGGAATCGGAAACTTCAAAACACAGTATAAACTTCAGAACAAATAAGTATCTATAGGTATATGGATCATCTTATCATGCATCAATTGCAGATAAATCACTTCTTCGTTTGTAAAATGAACCTCACATGTTCTTTCGGTGGCAAAAGTCAGGAAAGGGGCATCTGTTCTCTGTAACTACAGCGTCATGCATGGTTGAGAACACATGATTACCATTAGCATTGTCAATGGGCTCAACCAGAACTAAAAGCTCTTGCAGTGCACGCTGGCGGTCCTCGAGCGAAACAGAGGAATTATTTAAGTCAGAAATAACAATCTTCATCAAGTCACCATCAGATGGCATCTTGAACTTCTCCATCAGCTCCTGCAGGGAAAGTTGTTTGAATGATGGTAAGGCGATCACTAAATATTTTGTATTTGGCATCTTCCAAGCCTTGGTCTGAATTCAGAAGATGAGCTTTGTAACCAAAATAAATAGCAGAGTTTTCATTCAGGAAGTTCCTAAATTGATGGAAACTTAAAGAGAACTCTGAAATTAAATTAAGAAGTATCCATCATATCTGACGCAATGTGCCAATCTCATGACCTTAATCTCCATCTGCCGCTTGAGTAACTCATCCGCTGATAACCTCTCCAATTCTGCAGCTTTTTCTCTCAACGTATCGGGGTCAGAGTTCCCTGCATCAGCAATTTGGGAGCGAAATTCCCGGATCAAATTAACACAATTTCAATCAAAATGCAGACGGATAAGCATGGGCTAAAATTTTCAATAAAAAGTTCACTCAAATTGCAAACATTTCAGGTTCAAATCGGCGAAATCATTCGACAAATGAGGACCCCGCAACTCGCCAAGCCGTACCAATCGCCCACTGAAGCATGCTATCTAGCGAGGCGAACTCGCGCCCCTGGTCCCCCGCCGCCGGCTCCCCTCCTCCGCCACGAGCTTCCGCCTCGGCGAGAATCTCCGCCTCGTCCTTCCCCGTGGCCCACTGCCTCGGCTGCCCGAGCAACGACGACCCGTTCCTCCCTTCCTCCCTCGCCCCCACTGCCGGCGAGAAAAAGAGCACCGCGGCGGCCAATACAACGGCGCGGAGCGCCCTGAGGTGGCAGCGGCGAGGCAGCTGCACCCCCGCCATGACCGCGAGCCGCGAGGGAGGATCGGAGCGAAGTGGACGGGACGCCACGCAAACACAATGCGGGCGATGGGAGGGAGGGATCGGGTTCGAACCGTGTCGATCTTCCGGGTGGATTTTGCATTTATATACCCATGCGTTATTTCTTTTATTTTATTTTTTTTCTTTCTTTCCTTCCTCTTCCCCATGCCATTTTGTGCATTTTGTGCCATGCCGTTTTTAGTTCCAATCTTGTGCTAATTAGTTACTCCCTCTGTCCCTGAATTCTGGTCGCTCGGGAACGGGGAATGAGAGAGGGGCACAGATTTCAAACGACAACAAGGGAGTACACAACAGGCTCTATGCCTTCAAGATGACACAAAGGCAAATGCTTTTGTTCATCTCAGGCCATGTTCAGATTCCCAACTATTCACTATTCATTCCAACTTTTCACTATTTATTCCAACTTTTCACTATTCCCCCCTCACAAAACACGTTTCCCAGCGAATGCTACAGTGTTTTTCTTATGCTACAGTGTTTTTTTCTACAATCTAAACACACCTCATACAAACGGATGTTGTGGGCTCAATGGATACATTTGGATGGAATTCATATAAAATTCGTGACCAGCAAGGCAATATACGTAGACATGGAGACCTTTCGTAAAAGTAGTCAGTGTTGCAGCAAGGGAAAAAAAATGGTTAGCCAACATGCAGTTGTCAAAATGAAGTTCTTTCCACTAAGTGCAATGAGGTCAAAAGAGTTATTTACGACATGGAGACCTTTTGAAGATAATTGGTTTAGAATAAATGATGTATAGACCTCCGTCCCAAATTGTAAGCCGTTTGAATTTTTTTACCTCAACTTTGACCACTCGTCCTATTCAAATTTTTTGTAAAATATCATATTTTATTTGTTATGGATATCTTTAGTAATAAAATAATTTTAAGAATAACTTAAATTTTACTATATTTGTACAAATTTTTTTAATAAGACGAGTGGTAAAAAAGTTGGGTTTAAAAAGTCAAAAGACTTACAATTTAGGACGGAGGGAGTATACTTTTTCATCTATAAACATTTTGATAGCAATAATTTGGTAACATATGACAAACGTCAATGTTTGTAGGAGAATAAAAACATATGGTATCTATAACACTTGTATGTATAGCTGACATAAACTTGTTGAAACAAGGCAATGCATCAACCACATTATTAGTTTGAGACTTCGACAAAAAAAAACAAAATCTTATGAAGTCCACCGAATTCTCCACCATCAGCAGGAGGATTGATCAATCAAACTCTCTGTTTAATTCTTTGTGCCACACGCTGTTTAATTTGTCCTGCCACACCCACTGAAAGGGATCAACCATGTGAAAACTTGGGATAGAGATGCCTCTATAAGCACGTTCAAATAAGAATCGAGCTCCTGGTGAAGCTCTTTTGTCCAGCTGAAGCCGTCTATGTTGACTAGCCATCCACTTATCGTTGCAGCTGGTAAGGGCAGCAAAATCCATTCCCTTTAGCACTTTTGCATTCAAAACAAAGGACTTTGCAAAGTCCACCTCTGGCCTCAAGCCGCGATAATTGTTGACCACCACTTTCTTGAGATGAACCTCGAGGCATTCGATTGGATCCAATGGATTATAGGCTCGTTCATTCTTCATAGTCTTCTACAGATTACACTGAATAAAGAAAGTGCAAACATTAGAAAATGTTCTGTCTCAAATGTTCATTTTGGAATTGAAAGAAATAAGCCGAACACTCACCGTAAGATATAGTTTCTCCACACAGGGGAAACACTTGAGGAAGTCCACAACAGAGTCCAGATTAGGCCCCAAAGATTCAAGGGCCAAAATCTTTACAGTGCGCATCGAGGTTGTCAAGCTTAGGGCCTTCATTTCCTGTCAAAAAAAAAAGACCAAGAACCATCAGGGACAACTAACAGCAAGGACATAGAAAATGATGAACACTGGATGATGGAAGTTTTATAGCCACCTGAAAAGCTGCTTTTCCAAACTCAAGTCTGGAAATGCCAGGCGAAAGCAATCCCACCGTCTGGAGCTTAGGTGCCTGCATTACACGGATGGTTGCCGGCACTTGCTCAGGATTTAGCGGTAACAATCTTTCAAGGCAGGGAGCGTCCTCAATAACCAGCTCCTGGAACGTGATGGCAACCGAGCTCTCTGCAGCTGGAGCAATGAAGCCAATACTTCTGAGAGATGGGGACCTAATCCGCAGGCGACTAAAGCCAACGCTATAATTCAGCAAAAGGATCTCGAGAACAGAGCAGCCAGAGAGCAGGATGTGAAGGGCGTCCTCCGATACAGTGACATTGCGCAGAAGCTTCTTGAGATGTGGGAAATCCAGCGCCGGCGGCATGTCGCCGTCACCGGGGAAATCGCAGGAGGAAAACCAGGCGAAGCGGAGGGTGGCCGCGAAGCGCAACGCGGAGGGAGGCATCGGCTGCGGCCGCCGCGACTCCGAGAAATCAGCGCCGCTGAAGTCGATCTCCTGGAGGCCGGTGAGGGATCCGGAGCGGAGCCAGCCGTCGACCATGGCGTAGCGCTCGTGGAGGCAGAAGCCGTAGAGGTTGAAGCACCGGCCGGGGCCGGCGTGCTCGGAGAGGATCTTGGTGACCCAGGCGGCGCGCTTGCTCTTCCGGCGAGGGTAGTCCCCGCCCTCGAGGTTGAGAGGCGCGGCGCGCCAGAGGGGGCGCCACCGCCGGGAGATGGCTTGCGTTCGGGCGCCCTCGCCGGTGGAGAGGAGGGAGATGATGTCCCCGAGGACCTCGTCGGGGAGGCGGCTGATCAGGTCGGGGCCCACCGGCTGTAGGAGGCCGCCGGATTCCTCCTCCTTTAGCCTTGTCCTCTTGGCCCCCATGGTCGTGGCCGGCGGGACCTTCATTCCTGACATTGAACAAAGAAATTGAAGTCGATTAGAGAAATTATACAAATCCTCACAAATTACCTAAGCAGAAAAGCAATTTGCGATGGCCCGTCGTGTTACCTACGCCGTGATCGATCAGCTTCTCCTTCCGGCTTTATGCTAGCCTGCAGCTACAAGCAACACCGCCGCCCCCTTCATGTCATGCTAGCATGCACTGACTGTCGCCGCCGATGGGAAATATATATAGCGAGCCGTGCGAGGAAGAAGGGAAAGAGTTGATCGGCGAGCGAACGACGATATATGGTTTCACATGTCAGTGGGACAAGTAATTCAGAAGAGGATGCAGCAAATCAATAATCAAATATCACACCATAATAAAAAGAGACCGAGATCAGGGAAGTTGCCCCCCAAATAGCGTAGCTGATTTACTTACCTTATTTATTCTTCCATATTGATCGAGGATACATGTTTTGTGCTTGGTCGACTTGGGAAACGAATAATCATCGGTCCACTTCTGAGTTCTGGCGCAATAGCAACCGTACAAGAAAAAAACTCAGTGTCATGAACCATTTATCTACTTGTTTTGAATTTCTCTTGGTGTTTATCTTCTTATGGAGAGGACCAAAGGCGTGCCTAAAATGTTTGCTGGACCTGTACTTAGATGTCCTTTCAGACAACTCCACTGGCTTCACACACTGCAACCAAAAGAGACTGCCCATCGGTCGCCACGGCTACTACATTACTCCAACGCATGTGATCGAGCAATCTCGTTCATTTGATCGATATCTTACAATCCTCGAGTCATTAGGCCAGTCACTGCAGCCACACGCCCTAGGTCATTCCCAACTCAATAACTAGCATGGTTTCCATATCATTAATCAAGAGTGATATGATACATAAGCAATAAAATGGTAATGTGGCAATAGAGTTCAAGAAGAGAGAAAACCGAGTCTTTATTCAAGAAACCAATTCTATGCGAAAACCAAGAAAGAAACAAAGGGAGCACGAGGAGAAAATGAGAGAGGATTGGATGGAGACTAGAAAAAGGCTGCGGTGTTGCTGCGAATGGCCAGTAGATGTACCTCTGATATGTTTATTCCTGGGTTTGGTTGTATAAACGTTTTTTTTTGGAAATAAATGCTTGAGCATGTTGAACCGTAAAAGCGCTCCGTGGAAACCTTGTAGATTTTGAATAATGTGTATTTTTATATTGAACTATATATTATGTTTAAATACAAAAATTTATGTAAGAGAATTGGAACAGAGCATTTAATTATATTTGCTATGTATGAATTTTGTCGATTTTGGTATTTAAAGTAATTTTTATGTTGAGAAGTTGTTAGTTTAAAAGTGTTTTGGTGTTAATTTAAAAATGTTTTGTTGTTCGGATATTAGCTATATGGGGAAAATGGAGAAACGAGTTTGGTTTTTTAATTTTGCTCTACAACATATTTGTTGACTTTTGAATTCATTGTGGTCGTCGGATGTTAGCTATAATGGGGGAATTGAAAAAGTAAGTTCGTTTGTTTAGTTTTCTTTAAGTTTTGAGCCGCTTCCATGTTCATTTTTTAAAAAAAAACGTTTTGATGTTTGGATGTTAGCTATATGGGGAAACTGGAGAAATGAGTACGATTTTTTTTTAAGTTTGCTCTACAATATATTAGTTGATTTTTCAATTCATTTTGGTGGTTGGATGTTAGCTATAATGAGGGGAAATAGAAAAAGTTAGTTCGATTTTTTTAGTTTTCTTCACAGCATGTTTTTTATTTTTAAATTTTGAGTAGTTTTCCATGTTGGAGATGTTTTGGTGTCCAAACCTTAAGTGCAACGGGTCTCATATAATCATTAAGTACAACATATCTCATATAATCATTTGTAGGAACGAATTATGGGAGCACTATGAATTTTAAATTTTGTTGCGTACCAAAGATTTAGGTTTTTTAATTTTTATTATTTTTTGTATTAAAAACTTTTCATTTGAGGATGTTTCGGTATCGGAATTGTATGTATAAATATCTGGCAAACTCGTTTTGAGTTTAAAAATATGTTATATAATAAAGTTGTAGGTTTTGAACTTGTAAGTAAATTTTATGTTGGATATATTTTGGTTCGAACATGTTTTGGTGGTCGAATTGTATGTATAGCGTTGCTCGTATGGAAGTAACTAATAGAACATGTTATTGTGTAATTTAAGTAAAATTCAAGGTTTTTCAAGAAAAAATCTAAGAGAGAAAAAGGACAACAGGTTGATTCTAAGAAAGATGGGGGGTTTCATGAAAATATTTCTTGGCCGGTTGGGTGGACTATGGGTTTTGATTCGGTGAAAATTTAAGGGTGTCTTCGCAAAAAATTAAAGAGAGGGGAGTGGACGACGGGTTGTATTTCTATAAAGCCTGAGGGGCTTTTTGTAAAGTGCCAAGGAATGACACGATCTTAGCTGTCACTCGACCGATACGACTGCTTCCCCTTCTTAACAAACTATCCATCGGGAAGCTAGTTTCTATGTGTAGTATCTAGTTCTCGTTCCATTTTCAAATTGTAGGTCGTTTCAACATTCTTGAAAAGCTTTTATTCCCTACGAGTAATGGTTTGGAGCTTGTCGGGAGCAGGATGGGTAGGTAGCAGGGGAGGTGGAGGAGGATACGAAGAGAGGGATTTTGCTTTGGTGGCACGTGGTGGCGAGAAGAACTGACGGTGGCTTGGCTCTCTGCTCGTGGCAAGAGGTAGAAGAAAAGCAGGGTTGACATGCATAAGGGGTCTGCTCGCTCTGCCTTCCACCTCCCTGGCCGTACCTGGCGGTCTCGTCGTCCCATGTCATGCCTAGTGCAGAGCTCGCGCGTGCTCTGCTCATAGGGGCGGACTTGGCCCTACCTCTCGCCATAGGGGCGGACTTGGCCCAAGAAATTAGTGGCGGCCTATCATTATTAGACTCCTATGGCTACAGTTAAACAAACCCAAACTCTACCGAACAAGCAAAAAAGAGTGGTGGCCCGTCTCGTTGCAAACATAGAGTCGAGGAGAGTAAGAGAGAAATAGAGGGTGAAAGAGTAGAGGAAAATGACCTTCCATGAGTGAGAGAAAAAAGGAGCTGGCATGTGGGGAACCATCTTCATAGAACAACTAAATAGCCAAATATAAACGACTTGGTTTGGGTGATTAAGAATACCCTATTTCAAAATTGCATAGCCAAAATTGAACTCAAATGATAGTTAGACTTTTTCCCGTATATCAACGGTGTATAGCTATGCATATATAGCAACGGTGTATAGCAAAGTTGAATTGGCGATTTGGCGCACGATGCCATAGCTGGCTGTCGAGCATCTCGATTCACCGGTGCCGGTGCGTGCTCCTCCCCTCGAAACCGTCGCATCGTGCGTCCTCCGGTTCCAAGCCAGCAAAGCCACTGCTTGACGGATCGCCCGGTGCTTCAGACGCCGACCAGCGGGGCCCACCAAGGCCAGCCCGTTTTGCCAGCACGACACCTTGTGACCTTGACCTAAGCTGTTCGTCCGTCGCGCTCCACGCCGAGACGGGTCGACACGGTCCAAGCCCACACCTCGTATCCACCAACCCCCGCTCCAAACCCGGTCCCGCGGGCCCCACCGGCCCACATGTCAGCGACACAGGTTGCCACCTCCCGTCGCTGCTTAAAGCCCCCCTCCTCTTCCAAATCTCGCGCAGTGTCACTCGCCAACCCCGCACCACCTCGCCACAGCCGGAAGGAGGGAAAACCTCGTGCTCTCCGCCGCCGCCGCCGCCTCGAGCCCTCCGCCCGCCGGGCTCCCGAGGCTCCCGGAACCTTCTTCGCGCGGGGAGGCGCCGTGATCCCTTCCCCCCCGCCGCGGACGATGCAGAGCGCGGCGGCCATCGGGCTCGTCCGGCCATGCGCCGCGCGGCCGCTCGCCGCCCCTTGCCCTAGCCACCGCCGCGGCGGCGCTGTCGCCGTATCCGGCGGAGGGATCCGACCGGTTCTCCCTCCGCGCGGCCTCTGTCTCACCGCGCGCGCCGGGCTCGTGCCGGCGTCGCCGCTGGAGGAGGAGGAGAGGCGGAGATGCAGGGCCGAGCGTGACGTGGCGGCGTCGGCTTCAGGTGCGGCGACCGCGGCGCAGGGGGCCGGTGAGGAAGCCGGCTCGGGAGGGCTCGTCAAGACGCTGCAGCTCGGGGCGCTCTTTGGCCTCTGGTACCTCTTCAACATCTACTTCAACATCTACAACAAGCAGGTGAGCTGACTGACTGCGTCGGCAAACTGGCATGCCGTCGCCATCTTGCCTTCCCCCTTTGTGCGAGGATCTGGATTGCTGGCTACGCCTTCTGCGTTTAGTGACTGAGCACCTAGCGATTCGATTGCGCAGATCGGTGAACTGGGTGCTAGTAATTTTGGTCGTTTCTTTCCTTCATACGTATCAAGGCACAGATCCTTCTCGTAGTTTGCATTTGGACGGCACGGACAGAGCCTGCGCTGTCCTCTGTTCACGTTTGCCCTGTGCAGTATGCTGAGAAGAGGCCCATGGCGTGGATTGTTTATTTATTTACCATTTTTTGTGGAAATAGTGAATGGATCTTGCTGGAGCTTCGACATGGAAAATTTCACTAGCTGGCCTCATCTTATTGTTTTGATAAATTTATGACTCAATAGTAGGAGACATGTGATCCTTCAACTTAAAAAAAAAAAGAACCTTTTTGTCAGTCTCTGTAGAATTAGTAAAACAACAACTGAGTTAGCAAATGTATGCCAACCCCTCTCTGTGTGAATCCAAGAATTTGGTCAAATCCATCATGATCTTTAATTGGTAAAAGCTCCAAACGTTGTGATACAGGAAGAAAATCTTACCTTTGTTTCCTTTTGTCTTATTCCTTTTTGATATGTTCACCATACTACACATTCTGGACAATATTTTTCTCAACTTTGCAAAATCCAACTAAACTTAGGAAGTATCTACGGTGCTTTTTCTTGCCGCCATATTCAATAATGATTAAAATCCATTCAATTCTTGTTTCATACACATTCAAATATTAGGAGATGCTGCCTCGTTTTCTCAATCTTTTACAGAGCAAGCTTTCTTTGATTATTTCACTCGGAATGTGTTTGTCATTTTGCACTGCAGACTGCACTTAGTGACGTCTTCCCATTTTTATTCATTCAAATACATTGTCATTTTTTTTATATCTGTAGTTAATTGTTTAGGAGGTGTCCTTGTGTTCTTATACTGTGCTAAGCTAAGAGGGTATGTGCACAAGGAAACTGCTGCTACTGCTATGTGTCGTGTTCCATTGTTTCAACATTCATTCATGTAGCTCCTAGCTTTCCTGGTGAGTATAGACCTTATGTTTTCTGGTGACTATGTTAAGGCTTTATTTGCGGTCAAACATTTGTTTGTAACTAAAGAGAAAACTAAGTGTAAGCTGCAATAGTTTGATTTGTTGATGTGCACAGTACCACCTTTTAGTTACATGAGAAACATTTAGATGTTGAACGTCGGTTACCAGTAATGAGTACCAACTTTTTGAACTACGGTTTCTGTTTTTGGCAGGTTCTGAAGGTTTTGCCATATCCTATAAACATCACAACAGTGCAGTTTGCTGTCGGAACTGCCATTGCTAGTTTCATGTGGATCACTGGTATCCTTAAAAGACCAAAGATTTCTGGTGCCCAGGTAAGTTTTTAGCTTCCCGTACAAACTTTCAGTATATGCATTGTGCATAAGAATGACATCAGGTCTGTTCTTGTTTCCCAGCTTCTTGCTATCCTTCCTCTGGCAATTGTCCACACCATGGGCAATCTTTTCACAAACATGAGCCTTGGAAAGGTTGCAGTGTCATTTACTCATACTATCAAGGCCATGGAGCCTTTCTTCTCAGTTCTCCTTTCAGCAATCTTCCTTGGCGAGGTAATTTTGTCTATTCAACACTGTAGCCCAATAGTAACCGTGTTGGTAATATGTTAATTTTTTTTCTTGTTTTTACTCAGTAAAATGAATGATTTTGCAGTTGCCTACTCCTTGGGTTGTGTTGTCGCTTCTTCCAATTGTTGGTGGTGTTGCATTGGCCTCTCTTACTGAGGCTTCCTTTAACTGGTAAGGAAATAGTTCCCTTCTTTCGAGTACAAGTTGGTGTTAGGATGATTCTTGTGGAAGTTACAAACTCTACCCTATGCTTGTTGATCTTATCTTTTACTAGTAATTCTTATGCTTCAGTCATCTGATGTACCTCAAACTTTAGTTGAACCATTGTTCCAGTAACATTGTTTCTCCAATTGTACTTAGTTTTTTCTCTGTTGTGTAGTTTTTCCTTGTTATCTCATTTCATACTAATGTGTAACTTTGGCGTCTGTGAAACAGGGCTGGCTTCTGGAGTGCAATGGCTTCAAATGTAACCTTCCAGTCAAGGAATGTGCTAAGCAAGAAGCTTATGGTGAAGAAAGAGGTATCTGAACTACCACTGTGCAATTTTCTGGAATATTTAAATAATTTACTCGTTAATTATTGATTTTGTTAGTTTTAGTTATGGACATCCATTTTATGTCCTGCCCTTGGATTGTATGCCTAACTCTCTTTCTTTTCACCACTTCAGGAATCTCTGGATAACATTAATCTTTTCTCAATCATCACAGTCATGTCATTCTTCCTCTTGACCCCAGTCACCTTACTTACAGAGGGTGTCAAAGTCAGTCCTGCAGTCTTGCAGTCTGCTGTGAGTATCCTGTTGTTTATTTGTCCATGACACCTTACAGACTGGTTTGAGGACAATTCTAAACTTCTAAAAAAACTTTCTTGTGCAGGGCTTGAACCTAAAACAGATATACACGAGGTCACTGATTGCTGCATTCTGCTTCCACGCGTACCAACAGGTGAGCCATCTAACAGCTGTCTGATGACCCATCTTCCTGAATTATTGGATCTAATTGTTCCTTAATTTGTGCTGATTTGAGATTGTTCTAGATGCACTTACAAATTCCACTTCATGAGCATACAAGTCTTGCCATCAGTATTCAAAATGTACTTACTGATCTTGTTATGCTTAATCTGTTGAAGGTGTCATACATGATCCTCGCTAGGGTGTCCCCAGTGACCCACTCAGTGGGCAACTGCGTCAAGCGAGTGGTGGTCATTGTGACTTCAGTTCTGTTCTTCAGGACCCCAGTTTCTCCCGTCAACTCTCTCGGTCCGCATCTTTTCCTTTCACCACTCTAATTAAATCAGTCATGCTATTCTCTTCACCCTCCCTCACAAATCGGGAACATTTTATTTGTCCAGGTACCGGGATTGCCCTCGCAGGAGTTTTCCTCTACTCACAGCTGAAGAGGCTCAAGCCCAAGGCCAAAACTGCTTGATCACATATATCATCAGGTTCATTTGGTACAACTGTGGTAGTCCTGCCACGGCCGTCGAAGTGACTAGGGAACTCCGTAGTTTAGAATGATATTGAAAGAAGCCCCCCCCCCCTCTGGTTTTCAATCGCCCCATGTGATCATCTTTGTGATTTAAGTACTAGCATTTTTGAACGGATTTGTTGGTGTATTAATAATTTTGCCGTGGTGCCATTCTTCTTGTGCTGTTTTAGACACTTCTGAAATTGGGCTTCGAGGATGCCCCTAGGCCATTTTCAATCTAGCACAGTGCTAAACTAGGTCCATCATTGCAATTATTTCTCTCACGAGGGACGCTACACAAAATAGAGTGATTAATCCCGTTGCATTGGCGCTGTGTAGTAGCCATTTATTGGGAACAAAAATTTCCATCGCTGATATAAAGAAAGAATTCATGGTTAAAAAAGATCCATCCTTGGCTTTCATAGACGGAAAGATTCTGAAGGAGCACCAGGGCATTACTAGTATAAAGAAACACATATTGGATGTATCCATGGCCGTCAGCGTCAATGCTGTCCGGACAACTGACACCTCGTTGGCAACGCCCTCCTTGCTCTACGGCAGAAAGAAGGCGAGGAAGACTCATGTCGATGGCGAAGCTACAGCTGGGGGCGCTCTTCGGCCTCTGGCACCTCTTCAACACCGTCCGCTGGAAAAAGGTACAGGTGACTGACAAACTCCGGCATGGTCTCCTCGCCGGCATACCTTTGATGCATGTTAGCGGCATATTCGCTGTTGCCTATCGAACATCCAGATGAACACTTCAGTTTTCCTACACGCATGGCAGGTTCTCAAGGTTTTTCCGTTCCCGATGAACGTCACGACCGTGCAGTTCGCCGTTGGCACTGCCGTTGCCTTGCTGATGTGGACCACCGGTATCCTTAAAAGACCAAAGGTTTCTGGTGCGCAGGTAAACATTTATTTCCTTTCTTTCTTTCACTTTCCTTGGTTGTGAACTTGCAGAAGTTCACACACTATCCTTGCACCACCAAAAACTTAATCACCTCTAAACTTAATCACCTCTGTTGCAACTGTACAGATGGCTGCTATCCTCCCTCTGGCCATGGTGTGGAGTGGACCATGGTCAATCTTTTCACAAACATGAGGCCTGGGAAGGTTGCAGTGTCGTTTACACATATGGACAAGCCTCAGATGGAGCTGATAAGCTCCTCTTCTTTTTTGGTTCTTTGGGCGCCCGGCCAGGTGATTTTCATTTTCTGTCCAGCATGAACTTTTGCCTAATATAAACTTAAGGCTTTTGATGAATATCTGTGATCTTTTGATGAATATCTGTGATTCTAGTAAACAGATGTGTCTACAGTCTACACTCTGTAATATGGGCAACTCATTTTTCCTTCTGCTTGCTTGGGTTTAATTTGCAGTTGCTTATTGCTTGGGTTGTATGGTGTCTTGTTCAAAGAGCAACCTTCCAGTCGAGTAATGTACTGAGGGTAACCGAATTATCCGTCTGCATATTTCTGGAATTAATAATCAACTAGGAATTGATTTGTTATATTGGTTCCTCAAGGAAACATATGTCTAACCCCCCTTTTATTCATATTCTGACCAGGGACTGGGTGCCATTAATCTTTTCTCAGTTATCACAGTGATGTCATTCTTCATCATGGCCCCTGTAACCTTCGTAACAGAAGGCGTGAAAGTCACACCTGCAGTTCTGCAGTCAATGGTGAGCACCATATATGCTGTTTATTTCACCATTTTGCCTTTCAGGCTGGCATGCCATGGTCAATGGTGGCACTTGGAGTTATTGATACGGCTATTATTCTCTCTTATATGTGTAGGGTTTGGAATCAAAAGGGATATACACGAGATTGGTCTTTGGTGCCTGATGCATTTTGTGCTTCCATTGTATACAAGTAGGTCAGCTATCTGTTTACACGATATGTTTGTGTTATTGTAATATAATAGGAGCGGATATGTTTGTTATGCCTTGGAATTTGCTTAGTGATGGTATGTATATTTTGTTGAAGGTGTTTATACATATCCTTGCAAAGGTGCCACAGTTGAAGAGGCCCAATTGCTAAGGCTCCTAGATCATATTTTCAGGAGAACTAGAACCCTATTTGAAAACAATGTTTGTCCTTATCTATGTATCCACTAGTGTTTGTGAACGGTTTATTGGTACTAATAACTCTTGCGGATCTATATAGTCACATTTCTGAATAATTATTATGGTCCTTTCGGTGGGAACAGAGTACTATACAACCGATCACTGATTCTGGTGGCCTTAAAACACACTAGACAACGCGCCCTATCATTTCAAAAATGAAAAGAAAGACTATTAAAGAATAAAAATGCTATTTTGAAAGCAATGGAACAGAATGAACAAACACCGTCAATAGATAAGGTTGATCATATAGGAGCAATAGAAATGAGGTTTTGCGGTGACTGAATAAACACTTAAATAAATGCAATTGAGAAGGAAACAACAAAGGAGAACCAAATGCAAATTAAAAGTCATTGGAACCTTTAATCCATGACAGATATCAAGCAATGAACTCATCTTGTTTCAGCACTAAAATCTAAAGATAACATGTCAGATAAAGTGTCAATGCAATTTCATATAACAACTCAATTTAGTGAAGGCACATCCAGAGTCTTTTTCTCATTTCTGAACATTTAAGAAGTACCATAGTCAGAAGACATGACCATTCCAATGCATTCTTTTTTTCTCTATCAAATTGAAACCACCAGCCACAATTGTTGTTGTCCAAATCATATTATGGACCAGAAGAAATAGCAAAATGAATGTTGAGAATGACAAATTCGTGTGCAAATAACAACATTTATAGCACTTATTGAATACCATCTCAGCCCTTAGATTCCGTGAAACCAAATATTACATCATGAGATTGGCCAACAATGAAACTGAAAAAAGCAAACCTTAAATATTTATCACAGGATCATTGGCCAAACCTGCTGCAAAATCTTGCTGCATTCACTAACTGAACATTCTCCTTCTCAGTACATAGCACTCCAGTTCTTGCGAAATAATTAGGCCTGAACCACCGCTATTTTCCAAGCACTATATTGTTGCCATGAAAGTTCTATGCTCCATACAGAAAAAAGGAACGGGAGAAGAGGCATAGAGAATAAACATTAGGACATACTATGGTTTGCAGTGAGGTAACTATATGTAGCAATCCTTCGTCACTTATACCTGAAACATAAAACAGTAAGGTATAGAAGGCCGTGTTCGCTGGGCTGTTGTTGTTCTTCTGCTGCTTTGCATGTGCTGCTGCTGCTGTTTTGCATGTTCTGCTGCTGCTGCTTTGCCTATGCTAAACAGCTGCAGCGCAGCACAGCAGCAGCCAGCCGAACACTGCCAAAAGCAATGAGAACCCTATGACGATATCACATCTCTTCTGTACAGGGCATAGCAAAAGGGTAGGAATGTTTGTTGGCCCAAAATAATTAAGTAGTTTATGCAAATAACTTATGTAAATACTGTTAATTTATTAGGAAAAATCTGAAACACAACTGTTCTTTTGTTAAATTGTAACGAAAATGTTGCTTCAGAACATAAAAATTTGCTCAGCCAACCACCTATATTTTTCATAGTCATGACAAGAAAGAACTTGTGAAGAGGTTAAAAATGAAAATAGTTGAATTTCTATCACATGACATCAGTATCAAAATTCACTAAACAAAGTGGTTGAATAATTAATAAACACATTGAAGAACAGTGCATTAAAAACATGTTACCCTGTTCAGCGAAACTACACACTGATGAGAAACTACACTCTAAATATTATTTTTTTTACAAATATGAATTTGCTATTCAACAAATTAAATCTGAAAATGTATCTCTGAATCCTTTGTCTACCTCTGATATCAGTTCTTTTCTAGCATAGCTGTTACCAGCACGGAAGTCAGCCTTAGCTACTCGTCCGACACGGCCAGCAGAAGCACTAACACCAGCACCAACGAATTACGGATAGATGTGTCTTACCACAAAATTAGTATTGCTCAGAACAATGAACTCAAATATCTCACCTTGAGCCTGTTGGGAGAGTCAAGCAAAAATCTGATTGGTTGATGAACATATGTTTAAACAATAAATAATGAATTATTCAGTCATTAAGTCTGCAAAGCACTCCACTTACCAGCATCTGAACAATTGAGCACAGAATAACAATAGTAGTGATCGTTACTTTTATTAGCATAGGACCACGATGCAAACAGGATATGATGTTGTGGTTTGTAGTCTTTCACCATCCTTCCACTGAACGTCTAAATTACAAACAGGCTCAATTGAAAGAAACCTCAAATACCGACCTATATATTTGCCACTTAAAGGTAACCTTAGTTGGCTGTTCAATTGATGGGGTACTGCAAGCTCCAAGGTCACTACAGGTGCCCAAGGTTTAGAAAGTAATGAAATAAGGAAGCGGGGGGGGGGGGGTAATAATTTACCTTTTAAAGATATTGGTCTGTACAATAATCTTCTAGTTCAACAAATTGTTGCCCATGGACTGGAAGTTCCTGCTTTGACAGTAAAGGGATGGGAGGTTCCTGCTTTGACACAAATATATCAATGTATTTACACTTGCCAAAATAAAAAGGAGAAGGTTTTAGTGTATGATGCAAAGTTGTTATGGTTATTGTCCAACTACTGAAAAAAACATGAGACCACAGTGAGATGGAAGCTGGGCACCAGAACCAGAATCAGCAGCAGTCGGAGAGAATATTTCACATAAGAGAAAGCAGCGACAATATTTCACATAGAAGATACATGTGCAAAGAACCTTAAGCGCTGATACAAGAACCGAAAAAGCTCACACCAGGAATGCGATGTGTGAGCTTTTCAGTTTATCTACTAATCAACTAATCAATAGGAGAAAAAAGAGAGAGCAGACAAAGCCGTGTAGGTTTAATTGGGCAGAAACAGCTGCAGCAAACTAAAATGCCAATTATCCAAATGTGCTATATCCGCTTGAACCACCAGGTGTAGGGTACGATACACTTCTCCTAACTGAATGATGTTGTGTGGATTAAATTGTTACAGAAAGTACAGATAAGCCCCAGAATAACATCATTACCCCTTGCTGGATAGGAAAGACTCAAAACAAAACTAAGATCTGCCAAAGTGCAGTGCTTGCAGCAAAGTTGTATTGGCTACACTAACTCAAAACTAATATAAAATCACTTACTTATTTTATCTCATTCAAATAATTTTTATCCTAGTAGGAAAGAAGCATCAGTAAGTTCTGAATTAGTGTATATGAAACATTTTGTTAGGCGAATATATGAACGCATGAGCATTCTTTCTATTCTCTATCCAGAACACGTGGTCCTATCTTTCTCTACCTTAGACCTAGAAAACAAATAAACAAATTCTAGAACTGAATGGAAATGAACACTCATAGCACCGCTCCTCTGTAGAAATTTGGATTTTTGCCATTGTAAACGTTGGGCTTCGCATCTTTATCCTTCCAAACGTTGGCTTCGCAAATTTGCCCTTTGAATCGTTGCCCATTTGCCCTTTGTCGTGGTGTCCTTTTTGGATCTTGTGGTATCTACAAGCTTCTGAAACTGAACTGTGAGGATGCTGCTCTATGGGACCATTTTCAATCTACCATTCTACTTCCGTTGTATCGAAATATTTGTTGTTGTTATTTTTTGGTCATGACGTTTGACCATTTGTCTTGTAAAAAAATATAAGTATAATTTATTTTGTTTGTGAATTTCTTTACTATTAATGGTAGTTTAAACATAACTTGACTTTTCTATATTTGCAATAATTTTATTTAATAAGATGAATGGTAAAATGTTGTAAGAAAAAAATCAACAAGACAAATATTTCTATACGGATGGAGTACAAATATTTCTTACTTTGGAAGATAGACAAAAACGTGGTGGATAGGTAATCTTCGGATCGGCATGGACAAAATACTACACTATTGTGATCCTTGACTTTGTTGAAAACTTGAGATTGATTAACTATGGCTCTATTTTCTTTTGGATTTGACATATGAGGTGACTAGGAAGCAGGAAGTGTCTATCCAACACTTGGGTCTTTTAAAGGGAGCCAGTACCTAGATTTTGGACCACCGGATCTAGAAATGGATGGCTCACATCTTCACCTTTTTCTCCCATCCCTCTTTCTCTCTCTTCTCTATCCTATTCATCTCCACCACCCACCACCAATGGGCCCCACCTGCTGCCTTTATAGGTGGGGAGAATTTTAGATGGAGGGAGAAGATGAATATGAGCCATCCATTTCTAGATCTGGTTTTACAAAATTTGGGTGCTAACCTTCTTAGAAACACCCAAGTGTTGCCTAGCTTTTCCCGACCAGGAAGGCAATTCTGAACTCATCGTAGGTCTGCCGCGCCAGTGACCTCTGGCAGCCACTATACGTCCTCCCAGTCATAGTGTCTTTTTCTTTTAAGACGTGCATAGCATATTTTTCATTAAGAAGAAGATAAGTACATAAAGCAGCTTTGAGAGTCCATAAAGTGCCAAGATACAAAACGACCAAACAAAGAAAGACAAGAACTCTAACAAACACGCAAGAAAGAAAATCACAACATCACCCAACATAAGCGCCTGTAGGCATGCCACACACAGAAAGCATGAAGGCCCTGGACGATAGAGCCTCCAAGGAAGAAACGACTCCAAGTCCATCATCGTCCATCCATCCACAAAGAAGTTCCACAGCTCGCCGAGTGCACAATGGTTCACACAACCACAATGGTGGCAAAGCATCCACCCAGACCGTAGGACCACTGCGGCAAAGCATCTGCCCAAGCATCTCAATGGTGGCAAAGTATCCACCTAGACAACAGGAACACCGTGGCAATGCATCCGCCCACACAATCATCAAACATGGCAAAGCATCCAATTGACTAGCATGACCACAGCGGCAAAGCATCTGCCAGAAAAAAGGCGGCAAAGCATCTGCCAGAAAGAAGGCGTCAAAGCATCCACCAGACATCGAAGACCTAACCCCTCGAGAGAGATGGACGAAACGAAGCGAAGGAAGACGCGGAGGAAACTCCCCAAAAGAGCGAACGACCAATGCAAGGACCGCGACCAGGCAAAGGCGACAAAGGGCAAAGATCCGTAGCACCGCTAAAACCCATAGGGAAAAGTGTCACTTGGGTAAACACACATCACTGATCGCCTAAAAATCTGGAGCCAGCGGAGGCAGCGCGAGAATGTCATGTTGAACGATGCCCAGGGGGCAACACCTCCATTGTTTGTCGGTTTAGGGCAGAACAGACCAAGCTTTCACCTGGCAAACTAGATGGATTGGCGGCCACAACAATGCCCCTAGCGAGGTGAGTTATGTTGAGGAACGCAACGTTGTCAGTAGTAGCAAATGTCGTCTAAAGCTTTCGCAAAGGCCCCAAAAACCAACTCCCCCATTCAAACTCCAAGGCCCGATGAAAGACAAATTGATGGAAAGGCAGCTGTACATTATGACGACGACAGTGAGGAACATTGTTAGGCCAGCAACGAGACAGAAACGACCATAAATGACTTGCCCGCCAGTGCTCCACCCTAACGCCTGACAAACCAAAAAGGCACGACCTTGTGCAACGGCGACCATAGCGGTGTTGCCGAGGAATCACCGACCATACAAGGTGACACACCAGCAACACACCGAGCCTCCATGCACTCGCCGCAACCCAGGCAGGCAGCATCACCAGCAGCCACCGCCGCTAGCAGCACAGCCCTACGCCCGGGTAGCCGCCCAAGGCGACAGAATTCAACGCACAGCGCATGACGATCGTCATGACCGCCTCATGCCAGTGCCGGCGGCGGGGGATGCACAAGAGGAGGCCGCACCCGTGCACCCAATCTGGTGCAACTGTGGGCGCAGCACAATGAGAGTGTGACCCAGGTGGCCACCAGGACGACCAGATAGTTGGGGCCGTGGCGCGGCCGGCTAGGGGAGCTGATGGCGAGTCCCAGATCGAGGACCCCGTGGTGGCCCGACCTTGCAGCGGGTGGAGGACGGTGTCAAGCCAGGAGTTGGGCAGCCTCAGCACGTGGGCGGCGGCGCACCTGCAGTCCGCTAGCAGCGATCCATGGCACCTCGGTCGTCATGGCAAACAGGGTGAGAGCGACACTATTAGGATTCAATCAGCTCCTCCAGCCACGATGCCCATGGTGCATCGTCATGGCGTCCATTGGTGGTGGAGGATAGGGAAGGCATGCGCCCAGCAATCGCCAACGACGGAGCGAATCACAAAGAGCATACAATGAAGGGACTGTGACACTCTAAGAAGCAGGGTTGAATCAGGTGTTATAGAAACTAGGGCTCAAACGCTATTCTAGCATTGCAAGTCTAGGAAAGATAAATGTTAAATGTGGTACAATATGAAATGTGGAATGTAAATGGGTAAACACTCGTGAAATGGAACTACCGGATAACTAGGAGCGAACGCTCCGTGTGGTAAGGTGAAAGTGTACAACTGTAAAATCCTAAACTAGTGTTGCTAATAGTATTGCTACTGTTTCTCGACAACGGTAAAAAAAAAAAACTGGTTGGCACTCCTTAACTATTACGAATTAATCCGCAAGCGCACATAGATCATTGTAGCTTTCATGAGGGGAGTAAAACCTAGATGTCAAATCCAAAGAACCACATATACGACTAGACCTAGAATTCTTCAGGATAGCTGTAGGTGGTGGGTTATTATTGTGCTGTAGGGTTTCTTCTTCAGGATTGTTTTTAGTCTGAAATAGAAATGTCCTGTGCCACAAATTGTTATAAGAGTGCCTAACTGACTAGGCATGAAAATGGTAGCATGCAAGGAGGATGAGTACATAAGGTAAGACTCAAAGAAAAGTTTAATTTCTGAAACATTCACTTCAATAGTTCACGGGTGGAAGTGAATAAAAAATAATCTTTTGAGAACTAAAATGATTATTTCTATAGTTCAGGGATGAGAATGAGTGTAAAAGTAAGCTTTATTAACGACTAAAATAATTACTTTGATAATTGAGAACGAAACTGAGCATCGGCTTATTGTTGACAAACCAAAATAGCTATTCTGCTACATAACTATTGATTTTAGATAAAATATGGACGCTTGCCAGCACATCTCGTTGTTCTTAGCATGCCGCATACTGATGTTGATTGTTGTATGGACCAATGTTGAAGTGAGATTTTGCTGATTACTAGTAACGATGCCAGCCAAATTTCAGAATTCAAAATAGTTTCCAAAAGTACTTTTTAGTTTCTATTCATTCTCCTCACAGAACATGCATCCTCAAAAATTCTTTTTTCTCCTTTCCTAGAAAAAAAAAAGTAGTTTTCCCACTCACAGCTAAACACGGCCAGAAAGCCTGCTGCTCCGTTCTATAGCTCGTTCCAAAAGCCGGAAAGAAGGCTGAAACCTGAACCAGAACGTACGAAAAGCAAGCATTCTGTCCTCTCCTCCCGCAGGGAACCTCCAGCTGCTTTGCTCCCTCTCTCTCCCACAACAAAACCCACTCGCATCCACCCGTGACCTCCCATCCCATCCCATGGCGCCCAAAGCAAAATGCCGCGGCCGCAAGGGCAAGGCCCGAACCCTACCTCCCCCTGCCGCCGCCAGCCCTCCGCCACCGCCGCCTCCTACGGCGAGGCTGGTGGTCACGGTCGCCGACCTCACCGAGGAGCTCCTCCTCGCCATCCTCCGTCGCCTCGCCCCCGCCGACCTCCTCCACGCGGCGCTCGCCTGCCACCGCTGGCGCCAGGCCGCCTCCCAAGTCGCCCTCAAGCGCGCGCCGCCGCTCCTCGGCTACTTCTTCCACCCGCAGAACCCCGCCATGCCGCCACCTTCGCCGGAGCCGTCCGACAAGACCCGCCACCCCGCCGTCTTCGCCCCGCTCGACGCCGACGACTCCCCTGCGCGCCTCTCCCTCGACCTCGCCCCCACCGCCGCCCGGGCCCTCTCCATCCAGGACGTCCACCTCGGCCTCGTCCTCCTCCTCCACAGCCCGCGCCCCAAGTCGATGCTGCCCCGCATCCTCGCCATCGACCCCGCGTCGCGCCGCCGCGTGCTGCTCTCCCCGCCGCCGCGCGGCGCGCTGCCCGGCGACCGCTGGCGCGGCACCAGGAGCGTCATCGGCGTCGCCGTCCTCTCGCGCGCGCACCCGAGCAGGCTCTCCTTCGACGCCGTCTGCCTCACCATCGACGGCGACCTCCCGCGCGCCTGGGTCGTGTCCGTGTGCGACGGCGGCGACTGCGCCTGGCGCGCGCTGCCGCGGGCCGAGGGGGTCGTCGTCAACTTCGACCCGTGGTGGTTCGAGGCCCGCAGCGTGCACGCCGCTGGGAACATCTACTGGCACATCTGCAACTCCAGCCGCCTGCTCCAGCTCGATCCTCGCACGCTCGACATCTCCTTCATGCCTGTGCCTGCCGTCCTGGGGGACAGGTGGCAAAAGTACCGCATCGGGGAGGATCCGGCCGAGGACGGTCGTCTGTGCATGGCAGCGATCGTGGACGAAGTTCTGCAGATCTGGGTGCGTCAAGAGGGCAGGTGGAGTGACCGGGGATGGTTCATGGAGAGGGAGACGTGCATGACCAAGGTACTGGACACCATACCCAAGCTACCCAAGGACACCAATTGGCGGATGGTTTGCACTTGGCTCAGCGACATCGACTATGCCTGCACCGGGAAGGTGTTCATCAAGACCTGGGGATATGGCCGCTACTCCTTCCATACGGAGACTGGCAAGCTGGAGCGTCTGATGATGACAGATGGCAAGGAGTTTGGGGACCCTATGTTTGCGTATACCTTGGCCTGGCCGCCTGAGTTCCTCACTCCAAGAGACTGACTTGCTTTCAGGTGATTTGGATAGCCTCCTTTCTCCGATCCGTTCGTGCGATTTTTTGTTTATGCTATGTTTTCCTTGTTTTCCATGCATTATCTTTTTTCTGTGATTATCTGAATGGTATATATGTATGTTTGCCGCACCAAGTAGCAGTGAGGGTGCAAGCATTCCATTTGTTTTCAAGATAACTGGGGGGGGGGTATCAAACAGTAGCATTCTTTGAAAGGTAGCATCAGTTTAGAACATCAAAATTAACACATATAGTGGGAACCTTGATGATCATCGATTTGGTGAATTGTGTGCCTTGCCGTAGCTGTAGATGGTATATATGCTCGTATTTGGTACAAACTTAATTCTCAATGGGGTCTATTATTTAGATCAATTACTTATGTTTTTCTTGAATCAAATGCTCCATTTGTTATTTTTCTCTGTGAGTATCTGAATAGTCGATCCAATGCAAACACATCATATCTAGTAGGTGCTCAATGATTAGAACGAATGAAGGAAATTTTGCCACCTTAGCCCTAGATAATAAGAGTGAGGCACAAATAACTGAGGTACCTCTATGCGTCTTTTTTTATTGCCCTTTTTTGGATCAGTTATGGACCTCCATTTAGAAAGTTAGAGCAGCAAGGCCACTTTGACCCAGAACTTTAAAATGAAAGATTTTTACATGAAACTAGAAAAGTTGTGTGTCAATTTTATGACTCTCGATCCATAACTGAATTTTTCTTGAATTTTGTATGAGTTAAGGTTCACATATCTTTGCAGCTGATTTGACTAACTGTGCTACGATTTGATTATTTCAGCAATTTGGTTACTTAGATGGTAAAATAATTCTAGACGAAAGGATATTGTTGATGTGATATAAACTTGCACTATCAATAATATGTTAATTACTCATGTTTTTCCTGTGAATATGATTACTAATGTGTCATTTATAGCCTTCCTTTAGTTTAATAATAACCTTCATTGTGGTATAACGTGTTATGAATATGGTTACTAAGATGTTTTTGTCAAGCAATTTGCCAATGTGACACAATTCAGTCTATCTTGATTGATTCTTTTCATGAATTTCTTTCAAGAAAATCAGTCTCATCTCCCTCAGCTTCTATTTGTATGTGGAAGGGACATATCGTTGTATATGTTTCTGTTGTGTAATGGTTTGAATTACCTTTTGCTATTACAGGTGTCGTTCCTTAGATTTGAATTTCCTTCAAAGAGTGTTCTGTGTTGATTATTTCTGGATAGGTTTTCAATTGTACAATGCAGTTGACTTCTACTAGAAACAAGGAACAGCAATAGCTAGTTTGCTTTATTTGCTCAATATGTACTTCACAAATTTTGAGTTTACGGATTTTAGGCTTTGTAGTAAGTGTCCGGCTGAGCCATTTTTTTTTATTTGTGCTTCTAGGGAGTAAACTTGAGACGAGACATGCATATTTTAATTCAGAAATTTAAAGTATTCACTTGGAATTGAAGAGATTAGACACACACACATTTGACATTTCTTGAGTTATATCTGATTGTGATTGTTGCCTTGATTTCAGCATGGATCAGTTAACTTTACAACTGATTAGGAAAGAGTATTATTGTGGTCATAAACCATCATAATTATCCATGTCTAGTTTACACATTTTATGGTTATGTATCTTCATTCTGTGAAAAACTAAACACTTTTGTCAGAAATTGGCAATGCAACACAATTCAGTTCATCTCATTTCATACAATTAATCATTTTATAAATAAAAAATAAAGTGACTCTTTGTATCCTCTAGCTACTAAACCTTTGAAGGTATTCCTTGATTTGTACTATGACTACCATAGCACTATTGAATTTATACATCACAGACATGTGATCAATTGTCTCGTTACAAGTCAGTTTGGTTCAGTTGCCGGAGTTCCTTTTAGGCCATGTTCAGATTCCCAACTATTCACTATTCATTTTAACTTTTCACTATTCATTCCAACTTTTCACTATTCTTCCCTCACAAAATACTTTCCCAGCGAATGCTACAGTGTTTTTCTTATGCTACAGTGTTTTTTCCTACAATCTAAACACACCCTAATTATTTTTCTTTCACAACCAAATGAGGCCTACAGGCACTTGAAAAGGTCTGATAATTCTGCCCTTTTATGTACGTTTCAGGGTGGTGGTTACTGGTTACCAGTGAAAGGACAAATCAGCACATTTCTGTCGCAAATCATCAGCTCATATGCTTGCGTTTACAGGCCACAAGTGTGGTGCCTCCTTGAGTTAGGACATTGGGAAGCTGTTTTCTGAGTACTTTATTGCAAATGAAATGATGTAATTTGAACAGCATTGTTGCTGTATGTCAGCTGCCAACAAATTTGGGTACATTGACGTTCTGAAGACATCTGGGCATGTCGTGTTATGAATATTTTAGGCCAACCCTGTTTTCTTGACTCATAATGAGTTTCTTTCCACCTTGTTACTTCGATGTCCTCTCCAGCATGTCATGATCAAATAGTAGCTTAGATTTGCATCGGTATCAACAACATAAATTTCTTGGTACAACTCTGCACCATTGCGATTGCTCCTCGTTGTCCACTTGTCCCATTTACATTTTAATAAATGTAAGATATACAGTTAGGCGCCATATGCAAGTCGTGAATAACTTAGGCAAGATCAGAAAGGGAGAAACACCTTTCATTGGAACATCATGCTCTTGAATTGTGATGCATAAGCTTTATAGATTGTAACTGTATTGCAGTTTCGCCAATGCAGCAGCTGGTTTGTTTTTTTTTTTAACGACCACAGCTGTGTTTTAGCACAGCTGAGTACATATCTGAGTTTTAGTTGGGTCTTCAATTTGATATACCTTGACTGTGCATGCAGCACGGCTAGGTAAGCTGTGGAATATGTTCAAGAAATGAACACTAGCAGTCATAAGTGTTTTTGGTGATTAAAACACTAGCAGTCATAAGCTGCGGAATATGTTCAAGAAAAGAACACTACTAGTGCTAGGTAAGCTGCGGACGTGCTAGGTAAGCTTGACTGTTGACGCTTAGATTTTTTTTAAAAAAAATAGACATAAGTGTTTAAGAAAAGAAAGCGAAAAGTAGACTGGGAATTCTAAATAAAGGATTGCCGCAGAGGTAGAGCACGGGGACAAACACGAAGAAGAGCATGAACAACGCAGCTGGAGGGGGGCATGCCAAGATGATGCTACAGCTGGGGGCGCTCTTCGGCCTGTGGCACCTCTTCACCATCTGCAACAAGCAGGTGTGAGGCGACTCACAACTTGTTTTGATATGTTCATGTTGATGCACATGTAGTTAGCGCTAGCTTCATTATATTGTCAGCTGCTTATATTATGATCTGAGCAACGTCTAGATATGATCACATCGGCTAACAGGTACCAGCAAGTTTTTTCAAAAAAAACAAAAGATGTACCAGCAAGTTTAAAATCATTCCAATATGTGCATGCAGCAGATTCAGATTCTGTAGGTTTTCCCGTGTCCCATGAACACCACGGCAGTGCAGTTCGCCGCTGGAACTATCGTTGCTTAATTTGCTCATGTGGACGACCGGTATTCTTGAAAGGCCCAAGGTTTCTAGTGCACAGGTAAAATTCAGTTGTTTTTTTTCCCTTTGGTGAACATTCAGTAGCATCCACGTATTGTTGTACTGCTGTAGCAAAACTTACCGCCGTTGCAATTAGGGGCGGATCCAGCGTGGGGGCTGGAGCCCCCCTCTGGAATTAATCCTTGATCCGCCACTGGTTGCAATTGTGTGCTTTTGCTTCCTAGCTTCCTCCCTCTAGTCACTGTCCACACCATGGCCAATCTCTTCACAACCATGATCCCTGGGAAGGTTGCAGTGTCATTTACCCATTTCGACGAGGCTCACGTCGCGCTGAAGACTTCCTCTCTGGGTTTTTATTATACCTGCCATGATCTTCCTCGGCGAGGTGATTTGCACTTCCTAGTTCCTATCCGACATGTCTACATCTGCCTGATAATATAGCCACAACATCTGTAGTTTCTTGGTATGTTCTCTCTTTCTTGGATAAACATGTGTATGAAGTGACAGTCCTCGGCTAGTTTGATAAGAACTAGTAGCGAACCAAAGTAACCGAAGTTGCTCGATTATGAGTTCTATAAAGAACTGATCAGTTCCTGTTTTGTGAAAACCAAACTTTCTCAAAAAAATAAAGAACCGATCAAGTCGGTCGGTTCGAACCGAATGCTCACTCGTATGGATGATGGATATATCCGACTATCCGAGTCAGAGTAGGCCTACAACGACGAGGTGTGCTTATTGTTTTGTTCCAGCTGGGCCGTCTCACATTGAGCGGCCTATGATTAGTTTCAACTATCCATGTGTCTAAAAGGCACTCTGAATTTGCCCGCCGATTTTTCTCTCAATTTCAATGGGCTCGCATGAGGAATCGAAGGGCGAAAGTGTCATTTCAAATTATGCATGGAATCTCTAGTGACATTTCCGTTAACTTTTAATTCGAAGGGCACCGAAATAATTCGAAAAGTCTTATGGTATATAAGGAAGCCATCTAAATTTCTATGGCACTCAGGGAATTGGCTCCGTAAGAATATTATTTCTATGGCAACTAGGGAATTGGCTCTTTTTCTCATTTACTTCGTAAGAATATTATTTTCACTTCATGTTTGGAACATATATTTTGTGGACATTGTCACGAAGATTGGAGTCCAATCAAGCTACTTGTGGCATTTTCATGTTCATAAAGATGGTCTCTTCTTATCACTTTTCATTATGAACCACTTTCGACTAAAGATTCATGTCTACTACTGACAAAAGCCCCTTTTTAGGGCTCATTCGGTTATATGAGATTCAATTCGGGTCGAGAAAGATATAACAAAAATTTGGTGATAGATACAATGAAAGACACTGATTTATTTCAGACTAGAAATTAAGTAATTTACTCATGATAGATACAATAACACAATATTCTATATCCCCAGGTTATGGAGGAGGATAGCAAATAAGTGCATGAAGTTGCCATACTTGCAGCATCATGTATAAAACTAGGAGGAGATGATTGGCTTATGTTGGAGCATAGGCCCACTTTCGTGTCGATCCGGGCGTGTACCACCCGCCGGTCCTCCATAGGGACCCTGGCCACAACCATCCCATGGTGACACGGTGGGCGGCGGGTGTTCTCCGGCCCGTAGCTCTCTCCGCCGCTGAGGGTGAGCAGGGGATCTCGCTGGTACCTTCCTCTGTCCGCAATGCCCTGGCCGACCCTAACTGGTGTCAGGCGATGGAGGAGGAGTACGCGACCCTTCTTGCCAACCAGATGTGGGACCTCATGCCACGTCCGTTTGGTTGCAACATCGTCACTAGCAAGTGGATTTGGACGCATAAGCGTCGTGCTGATGGTTCACTAGAGCGCTACCAGGCTCGCTAGGTTCTTCGGGGTTTCACCCAGCGGCCTGGTGTAGATTATGATGAGACTTTCAGTCCAGTGGTGAAGCCTACGACAATGTGCACGGTCCTCTGGATTGCTCTCTCGCACTTCTGGCCTGTGCATCAGCTGGATGTGAAGAATGCGTTTTTTTCATGGCACTCTGACAGAGACAGTCTACTACAGCTAGCCAGCGAGGTTGTGGACTCCGATCGTCTGGACATGGTCTGTCGGCTCAACAAGTCTCTCTATGGTCAAAGCAGGCCCCGCAGATGTGGTACTCTCGTTTCACCACGTTCTTGCTCTCCCTGTGGTTCACTGAGTGCAAGTCGGACACCTCTCTGTTTATCTTCCATCGTGGCACTGAGACTGCATATCTGCTACTCTATGTTGATGACATCATTCTTACAGCATCCAGTCAGGCTTTGCTTCAGCACATCATCCAATCACTGCAGCACGAGTTTGCTATGAAGGATCTAGGTACTCTCCACCACTTCCTGGGCGTCACTGTTGAGCCTCGCCCTTCTGGCCTCTTCCTTCACCAGTGGTAGTATGCGCTCGATATTCTAGAGCGGGCAGGGATGATAGACTGCAAGTCGTGCTCTACTCCTGTTGACACTTAGGCCAAGCTCTCTGCGGACATGGGTGATCCTCTTGCTGACCCGACTGTCTACCGGAGCCTTGCAGTACCTCGCTTTCACCCGGCCGGACATCACATGTCATTCAGCAGGTCTGCCTTCATATGCATGACCCTTGGGAGTCGCATCTCACTGCCCTGAAGCGTCTCTTCCGCTACGTCCGTGGCACTGTTGACTTCGGCCTAGTCCTTCACCCGTCTCTCTACTGAGCTCATGGTCTACACCAACGCTAACTGGGCTGGCTGTCCTGACACTCGACGGTCCACCTCAGGGTATGCCGTTTTCCTCGGCGGCAACATGGTGTCTTGGTCGTCCAAGCGCCAACCGATTGTCTCCATTGCCGAGGTGGAATACCAGGCCGTAGTGAATGGCGTGGTTGAGGCGTCCTAGCTCCGGCAGCTCTTGGCGGAGCTCCACAACCTGCTTCTCAAGAGCACCCTTGTCTACTGCGACAACGTCAGCGTTGTGTACCTCTCCATTGATCCCGTTCAACACTAGTGGACGAAGCATGTGGAGATCGACCTACACTTTGTTCGCGACCGGGTCGCTATCGGCCACGTTCGGGTTCTCCATGTCCCGACCACCTCCTAGTTCGTTGACATCTTCACCAAGGGTCTCTCCTCCTCGACGTTTTCAGAGTTTCGCTCCAGTCTCAACGTAGCTGGTGCCTAGTTGTAACTGTGAGGGGCAAGGGCATATCTGCCAGTAAGGCAAGGTAGGGCCTCTGCCCTACCTCATGCCTATGCACATGTGAGAAAAACAGGCATAGACTATAAGTATTTAGGTTGGATGATGACTGATTTAGCACGGGAAATATAATATTTGCCCTACCTAGTTGTTTTAGCTGGATTCACCACTGGCGAGGGGGGTGTTGGAGTATAGATATGTGGCATATATGGCCCATGTGTGAGGTCTATCTAGAGACCCATGTATATCTCTGATATATCCCACACTTCTAAGGTTGAGGGGCAATAGAGTAATTTTTCATTCCAACGGCCTACAATGTGACAGGTGGAACATATGCTAGAAGGGCTTCAAGCCTCCAAGAAGTGTAATAAAAATGACATTATCTCTCTATACTAAAAGGAACGATTTTTTTTGAAAAAAACACTTGTTCCAAGAAAAATCAGCCGCCTCAAATACCAACTATATTTGTGAACTGAGTGACTTTGAAGGAGGCTGAAAGTGACTTGGCCTTTGCATTTCGCCGACGGCCGGCGAACCCAATAACCATGCTCTCATGGGAGAAAACCGGATGCAAACAGAACTCCCATGTTGGAAACCAAAAGCCTCTCCAAGAAAACCGAAAGCCTCCCAAACCAAAGAAAACAGAGGAGTGTTGTAATACAACCGGACTTGAATAGAAGAAAAGGACTAGAAGTCCTAGTCCATGTCCGGTTGCCCGGACTTGTATAGAAGGAAACAAGGACTAGACGTTCTAGTCCATGTCCGGTTGCTTGTGGGCTCTTACCGAAACTCTAGTCATATGTCGGAGTATATATATGAGAGAGATTGTCATTGTAAATTATCGAATATGAGGAATAAAGAGAAGCTCCACCTACATTGTGTCTTGTCTACTTTGTTCTTGTGCTTGTCATGAGAGGCGTGAGAGGGAGAAGATCCAACCGTTGACGACGTGTTTTACAACACGTTATTAGCACGACCGCTCTTCGTCGACTACACCGGAGGAGTCGCCATCAAGCTGGACACCGACGATCTCGCCGCCGTCCTCGCCGACGACTACTTCGACAACGTCGACTACATCAACGTCGTTAGCGGAAAGATTTGCTACCTCTACCTGCACCGATCTGCACTGCAACAACATCATCGTCATCAAGCAGATAGGTCTACGACCGTGCCTAATGCCCTACGCGGTATGTATCTACTGATAACTGCTCTACGCGGCAAGTGGAGTAGATCAGATTGGCATCATAAACAGGGTATGAATTTTCTTAAAATCGTACAGTAGATTGGACCTTTTTATATATCGGTCATCAACCAGAGATTCTACTGTACCTTTAGCCAAGAAGGTCTCGGCATATATGTGATCCAGTAGACACGTGAGCAAACAAAGCGAAAGATGGATCAAAATTATAATGTGATCCTAATCGTCCCGACTAATAGCATGCAGACATAGCGGATGCACATGGCATGGCAGCTAGGGAAATTTATACATATGTTCATATGTGATCAAAGTGAACTAAACTAGACTTGACAGCAACAGACTAGGCATTGTACATACACGACAATATTATTGGTGCATGAAGACACGGGGGCCACAGCATGGCCTAACGGTGTTGCTAACCGATGGACACACACATGACGCCTCTTTGCTCTCTATCCTGTAGATACGCAAACATGGCTCCCATGCAACCGCTTGAAGCTACGTCCTGCGCGTAGTCTTGTTGCCGCCGGAAGTCGACAAGTCGTGCCGCTAATAAGCGACGAACAACACAGAAACGAAACTTGTTGTGTACACCGTCTGTTCACGAGGCTTGTAGCCAAAATCCCTGAGTCAGCAGATGAATTCCCTGCCTGAAGCTGAGCTCACCAGATCTGTCGGCCTCATACTCTAGACTGCCACCTAAAGCTGTATTTGCCAAAATCGTGACTGGAAGTCACACCGCCACCCGGACCTGAATGTTGCTCGGAGTCAAATTCACTCATTGAACTACGGCCCGAAGCCAAGACAAATACGTTGCTCGAAGCCGGTAGAAACCGAAGTCCACGTTGAGCACCGCCAGCAGACAAGCTCGTCCATCTCCGTGATCCATGCTGTGTTCAAATTCAGGAAAAAGTATTTCTCCAACAAGTTTTTTCTATTCATCCCACTCAGAGAACACGTTTTTCAGTGCATTATTCATCTAGAAAAAGTATTTTTTACTTCTAATCTGAACACAGCCCCACATCTAGCTCCACCTGAAGTAGTGTTGTCGTGACAGCGCATTGCCTAAAGCAGTTACGATGCCGACGCTGCACGCCCAGCACTGAAGGAGTGGCCGGCACGCAGCCTCCGCCACTCCGTCCATAGATCTCGCCGGAAAGAGATTGAAGTGAAAAGGAGGAAAGAAACAGGCGACTGCTCGAATTCATGCTAGACCTCGCAGGTCATGTATGTTGGCTGTCACAATGATTTGTTTGTGGTAGAAAAATCAGAATTGCTTCTTGCGGAAATAATTTGAGTGTATATCCAAAACTTGAAGTTTGGATTTAATGAAATAAAGTCACCTTGAGATAATTGGTTTTTGCGGCATATTAAGATGTGCAATGTATTTATGTTTGATTTATGCTATATCATTAAAAATACACATAAATACAGTAATGCAATGCCTTTAATCATAGAAACATGGTTCTAGGTATATGAGCTCTCTAAATTTTGAAATCCCCCTATGAAGCTCATATTAAAAAATTTTCTAGCATGTTTAATGGATGCATAATTCTGAATATTAAACCATTAATATCTAAAGTGGCTAGAAAATTATCTTGAACCATAAAATGATTATGGTTTATGACCTCTCTCAATCTTGCAGAACCTTAGACATAATACCATTGAGAGTGTCATATTTGAATGATTTCTGGGCAATAGTGTGAATGGGTAAATATTTGTTTTTCCTTGGAAAATTCTGGGAAAAATATATAAAACCAATATATTGAATAGATTAACCGATCTTAATTAATTTTGCACTTGTTTCATGCACTAAAACACATGAAGTGTACTTGTAGCAATTGCATGAATAATGTAGAATATGGCATAAAGTCTATTATTTCTTTAAGAAATATACTATTGGTTTAAGCCTGATACTATATAATCTCTAGAAGAGATGCTATATAACTCTGAAAGTTATTTTAGCTTATAGAAACTGAACATTTTTATCTTTCAATATGGCATTATGATTTACTAGCAGCAAAAATCTTCATAAATATATTAATTAAATGAGTTTGATATGACATGAAGTTATAAAAAATTAATATGTCTTCTAGAAGAAACATATTGTTTGTCTTGCAGACAGATTTGCAATTCACGGAGAATTGTGCATATTGCTTGTCTTGTAGACAATTTTGCAATTTAAGAAGAATTATGCATAAACTCAATAAAAAATATTTATGCTACCAGAAGATGCATAAGCCATAGAAGTGGAAGAAAACTAAGTATATTCCAGAAGTAATGTTAGGCTAAGGGGGAGATGCAATGAGACAGAGAAGTTCTATACTCACCCCATAACCATGAATGAATAGAATCTTCTACACAAGTTGCATTGTTAGTTATTCATGAAGAATTTGGTTATACTCTTGAAGAGTAAGTACTTATGTTTTTTGCTTTAAACTTGAAGTATAGCATTAATTTAAGAATCTTTTCCAGATTACAAGGGCAAATTCAACAAATTGGTGTTTTTTACCTCTGTATAGGTTTTTCTCACCTTACCTTTTGCCTATATGCTTGTAGCAATTTTTTACCTGTAGTAATCAGTTTAATCTCATGGAATAAATAAAGAACTACATATTGAATATGTAAATAATTGTTTTATATTGCCTATTAGATAATCATTTGCAATGATATATTACCACAACGCCTCAAGTAAACATGAAGTTTATTTGTGCACTACTACCATATAGGTAGAATGAAAATTGAATTTTCAAGAAGCACATAAATTTAGTAATATACACGTCACTTCATTGATCTTAAAGGATTCAATCTGGCGATGAACTAATATATTACTCAACTATGTACTGAATACATAGGCCCTGTAACTTGAAATTTATTCTACCCACCACATTATTGTACACAGAATAGTACAATAATATATGAATTCATATCATATTAGATATACTAGTAGTATAATTTAATTCTATGAAACTTTTTCATAGATCATGATTGAAGCATTACATCACCTGAAGTGCAATTGTGGTATGACGAGGGGGAGAAATTTGGGCCAAGAGGTATACGAAAAATGTGGATATAATTACAGAAAAATTTAATAGGCATATCCCTAATCCTGTAAGATTGTTGGTTCAGAGCCTCATCATATTAGATGTGGGACAATCAACGTGCAAGTTGGCCTGTAGCCATAGTCAATGCAATGATTAAGCATGCAGCTCTGCACATACTTTTGTAATCCATATATCATTGTGTCAATTAGAATGACCAATTAACAGTTATTCCACATTAATGTAAGGATCATCATGTCACTACATTAATTAGTACCCTATGTAGGGGTATCACATTAAAAATTCGCTCTACACTGGCTTGCAGCCATTGTGTTATTCTCGTATTCACACTAGCTTGGATGCTATGTGTAACTCAAGCTTCTCCTGTTGAGTAGTAGACCCCATTACACTAGGATGGCTAGTATTCCGTCATAAAAATCTATCAACTAGCTAGCAAGCTAGCTCACTTGTGCGTTGTATGCACATATACTAAATGATCAGAAATTATTAAGTAAAATTTTAGTCAAGAAGGCTAAGATCAGGGGGAGAAAAATGGCCTAGAGTTGGCTTAGTTTAACCCAAATCAAAAAAAATATAGACTTGGTAGTCTATTATGTGGAAAAACATTTTATATTATGGAATCAAAGTATATGGGGAATTCTTGACTGAATGATCAATTACTTTTCTAGAAGAAAATTCCATGTAGATTATATTTTGTGTATTTATAAACTAAAAGTTTATGATAAATACTTGAAGTATATGATATGAGTATTATGCTTATAAATAGGCAAAATAAATAAAGAAGCTAGACAAGAAAAATAGTCTCGTAGACTTCGAATAGTGCAAATTAAAGGTATACCGAATGTGCCGCATTGCACACTATGCTAACATAAATGTAGAATTCATGTTACTACATTAATAAAGTCTAGCTCACTGCATATAAACAAATAACCCCTATATTTAAAATAAGTGTGTGTAACTATTATTATATTTCACCATAATAGCATACATAAATGGGCATTAACTTGAAGCTGGAAAATGGATCTGAATTTCCATTAAACTAAGCCCATGGGGACATTTTAGAAGTATGCTGTTAATGAAGATATAATATCGGCATTAGGGGGAGAGAGTCCATATGAATTCCTTATATTTGAAGCAAGAAATATCTTCATATAATATTCCTGGAAGCTTGAAGCAAAAATATAAACACACACTATGAAGCAAAGTATATTGCCAGAAAATTGAAATTGTGAGGAAACCCACGGGGGCGCCACTTGATGTGGCCAACTCTTGAAGTGAAAGTCCCTGAAGGACTTGATCCCAGTGAGAATGTGCACATGATGAATACTCACGAATGGGACATCAGAAATTAGGAGAAACAACCTGAAGTTCAAGTTTACTTGTAGTAAACAAAATGCTATGTGTGGTATATCCCGGGTATCTAATAATATACTCACACTGGCAAAGTGCTTGGTCATTAATTTAAAATCTACAGGGATGTCTGTTGGTTTTAGATAAGATGAACTTATCAAACAATTTAAATATAATCTCCGCAAATTCCAAAGCAGAAGACCTTTAAGGTTAATTACCTCACAAATTGAGAAATGTTCATCGCGAAGATGAATGCCTAACACTTCAAAGAGCGCGCAATATATTTTGTGTTGGGATAAACAGAAAAATATTGACTATATAATAGTCTTATCCTGAAGATATGGGAGAATTGAATGAATGTCGACAACATTACCTCTATAATTGCAAATGTTTCTCTAAGCGAGAGCATGGATCCGAGACTAAAGTCCATGGCAGAGTTGCATGAAGCACTCATATCGGGTCAATGAAAGAATGCAATTGAGGTTGAACTATGAAGAAAGTATCTGAACCTAGAAGTTCAAACTATACGAGTCATTATGAAATAATGATATGGTGAAATACTATGGTTCATATGTCTTTCAAAAGACTATTAAACTCCTATTATGTATGAATAAATATTTTGTAACATATCTGGCAAATGACATGAATAAATGAATAAAATATTATGCAGTTAATCAGTGGATTCGGCAAATCCCTGAGGAATGATCCTTGAAGGACTCATTTTCCTTGAAGGAATAAAATAGTAAGAAATAGAATCAAAGCTCATACTAAGCATTAAATG
The DNA here is from genome assembly GCA_015342445.1 of Digitaria exilis. Classification (NCBI taxonomy): domain Eukaryota; kingdom Viridiplantae; phylum Streptophyta; class Magnoliopsida; order Poales; family Poaceae; genus Digitaria; species Digitaria exilis. Next base: position 1,484,034 of record JACEFO010001746.1, on the reverse strand, counting down.
TCTAAGGTAGAAAATATTCTTGAATGAATATTAAAATGTCTCACGAAGAGCATATCCTAGAAGGAGTAAAAGTAAAGAGTTCATAGAAGAACTCAAATTATTGTAAAAATTATTTCTCTCTATCATGAGAAAATTTCTCATAGAAGAGAAATATTATTCTTGAAGAATTAAAGATTCCCGAAGAAAATAGTCATTGAATGACTTATCATCAGTCAACTCCTGCATGAGCACCAACAATCCTGAAGATACAAGTAAAGACTCGTACAGACCCGAATGATTAAACTAGAAGTGCAACGAGGATTTAAATGGTCTTGAATGTACCATACAAGCACCCGTATGTGCATAAATAGCTAGCTATCATTGAATAGCAAGTATCCTCGAATACCATAGAAGGTATATTGGTGATTGGCAAATTGAATTATCCCGTTCAAATGGCAAATGAAGACTGACTAACCTCAAACACCGAGGTTTGAAAATATAATACCTCGAAGGTATACTAATTTGTAACTCATTGTCCCCATGTTCCTATGAAAGGATAAAATTTATTTGTATTGCATAATTAAATAAGTGGTTATTAGTGCTCGAAGCATTGCTTCTATTATAGTCTAGAAGAACTATATTAAGTCTTTGAAGGACTAAATATTTTGGTAATTGAATACCAATATTCGTACACATTTATGAAGAATGTGCTTAAAAATCATCATGAACATGAAGTTCAAAGAATGTCGTTATAAGGGGGAGCATATATTTTCATTAAGTATTATCTAGAATGAATAAACTTAGTGATTATTTACCATGAAGGTATACCACTTGTTTATTAAAGATCACATATATCATTATTGCAAGAACCTGAAGTTTATGAATAATCTTGAAGATTGATCATTGTTCATGAAGAATGATGAATGTATAATTATATAGAAACCAAGAAGGTTTGATGTTGTACTCTTTTTCCCTTTGTGAGTTTTTATTTGAAGGTTTCTCACATAAGGTTTTTGACGAGGCAACATATGCAATACAATTGCAGTTGATATGTACTCTTTTCTCCAATAACCATTTTTTCCCACTGGGTTTTCGGATGGAGTTTTTAATGAGGCATATACATTCGTGGTAATCGCTCAAGGGGAAGTGTTGTAATACAACCAGACTTGAATAGAAGAAAAGGACTAGAAGTCCTAGTCCATGTCCGGTTTCCCGGACTTGTATAGAAGGAAACAAGGACTAGACATTCTAGGCCATGTCCGGTTGCTTGTGGGCTCTTACCAAAACTATAGTCATATGTCGGATATATATGAGAGAGATTGTCATTGTAAATTATCGAATATGAGGAATAAAGAGAAACTCCACCTACATTGTGTCTTGTCTACTTTGTTCTTGTGCTTGTCATGAAAGACATGAGAGGGAGAAGATGCAACCGTTGACGACGTGTTTTACAAATTTGAGAACCGCACAGGACAAAGCAAACTCCCGTACAAAATGAGAGCGGCAGGGAGTCGAACCTCTCTGGCCTAATTGCCTAAATAGCACTATTCATCAGTGTTAAACGATAGTACTGCACGTCGGATCAAACTCAATGGAGCAAGTCTATTAAGCTACGAATATTTGTCGTAGCAAGTCCACAAAGCAAAGTAATGAATGAATTTTGCATGAACTATGTACTACGTATTCTGAATTTGGACCAAACCAATTATACAATGAAATAGCAATGGTACACGGAAAAATTATAAGGGATGTCAATGTTATAGATTTTAAACAAACAGATCATTAGAATACAAGATGACCTCGCGTTGTATGTTAGAATGTAGTGACTATTCTTGGCTTCATAAACTTTCTTGCTAAAATAAAGGAAAAAGTCTAATTTTCACTCTCCAACTGTTACAAAAGTCTAATTTTCAACCCCAACTACAAAACCGGACACTGAACACCATCCAACTATCCAAACCGTGCAAAATTAGCCCTTTAGGTGGTTTTGAAGATGAGTTTCTATTTCTAAAAAACTTAAAAATAGTAATTTTGTATTAAAAAATTCAAAACTAATTTATTTTAAATTATAAAAATATGAATATGGTGCCATTTTTTCTAAAAATGTGACCTATATGTTGGTGCAACATTAGAAGTTAATTGCATATTATTTATTTTTATTCTAATTATTTTTAGAAAAAACAATAAGACACTAGTAATATAAATATATCGTATCCAAATAACATTAAATAGTATGCTAATATGCTGGTTACATTTTAAGAGAACTTTTCGCATCGTTTTTATATTTTTTGGGTCTAAAATAAATTAGTTATGGATTTTTAAGTTTAAAGAATATTTTTCCTACTTTTATAAAATCCAAAACTACCTTCGAAACCACTCAAAGGGCCACTTTTGCACGGTTTGAATAGTTGGAGGGTGTTTAGTGTCCGGTTTTGTAGTTACAGGTTGAAAATCAGACTCTTTTGTTTCTCACTCCGAGACCTTAGTTTATTTCACTGAATCACTCCATATATTTTTTTTACTCAATCACTCCACGAAATTAGTGTTGAAGCACTTTGCTAAAAAAAACTGTTTGGAAGGTATCTCCAGAATTCAGCTGAAAATTCAATGATAATTTTAAAATAGGCCTTAATAACCTGAAATATTGCGGATTATAAATTCGGTAGTATCCTAACAATCTCATTATTCCTTCCAAGCAGGTGGGGCCAGGGTAGGCGGCGAAGGTAATAACATCACAAATAAAAATAATTAAAAAAAAATACTCAAAGAAAGCTTCGGGTTGGAGCGACCTTTCCCCCTTCGTCGCTCGCGAAATCGAGAGGCAAGGCGATCGAAAACCCCAACCCCCACCTTCCCCGGCATCTCTCCACCGCCCTCGATCCATCGGCGATGACGCCGGGAAGCTCCGCAGCCGGATCGGGCGTCGTCGGTGAGCAATCCCTCCCTCCTCCTCCGTGTATCGTCTCGCGCCTTATATTTTCTTTCCTTGCGATTTTCATCCTAGAAATCGCGCGGTTCGGTCTTGCTCGCCTGATTCCGTGGCTGGCGGCGAGTCTGATCTGGTACTTTCTCCGTCTGGCGCCGGCGCGTTTTTTGCTTGTGCCACGTGGCCCGTGGGGAATTTTGAAGAGTCGCCCTTTTTTTCTCTACGGTAGCGGTGGTTTATTTGGGGAATTGAAATTGGCTATATAGGCAAGGTGGAATTCCATGTGGTGAATGCAATTTACGACCTTCAATAATTCTTAGGAAAGAGTAGACTTGGGGATACATCAGATCGATTTGCTATTTTCTGAGTATTTGTGTATAGGTGGTACATAGTGGTCATAACTCGAGACCTGGGCTAAATTGTGTACATGTGCTACACGGATTGGTTCCTCATAATGCGCATAGAAGCAGACAGTAAGGATTTTTTTACTGGGTTCCTTTTAACTTAAGAAATCCACTATCCATTAGGTACCTTTGTACTGCAACTTGTACACAATTTAGGTATTTAATTTGTGCTGAACACATACTATTGTGCCACATCCATTGCTTTTTATACCTGTGTTAATATATTAGTTGTGCTGATGATCTAAGAAAGCTTGTTGTGTTGAGGTGTTCACCAAATGTATTGCAGCTGCTTATAAGAAGGCCAAAATACCTATTGTTCTTAGGATTGGAGAGTGTTGTACAGAAGACTCCCACATATATGACACCCTTTTTTAGACTTATCAGAGAAGAAGAATCCATGGTAAAAAAAAATCGCCATGCATTTCTAATATTGTATATAACCTGTTTTAACCATTATACCCGGTGTGAGAATGCACCAGTACTCTTCTGTTGCCTTTGTTTTTGGGCATGTGCATGCGAGATGTTAATCATGAATTCTCAGTATCGAGAACGGGTCAAATCCTTCATTGAGTGCTGCTTTTTATCTTTCGTGGAAGATTGCTTGATCATTCTTTCATTTTGTTCTTTTTCCAATCACAAATCAAGTTGCATGATTTATGTATATACTGTATACTCAGTGTGTTCATTTCTGCCTTTCTTGGCCAACTCCGCAGCCAGCCAAAAGAACGCACCCGAATGGAGGAATGATGCTCAGCCATTTCTAAAACTTTTGTAGTCTTTGTTTCTCTCTGTGTTTTCATATTGCAGTGGCACAATCTTTGGACCCTTGTTAGCAATACCTCTACTTCTTTTGTATTGCATTAAAATAGCAACTCAGCTATTGCTGTGTAGATGAACTCCATTACTGAGTCTGATTTGCATATTCTTTTTTCATTCCTAGAAGCAGCTATTTTATTTTACAAGTTTACATTCTGCGAAACAGATTGCATATTCAAGATTTCAAGGCTGACTTTTAGTCATATTTGATTCAATTACAGAGGACACATTCTTTTCTTTACCGTTTGGGCAGAAGAAACTGCATGTATATAGGTACTGTAAAAAGTTTATTACAATACTTATGGAGCTGACTAAAATGTTAAATGCCTGTAGTGCCTCGGAACTTCAGACTGCTAGAAGAGCTTGAGCGTGGGGAGAAGGGCATTGGAGATGGTACAGTGAGCTATGGCATGGATGATGCAGATGACATCTATATGAGATCGTGGACTGGCACTATCATTGGCCCACATAATGTGAGATTATGGCTCTTTACTTAATCCATCCATTAGTATATTTCCCCTTTTCATTTCTGTAACCATTGTCCTCGGTCAGGAAATCTGGTTGCAGGTTTTGAATAAGAATTTAGAATGCAGATATGCCTTTTAAAAATCCGAAGTGGAAACTATACATAAAAGAAGCTCTGTTATGCTGTTCTTCCTATAATGCATTTGCTTTCATACCGCCTTGGTCTTTGTCAGTGGAAAAATAAATAAACAACTGACAGAGACGCTGTAACATACACATGAAGAGATTCATGACACAAAACTTGAATCTAGCGACATACTTCAGTACACAGGACCAGCAAAGCCACTTAAAAATTCTAACACATATTAGAAGATGCACTCTGCTTAAATAAAGGGTAAAAGTTGGTAAAAAGTTGTACTCTTCTTCTGTATTACTGTTTTAGTTATTACTTCTATATTAGTTGTCATACGCAGTTGCATCTTCCTCGACTTGCAGACTGTCCATGAGGGCCGCATCTACCAGCTGAAGTTGTTCTGTGACAAGGACTACCCTGAGAAGCCACCATCTGTTAGATTTCATTCAAGAATAAACATGAACTGTGTTAATCATGAGACTGGAGTGGTAACGGCTGTCTGTCTTTTAGTGGTTCATGCAGATTATAACTTTTGGAGTTCATGTTTAGGACAGTTTTCTGACTGCTAAATCTCCTTTTTTTTTTTGTGTGTGTGGGTATGTAGGTTGACCCAAAGAAGTTCAGTGTGCTTGCAAACTGGCAGCGTGAGTACACAATGGAGTACATCCTAACCCAGCTCAAGAAAGAGATGGCCTCCCCACAGAACCGCAAGCTAGTTCAGCCCCCAGAAGCAACATTCTTCTGAAATAAATGTTTGCTGGCCATCTCTGGATTCAACGGCAGAAATTTATTTCCATCCATGGTGACTCCAAAATCAGCCTCTTCACTTGGTACCTATGATTGATTTTTAGTATTGTGTGCCTATCTGTTAACCCGCTAAAGTACCAAGTGAACTTTGTTCTTTGTAATTTATCTGGTGGTTGAGATGGAACAAAACGGTTGTCACTTGGCTAGTCTTAAATGTGTAATCCAAGAAACTGCTGTTGGGCAACTGCTGTTTCGCCTATAGGATTCTTCTTTGCAACGAGTCGTCTCGTTTTATCTACTGCTTCTTGGTTTGCTGCAGCGTTGAGCTGCTTGGGTAAGAAGCATCTGCCAGGCTTGCACTAGGCTATCCGTGATGTCTATGTGTGCGATGTCATATGGACACTACTAAAACTACTAAAGAAACTATAATGTCCAATGCATCATATCTACCAGGAGTCTAAATAATTAATTAACCACTTCATTCATTTTTTTTCTATGCATTCTATTGACCAATCATCTTGCTTTCTTAGGCCAATCTCAGTGGTAGTGTCATGGACACAGTTACCTATACTGCCACATCAGCTTTTGAATGGAATGAAACTGTCACTCTCAGTGCACAGTTTCATGGACACAGTTACATAGACCATCTGCAGCATTTAACTTTGCATGTTGTTGTGATCAAATGTGTCATGCGAACTGTGTAGCCATTTGTTCTTGATTTTAAATAAGCATTAGCATAATAGAGCATGATTACGTTTGTATAATATTATATATATCATCTCTGCGACTCTGCCATATGCAAAAGTATACGGATTAACAACCATCCTGGAATAAGATAAAACAATAGTAGCAAGAGAGATTATCCTCCGTTGGAACAAAAGTGATGGATGGAATTCACATTCACGATCTACAGAGAGCCATTCACATTCAGGACAACACTGATATGCTGAGAACCATTCACATTCACGATCCTAGGTGCTTGGTTCGCTCTCTACTGCTATGACTGCAATGTACTCCTAAGCAGGCTTCTCTACTTCATCGCGCTGCCAACAAACAGGCAAACAAACCAGGATCCATCCACACATCGGACCACGTGCATCTCTCTGTGCTCCTCCTATCCTAGCACTGGATTCCGGCCACCATGCCGCATAGGGCGGAGGTCGTGGTGGTAGAGCAGCAACTTGCAGCGGCCCTGGTGGCGGAGCAACGGCGAGTGACGCCCGAGAGGATACCAAATCGAAGCCCAACGCAACGCTGTCCAAGGTTGGGGTCGGAGTTGGATCTCGCCGTGAAGAAGCAGCCTGCTTGCGTGCGCTGCCCTTCGCCTCTCTGCTCGCCATTGGAGCCCGACACAACAGCGTCAAAGATTGCCTTGGGGAGGATGCGAGATTGGAAAGGGGATGAAGTGAGATTGGAAAGAGGAAGATCCGGGATTGGGAAAAAAACAGACACGAGATTGGTACCTCAGCGATGAAAAATCTGGAAGCGGGAGATGAGCATGCGCTGCGCGTGTTAGATCGGCGGGAGCTTCGCCAGCAGGATGAAACGCCCCCTCCCTCAATGGAGTGTCGTGCGGTTACCGAGTCCTCGGTGACTGGTGCGACCCCGTTTCATCCCCACACGATTGTCTCTCTCTTCATCGACCCAGTGCCATATCATAAAAAATTGGCTATGTGGCAGGTTATTAAATGCTGATGAAACCTCCACTAAGACTGGCCTTATAAACTATATGGACACTACTCTCCTCCAATGATAATATTAATAGTGTCTATTGGTTTCGCATAGACACTGGATTGGGAAAGGAAAATCTATCTATATTTCTTATTAAATCTTAGCCATCTAATCATTTCTATTCCTCGATCCCATTCATTACTTCCCCATATCCAAAACACCTTGAAGTGGTAAAAGTTATCGTGGCCACGGTTTGTCCTGTGTCCAGTTCTTTTTATTAATATATATATCGAGCATGTCCTTGATCTTTCAAGAAAAAAATATGCCGTCTCCAAATGCCTCAGTTTGATCCCAACTATGACCTTAGTCAGATCTAAAACCAGGCATTGTATGCAATTGTGGTAGGAAAATTAGAGAATGAAACGTGACATCAGCTGCTAATAAGCATCGCCAATTTGCAAATGAAAGAAAAACAAAGAGGCAATCAGTGGCGCCAATTGCAAATAAATTTCCATGAATGCCAAAACATAATTATCTAGGCGCCAAGAGGAAAAAAAATACATCTGTGTGAGGCTGATCAAATGCGCGGGCCGGATGGTTTCTGCATGCATGTAGTTACAGTAGATGCTGAATCGAAGCGTCTCTTCTAGGAACTCGAACAGAGTTTATTGGCTCCTTGGTCTTGGCGTCTGCGTCTTCTCATCAGTCAAACTAAACTTAAGATCATAGTATGACGACAAAAGTAGCCTTCTTTGAAACGATTGTAAAGAGTGCTTTTCTTCACTCCTAAAGCATTAGCGAGGTCTTGAAAGGTAGAGCGCTGCTTCAGAGGGACACCTTTTATGGCTTCGAAATCAATCTCTACTCGTTTCCTACCACATTTCTTAGAGTACTTGTTCACAATTCCTTGCATTCCACCACCCTGTCCATTTTTCCAAATGGCTTGTACAACTCTTAAAGGGACACCAAATTTTTCTGAAACTGATTTTGTAACTCCACGACGAAGAATAGGTGGATCGGTTTTTGCTAACAAGTCATGGTATATGGCGATCTTCAGGTCATCTGGATAGTTCTTCCTCTTTCTGAAACCTGAAGATCCAAAAACTGTAACTCAAACTCTAAGAAACTAAAATTCTGACTGACACTCTAACTGATTTTCTGTAAGAAACTGAAACTCTAACTGAGACTCTAAGAAACTGATTTTATCTAAGAAACACAAACTCTAACTGAAACATAATGATACAAAAACTCTAACTGAAACTCTAACAGAAAAGTCTTAGACTAACCATCGGTTGCTGCTGCATCTCCTTGCAACCAAGGAATGTTAACGCTATCTGTTGCCGCACCATCACGTAGCACTCCATCTGCTGCATCTGCATCTCCTTGCACTTCATCTGCACGTTGGCTGCCATCGTCATCTGCACAGAAAAAGGAAGAATGAGCAATTGGGCACTGGAGAGCAATTACAGAAGGCAAAACAAAGGTCATGCTACTTTTGTACCTTGGCTGCCATCATACCCATCGATCTCATCCCAATCTATGGGGTTCAAGTTGGCAGATTCAGGTGGCTCTTCATTCAAATCAATTCCTAATCCAGGCATCTAATTTTAGGTGGAGAAAGAAGAGGGGATGAGATTCGCAAAAAAAAAAAAAAAAGAAGAAGAAGAAGAGGGGATGAGCTGGAGAGATCGGTGCACTTAGCTGGACGTTTCAATTCCTTCCTCCTTGCCGACTTATATAGGCCATGAAAAAATTGAAAACGCAACGGAAGACAGGCGCCAACGGGAGTTTGATGGACGCATGACTGACTTTTCAAAAATTTGACTGCCAAAATTTCGTTGAAAGGCTGTAGAATCAGGCGCGGGAAAAGAGTTCGGGAGAGAGGGAGAGCGCGATTACGAGCGGCCGGGCACGGCCGGTGTCTGCGGGAGCGCGCGATCAGGCCGCGGGAAACGGAGGGGTTTTTTTTTTCTTTTGAAACGGAGGTTTTAGCGCTGTTGAACGGAGATTTACTCGGGGAAACAAAACGACGCGATTGCATTAAACCCGGATGGCGATTTAAGGAAAAGAATGTGGGGCCTTCGGTGCTCCTTGGTCTGTGTGCTGGATTTTGAACTATGGCGGAAGGGAGTAAATTACAGGACGGACTGACGGAGGGAGTAAAATACAAGATTATGAAATAAATACTTGGATTCAAAAGATTCAGTAGCTATCATGATAGAGTTGTCCCATGATATTTGATGTGGAGACTGAAAGGTCAGTTGGGTATATGACAGCATCTTCAAAGGCGTCGAGGGATATAATAGTATATCCTAAAGATGCAAATCCAATTAATCCAAGCAGTGGAGATCGTCCAACGACCAAGAGGGCGGTCGCACTACTGGCACCGGGGCACTGTCGTTATTTGGGGATGGTGGAGCACATGGCAATCGGCAGTAACAAGGCCATAGGTCTATCGGTGAAAGAGTTATCACATAGTTACTAACACTGTAAATTTGGAGACATGTGTCAGCCAAGGGTCATGGTACCCTCCCCTCTCATCTCATGATCCTCTCCTTCCTCTCTCCTCATAAATAACCCTACCATGTAAACAAATTTGCTGATGTGGCATAATATTTAATGCCATGACCCTCCCACTAAGACTGAGCTATTCTCAATCACGATTACCTAGAGTGTCATATCATCTATTGTTGTATGAAATGTATGAAATTAGGATGAAACACCCCTCTCTCAATGCATAGTTTCATCTATTGTTGTTTCTTAGGTTACATGCGAGACACAAGGTGCCTAGGTAACTGTGTAGGGAGAGTTTCATCCCCATGAAACTCATTTCACCTCTCTCTTCACTAATGCAGTGCCACATCATAAAAAATACATATGTGGCACTCTATTTATTGCCCATAAAACCCCACTAAGACTGGCCTTATCATTAGACATCATGTGAGAAGTTCCCAGTCTGTTATTAGTATAAGGCCGCCTCCAACAGGTGACGACGTCGCCAGCACCACTGATATTTTATTCCTTTTAGGGGTTACACGAGGGCGAAAAAACATCTCGCTAGCGAGGACTTTGACGATAGCCTATAACACATTCCAAGAACATGTCTGGGACCTACACTCTGTGCCACTCTGCTCAAAGCACTGACATGTTCTATGGTTTAGCTTTCGATATTTTTGTTTATTCTACCTTGTCCACGTCAGCTGGCGATATCGACTACGTCGTTGGACATGGCCTAAGGCCAGCTCCAACAGCCTGATCAAATCGCTAGCTAATGTTTTCCCGAGAGAGAGTAAAGAAAGAATCCATACAACAAAAAATAATGTGGATCCGGAAGCCAGAGGCAGTAGATTACTTGGAGAACGTGCGAGCCTGGCGAGTTGTTTTTTTTACCTTCTCTATCCCAGGGTTCCCCGAACCGTCGGGAACCGGTCCGGTTTGACCGGTTCCCGACCAAACCGCCCCGGACTGGTAGCGGTTCGGGGCGGTTTGAACCGGTGGAAATTCAAAATTTTCAAATTTGAATTAAAAAAATGGAAAAATGTCGAAAAAATTCCTAAAAATACTTCAAGGTGCGTGTAATCTGTTGGTGTAAAAAGTTTTGAAATATTTGCTCATTTGGTATTTTTTTGGTAAATACAAGTTAAATCAAAAAAGAAAAAGAAAAAACAGTGGCCGGCCCATGAAGGCCCAACGCCGCCCTAACCCTAACCCCCTCCCCCAACGGCCAGCGCTCATTCTCCCTCCCCCCCCCCGCGCAGCCGCTCCTCCTCCAGGCGAATTTTCGCCGCCGGCCGCTGTAACCGCCGCGCGAGCCGGCTAACCGCCCCTGGAATTCCGGTAACCGGTCCGGTTGGCCGGCTAGCCGGTCCGGTTGTGGGGCAACGGTCGCCTGACCGGTTCCCGCCCGCATACGCCGGCTTACCGATCGGTTGCGGCGGTAAGCCGACCGGCAGCGGCGGTTAGCCGCCCGACTGAGGTATGGTCCCTTTGAAACTTTGAATCTATTTGTGATTTATGAAATTTTGAAATGGATGTAGTGATGGAGATATTTAGGTATATTTTGATTGCAGCCATGTGATTTTAGAATGTATGAACTGTGAACTATGAAGCCATGTATATATATTTTGATGTAGGGTATTGTGATTTTGGAAATAAGGAAATAGATGTAGGATTTAAGTATTGTGATATAGCTATGTGTTGTCAAGTTGACATTGATATGTTTATGTTCGTTCCATGTTTGCAGATACGCAATGTCTGGCAGAGATAGAGATGTTGTATGGGAACACGGTGAAAATCTTTACCCCGGTTGGAGATGCAACTATTGTCATAAGTCCAAGGGAGGAGGTGGTGCCACTAGATTGAAACAACATTTGGCAAGGCGCGGGACGGAGGTCGTCCATTGTGAAAAGGTTTCAAAGGAGGTGCGTGAGTACTTTCAGCGTGAACTTGAAAGGGCAAAGAAGGTAACTGCTCAACGTGCTCAAGAGAAGTTGAGAAAGGAGAAGGCTGCAGCGGAAGGTAACTATCCTGGTGGAGATGAAGCGTATGATGAGGAGGCTGAGCTGAAGCGTGCCCTGAACCAATCAAGAGCGGAAGAGGAGTTCCGTCACGGGGTGCAACAGAGAGGAGGTGCATACGAGCATGGAGGCGGTAGTGGTACTAGGGGAGAGGGTGGTACGTTGCAGAGGATGCTTCGAAGGGCAACTTCATCGAGGCAGACTCCTGGGGTGACGGACTATAACTTAGGTTCGGCGCGTGGATCGACGCAGCCAAGGATTGACACAGGCTCATGGACGCAGAAGGGTAAGAATGCAAAGGAAGCTATTGGGAAAGCTTGGTCAAGGTTTTTCCATACTACGGGAGTTCCTGGAAGACAAGCTGACAGTCTATACTTTGTCAGCGCGGTCAGAGAGACACAGAAGTGGTGTATGTTTTCTTTGCAGCCGAAATAATAGCTACGCAACTACATGTTTACATCTAATCTCATGAGTGCCATATGTTTTGCAGGTGAAGGTATCGCGTCACCCACTGGACGGGATATTGATGGCAAGTACCTGGATCAAAACGAGCGAGACTTGCAGGTTCAGTACGCAAAGTTTCAGGCAGAGTGGGCTATGTTCGGCGTCACGTTGATGTGTGATTCGTGGACTGGCCCGACGAAGATGAGTGTCATTAACTTTTTGATATATTGCAATGGGGTCATGTGGTTCCACAAGTCTATTGATGCGACTGGAAAATCTCAAGATTCTGCATATTTGCGGAAGGTAACCCCGTACCTAATTCATTTCGATCCGAATATGATTTGGATGTTGCTAAAGAATATGTGTATTTACCAGGAGATTCTGAAGGTGGTGGACGAAATTGGGCCAGAGCATGTCGTTCATGTGATCACGGACAACGGCTCCAACTACAAGAAAGCCTGCAGGGGGATTCAAGATACATACGAACACATTAGTTGGACACCTTGTCTAGCACACACTGTCAATTTGATGTTAAAGGATATCGGTGAAAGGTACGAACATCAAGATTTGATCGATCAATGTAAGAAAATATTAGCGTGGTTACACAATCATGGTCAGTTGAATGCAATGATGAGGCAGGCGATTGGTGGTGAGTTGGTGAAGTGGTGTGCAACTCGCTTTGGGACAAACTACATGTTCCTAGACAGCATGTATCGGAAACGTGATCGTTTTATGCAGTGGATGGCATCTCCTGAATTTTTGCAGAGCAAATGGGCCAATTCAAATATGGGTAGATTTACTCATACGAGATTTTCAAGTCTAGAGTGGTGGGAGGGAATAAAATTTGTCATTGACTCAGTCCAACCAATATACAGCTTACTTCGCTTTGCTGATCAGAACAAGCGGCCGAACATGTACGAGGTATGTATGACCGTACAGAGTGTGAGAAATGAAATGCAATCTTTCTTTGGCCGCAATGTTTCCACGTTCAAAGAGTATGAAGCGATTTACAACGGAAGGTTGCAGGACATCTTCTTTGACACCTGTGTGGTTCCAGGTAAGACGGCTTCTGCTCATTGTGAACAAAAGTTTATACTTTCACGTTCCATACACCTTATGCTCATTCGTGGTACTTTCTATTTTGCAGCTTGTGTCCTGAATCCGAGGTATGCCTATACGTTTATTCCAACTCCAGAAATGTGGAGTACACTGAAGGATGCTTTTCAGCGCATGACGGATATCTCGAGCGCCGTCCAGGCATTGCAAGAGGCTGAGCTGTTTCGACAACGGCGTGATGACTTTGGCACACAATTGGCACAACAAATGGCGCTTGACCCAAAGACAACTGCATCTTCTTGGTGGATGACAAACGGCAACAAAACTGCCAAGCTGCAGAGCCTTGCTTTGCGGCTTGTTTCTCAATGTTGTTCGTCAAGTGGATGCGAGCGGAACTGGAGTACTTTTGCCTTGTTGCATACAAAGGTTCGCAATCGGTTGTCACACAAAAAACTGAACAAGCTTGTCTATGTCAACTACAACCTACGCCTGTGACTTGCGGATGTTGCTGATCCTCCACGGGATCAAGGTGTTTTCATTGAGCAGCTGGCCCATCTTTCATTCTATGATCCTAAAAATCCAGTGCGGGAATGGATGGAATATGGAAGGTCAAACAAAGCTCCTGTTCTAGACGAGGACGACGATGAAGGTGACACACCGCTCCCCTCTAATATTGTCGCTGATAAAATAAATCCGGCGGACCTCCGTACTTCTACAGGGGAAGATTGCATCAGTGATTGGGCACGGCGACATGTAGGTAACACTCATGTAGGGAAGCGAAAGTACCACATCGCGCCTAGCAAGGTTAACCCGAAGCGCCAACGAGGCCAGGCAACGGGAAAAGGCAAACAGAAAGAAGTAGAAGTCCTGAGCGATGAAGAAACTGATGATGGTGAGGGTGATAAAAGTCCAGAGTATCAGGAGTCTCAGGACAGCAGCTCTACCGATGATGGCGATGATAGCAATGATGGTGGTGGCAGTGGTGGCGGCAGTGGCGGTGCTGCTGGCGGTGGCGGGGGCGGAGGCGTGTCACCTTCAAACCCACCTGCTGGTCTCCATTTTACAGGTACCAAGTGTACGTACATATGAACATGTTTTTATTATTCTGACTTATGAGTATTAATTATACTATATGGTTGATTGCAGGGGAGACTGAGTTCACACATGCAACCCAGGACATTGACCATGGAGCACCGATGTCGCAGAGGAGAACGGTTGGACCGACGGATTACGACTCTCCACAGTTCTCTTCTAGCTCCTCCTACAGGGAATCCTCACAGTCTAGTTATCACTATCCTATACCGGAGTTGAGCATGCAGCCACCGATGAGATGGGTGTACGAATGGCAAGATCCTCATTGGTATAATATGTTACTTCAGGAATGGCAGACGACATCGGCCTGGACGGGCCAAACTTGGCAAGAGTTCAAAGCTGAGTTGCTTGTAAGGCAGGGTTTGAATGTGATGTCCACCGTGGAGTACGAAATGGCCTCGCAATGCTACCGTTGAACAATTATTTGTATGAGAGGACTACTAAACTAACTATTTGTATGAATAATTATTTGTATCAGAGGACTACTAAACTATTTGTATGGATATTTGTATGCACAATTATATGTATGGATATTTGTATGCGTTTGTGGTCAATTTTTCCATTAATTTGCGGATAGGTCATGCCCATTTTTTTTCAAGCAAACCGGCCGGCTAACCGGCCAAACCGGTCGGCTAACCGGTGAGCGTGTTTTCCAACCAACCGGCCGGCAAACCGGTCTAACCGGCCGGCTAACCGGTCCTAACCAGTGACACGTTGAGTTTGAATTTAAAATTTGAATTTATCCGGTTTCTAGCGGTAACCGGTCCAACCGGACCGGTTTACCGCTACCGCCGGGCGGCGGTTCGGCTGTCCGGTTCGGTAAGAAAAACCCTGCTCTATCCTCCACATCGGACAAAAGTTGACCGATGCTATCGATTTCATACCCCGTGTAACGATCTAAAATTTATAAGCGCATTCATAAGCATCATCTTTAACATCTATAAAATTGTTTCCTATTTTTAGGAGGCCTCTATTTGGTCCAAAAATAATTTTTACCAATATAATGTTAAATTTTCGGGTCATCCGGCTCTGAGTCGGAAGATCCGGTAGTCCACTTTGACACGTTGACTGTTGCACGGCCGCCATATGTCCTCGCGGGCCCCACTCGTCAGCTCGTCCCCACCTAAATGGGCAGCAGCCCCAGCTCCCTCTCCCCCTCTTTCCAGCCACCCTCTCTCTTCTTCCTCTCTCAACTAGGAGGAGCTCCCTAGGTCCTCCGCCACCTCACCCAAGTTCACCGGAGCTTCACCAGAGCACCATCAGAGCTAGTCGCCAGTGAGCAGCACCACCCCCACGTCGCCCTTTTCCCCAAGCTTGGAGCAAGGAGCTTCCCCAAGCTTCCCTCTCTCTTCCACCATTGCTCCCTTCCCCAAGCTTAAGAGTATAGATGTACAAATGGGCGGCCAGGCCCGGCCCTACTTCTCACCGGGCCGGACCGGGCTAGCTTGAGGGTTGAGGCGACGGCCCAAGCCCGGGCCTGTGGGGCATTTTTGGGACGGGCTAGCCCAGAAAGCCCAGCCACAAATAAAGGGTCGGGCTAGCCCATAGCCCGCGAATAGAAAAAAAAACCGAAGTTTCAGTGTTCAACATTCTAAATTTATAGTTTCAACATTTATTAATTTCTACTTCAACATCTTATATGTGCAGTTTCAACATTTGAGTCTCAAATGTTGAACATGTTCAAATCTAATGTTGAGATATTTTATTCACGTTGTTGAGTTAGCACAATCAAAATGTTGAAGATGGATAGGAGCCCCGGATGGAGGAGATACCGGGCCCTGACCGGCCCGTCTTCTTTCCAGCGGGCCAGGCTCGGCTGGCCTGCAGGCCGAGGTGACGGCCCAGGCTCGCCACCAGGTAACGGGTCAGGCTAGCCCGGGCCCGCAAAAGACCGGGTCGGGTCGGGCTTGGGTCGGGCCAAAAATCCGGGCTTCTATGCGGGCCACCGGGCTGCGGGCTTTTTGTACATCTATACTAAGAGGAAGAATGAGGAAAGCTTCACCAACCTCCCCCTAAATCGACCTACAACTCTCACTGGAGTTCCCCTCGACGCTGGTGAGCCACCACCACTCCCCAATCCGACCCCTTTGCTCTAGGGTTAGGGTTCTTGAGTTCTTGGGACCAAATCACCATTGGTGACCTCGAGCTTCAACCTCGATGCATGTCAAATCCATCACTTGGAATAGAAGCTTGGCACTCTCACGAATCCATAGAAACAAACGACACCCAAAACAGAGGTCGGAGCCGCCTCCGACGAGCTTTTCTTTCCCGGTCGCCGGGCTGTTAGGATGATCCGAAAATGAACTGGATCATCCGATTTTGAGTTCCAATCCATATTCGGCAGATCCGATTTGATGTCCGGAAGATCCGGTTCTTCTCTGTGTAAAACCGGATGACCCGATAGTTTGGGTCGGAAGACCCGAAATGCACCTTATTGACTTATATACCTATGTTCCCAACTTAAAGTATGTTTATATATGATACTAAGGCATTATAAAGACATATTTAATCACATCTTTTGCATCTCATATACATCCTCAATCGTTAGCATTCTTTCTAATTCAAGCATTCATATCTTTTCCATAGAGCATGGCGTTTTGGAGAGTTGCGTTGTGGAGCACCAAGTCTCAGGCAAGCACCCCTTTCCAACTATTTTCAGAATGTTAATTTGCTTATTTGATTGTGCATGAACCCTCCTAATGTAGTTTATGTGTAATGAGTAGAATAGAACCTAATAGACATAAGCCTTAGAGTTAGACCAACTTCTAGCTAAGTATGCTCGTTGAATTATACGGATTTAATTGCTTAGCCATGCTTATCCGTTAGAAGTTGAGAGGTTACAAGGGCATCACCACTCGTGAGATATAGGAATTTGTCTAATCATATACTTGGATAGTTGGAAAGTTTTAAAGATAATCAACCATGAATATGAGACGAGATTTGAGCAAGTAATATAGGACCATCTTGAGAGTGGAACTCAAATGGTTAGGCTTGCTTGAGTTGGTTAAGGACCGATGCGTCATCGCTTTGATATTTGAACACTTACCGTAAAAACCACATGCTTAGTATGGGGATGGGCAAGCTCAGTACCATAAGTCACACCTTTCTATAGGACAGTTTGACACGGGTTGTGATGAGGGGTAGATGGTGAATCCCATTACCCCTATACATCTCCGGCCGCCCTCTTATTGCTAGTTGTGGGTATGCAAAAGGTTGAGGGCATGAATTAACACTTATCCTTGGCGATCGGATATGGTCTTTGGTCTTGCGCCTCGTGTGGGAAAAGTTGTATACCCCTGCAGGGTTTTTGATCTATTGCAATAGTCACGCTCTTGGTCTCAAGTACTTTGACTTTAACGTAGAGTTTCGGAAAGGGATTATGGAAGATTGAGCTCTTGGTTGATGATACATAATCACTTTACTTATGTAATTGTTTTGGTGTATGATTTAGAGATTATAGATGCTATGTCTTTTGGTTATTCACTTATTAAAATTGGCTTGCAATTTCATACTTAAATATTAAAACTTGATTATCCCTTGCATCCACCAAATATATATGTTTGGGATAAGTCCTGCTAGTACGCAATGTATTAACGGTGCTGTCGTTAAATTGTTTTGCAGGTTGTCTTCTTAGGAGTGATGACCATGTTCATCCTGCCAAAGCCGGCAAGGTGGATGAATGGCCGTAGTCGCTCAAGCTTAGTCAAGTGGTGTCTATTGGGCAATGACATAATTTTTCTTCCTAAACTCCCCTAATCTTCCGTTGCGTTAAATCTATCCATCTAAGCAACCATGGTAGGATGGCCACATAAACCCAGACTACATTATAGTTTAATAATATCATCACTTTAGTTGGTAAAAAATCCCATTTACTAATTGATATAGATTGTAGTTTTAATTTGAGAAATTCTTGTAAGATAATCAAGACTTGTAATTCAAACTTTAAAATTATTGCTCTCTCATATATCCCTGTGATGATATCCATTTTGTAAAAACGGTATGCGAGTTGATCATGGGCGTTGCTCAAGGCGCATACCGGGGAGTACCAGAATTATTTTTGCTTAAGCCGGGTCGGTCAATGGAAGATAATACCGGTTTAGGCAACATAATTTAGGCGGCTCCTTGCACCCCGTTGGGCACGCCCTAAGAGGATTATGCACGGTGAATGCAGACACCATGTGTGCACGTAGGCGCGTGCGATTTGTTGGCCTCGCCTCGCTGGTAAGGTACATGAGTATACGCGCCACGAGTCCACGACCAAAATGACTGGTCCAGCGCACGCACAACCTCCAATAAGCTTCGGCTGGATCGATTGCATGTATTCATGTAGCAGTACCCAAATTCCTACGGATATAAATAAATCAGCGGGTTTTACTGGGTAGACAAACTTGGACAACTAATTATATATGTACATTACTGGGTCAAGCAGTGAACACGAATACACGATAAAGTATGATGTACGGGGCAAGAATAAGTGTGCAACTATGACATAGATGAGTATAGCATGCATGATGAGTAGAGGCCACGGTGCACAAGTATGAGAAGCTGATTATATATTTCTCTTCTCTTCTTCATATTCTTCTCCCTCCTCTTTATCCATGGGTCAAGATTGTTGAAGGGCCTAGGGAGACTCCGTGGACTCACATGCTATATGCCTATATATCTGCCCCTACATATGCACTAATTCTGCAAAGGGAGTTGCTAGCGCCCGGACGTCGGATGTCCGGGCGTAGCATCGGACGCTGCTACAACTGCCACTGCACGGACGTCCGAGCGTAGCATCGGACGCTGCTACAACTGCCACTGCAACATCTGAGAATGTTACATCTGGTAATGTTACAACATCAAGTCGATTTAGTGAAACATTTTAGGTACACTACCGCAACATCGGAAGGTTGATTGTTGCAAAAGGTCCATTGTTGAAACATCTCAATTAAACTACTGCAACATCAAAGATCATCGGACTGAAACATCTCAGGTAATCCACTGCAACATCAAAGGTCATCGATTGATGAAACATCTCATATAAACCTTGCAACATCTTAAATCATTGTTGAAACATTTAAAACAAATTAAATCCCGCTGCAACATACATATCGTCGTGTTCCGTGGAACACTAACCAAAACTCATATTTAATGCAACATTCATGTACTGTTGCATGCAACATTTAGGGAAAAAATTCCACTGCAACATTTTTTATGCAAGATTTGCAACATCACGAATTCTCGGTTGCAACATCGTATAAACCACATTTACTCCATAAATATCACAATTACAACGTCACGGAGCCACATTTGAAACATGGAAAAAGATGTTGCAACATCAGAAAATGGATTAGAAAATCATCAATCATGCTGCACTACCACAGAAATATGACTGCAACATGGCAAAATCATATGCAACATCTTGATTCATTTAAAATAACCTGAAACACAACTGCAAGTCTGCAACATCTCAAAAGTTCAACTGCAACATCACAAAATCACAGTTGAAACGTAACAAATTGGTCTCACTAAGGTCGGATCTAGCATGCTGCTTCACAAGGTTCCTTGATCTGTGCAAAGAAGGAACGAGCAACAAAATAGGGGAGGGAGCGGACGACCCGGCGACGGCTGCGCCTTGCCACCGCATAGGCGTGGTCTGCCTTGTCCGGCGGTCACGCCGCTGCGGAGTGCCGGAGGCCACGCCACCACCTCCGACAAGGCCGCCGGCCTTGCTGCCTAGCCTCCGGTCGCCGTTGCTGCCACATTCGGCCATGCTGCGCTTGGTCGCGCCGTTGTGGGCCGCCGGCAACCACACCATCACCTCCCACAGGGCCGCCGGCCACACTGCCAGGCATATGGTCGTTGTCCACACACTGCCTCCTCTGGTTGTGAGAGAGAGACTGGAGAAGGAAGAGAGTCGTGAGTCACGAATGGAGAAATGACCGGTTGAAACAAGACGATGGATATTTGTGAGTGGAAAAGGTGGTGCGAGAGCGCGTGGACAAGGTGGTGCCACGTCACCCGTCCGGAAAAAGGGAGCCAACCAGTACGAATCGTCAAAGGAGTTTTGTCCAATGGTGTTTTTTATAAAAAAACTGTATGAATCTTAAAGCAGAGAATTATTTATTTTAATTAATTTTGACTTGGATTTTGTTTGAGCCCGGCCAACCCATGTATACAGCCCATGTCCACCCGATTTTTGTGGATCTCGTCCTTATCCAACCCCGACGAATCGTAGCACACGTTTCATTTGTTTTTGACGAGCACATGGAGGCCGGCGGGGATCCACCGAATGTTTGATCCCGTTAAAAATTAAGTGTAGCAGAGGGGATTACTGAATATGAATATGGCAATAGAACTGAACGGGACGCAACGAATGAACAGACATCTAGTGTACGCGCATCATCGGGCCACCACAATCGCAAACTCGGAACGCGATGAAGAGCTCTTTTTCTTTTACGGTGCATTATAACGGCATATACTAGTATTTGAAAATGACTAGTATAAAAATATTCAATGATCAGAATTCATTGCATATTACCAAAAGCTTCGCTAGCAATATGGGTAGTATACATAAGTAGTATAGATAGTATAATAGTATTATGGGAAAAAGAAAAAAAATGATGCCACGATAATATTTTTTTTCACTAAAGAAACCATCTATTTATGAAAGGTAATTAGTACATATAATTATTATTAAATTACTCTTACCAATGAATGGTTTGATTTTATCCATACTTCTACTTTCGTATATCTTCTCTACTCCTAGAAGGAGTGCATGGGCGAGTCGTCCACCTGCGACACCATGGCGTCGCGACTCCGTGCCGTCGCCCCCCCACCCCTTCCGCGGCTCCCTTCCATCCGCGAGACGGCGACCACCCCCTCCTCCCTTCCATCCGCCTGCAGCCGCAACAACCGCCGCTGTCCCCTCGCGAAAGAGTCCTTGCGACACGACCTCGCCGCCAGATCACCCTTCCAAAAGGCGCTGCCAGACCGCGGACGGCATCGTGCATCCACCGTGCCCTGCCATCCTCCTTCCTCATCCACCGCGCCTCCATCACCGTCGTCGTCTTTACTCCATCGGTGTCGTCGTCTTCACACCGGCCACGATCGCCGCTGATACGACGGCCGCTGGCTGTCCACGACTTCGTCCGCACTCAACTCCGTCTCCAACTATGCCTTGCCTCGAGGGGACTCCGCCGCGGACCCTCGACACTGAATTCCCGCGGCCGGTGTTGTTTCCAGCAGCGACACCGGAGCCACAGGACAACCGACGCCGACGGCCCACGGATCACCATGCCGCCGTTGCAGGCGCGCGACATCATCCTCACCTCTGCCGCTGGAGACGATACGGAAGTGATACGCACGTGGAGATCCTGATGCGGCGACCGAAGTGAAGAAAAGCTCGAGCCCAAGAACGGCAGTACGTGGAGACTCTGCTCGTCCCTTATCAGGTCGGACGTGCAGGCAGCGATGGCGGGGACGAGGCAATCAACAAGGCCGTCAGCAAGTGCGTCAAGGACATCGGGATCTCGGATGTATGCTTCTTCATCTAAGACAACAAGTAAGACGCCTGGAATGGTTGGTTCCCTCACAAAGTTCTGATAATTCACCTCATTGCAACTGAATCATGATGTTATCCTTGGGATTTTGATGCTGCACATAATAATTTGTTAGTGCTTGATTAAGGCCTACGAGTGTCTTTGCTCAAGCCTCAAGCACAACTCAGCTATCTTGCATTGCTTATTTTCGGTGCAAAGAATCTCCCTTTGGTGCTTAATTTGTCTTTCTGAATATTATTAGCGAGCACTTGGACTGATATATCTACTCTTATATTAGCATCATACTACTTTTGTTGGCTTTACGATACTACGTACCATCAATTAACATTGTATCCATTTGTGATATCAATGTGCCAGAAATCCTTGTAGCTTGGTGATATATATGACAACAGAAGAAAGCTATGGGTTGTCGCGAGGTGTTCCCGAACTGGTGGGTTGTAGGGTCGACCGCGGTAAATTTTGTTATGCCCTTATCATCCATACTTTTGCTGCAATCTATTGAGTAATCAGCAGAAAACAAAGCTTTTAAACTTTTAGTACAAATTTTGTTGTCACAAACTTGCATGAAGAACTGGAGAAGATCAGGGTCGCAGCTGCAGGTATGAGCCTCTCATGAGGTAACTAAAGCTGAACCACATGGCACTTTCATTTCGAGAAAGCTCTTTCCAGATTACACATGTACACTATTTGAAGTAGCAGCTAAGACCAAATTCTCAATGTGGCACATCGAAACTTCTGGACAGAAGATTACTTGAAAGGAGACGGCCTGGTCTGATTATTCTTGCTGAGGTTAGGTCTGTGAAACCCTGAATTTCTTTGGCATGCCAGATTAGGATTTTTATATTATATAAGAGATCTTTACTTCAATGTGTGAAGGGAAACTCAACCTGTTCATCAACCTTGCAATATGATATAGTCACTAAAATATATTATAATAGTAGGTAGTTTAAGTAACACAATACTACTACCTCCTAATTATCTTGAATCGTTCAAACGAATGTCTTGTGGAGCAAGAGAAGGAGGAAGAGATGGACAGATGTTGGTCAACAATATCTGATCGTCAGCTAAGCAATAGTGGGGTTTGTACTGCAACACACTAATCTATAAACTGTTTAAAGACTGAATCAGAATTTGTGACAACGTGTTCTTAAAAAGAAAAATCATATTTACAGACCAACCATTGACGCCAAGGCCCAAGGAAGGAACCATTGACATAGTTTAGGGGTAAAATGAATAAAAAATAGTTTAGAGGGTTATGTGGACTTTGCTTATAGTTGAGAGGAGTAATTTAGACTTTTTCTATTTTTAATAAAACTATGTTGTTGAACTAAATGTTTTTTCAAGTCCATACTTGCTTTCCAGCATCATTATCTTGTTGACGATTTATATATTACGGTATAAAATGTTTGCCAGCCCATAGCAACGCACGGGCACGAAGATAGTAGTAGTATAAGGCACGGTAAAAGAAAAACTCAGCATGAATGGCGCCACCACCGCGGTTCGTCCTCACGCGAGCAGCTGAAATAAAATGCAAAACTTCGCCTAGTCCCTCTCAACGCGGTGTACCTCCTCCTCCCTCGCATCTCTGCGTGCATCTCGCCTCACCTCAGTGTGGCTCCGCCAACTCCGAATACGTGCTGAGGACTGAGGAGAAATGTTTGGATCAAATGTTGGGATGGGCTCTTTTAGGCCTGGGTATGGCTGGGCGGCTGGCCCAAACAATATCCAGGTCGAAATTAATTAAAAATATAACTACCACTTGCTTTAGGATTTGTGCTGTCTTTAATGAAGGCAACGTATCATATGGAAACTAACCTCTCCGTGGAAACTATGGAAACTAAAATCTGGGTCATACGATGTTGATCCAAGGGTACGATCAGATCAGGTGGGAGGGGTGATTTGCAAAAACGTCTTGCAAATCACCCCTCCCACCTCCCCTGAGTTTTGCAAATCACCTATTCCACCTGATTTAGGCGAGCCCTTGGATCAACATCGTGTGGTCCAGATTGAAGTTTCCATAGGAAGTTGGTTTCTACCAGATATGTTCCCTTTTATGAAAGGGTCTACTGGAGCAATTAGGGAACCATCTCTTTGGTGCATGAATGGACATAGTAATGATAGAACACATATATGCGTCAAACCTAAGTTTCATGACCCCAAGCACCTGAAAGGATTGCCAAGAATGAGGGACAACAAAAAAAACAAAATATTATATACACAAATATTTTGAATAATAACTAAAAAATAGCATGCATTAAATTGCCAGGCTCGGCCCTATGGGTAGGGCACCAGGTGCGACGGCCGAGGGCCCAGACCGGCAGGGGGGCCAAGCCCAAATATGTATGTATAGGCCTTTGTATCAATTCACAGCACATCAGGAGCCAGGAGGCAGCCCAACAGGCAAGCGATCGGATTGTTTCCTTCCAATTCTCGAAAAGCGAGGCGTCGGGACTCCTCGACTCGCCGCTCGCGCTCAGGATTGCTCGCGCTCGCGCGATCTCAGGCCGGGTCAGGGCGCAGGCGGCCAATCGGTGTTTCGTGACTTCGTGTTCGCGATCTCAGGACTCAGCACTCAGGGCGGCGGCAGCGGCAGGAGGCAGGCCGCACTCCGCACGGCCGCAACCGCACGGCCAGCGCCAAGCTGCCAAGGTGTCCGACGGCGACCGGCCAGGCTGCCCAGGCATCCACCGTCCGGTCGTCTAGGTCTAGGGCACCAGGATCAATTCTCAAGAAAACTCCACTGATCAGATCAGCCGATCAGGCAGGTATTAACTATAGTGTATTGTGTAGTGATCAATTCAATTATTTGTATTCTAGACTTAGAATTCTAACTTCTAAGTGCAATAATACTCATGTGGGATCTTATTTTTCTTCTAGTTTAGGTGTTAGAATTTAAAAATGTTACAGAAGAAACATATGTCAGGGGCTCAGAAAAGAAAACGAAAAAGACAAGAAGATCAATTTATTGAATCCCAAAGAGGTGCTTTAGATAAATTTTTTCCAACATCAAGTAGTGTTGTGCCTAATGCCAATGTAGTAGATGCTACTGATATTGAAGAAGAAAGGCAGCAGCAAGTTGATGATAATCCAGTAGATGATGCAACAGAGAATGAAAATTTACAGCATTCCTCTCAACCTGAAAATTCAATTGATGATGTGCAAGAGGCTTCTATTTATGATGTCTTTGATCCTAGAACTTGGGAGAATCTTGATAACAAGGGTAGAGATATTTTGATTGAAAAAGGGCCAGTGAGAGAATTGAATCTTGAGTTCCCTCCAGATGCTGTTAATAGACGTTTTTCATATGCTTACTACTCTAGGAAGTTAAGCAATAAGGAGGTGGTTGATAGAAAATGGTTGGTTTACTCTAAACATGTGGACAAAGTTTTTTGTTTTTGCTGTAAATTGTTCAAATCAAGCCAGAATGTAAGTCTGCTAGCAAATGATGGATTGAAGGATTGGAAACATCTTAGTGACAGACTCAAGCAACATGAGAATAGTGTTGAGCATATAAAAAACATGAATACTTGGAATGAACTTAGGCTGAGGTTGAGACAAAATCAAACAATTGATGCTGATTTGCAACGGGAAATTGCAAAGGAGAGAGAGCGTTGGAGACAAGTTTTAGTAAGAATTGTTTCTGCTGTCAAGTTTCTTGCTAAACATAATTTGGCTTTTCGAGGGACAAATGAGAAGTTGTATCAAGATAACAATGGTAACTTTCTGGGCACAGTTGAAATGATGGGTGAATTTGATCCTGTGATGCAAGACCATATTAGGCGGATTCAAAATAGTGAGATACATCATCATTATCTCGGGCATAAAATTCAGAATGAGATGATTTCCCTTCTTGCAAATTGTGTGAAACAAACTATATTAAAGGTTATCAAAGATTCCAAGTATTTTTCTGTGATTTTGGATTGTACTCCAGATGTGAGCCATGAAGAACAAATGACTCTAATCATTCGTTGTGTCAATATGTCGACTAACGTTCCAAAGGTCGAGGAATTCTTCCTAGCGTTCTTGAAGGTAGATGACACATCGGGACTGGGTATTTTTAATGAATTAAAGAATGTATTGGAGTCTCTTCATTTAAATATTGATGATGTGAGAGGACAAGGTTATGATAATGGTTCCAATATGAAGGGAAAATACAAAGGTGTTAATAAGAGGGTGCTTGAAATTAATCGAAGAGCACTATACATGTCGTGTGCATGTCATAGTTTGAACCTTACTCTATGTGATATGGGAAACTCTAGCAGGTAAACTATTATTTTATTTCTATTATACATTAATTTGGAAAATATGATACTTACTGTTTGTTAATCTTGTAGGCATGCTATTTCTTTTTTTGGGATCATCCAACGGATATACACATTGTTTGCAAAGTCTACCAAAAGGTGAAAGATTTTAGTGGACAATGTCCCAGGATTTACAGTTAAGTCATGGTCTAATACACGCTGGGAAAGTCGAATAAAAAGTGTTCAAGCTATCAGATTTCAAACTCCTCAAATTAGATCAGCTTTACTAGCGCTAGAGAAGGCTTCAATTGAGGGCCGTGACTCAATGACAGTCAGTGAATGCCAATCTTTGGTGAGTGCACTAGAGAACTTTGAATTTTTAGTTGGTTTGGTTATTTGGCACGATATTTTATTCTCTATAAATAAGGTGAGCAAGAAGTTGCAATCTAAAATTGTGAGTCTAGATGCTACTCTGAAACATATTGAAGCTGTCATATCATATTTCAATAAGTATAGAGATGAAGGTTTGACTTCTAGTATGGACACAGCAAAAAACATTGCATCTGAAATGGATATAGAGCCAAAATTTCGTACTAGACGTCAAGGAAAAAGAAAGAAACATTTTGATGAACAAGATGACCAGGACGAGGAAATACAACGGTCTGCTGTGGACTCATTTAGAGTGGAGTACTTCAATGTTATGATTGATGCTGCAATTTCTTCATTGACTACTAGATTTGAACAGATGAAAGAATTTGATAATATCTTTGGGTTCTTGTTCAACTCAGAAAATTTGAAATCTTTGGATGAAGCTGATCTTTGGCGGCACTGCAAGAATTTTGTGGAAACATTTTCTGATGATAACTCATCTGATGTTGAGATCAATGATTTTTATCAAGAATTAAAGGTGCTGCAAGTGACTTTGCCAGATCATTTGATGTCAGCGCCTGAAATTCTAGAGTTTGTTATGGCTGCAGATTGCTATCCAAATGTTTCAATTGCCTATCGAATCCTCCTAACTGTACCGGTGACTGTAGCTTCGGCTGAAAGAAGTTTCTCAAAATTGAAGTTGTTGAAGAACTATTTGAGATCAACTATGTCACAAGAAAAATTAAATGGCTTAGCTATGTGCGCCATCGAGAGGGCTATATTGGAAACTATTGATCTTAATATTGTCCTAGATGATTTTGCATCGAGAAACGCCCGAAGAAGTGTCTTTTTATGAGAAGCAATGGATATTGTGGATACAAATATAAGGTAATCAAGATACTATTGTTTTAGCCTACATTGTTTTTTCTTTGCAAGAGTATATATGTTATAAAATTTTATATAAGGTTTAAACTATAAAGGGGCCCTCGCGATGGATTCGCCAGAGGGCCCTCAAAATCCTAGGACCGGCGCTGTAAATTGCTATTGTTTGAATAATCGAAACTGACTTATTACCAATATTGTTACGTTAGCATGGCCAGATCTAGCCCATGGTACATGGGGTCTCCCATGAATTGTGCTCCGGCTAGATCGACCGTGTTATCGTACCAAAACCAATTATGCAAATTCCTTCAGGTGTAAAGTTGGGTTTTTACTCGATAGACAAATTTTGAACAACTAGTTATGTACACCAAGCAGCCAACACGATGGACTATGTACAGGGTAAAAAGTGAATGAACGAGATGAGTTTGACGTGGATGGTGACAAACTAGTCACATGCATGATGAGTAGACCTCACATGTGCATAGAAGGCTGATCTAGGATGCTAGATTAGGAGAGGTTGATTTTCATGGTTCTTTTTTAATTGCTTCTTCATTATCAACTTTCATGGCCAAGACAAGTTAGGAGGGCTTAGGGCACCAGTAATGTATGAAATAAGGCGACCTTAAGGCCCCTAAGGTCGACAACATACATAACAGACTACTCCCTCCATCCCTTAAAGAATGATGTTTTAACGTTTAAAATTTTTCTTATAAAGATTGATGTTTTGGCATGCATATATAACAAATTAGGAATATCTTATACATGCATGCTTAAAAGGAAACTGATTTACCTCCTAAAATGGCATTTACCAGGGACACATGCGTCTTTCTTTTCTACTCTTAATTTGTCTGAAAAATCCTAAACATTATTCTTTAAGGGATGGAGGGAGTAGGTCTTAAGAAGGGGTCTTAGCTAAAAAGCTTAGGGACCGGTCTCTAGCTTGCGACCTGGTCTCAAGGCGTTAAAAAAATCAGAGGTGCAGTACTGCATGAATGCTCTGCCTGAGCGCCGCACAGAGGAAGGGCAATAGAGGAGATAAAAGCGACGATGAATCGTTTGTTTATTCTGAGTGTGGATCCCACCCTAAGCCGGACTCGGCATTATAAATAACAAGACCGACCTCAATAATACGCCGGATCCACCATAAGGCCGATGTCAGTATTATACACTCGTGATGCCCTTAGAGGGCTCCATGGGCTGTGCAAGGGGGCTCAAGCCCCCTAACACCCACGCTAGATGTGATGAGGACATGACACCTTCGGATACGAACATTGGTTATAATGTGAATTTGTTTCTCCATTTGCATAATGATTTCTAGAAAATGAAGAAAATAGAATATTGCAAAAATACCAAAAAAAAAAGGAACAAGACTGAGCCAGCAGATGCTGCGAGGAATGTTGTTGCACTAGGGAACCATCTCTTTGGTGTAGGAATGGACATCATAGTGGACGAACATTCCTGAGTTTTTTTATTAAATTAAAATTGGCTAATGTGTGAATAGTGGTTTGCAAATAATATGGATGACTTCTTTTGATCTCAAATGTTGATCGAGTTCTGTTACAGGTTTCCATACAATGTTGAATAGCCCCCTTCATCAGATTTACAAAGTTGCTAAAGCACTTTCTGTCATCACCAAAACAGATTAACTACACGGGAGAACTCCGTTCCCGGCCGCCGCCTCGGCCAAATCCCTTCGCCCTTGCCCTCGCCGTTGCTGGAGCGGGCAGCCGGAAACCCGGCTCGGCGAGGAGGGCGGCGCCGGGGCTTCTTCGGCTGGGTTGGTGACCAGCAGTGCGGGTTGCGTCACACCATTGTTCCAGTGAGGTGGGGGGCGTTCTGGCCGCCCGGCAGGCGGATCCATAGTTCCCTTCCCTGGATCTGCTCCCTAGGTGGTGGGCCCAGTGGGGGGTGGCTTTGCAAGGCGCGGCGGCGCAGATGTGGCTTGCGGCCATGGGGACGCGTCGCCTCGACGGTGGTGGCAGCCCAGGTGCCTACCGCGTGGGGGTGCCTCACATGGGCGTGGAGGCATATGGCTTCGGGCGTCCTGCTCTCCTCCTAGAGGGCAAGTTGGAGGCAGGCTGCGGCAACGGCGAGCTGGCTGGTGTCCTCGACAACTTCGGAGGTGTTGTGCAGCTACGCGGTGGTCTCCATGAGCAGGCCACATGAGCCGGCGATGACTTGGGCATGGCATCCCTGGCTCCTCAGGTGGCCATAACAGATTGGTGCCCGCACGTGGGTGGCAGAGGGGAGGTGCGGCAGCGGAGGTGAAGATTTGGTAGCTTGGAGAAGGGGTGCGGCGGCAGCACGACCCAGAGCACATGTTGTCGGCTTGCTGCGTCGAGCACGTGTTATGCCGGATTGGATGCTCCGAGCGAAAGGCCTCGCCAGCATCTGCTTGGTGGAGTGACGACGACGTCCTCGATGTCGTCCTTCCTCGCTGGGGGCGTCATTCTTGGAGCTACCCCGACTGCATGGGGTCTCTGGGTGAAAACCTAGTCCATATGTTGGACGAGCGATGGCGGTGCCTTTGGTGTCATTTCTTCCTTGGAGGCATCATCTCTTGAGACCTTGCTTGGCTCGCAGCATGGTCGTTCCACTGTCTATGATGGCTTCAACCGAGATTGACAACTCCGCCACACGACATGCTACAAGGGTGTTGCCAAGGTGGTCAATTAGTCATTAATCATAGATTAGTTAAGTGAATTAGGTAGTTCATCCCAGCATTAGCATTGCCTAATGATGGGTTACTATAACACCCCTACTATAGCACCCATTCGGAAGGGGCATGTCCCTCCCGAATGGACATATGCTCACGAGCAGACACCTATATAGACCGAATAGCCATGTCGTAGGGTTTGCATCCCTCCGAACAGGCATGAATCATACCCCTTCGTGGGTTATAAATATGTAATCCCTTTGTTCAATTAATACATCATAGAATCATTATTCATTCATCCAATCTCAGCTTTCATTTACTTCTAATAGGAATGACCGCTTCCCCAGGGCAATCTCGGGTTGTCTCATGGTTGTCGCTTGCCTGCTTATAGTCGGCTAGTTGTGACATCCCTGATGAAAAAAATATTGAAAGTACTTTCAAAACAGGTTAAAAGGGGAAAAAGTGGTGTTGGAACTCAAAATTCATCAAAATTCAAATTTAACTTTAAAAGCAAAGGACCTTGGGCACCCAACTGAAATCTCAAGACTTGGGTGCTGAACTTAAAAATCTCGGACCAAAGTAGTTGTCATCACCTACACCTACAGCCCTTCGCGACAACCTCGCCACGGCGTTCGTTCCGCTCGATGACCCTCGAGCGGGGATGTCCGTCACGATCGAGCTTAGCCCGGATGTCCGTCACGATCGAGCTTGGCACGTATGTCCGTCACGATCGAGCTATGTCCGTGACGATCGAGCCTAGCCAGTAGTTTCAGTCACGATTCGAGGCCGCACGATAGGACCCTCGAGGCCCCGCAGTCCGTCACGATTCGAGGCCGCACGTTAGGACGCTCGAGGCTCCACAGCCAAGCTCGAGGGGGCACTTACCCTCGAGCGACGTTCCGGCACGCTCGAGGCTTCGCAGCCAAGCTCGAGGGGGGCACTCACCCTCGAGCGGCGTTTCCGACCTTTCGAGGCTCGGCAAGCTCGAGCTTGCGGTTCAAGCTCGAAGCGCCATAGCGCCTGGTCGAAGTGCCTGGTCCAAGCTCGAAAGTTGTGTCCCACACCTCAAACCCCGACTTTTAATTTTGCACTTTTTCAAGTTCAGTTCAAATTTTGGAGAAAATTCGAAATTGAAATCGGAGCTCCACGGGCATGCTACAGTGCCCCTGGCGCGCGCTGCGCTGGCCGGAGCTCGGCCGCCACGTGGCCGGCGAGCGGCGCAGGCGGCGCTGAGCTGGCCAAGCCGCGGCGGACGCTGGCGCTTGTCGCCTAGCTCTTGTCCGGCTACTCCCGAGCCATCACTTCGCCGCCGTCGCCTCGCCTCGCGCCGCGGAGCGCCATCATACGGTCGCGCGCCGCCGTGGCCGCACGCGCGCTCGCGCCGCGCCGAGCGCACTGCAGGCGGTAGAGTCCGTTCGCGTCGCGCCAAAGCCTCTGCTGAGGATCTCCACTTCATCACGCGATGATCTTTGACGCCCAACCGCGCGTGTGCGCTCTGTTCGAGCTCGCCGCGCCATCAATGGCGACCGCGACAGCCACCCACGCGCTCGCACGCTCCCGAGGCCGCACTGTGCCACTCTCGCGTGCCCAAGCACTCCACCGCGCACTCCCACCCCTCCTCTCACTCGCTCACTTGGCCATTTCCACTTCCCCGCGCTCGCTCGGTCTTCTTCTTCCTCGCGCCGCGCGAA
This sequence comes from Digitaria exilis, assembly GCA_015342445.1. Classification (NCBI taxonomy): domain Eukaryota; kingdom Viridiplantae; phylum Streptophyta; class Magnoliopsida; order Poales; family Poaceae; genus Digitaria; species Digitaria exilis. Next base: position 1,452,398 of record JACEFO010001746.1, on the reverse strand, counting down.
CCGAGCCGAGCTTCTCCGAGAAATTCACCCTCCACACTCCACCATTCCCAAGTTCGTCCCGCACGAAGCTAGCCCTCTACTCCAGCTCCAAATCCCCCCACTTTCCCCTAGCTATTGTCCTTTCTCCGGCGAGAATTTGAGATTTCCCCCAAATCGCGAATTCCGGCCACCGGAGCACCCGCACGTCGAGCCCCTACTCCGAGCCGTCCCCGAGGTCAACCGAGCACGCCATTGGCTTCCTCGAGCTCCACTGGTGCTCTAGGACCCCTCGAACCTCGGCGAACGACCCCGAGCTCACCGGCGTAGAAGCCGCGGCGGCCGCGCCGCCACCACCTCGTCGCCGGCGAAACTCCGACCATCCCCGGCCTCCAAACCGTCCCCAAACGACTCGTGGTGAGCCCAGGAAGCTTTTCCCCCACTTCCCCGAGCCTAGTTCGCCGCCGTTTGGCCGGCGCAACTCCGGCGAGAGCCGAGGGCCTTTCTTCATCGTCTTCGTTTGTCTAGGGGCCTCTGCGCAAAAGTTCAGGGACTCGTTCGCGAAGTTTTGAAAGTTCTAGGGTTCCCTGCGAAAATAGATTCTTAAAACTAGATTTGTTTTTTCCCGAATCTTGTAAAATCCATTAAAAATCGTACAAAAATCAGAAAAAAAATGCACAAAAATACTCTCTGGATTCGTGAGAGTCTAAACTACAATCCCTATTAGACATGTTTATACTTTTGATGAACTGTTTTTGAGCTAAAATTCAAACTATGAAAATGGAAAGTAGTGCACCATTTCAAATCCAGAGCTCCGCTAGGGTTGAGCTTTGGATATGTTGTGTGTAGTGACTTTGGACAGCGTGAGTCCAAAGGGGACCTAAAAATATGAACTGTAGCTCCAATTATAAATTAAAATGTGTTTTCTGTCTTTTTGCAGTGCAGAAATCTTTAAAAATAATCTGTGCAGTGAAAAATCACCATTTTGCTCCAGAGGACTAAAAACTTGTTAGCACACCTGTGAAAAATGAAAAACTTAATTTTTGCTCTGTTTAGGCTAGCAAATAAATAAATATGTGTTTTTGGATAGGAATTTATTGAGGACTACCCAAGGGTTATTTTGAGTCACCACTTGGCCAGAGCCCTCCTCATGCTTATGACTAGCCTTGGTAGGAAAATCTCCTGAACTAGATGAATTTTCGATTTTATAGGATTTAAATTCGATTCTGCTAGCAGCTGTTTGTTATATTTTTAATAAATTGTGTGTAGCTCAAAATTAGCTAAATTTTGGAGTGAGCTTAGCTCTTATACTCCAGTAGCTGCCATAAAGTTTATAGCTAAAAATGATGAACAGAAATGGAGAAACAAAAATGAGAAGGAATCTAGGTGGAAATTGAATTATATAAAAGAATAACCTTTTTGGTTAACTAGTTAGAGTAAATAAAGAAATTCTCAAAATTCAGAACAGCACCCTAAACTTGAGAAGAAATAAATAGAATTCTTTTATATATGTACACAATCACCATCGAAATCAATAAAACTATTTCCACACCTACACCTTATTTTTGTGAAGAGCATAGTAATGCTTAAGCATGTCTAGGTGAATTTGGCCTTCAAGGCCTTAGTCTTAGAATATATAGGCAGCCGCCTTAAACTATGCATCTCATGTAGAAGGCGCCATCCCGGACGGCAACTACCACCTCATCCCCGCAGACGAGGAAGAAGTCCCGGAGGAAGGTGCCGGTGCAGGATCAACCAACCCGGAGGCTAACCCCCAGTTCGAGCAAGAAGGCAAGCCCCGGAGCATAACCTAACTTTACCAAATTATGCACTTTGAATTCTCTATGCTTGTGCATTTACGTTCAAGGAGTTGATTGAATACCTTAGCTGCACATTTCCTAGTACCTATGACTTGCAATACTAGTATGAAAGGATCGATAGGGCATTGCTTTAGGTCCGTTACAAGTCGAGTGATTTCCTGTCACTCGCGAGACATAGGAGTTGCTTGTCTTTACTTATGTTGGAATCATAAGGATTGACGGGCGGGATGATAGATGTAGATCTCCCGTCCGTGTATGATAATTGATTAAGGTCGAAATGTGTGGAAAGAGCTGTCAAGTTTTTGAACGTACCACATGCATACCGATGTATGGGGATCGGTAAGCCTGGTACCAGATTGAAGCAGCTAGGGCCGATAGCCATCTCTCCTTGGAAACTTTGTTTTCCCCTGCCGTACACTTGTGGATATATGCGTGAGACTGTGAGTGAAGCAGTAAACCTTTATCCTAAGGAAATGGACCCGGTTCCGAATTGTGGATCGATGGGAAAGGTTGGGAAATGCTTGTGCCTTTTATAGCAAGCAGAGTATCCGTGTGTGTTGGGTTTCCCCTGGCCAGGTAGCAAAATTCGGTTCGAACTGTCCGCTTCTCGCGGTTAATGAGACTGCTTGACCGCCTTGCTACATTGAGTAACAAGTGGAACTTTGAGATTGATAAACTTGTTGTATGATTTAAATTGTATTGCACCACTTGTATGCTTAGAGAGGATGCTAATCTAGAATGGTTAAATTTATTAGAATATGATGCTAAAACTTGAAAGCAAGGACCTATTTTAGTTGCTTTTTGGCAAACAAACCCACCAGCCAAAAGCCTCTCATGTCTAGATGTCGGTGATGTAGTTTTCACCCGACGGGTAAGCCTTGCTGAGTATTAGTATACTCAGCCTTGCTTGTGGCAATGATTTACAGATACACCTTTGGATGTCGATGCTTTGTCTTGGCCTACCCAGGTTCCACCTGGCTGGCACATCGAATGGGTTCCGTCCTCTGCCGAGGATCAGGAGGAGTAGCACCGTGGCAGGCTTCAGCATGGTGTTATTTGTATCGTCGTTAGTTTATTTACTTCCGCTGCAATGAACTATTTTATTTCCGCTGCAAGACTTTGATACTCTGATTTCATTTCAAACTTGGTTTGTAATAACTTTGAGATACTATTTGTGTATGTTAGTTTGTGGAATGTTGTAATCTCTGGAACTCACCTTCGTGTGGGCGTGCTGTTGTTTCGATCGAGAAAAGAACGTGGTTAATCGGGTTTAATCCGACGGCGCTCCAGCTTATTCCGGATTAAGTGCCTGACTACTCGGTTAGTGGTCCCGGGGTACTTAACTTGGAATAATTTCGGAGTGGTCCGCCACACTAGTGTTGCTTGGCAACGATCAGTGTGGTGTGGGACAGTGTGGGTGTAGAGTCCTGAAGGACTAAACAACCCTGGCGGCCCATCCTATGGGCCGGCCCATGAACAAGACTTGACATACAAGACAAGGATTAGTCCTAGTCGGTTTGGATATACTGTATTTAGGAATTAGAGATAAACTTGTAAAAGTCTCCTAGTCCTATACGGTTCCCATGTAACCCTGCCCTCCGGACTATATAAGGGGAGGCAGGGATCCCCTCAAAACAATCTCATCAATACAAGATACACCATACAGGACGTAGGGTATTACGCTCCGGCGACCCGAACCTGTCTAAATCGTCTCTTGTCACCTTCGGCTCTAGATTCTCGACGACTTCTCCCTAAACCCTTCTCTCGGGGCACCCCCTCGAGAACCTAGTCAGCATAAATCGCCGACACTTTGGCGCCGTCCGTGGGATCTACTCGTCGAGTCTTCATTAGAGAGTCGATGGCCTCCTTCAGTGCCTCCATCGTCACCAAATTCGAGGCAGGCGCCTCCTTCATCTTCGGCTCCTGGTTTTGCATCGCAAACCAGGAAGGCGAACTTCAACACCAACTGCGCGACGAGGTGGCTGCACCAGCTTCGCCACACACGCAGATCACTCCGCGAGGATCTCGGAAATCCCCAAATTCCGACACGATCTCTGGATCGTATCCTACTCGGAGGAGTACATGGCGCTCGAAGCAGATTCAATCCCGGGCAGACCACGTCAACTCGACCCCTATCAAGGGGCAGGATCAAGCCACGTGTCCACGACTCCCCGGCGGACTCCGGATCACTTCCGAGTCCCGCCAAGGTTCAACGATCAGGACCGTGACAGCAACCTCGCGGGTACCCAGGAACCCTGGCTCCAACCCCCGCGGGACGAAGACTTCACCACGTGGGTCGCGTGCATCTCAGTTTCCCTCCGGGCTAACAAACTCAGCCGCGATCCACCAAAAGCACCTGAAGAAGAAGGCTCTCCAACCCCGCGGAGCAACCTCGGATCTTGTCATGACCACAACTCCCTCGAGGGTTATCGTCCATTGGCCTGACATGGATCCCGAGGTAGCTCTCTTCGAAGCAAACGTACCTTCCACGGTACGGGACATTCTACTTCTGCTTCCTTTCCAAGAAGGCAGAGAGCTCCCTATTGCCACGAGTAACAGAAGAACCGGGCCTAGCAACCCCGGTCGCCAGTCCTGCGTGATCCTCAATGATCACAGTGATGAAGAAGTTGTCTCCGACGACGCCCCAACAGAGGAAGGAGAAACCGATGCGGATCGAGAACTCCGTATCGAGCGCAACCGCAACCGTGCCCTCCAACGTCGCTTCATTAAAAGGAAGAACCTCAACTCTGAGTTCGACAAGGAAGGCATCTTCAACTCCCCTGTGGCCAACATCTTGTTCGGGGTCAGCGTCTTCGAGGGGTTCCAAACTACCCCTGAGATCAACCTCGCCAAAGCCCGCCTAGAAGCCGCAGCGGTCATGGTTGATCGCCTGGACGGAGGTCGCTCAGCCTCCAAAAGCAAGAGTTCTTCGCGCCACCAAGCACCATCAGCCAGGCGTCAGAGCAGCCACTACGGCAGCTCTGCAGGACAATCAAAGGACAAGAACAGGCCTCGCGAAGAACCCCGCCGTCCTCGCGAGGAACCTCCCAGGTCCCAGCGTCGCGAAGAACCCCCTCCAGCCCGCTCTCATGCCACACCAAACGACGCCCGCAACGACATCATCCGGATCAGAGAAGGGAGAGCTACCTCCCACGTTGCGGATTCTGCAGGAAGATGCGCCGCTCCCAACCTCGATGCTCTGCCATGCTACACACGCGCCATCCGCGTCAGCTCTTTCCCGCGAAAGTTCAAGCCGCCTGGCATCGCCAACTTCGACGGGAAGCAAGATCCAAACATCTGGCTGCGCAGATACTCTTCTGCAATTGAAGCATCGGGGGGCGATGACATCTCCAAGATGCTCTACTTCCCAGTTGCGATGGAGCAGGGTCCTCTCACCTGGCTCGAGTCCCTCCATCCAGACTCCATCGACAGCTGGCACGCGCTGAAGAAGGCTTTCGTCTCCAACTACCAGGGTTCTTTTGAGCGCCCTGGCAGCAAATATGAACTCCGCGCGTGCAAACAGAAGCCAGACGAGTCCCTGCGCGACTACAACAACCGATGATCAAGAACGGGAGCGCTACGGCAAACGACCCAACAACCCTGGTCGCAAGAACCAGGAAGACAACAGGGATCAGCCGCGCGACTCCTTCCAGCGTAACGGCAACAACCCACGGAAGCGACCACACAACACGGTCGCAACCGTCCAGACCGTCCGCGCCGCCAAATCCGCGCAGCAACGAAGGGAAGAATTCAACAAACTTCTCAAGAAGCGCTGCCCCTACCACCCCGACAGCAAGCACACCATGGGCGAGTGCGTGCTCCTCCGGGAGACGTTCAGCACGCCCAATAAGAAGCAGAAGTCGGCTGGCGACGGAGACGACGGGCACGATAAGGGAGACAGCGGTTTCCCAGACATCACCAACACTGTCAACGTCATCTTCGGAGGCATGGCAGTCAGCGACACCTCGCGCAACCGCAAGAATGCGCGGCGCGAGGCCTACGCAGCAGAACCAGCGGTGGTTACACCGCTACAGTGGTCGGACACCACCATCACCTGGTCCCGAGAAGATCAATGGACGGAGATCACCTCTCCTGGACGATATCCTCTTGTCCTCGAGACCATGGTAGCAAATAGCAGGCTCACCAAGGTCCTGATCGACGGAGGCAGCGGACTCAACCTCATCTTCGCCAAGACGCTGAAGTCCATGGGCCTCGACACGAGCACGCTGCAGCCGGCGGATACTCCTTTCTATGGCATCGTGCCTGGGAAGGCCGCCATCCCCCTCGGGCAAATCACCTTGCCCGTCACGTACGGTACGTCATCCAATTACCGTACAGAGTTCATTAAGTTCGAAGTTGCAGACTTCGAGACCTCCTACCACGCCATCCTCGGGCGACCAGCATTGGTCAAGTTCATGGCCATCCCCCACTACACCTACCTGGTGCTGAAGATGCCAGGGCCTCACGGTGTTCTCTCCCTTCGCGGTGATATCAAGCGCTCCTACCTCTGCGACAAAGAGGCAGTGGAGTACGCCGTCAGAGCCGCGTCCACCATAGATCGCCAAGAGCTCCAACCCTTGGCTGCTGCCGTCGTCGCAGAGGACGATGACGCCCCGACGCAGAAGAAGACACGGGCCATCAAGCCTGTAGAGAAGGTCGCAACAAAGACGATTGATCTCCAAACAGGAGATCCAGCAAAGACAGCAGTGATAGGCTCCACCCTCACTCCTGCATAGGAAAGCGCGCTCGTCAACTTCCTGCGAGCCCAGGCGGACATCTTCGCTACAAAGCCCTCCGACATGCCTGGAGTCCCCAGAGAGTTGATCGAGCACAAGCTAGACCTCAACGAGAGCGCAAAGCCCAAAAAGCAGCGCCTCCGAAGATTCGCCACAGAGCGCCGGGAAGCCATCAAGAAAGAGCTAGCTAAGTTATTAGCAGCCGGCTTCATTAAAGAAGTCTTCTATCCGGATTGGTTAGCCAATCCGGTTCTTGTAAGGAAAAAGAATTCGAATGAATGGAGAATGTCTGTTGATTATACTGATCTCAACAAACACTGCAAGAAGGATCCCTTCGGGCTTCCTCGCATCGATCAAGTCATCGACAGCACCGCCGGGTGCACCCTACTCTGTTTCCTCGATTGTTACTCAGGATATCACCAAATATCGCTGAAAGAAGAGGATCAGATTAAAACTTCATTCATCACGCCATATGGCGCATATTGTTACACAACCATGCCTTTTGGCTTGAAAAATGCAGGTGCCACATATCAGCAAGCGATACAGGGTTGTCTTCAAGACCAACTTCATCGAAATGTTGAAGCCTACGTTGATGATGTGGTAGTCAAGACAAGAAATCCCGAGGATCTCATCGCTGACCTCACCGAGACGTTCGAAAACTTACGCAAATGGCGATGGAAGCTCAACCCAGCCAAGTGTGTTTTCGGCGTTCCATCCGGAAAGCTCTTTGGGTTCATCATCAGTGAACGCGGCATTGAGGCTAATCCAGAGAAGATAGCAACTATCATGAACATGGAGCCGCCGCGCACCGTCAAGGATGTCATGAAGCTTACGGGCTGCATGGCTGCACTCAACCGCTTTATCTCCAAGCTGGGGGAACGCGGGACTGAGTTCTTCAAGCTACTCAAGAAGCAAGATAGATTCCAGTGGACTCAGGAAGCTCAAGTCGCCTTCGACAAGCTCAAGCAGTTCCTGACTACACCACCTGTGCTCACTGCACCGCTCCCGGGCGAAGATCTCTTGCTCTATATTTCAGCAACCACTAATGTCGTCAGCGCCGCTATTGTTGTTGAACGCGACGAGGAAGGTCATCTTCAGAAGATTCAACGACCGGTGTACTTTGTGAGCGAAGTCCTCTCGGACTCCAAATCCAGGTACCCTCCAGTTCAAAAAATTCTATATGCTGTCTTAATGACATCCAGAAAGTTGCGGCATTACTTCGACACCTACAAGATCATTGTGGTTACTGGTTACCCTATTGGTGAAATTCTCCACAACCAAGACGCCACAGGGCGTATCGCCAAGTGGGCTGTTGAGCTCGGAACATACAGCATCGAGTTTCGTTCTCGCACGGCCATGAAGTCTCAAGTCCTTACTGATTTCATATCGGAATGGACCGAGCACAATCTTCCGGTCGCCACCACCAAGCCCGAGCATTGGATCATGTATTTCGACGGGTCACTTAAGCTGGAAGGCGGAGGCGCTGGAGTGCTGTTGATCTCACCTCGAGGAGATCAACTCAAATATGTTCTGCAGATTCAGTTCGCTGTTACCAACAACGCTGCAGAATACGAAGCACTTCTTCACGGAATGAAGATGGCCATTACCCTCAGTATCAAGTGTCTGCTGGTGTATGGGGATTCAATGTTGGTCATTAAGCAAGTCAACAAGGACTGGAGTCGAAACCATGAAGACATGGATGCATACTGTGAAGAAGTCCTGGAATCAAAAACACTTTCTCGGCATTGAATTTCATCATGTCGAGCGAGATTACAACGTCGCTGCAGACGTCCTATCAAAGTTGGGTTCTTCCAGAGCAGAGGTGCCTAGTGGGGTGTTCGTCAATGAACTCTCCAAGCCATCAATTTCTGCAGCAACAACTCCTGACAATACAACCTCAGCTCCTGAGGTTATGCTCATCGACGCCACTTGGAGCACTCCGATTATAGACTACATCTTGCACGACAAACTTTCTGCCGAGAAGGCAGAAGCTCAGCAAATTGTCCGCCGTAGCAAGTCCTATGTTATAATCGGCAATACACTGTACCGACGTGGCGCACGCTCTGGCGCATTGATGAAATGCGTCTCACAACAAGAAGGAGTCAACATCCTGGAGGAAATTCACGCAGGAGAATGTGGCAATCATGCAGCTTCCCACACTATCGTAGGCAAAGCCTTCCGTGCCGGGCTCTACTGGCCTACAGCTCTACACGACGCTGAGGAAATTGTTCGTCACTGCAAGGGTTGTCAATACTTTGCTCATCATTCACATCAGCCTGCTCACAAGATCAAATTGATACCTCCCTCATGGCCATTCGCATGCTGGGGGCTTGATATGATTGGGAAACTACCCAGGGCGCCTGGTGGATTCGAGTATTGTTTCGTCGCAATTGACAAATTTACAAAGTGGATAGAAGTCTTCCCGGTTGTTAAACCAACCTCTGAAAAGGCAGTCCAATTTCTCCAAGAGTTGATTCTTCGCTTTGGGATACCGCACCAAATCATCACAGATTTGGGTACCACCTTCACAGGCAACAAGTTCTGGGACTACTGTGACGATCGCAGCATCGAGGTATCCTATGCCTCTGTTGCTCATCCTCGTGCCAACGGGCAAGTTGAAAGAGCCAATGGCATGCTCCTTGATGGACTTAAGGCTCGCATGGAATGAACCCTGAAAAAAGCAGAAGGCCGGTGGATGCAAGAACTCTTTCCAGTTGTCTGGGGCCTATGATCTCAACCCAGTAAAGCTACAGGGCAATCTCCCTTCTTCCTGGTGTATGGATCAGAGGCTGTTCTACCTGTTGACGTCATGCATGGTGCTCCTCGCGTTGAGGAATTCCAAGAAGCCATGGCGGACGAACAACGGATGCTGGAAGTTGATACGGCTGAAGAAGTACGATTGGCAGCTTTGTTACACAACGCTGCGTATCTTCAGGGACTCCGCAGATTCCATGACAAAAATGTGAAGACAAGATCATTCCAGATTGGAGACTTGGTGTTACGACGAATTCAGAATACAGTCGGCCATTCCAAGCTTACTTCACCCTGGGATGGTCCTTTTCTTGTTTCCAAGGTCCTCAAGCCAGGCACCTACCGACTTCAAACAGAAGACGGTGTGGAATTACCAAATCCTTGGAATATAGAACATCTACGCAAATTCTACGCGTAGCTCCATCACTGCAACAATGCTTCGGCATCATAAGAACCAATTGCTTCGGCATCAGAGTTCTTCTGTAAACATTGCTCTGGCAATATATGACCTAGTTGCTTCGGCACTACAGGTTCTTTTGTACTGTTGTTTCGGCAACGAGATATATTTTAATAAAGCTCCCTTTACTGGGTTGATTATTTGTCTTTGTGACATCATTCAAAACTTCCATGTTCTTTTATAGACTTGGACAGTTTCTTTTACTTGCATTCGGAGCCTATAACTGAGGTCTATCCGGGTTCTTTCGGGGCCAAGAACGGATCTGTTCCTCCTATTATGCTACTCTGTAGTAATTTCCAGTTCAACGCTGCCGCTCCGTGGGTCTTACTGGGTTCTTGCTTCGGCAAACCATATACAGTTAGTTCCCAAGTATCCTCTTGGGGTACATTCTATTAGATAGCTTATGCTATAAGAAATCTCCCTAGGTTCCTTTGGGTCCTTAACAGGGCTGCTTTTCACAAGTTAAAATCTACGCTACGTACATTTTGACTAAGTCCTGGTTATTAACACAGAGACAACCCGGGAATTCATAGAGATTCTTGGTTTTTCTTCCTAACATGGCAATAATATATTACATTGCATAATATTACAATACCATTTGTTCAAAATTACAGCCTCAGGCTCTGAGCAATTGCTTCTACAACCGGCTCGGCCTCTTGCTTCAGGTTCCTGAAGGCAGACTCGGTACAATTCGGCTCTGCGCCTTCTACTAGTTTGCCTATGTCTACCTCCGGGTACCTGGACTTAACTACAGCGAGGACATGCACAAGACAAGCTTTCGAGGATCTCTTGATGTACGCCTTCAGTTGTCTTGGCATGGCCTTCAGGCGCTCCAGGAATGATAGCGGTGCTGAAGGGTCTTCTGGGACCAAGGCTTTCACCACCGGGTTCGCTGCCTTCTCTAGCAGCGCGATCCGGTTCAAGGCTTCCGCCAAGTCATCGTCAGACTTCTTCATCAACCGCAATGACTCTTCGAGCTCTGACATCCTCCTGGCCGCCTGTTCAAGCTTCTCGTCCAGCACCTTCTTATCTGCGAGATGCTTCTGTGCTTGGACGAGTTCCCTGGATAGCCGATTATTCTCCTCGCGAGCATCCTCCAGGTTCTTGGCAAGCTGCTTTTGCTGCTCGAGGACTTGAATCAATTGCTCGTCGGCATCCTTGCGTTGTTGGACCGCCACTCTGAGTTCTTCTTTGAGGCTCTCATGCTCGGCAGAGAGGGTCTTCAACGCTTCTCCATGACGGTTGGCCACGTTGGACCAATCCGTCATCTTGCTCTGGGTTGTTGCTAGCTGCTGTTGCACCCCTGAGAACACAAGACAATGACGGAGTTGTTATTCAACAAAGGCAGTGGAAAATTTGTTACAAGACTTCGGTAGCGACAGAGTACCTTTGAGCTCTGCTTTCGCCGTTGCAAGCTTCTTCTTCATGTCCTCCTTCTCCGCGGCCAATTCCTTGGTCCGCAGGTGCAAGGTGCGGATCATGTCGGCGTCTTCCGCCTCCTGGAGTTTACGATCTTCGCGTTCGCGCTCCAGCTCCTTTTGGAGACGGTCCGCCTTGGCGTGCATCAAGGAAATATTTTGAAGATACTCGGTTTTCTTCCTTGATGCCTCGCCAACAGCCTACAACAGAGTTGTTATAAGATATTCTTCATCAATGCTACAAGAACAGGGTTGTTTCACTAACCTTGAAGTAGGCTACTGCCCTCTCGGCGTGGTACAGTCCCCTGTCGATGTGTTGCTCATCCTCTTCCGCGTCCAAAATGTACTCGAAGGTCTGCGGGTTCGGATTGAGCATTGGGTCAAAGCTCCCGATGCAGAAGCTCCCACCCTCTTCTTCAGCTCCAGTACTCTTGGGTACTCTGGGGATCTCTTCAATCATTTGCTCTGGGGTTGTTGCTTCAGTTTGTTTCCCCCTTGAGCACTCTGCTTCCGCCCCGGCCTGGGTTGTTTCTGTGACGCTCGGGGGCTGTGCAGAGGACTGGTCACGGCGTTCCTGTTCGGATTCTTCAATCACCGCCTGCGTGACCAGCTGTTCGATATCCGCCAGCACCTCAGCAACTGTTTCCTCGACTTGTGCTTTCTCTGGTGCCGGCGGGTCTGATGGCTCAGCTGCTTGAACCTCTGGCAGGGTTGTTTCTTGTACTACCCTGGGTTCTTCGGGCACTGCGGCCTCTGGTTCTACAGCTATATGATCAACCGAGGGTTCTTCCCTGGTTATCGATGGTGCTTCTTCAACTCTGGAACAATCAAGTTTGTTAGTCACAACAGTATTATGCGACGGTACATTGTGTATTGCTTGACAAAGTACTTACATGGTGGAGGGCCGCATGGGGATCTCTGGCTCCCCCAAGGTGAATTCTTCCTCACCCTCCTGCTCCGCTGCCGAAGGTCCTGCTGCACAGGGTTCTTCAGTTATTGGCGTTGTTCTTACAAACGGCGCGGAGACAGGGTTGAAGATCTCGTGCAGGATCTCTTCATCAGATAATGCTCGCCGAGCAGAGCTGCCTTGCTGCGGCATGCTGGTTCCAATTTCTCCGATAGATATCCCCACTGAAGATGTTGTCCTGGGTTGTGGGGATACCTTTGCCCTTTCCTCCGGGATTGTTCTGGCTCGGGGCTTGGGTAAGGTGCGTGCTCTTTTGGGCACTGGTGCTTGCGCTTCTGATGGTGCCGGTCTCTTGGACCTTTCTGTTCCCCTGGAGGTTGCTCCTGATTTGGATTGGGGTTCTTCAGGGACCTGTGGTTCAATTTTAACCATTGGCTCGTCAGGGTCTTCAATTGCAGTTGGCTTGCTTGGGCGACCTTGATCTCTTACCTTTGGATCCACACACCGTGCCAACAGAGCGGCTTCTTCGGTGTTGGTCGGGTCCAGGGGCGGCAAACTCACATAAAGTGCACGCCGGGCTTCATACTGTGATGATCAAGACATTAGTTTATATTATAATTTCAACAATAAGGCTATATATTGATTTCAGGCAAGGATCTTACCTCAGGTGTCATGGTGATTGCAGAAATTTCCATTATCTCTGGAAATTGGTCATCGTTGACCACCAGAAACTTCCTCAAGAGTTGATTCACTCTCTTCTCTGACAAGTCTCCGGTGGCATTCCTTGAGGGGTTTGTTTCCCCCGAGTACTTGTACCCTGGGTTACAGCGTTGTTTACAGGGCTGGATCCTCCTCAGCAGAAATGACCTATATACTATGGCTCCTGTCAGTCCTTGTGCCTTCAGATCTCTAATCATGTTGAGCAGCTCAGGGATCTGCATTGCCTGGTTCACTCCAACAGTTTCACTCCAGAATGGCTTCATTACTGGAGGATTCCCTGAGCGGCTCTGAAGCTGTGGCTGGTGGTTCCATGCGTAGAACCACTCCTTTTGCCAGTCCTTGAGGCTTTCCTTGGTTGTGTAATCCAAATATACCGGCCTCATGCCCTGGCGGAACTGAATGACTACTTTCCCCACTACCTGCAGTGGTCCGCTGGAGGTTTTTACCCTAAACAGATGGCGGAAAAGGGCAAAATGGGGATCTATCCCTAGGAATGCCTCGCACAGGTGGATGTAGATGGATAAATTCAAAATGGAGTTGGGATTTAGATGACACAGTTCTATCCCATAAAACTGCAGCACACGGCGGAAAAAATCACAAGTTGGCATGCCAAAACCAACTTCATAAAAGGCTTTCCATACCGTGATTTCCTCGGTTTCTTCGGTGGGGTATTCGTGCCCGTGTGCGCTTCTCTATTGACTGATTTCTTGCGCTGGCAAGAATCCATCTGCCTCTAGGGCCTTGATGTGTTTCTCCTTCAGGATACTGGTCGGCCAGTCACTGATTGGATCTTCGATGATCGGTATGTCCGTCGCGGACGCTGCTTCCTCGGTCGTAACGACTTGCTTCATAGCCTCTGCTTTCCTCTTCGAGCCCTTGCCTCTGCTGGATCCTTCACCACCGGCCATTGGAATCTCTTGCGACTGGGTGTGGATTGGATCTAAGATTGGGGGAGGCTGTGGATGCTTCTGCGCGGTCTCTGGATTGCGAGAACTGCAACTGTCGCAAACCCTAGATCTGTTTTGCGAAAGCGTACGGATACAGAGGGTCGCGGGCGGTTTATATGGGCTTTTCGAAGCGTTACTTCGGTAATTTTCAATTTTGGTCCTTTCTTGATCCTATAATTGAATTCGTTCAAATTTAGGCTCGGGGACTGTGGACATATTTTCAGGAAATATTTTTCTGAGAATTCTCGGCTTCAATTGATAAATTTATGAGGAATTCTACAAGAATTCGGGTTTCTTTGGAAATTGATTCTCTTTTGGTTCGGACTTCGAAAGAGCCTCGAATTTCTTCTTCAAAGATAAACGAGGCTCGGGGGCTGCCCAATTGGGCGCACCTAATCGGTGCGCACCAATCCGAACTTTGAGAAGACTTATGAGCACATCATTACTTATTGAACAGCATGGTTGCAACTTCCAAGATCAAACAACCCTGTGGGTTTCAAGGAACCCTGGCGGGATTCAAAGAACCCTGGCGGATTTCAAAAGAACTCTGGAGAACCTCAAAGAACTCTGTACTTTCAACAAGGCTGTTATTCAGGAGATAAGGTGCTCGGGGGCTTGTGGGTGTAGAGTCCTGAAGGACTAAACAACCCTGGCGGCCCATCCTATGGGCCGGCCCATGAACAAGACTTGACGTACAAGACAAGGATTAGTCCTAGTCGGTTTGGATATACTGTATTTAGGAATTAGAGATAAACTTGTAAAAGTCTCCTAGTCCTCTACGGTTCCCATGTAACCCTGCCCTCCGGACTATATAAGGGGAGGCAGGGATCCCCTCAAAACAATCTCATCAATACAAGATACACCATACAGGACGTAGGGTATTACGCTCCGGCGACCCGAACCTGTCTAAATCGTCTCTTGTCACCTTCGGCTCTAGATTCTCGACGACTTCTCCCTAAACCCTTCTCTCGGGGCACCCCCTCGAGAACCTAGTCAGCATAAATCGCCGACAGACAGTGTCGGGACGACGGCGCTCGCGGCAACGACAACTTGGGACGACTTGTCTTGCAGCGTATCGCGGCGAGGGGCTCAACATAGTTGGGTCCTTTTGGTGCGGTAGATCGTTGCAAGATGGCGCAAGTGACTTTCCTTGATCTTCTGGCTTGGCGGCAGTGGCTCTGCACGAGGGCAAAGCAACGAGGTGATGTCGGCCTGAGGCGGTGACTCAGCTGCTTGTTTCAAACTTTGGGAGGAGGGCATCTCTGCTAACCACCTTGGCGGCAACCTTGGAAACGAATTTGGAGCATGAGTTCTGTGGTAGGCAGGTGAGGCCCCTGCGCACGAGTGAGAGGGGGAGTCCAACGGCGGATGCGGCGAGGCCCCCACGCGTTGTGAGGCGGCTCGGATTTGATGTCTTCACTCCGTTCAGGTGACACTGCGGCGGTGGGCCTTGCATGGCGGTGGCCTTCTTGGTGTGGTGGCATCTGCGTCCTTTATGTCCTCTTTCAGCGTTGGCTCACACCGAATGTTGGACTACTGCAAGTGGGTCGGTGATGGTTGGGAGCTACATAAGTGATTCGCCTTCTTTGTCGGCTTCGTGTATAGAGTTGGGGACGTGTTGATGCCCGAGTGTAACCCATGTTGATGTCCCAATCCAATCGGGCGAGCATAGATAGCTTTTTTTCTCTCTTTCTTTTGTTTTCCTGCCTACGTTCTCCTAGGACTGCAGTCTTGTATTTCTTCTGCTTTATCAATAAAACACACACGGTCTTGTGCGGTTCGTTCTCAAAGTTGCTAAAATAATCATAGGGAGAGATTTGGCTATCCCCTTTGTGAATATGAACCAACACAATAAAAACTATGCAAGCTCATTAGTTACGTTGATACTATTAGTGACATTGTCTATGTAAACATATGGTTTGGAGCATTGTACTTTCAGGGAAATTGTACGAACAGGCAAGTAAGCGTAAACTGATTTAATTTTTTCTACAAACATGGTGTACTGTATGTTTGTGTGGAGAAACTTATTTGGACGTATGCTATCCTAACATGCAGAAAAAATATAGCTGCTCTATTCAGCGTTGTTTGTGTTCCATGTGTTCTTCTCGCGTTTGTTGCTCTACGTTCATCTTTAATTAGTAAGTAAAGGTGTTGCTCGTGTTTCATGACACCAATATTTTCTAGACATTAGTACAGTGCATCAAATAAAAGTTGGTGACGAAGGCGGCGCACGTAGCGAGGAAAGGGTTATTTGGAGGAGAGAAGCGGCTTGCTAGTAGTTCAGGTTGGGTAGGTTTCATGTCGGACAAAATCGGTGCATTGGGTATTAAAATTTGTTATTTTTTTGGAAAGATTTTCTGGTTCAACGAACAACTCAAAAGTAAAAAATTAAGATACAATTATAGGAGACAAACCCTAATAGAACATTTAGAGCTTGTGAAAAATGTTTCGTAAATTTTTTAGAAATTATAAACACATTTTCAATGTTATTACAGTCCACATTCATGAATCATATCCTCCAGTTTCAGTCACTGACCTTTGGGCAGGGACTCGTCCATGTCACTCTCTCGGGCAGCTCGGGCGACACCACACCGCGCCGCCACTCCAGCCGCTCCCCTGCCCTTGCCGTCGCCTGAGCGGGTTGCGGGAAGCCCGGCGGCCGCAAGGACAGTGGCTGTGAGGCTCCAGCCCGCCTTTTTTTATTTTTCTTTCCCCTTGTTCTGCTCCAGCCTCACCTCCCCACGAGAGCCACGATGATGTTGTTGCTGCTGCTCGTCGGGGAGACCTGACATGGGTATACGTAGTTCGGAGGTAGATCCGGCCGTATGGGGCCGGATCCGTCTCCTCCTGTGACAGCAGCGGCTGTGTTCCTCTTTTCAGTCGCAAAAAGTATTTTTAGTTTCTATTCATCCTCTCACATAACACGCTTCACAGAAAATTTCTTTTTCATCTCTCCTATTCATCACCCTCACATAACACGTAATCCAATAAAAAAAAGTATTTTTCCCTCTCCTATCTAAACACGGCCCAGCTCTTATTGTGGTCCATCCATGGCTGGTGAAATGGCGGGGTGGGCCAATCCGCACCAGGGGAGGATGGATCCACCCCTCTCCTTCACTTCGAGCTCGACCGCCATGGCGCTGGCACCGACAAACCCTCCATGGACGACGAGCTGGTGTTGTGGGTCTCTTCCTTCCTCAAGCTCCCTCGTACAGATTCGGCGACGGCGGGCCCCACTCTCACACCTCTTCCCCACCTCACTGTTGCCGAAGGACGGCGCCGGGAACCCGACAGGACCTAGGGAAGGTGGTGTTGAGTTGTATGCACCAACCAATTCAACCCAAAATCTTAAGCTGATAGGGAAAGATGGGCAATTAACTTATACTTCAACACTCCCCTCACGTGTAGGCTCTCTGGGCCTCAAACGTGGAATTTAGGAGTCGGCTGCAATTATTTTATTTAATCGCACCCGTCAGGATTCGATCTTGGAACCTCTGGCCCTGATACCATATTGAGTTGCATGCACCAACCAATTCAACCCAAAAGCTTAAGCTGATAGGAAAAGATGAGCAATTAACTTATCCTTCAACAGGTGGCGGCAGGGGGGGGGGGGGTTTACCAGGGCGGACCTGGAACGCCCATTGTGGTGTCTAGCCGGTCAGCGAGCCAACTCGGTGATCACTAGGGAGCTCGGCTCCCATGGCTTTGGTGGCGTTCGGATGTGGGATCGCGCAGCGAAAGCGTCGTGCCTGGTGCACGAGTAGGTGTTCCACCTTCGCGCGAAGACCAAGTCCATCAACACCAGCTAGCTGTCGCGCCAATTCTACTTCATGGATAGGTTTGTACTTTGTGTCCCTCCTCCTATACATCATTGTGAAGCTTGAAGGTCACTGCTGGCGCCTCTACTTCGTCGACACTCTCCTTGTTGGTGAAGATACCAATCAAATGTTGGGTGCCGCTTTGTCAGCCGGCCCACCTTCGAGGCTTCCTCCCCTCGAAGGGCGTCAGATGGAAGCAGATAACGTCCTTGCTGATGGATATACTTTTATTTGCTGGATGTCACGGTTACCGGCCATCCCTCCTTTGCAGCGTGGTTTCCCAGCGACATTTGGTACAAGTGCTTCGCCCACCATTAGCGCCCATCCGGTTTGCAAGCCCTCCCAAGTAAGGGTGGCAACGGGGCGGCATAGCTCCGAGGGGTGGTGTGGGCACTTTGACTCGGGTGAATCTAGCAAGCAAGTTGCTCGGTTGTGGCTCCTTCGACATAGACAGTCATAACATGTTAACTAGCTGTATGTGAGTTGTAATTTTTTTATCTTTTTCTGTGCTCTTTGTTTTCACTCTGTACCGTTGAGCTTGTGTGACTTTAGGTTTTCTCCTTTAGAGATCTCTCTATTTTCTCTAATGCAATTTCTCTCTGTATCAAGCAAGTAGGTGGGGGACCCCACCGAAGTTGTTCGAAAAAAAATGTTATTACAGTCCAAGCATGCAAGTTTGCAACCAACGGAAATGTAACACTTAACCTATATTGTGTTAATTTTATTTAATAAAGTAACTATTTTCCTTCACTAGATATTCCAGGAATTATAAAAATATAGGAAAAACTTTAAAATTATGCCAATTGTTTTTTTTACAAAATTCGTGTTTTGCCTCCGGCCACGGGCAGGCTCAACATTTTTTTTTCTTTGTTGGGATATTTCCCTGATTTGTAGGCAGCGGAGCATGGATCAGTTAGAGCGAGTATATAGGATAGGAAATAGAAAAAGAAAAGACGTACGTAATTCCACGTTTTCATATTTTCGTAATTTCGTTAGTTTCACTAAAATCATTTTGGCGGCTAGGCCCCGCGAAGGCGCGAAACCACTTTTCAGCTGCCGCCGAAACCAAACCAGAGCGAGCGTTTCGGCTTCCCTTCAAAAGGCAGGGGGAGGTGGGGAGCCAAAGAACAGGCGAAAAGAATGGAACCCCCGGAACGCGGCGGCGGCGTTTGCGAGATGCCGAAGCGCGCCGCAGCGGCGTTCCCCCCCGTGGCGTCGGTCGGCGACGACCTCCTCGGCAACATCTTCCTCCGCCTCCCCAGCACGGCGACCCTCGCGCGCGCCGCGCTCGCGTGCAAGCGGTGGCGCCGCGTGGCATCCGACCCTGCCCTCCTCGGCGCTTCCACTCCCTCCACGGGCTCCCGCCGCTGCTCGGCTTCATCATGTCGGAGCCACCTCCGGGTCCATTCTCCTTCAAGGGCCCTGATCGCCTGTTCATCCCCGCTCCGTCACGCAACCCCCACCTCGCCGCCGCCGCCGCCACCGCCGACATCCACTGCGAGGACTTCGCCGCCGAGAACCCGCGCTCCGGCTCCGTCATCAACGAGTGGCTCCTGCGCGGCTACGACGGCGGCCGCTTCCTCCTCTCCTACGGGTTCATCGAGCACGAACAGCTCGCCATCTACGACCCCATCGGGCGGACCACCGACCTCATCCACCGGCCCGACATCATGCGACGACTTCGAGTTCCTCGCCGTGCACTACGCCCTGCTGGCCGACGAGGCCGACGCTTCGTTCCGGGTGGTGGGCGTGCAGATCTGGAACGGCGTCGTTAGGGGCGCCATCTTCTCCTCCCGAACGGGTGAGTGGGCGCCGCTCCCGTCTTTACCCGCGCGCCCGGTCTCGACCTGGATAATGCGAGGCGGCATGCGCGCCGGCCGGTTCGCATACTGGCAGTCCAACGCCAGGTTGCAAAAATACGTCTGGTCTGGTGAGGTTGAGAAGTGCCTGGTCCTCGACACCACCGCCATGGAATGGACGCTCATCCAGCTGCCGTTCCCCTTCAAGGAGTCCTACTGTGTTGCGGACATGGCGGAGCATGGTGGGCTGTGCATTGTGGCAAGCAAGGAGCAACTCGTGCAGGTCTGGGCCGTGACAGCAACGGTGGATGGGTCATCAAGAAGCAGGTCTCATTGCTGAAGCAGTTTGGGTTGTTGAAGAGGCTGCGACATGATGAATGGATGAAGAGGGTGCGCATCCTGGCTGTGAGGGATGGGTATGTACATGGAGTTCTGGACCATAAGAAAGCCCAATTCCTATCTTCTTGTGCTGAATTTGGAGATGATGAAGCTGGGTATGATTGCCAATAATACTACTGAGAAATATAGAGGTCCTGCATTTCCTTTCTTCATGACTTGGGCACCACCATTGCTTAGCCCTGCAGAACATCAGGGACTTCTCCTTCAAGGTAATAGTTGCTATGTTTCTAAGTAATCATATCTTCACTTTTATGCATGATGCAATGAGCAATTCTTTCTTTTAAATGAACTAATAGCTAGTCAGAGCAATTGTGTGAAGCTTATTATAGTTTGAAAACGTATTTTTGTATATAACAAAAGTTTTGCCACGCACTGATAATTATGTAAATGTAGATCTTTGTACATTACTTTACATTGTTACAGTTATAAGCTGGTACATTACATACTGAGCACATATGGTTCAGGATGGCAACCAAACAGCCTCTAAATCCTTTTTCAAGCCAAGCCAACTAATGGAACCATTCAGTTATTGCCACACCTTCAGTAGTCTATCAGAATATCATATTCATTCACCTTTGCCCATTTGCTTTTGTAGTATAGATGGTTGCTTATATGGATTCTGCAATATTTCGCATATTCTGTATTTCTGGCAGGCTACATCCATCTTCAAATCCTCATTTTTCTGATTTCTTTGCTGGATATACTTAAAGTTTATTTACTTTGTTCATTGGTATTAAATATATGCATGTCTTTGTTTGTGAGACATGCACCTCACCTCCTTTTTTTAAAACTGAAACCACTTCACCTCTCCTTTATTGTCTGAAAAAAGGACCTTAATCCTCCCTTACTGTATGGTACTATGGCCCTGGGCTTTGGTTTGCATTTGAGTCGCTGATATGGTTTACAGTCTTCTTTCCCTCAAGTTTCTGCATTTTGATTGTATTTCCATCCTACTTACATGTCCTCCCTACTGACGAGGAAAACACTGAGCCTATGTACTGAATTTGGAATCAATTAATTTGCCAGGTCCATAAATATCTGCTAGTTATTAATCAAGAATACAGAATGATCATGAACTCTGAGAGCAGGAAGTCACTTCTTTTTTAAAAAATGTCATTATTCTTTCAGTTAGAAAAACGAAGTTAGATTATACATCATTCTGCTGGATGTTAGAACTGAAAGCTAGCTACTGAGTTGTGTGCTTAACGTGAAAGTATCAGATTCGAGCTTTTCTTTCCCTTGGCAACTCAAAATTATCAGAGCACTACATGGTTTGTTGGAGTGTTGTATGTGCTCTACCATCATGTTTTTTCACCAGGAATTTTGTTCTTAAGATTCAGCAGATACTTGTCATGCGTTAACATATTTCAAAGAAAAAATCTATTTTTTGCTAACAGTATAAGATAAGAAGAATTGCTGGTAATTGGTTACTTTGATGTTTTGAACTGGAGTCTGAAATTGCAACTGAGTGTACTTGGCAGCAGAGCTATTTGTCTAGGTTAATGTGGCGATCAATTGCAGTGACATACAGCTTGCGCCTTAACTTTGAACTTTGAATTGTTCATCCATAGAACTTTGAACTCTTCAATTATGGTTAACCACTGTATGTTTCAATTGTTTGTTTAGTAGGAAGTGTTGCCACAGGTGATTTGAATTTTACAACAACAGAGAATCCAATTTCAGCTGAGCAGCCAGTGGAGCCTGCACCTCTAAGAAGCACCTCGGAACAAAGCATACATGAGACAGCACCCAATGCTGAATATAATGGCATGGCTTTTGTCGGTAGAAACCCATTCAGTTCTTGTCATGATAGTGTAGAAGGCACTGAAGCTCAGTCCCCACCATTGAACCATAGTTCAGAGGATCAAGAAGGTGGCAGTGTGAAAAGACACAAGCAAAGTCAGATGGTAGCCAAGCTTGGGGACTTTATCGAGTTCCAAACGAGTCAAATAGAAAAGATCATGGAAAAGCTTGACGAAAAGAAGGGATGTGAAGATGACTACTCGGTTGGGAAGTGCATTGATATTGTGGATGCCATTGAAGACCTCTCCGATGAGCAAAAAGCAGATGCCAATGAGCTATTTCAAATCGAGATGAATCGACAAATATCTGTGAAAACAAAAAATCCAAACGTCCGACTCATTTGGCTGAAGAAGATTTCTCAGGTATGTGTATAACTAGTTACTGGCAATCTGATATCAGTTAGTTGGCAAATGACTGAACTAGTCACTGGTTGTTAGCAAGTCCTATTTTTAGACTATCCCCATCTTTATTCTAAAAGAAAATTAGGACATCCCAGTGTCATGAGCTTTTTATTGATATGATATTCTGGTTGCAGATGTCTTGGGGGTTACACCAGCGAGGGGCTTATTGAGGGACTCGAATGGCTTGTATCAGCTTGATTATTCAGCATGCACAACAAAATTCATACTGTACTTTGCTGATTGGCCGTGCTCTGCTGACTGCTTGAGGGATTTTAGGATTATATTTAGGGTATTTAATAGTAACATGTGAACGTATGGTAACACCAATTTATGTCTATCTTTTGGATGTGTCTGTTCTTTGAAGTGGAGCATAAATCCTGAGATTATGTATGAATATTTAAAACTGCTTGCCTCTTGCTGATTGGCCGTGCTCTACTTGACTGCTTCGATGTGTCTGTTCATATACGTGATCTTAAACTAAAGTTTGAGTGAATCTGTAACGTTTGTTGACTGATTTGTACTATTGCTTGTCGTTCCAGATTTTGGCTTTTAAACATGAGTTTTGCCACTGCGTTACAGGTTCCTATTCTGTTTAGCGCTGCTTGCCTAAACGTGGTATTTTTTCCCCTGGTCTTTCGCCCCCAAACAACAGAAGGGTATGGGGATATCTCCCCTGCGGTGGAGGGGGTTTCCAAAGTCCTAAATAATCACCGTGGGGTGATTGCTTCCCTGTGCTAACCAACCATGGGCTTCCAAAGTAGCCCTGAGGAAGTGATTTCTGCCTAATACTACCAACCAATCTTGGAGTATTTTTCTGCAAAGCAAATACGTTCTGAGCTTTGACTGGCAAATACTCCAAGATTGGTTGGTAGTATTAGGCAGAAATCACTTCCTTAGGGCTAGTTTGGAAGCTCATGGTTGGTTAGCACAGGGAAGCAATCACCCCACGGTGATTTAGGACTTTGGAAACCCCCTCCACCGCCGGGGAGCAAGTCATGTTCCCTGCGATTTTTTGCGTAAACATGACTTGCCTTGCCTCGACAACAAACCTCCCGAAGCAAGATCGTGTGCAGTGGATGAATCTCTTGTAATTTACTTTTACTCAGACGGTAGGATCCACATACTTTACTTGCAGTCAATAGTAGAATTGTAGCAGTAGTAGATGCACCCACAACAACCTTCGGTGGTACTAATGAGCCAAACTAAATGGAGTATCAAGAAAGATTATCCAAAAGGAAGAAAAGGACCAATGGCCAACTTCCATCTGTAGTAGATCTATATTCTGTGCTTCATAGTTTCATCAGACTAACTTTGCCTGTGAAGAATATTACAACCAGCACAATGCAATCCTCCACCTTACGGTCCAAATGATCTTTAGTCACGGTATCAAATTCCTTGAGGTTACTTATGAATCTCAAAATTTAGAGCTTTGCGTAAACACCTATCACCCCTTTTCTACAGCCTAGCAAAACTAAAGCATGGTGTTCCGGAAAGCGGAAATTAGTCTT
Organism: Digitaria exilis; assembly: GCA_015342445.1. Taxonomy (NCBI): domain Eukaryota; kingdom Viridiplantae; phylum Streptophyta; class Magnoliopsida; order Poales; family Poaceae; genus Digitaria; species Digitaria exilis. The sequence continues at coordinate 1,428,938 of JACEFO010001746.1, read as the reverse complement.
GGTGACAACAGCAGGATGAATGCCAAGATTGAGCCGAAGAACATCTTGGTCAGGTAATGCATCAGGTCCATGTCAGAGTCGGCGTTGTCAGCCTTTCTGGTCACTAGTGCTGAGGCGGTGGGTAGAGCTTCCACAACAGCATCAGCAAGGTCAGAGATGAACGAGGAAGTACATCCAAGAGCAGGAACCCTGCCCCAGTTTTCGATTCCAGATTCTAGAGCTAACTCCTTGTACTCCATATCGATCTCTTCCAATGTCTCAATGTGCTCGCTCACAAAGCTGTATTAATAGTATAAGATTCAGATCGGAGAAAGTGATAAGCTGTATTAATGGTATATTCCAGTAGTGATAAACTGGTACACATAACCCAAGAAAACACCAGGCATCCAAAAAAGCCAAATGCGAAACTAATGATTACCTTACTGGAACAGCTAGGAGGCTCTTCACACCCTTTTGACCAAGTTCAACTAAAACTTCATCCGTATATGGCTTCAGCCATTGAACTGGCCCTACCCGACTCTGCATGTAGACAGAAATGTTAGCAGTGGTAAACAGCTTTTGGATGGTAATAAATTTCAATCATTTAAACATAAGACAAAAATAAGTTTCCTCAAATAAGTTTTAACAATCAGGAAGTTGTTTGTGACACAAGTACCTATCAAATTTTAATGTTCGATACCTGGTACGCCAGAGTGTGACTGTTTAAGACTCCTCTGGATCTCAGCTCCCCCATGATCAAAGCAATACAATCCTCCATCTGATCTCTGTAAGGATCTCCAGCATCCTCAACATAGGTAAGTGGCACACCATGTGCACTGAAGAAAATCATGACCTGCCATTTATTTTCATAACAAATTACAGAACATAATTTTTTTTCCAAGACTACTCTGTAGATAAACTAAAATATTGCATTCTGCAAACAATATCTAATACTCCCTCTAACCAACATAAACCTCAGAATACATTTTTAACTACTGATTCTGTGCGGATATGCTAGCAACGATAACACAAGATGCAGTGTTATTAAAGTATTACTGTAAAAAATCTGCTATTATTTGCATTTAGTCACCCTAAATACATTGTGTATGCTACTAGTTAAGGGCCTGATTAGTAGTGCAAGTTTGGTGAAAAGTTTTTCACACTGAGAAGTGAGAAGCATGCCCCCTCTCTCGGAGCATGCTTCTAAATGTGAAAACTTTTCACCAAACTTGCACAACTAAATAGGCCTTAAGTTTATCTAGGGAAAGGTATATATAACAATGCCAAATTATAGCTGAAACAAAAATCTCTATAACAAAGGAATTTTACAGCTATGCAAATAGCTGTAACGAAATTTAAAATAATTATATGGAACAAGCAATCTGCTTCCATCATTTGCAAAATTTGAATGAAGACGGGAGCAGTAGGAATTGTGAATGAACAGACCTCTTCAGGATTGGAAAAAGCAGCAAGCTCTTTCTCAATCAAGTCAGCCATTGATTTCACATAACCATCACGTTGGTACCATGATTCAATGATGGAAATTGGCAAGCCAGCGAAATATGAATCTTCCCTGCATGGAAACCTTTGTATTAGTATTCATTTTCGTTCAGCATCAGGATAGGATTTCATTAGAAGGAAATATCCTACTTGACAATGTTTTGGAGAACACGAATGCTTGATCCACTTGTTGATATGGAGTACTGAGGGTAGAGTGGGAGAACAACAAGCTTAGTAATCTTATCCTTCTTAATCTGTCATCGACCAAAAAAAGGAAACAACTAATCATCAGTTCGGAGTTTGATGCACAAGAGTAACATAAAACGGTTTCATGGAATGCTTGAACATATGAAATTACTTATATTCTATTGTTATAGAAAAAATTAACTATGTTAATAAATATGTAAAACATTAACCCTCTGAAGAAATCAGATGAGAAAGTAAGTAGTCTCCCTGATTCCATCTACATGTCATTCCAGCTTTGGAATCTTGTTACTAAATATGTTTTATTTAAAGTTTCACAATATTTAGCATTCCTTATCTTATGCACCCTTACAACAACTACACCATCATTAATGAAATTTTAATTTATTATCAACAAAAAGTATAGTACCATGTCATTACTACTGGTTGCAACGATAGAGTGGCTACCATGTATTATTGGTAGCGCACTAGCGTACACATGCACAACAAAAAGTGTATGCACATTGGAAATTATTCTGATTAACTCTATTTATGCCACCCAAAGAGGGTACTGCACAAATGCCATGGTACTTCTGCAACATGCTGGAATGACAAGCATTTGGAAGCTTTAGGTATGGTACAATCAATGGAGTCCAGAGGTTTCACCTGATCAATGGCTTCTTCTGTGAAAGGGTACCAATACCGCATCCCAACATAAATATTTGCATGCAAATTTTTCTTTTCCAGCGCAGTCTTCAAAGCATTTGCCTGAAAATATCAGTTATTCTAATGAGAAACCGAAGAATTTTCAATCATAAATAGACTAACTGAAATTCAAATGCCACTAAAGACTCAAAGGTCAACAAGCTTATTATGACCAAGCTGATAAACCACAATCAATTCATGACCAAAGTAAAGTAGGAAACAACAATTTCAGAATATGGTTAGCCTGGTGAATTTTTACCTGCTCATCGGTAATTTTCCTCAATGGTGATCCACCACCAATGGAAGCATATCCCTCTTTACTCTTAGGAGCTCTAAAAGTAGAAATAAGTTTTGCCAGTGGTCTTTGAAGAAACCTAAACAGCCTAGGGAGTCGAATGATATCCTGAACAGCCAAAGAGAAATTTCTGATATGTTATGAAAATGGTGGGCCACAGAGAAATTTCTGCTATGCTATGATAATGGTGAAAACTTGAAATTTTGAAAAATCAAAAGAAAGTAATTAAGTACATGTAAATGGGAAAATTCTGCTTCTGGATTAGACATCCATAGAATTGATTAATCGAATCACATATGTGCCAGAAATATATAAGAAAAACAGTTGACATTAGCTGGTACTAATTCAAATGATGGGAAAATAGTTAATATCAAAGCTAAAAATGTGCTTGCTAGGCTAATCAGTTTCACATAATACAATACGTTGTCACAGTATACAATAAATTCGTAACAAACAATTAGTGAAAAGTCCAGTGGTATCAAAATTGTGAGGTATGATAACTTACTGGATCAGCAAATAGGTTGAACAAAAATGGTTGAACATCATCCAGGGTCTCTGGTCCACCAAGATTTAACAAGAGTACTCCAATTTTTTCTTCAACGGCACTGGAAGATACAACTTTGGCATCATCAAAAGTGGTAACCACATCTGCAGAGCTAGACCTAGCAGAAAGATTCCACTGCTTTTTAAGTACTGGACTTGTGTTAGCCAAACGAGAGGATCCAGTTGCTGCTAGTCGCAATGATTTAACATTCCCATGCAAGTTCTGCACATGTTTGGTAGAACCAGCAAAACTTGTAGAAGTGGTTTTACCACATGACCTGCCAATAGTAGCAATAACAACAACTAATCAATATTAAAAACAAGTTGTATACTTGGATGCCAACAGAACAGATCACCCATTGAAAAAAAAAAGGAAAAGGCTGTTCCGTCAGTCCACTCCCAGTGGCAATATCATGTAAGCACAGTTTGAACACATCCCTAAAAGATGAATTGCTGAAAATAATTAGGCCAAGATTTATTCTGGACTGAAGTAAAAATCTCTACGTGCAACAAATTATTTTCAGCAATATGACTTAACAGGTTACATATATCTTGTGAGTTGTTCCTATTAAATTCATAAATCTTGTGAGTTGTTCCTATTAAATTCATCAACCTCAGGATTTTCTGTGCTTTACAAAATAATCGCCAAATAAAGAACCATTTGAGTACATCAACATTCCTCCAGAAAATTTGAACCCAACAAATTGATACGCAACACAGAATACTGTGCTAACTAGTCTCAAGACTCAAGATCACATCATCTCAAGTAATATATCTTGATTTCAGGGTTTTAAAAGAAAGGTCAAGTCCTAATGTACTGAAATGTAAAACGAGCGCTCCTCTGTTGGAGGATCTAGGGGGCAATCTACTGGAATAAAAAACCAAACAAAGAAGCATACATAATGCTAGAATCTCACAGATTTACTGTCCCAAGGGCACTGGAAAATTCATCAATTCCATGAGTTCAGCAAATGTAACAAAAAATCTATGATAATATAATAAGAGACCCGGATTCATTCCGGCTAGAAGCAAATTTACTCATGATAGGTGCACCAAAAGAGCCGGAACCAATCCATTAGTCAAGAGGTGTGGAAACAATCCAGGTCTCTTGATGCATTTATCATGAGTAAATTAATTTAGGGCCCGGAATGAATCCGGGTCTTCTTATTGTACTCATCATAGATTTCTTATTACATCTATTATTCCCGGCCCGGATTGAGTCTGGTCCTAACCGAAAAAGGACTACATCGGTAATTGGCAGTGTACAATATCAATTCTGATCACGGATCGCCCATCACAAGAGAAAGGGTGAACGGGAACATCTCAAGGAAAGGAAAATTGAGAAGGTTAACCAAATAAGCAATCCAAAACAAATAATTCTTGAATCTCACGGAGATGGAGCTTCTATCCTAAGGGCACTGGCAAATTCATCAATGAATTATAGAATTCAACAGGGCATTTCCAGCTAAAACTGCTCCATCCAGCGCAGAGCCTGGATCACTAAATCCCAGGATAGATACTGTGCACCCGAATTCTGATCGCAGATGAACCGTCACAAGAGAAAGGAAACATCTCGAGGAGAGGAAAAGGAAAATGGCAAGAAAGATAAGAAGCCAAACAGCACTCACGTCGCGGGCCCGGACTTGGTCCCCAAGATTTGCCCGGCTCCGGCTCCGGCGCACCTGGAGCCAAGAACCCCGCGCTCCATGATCCTCCTTCCTGCAGGGTTGTTTTTAATTTAATAAGATAAAAAAAAATCAATAGAATCAAGAAGTTCGGGGGAGTCTGCTGTCCCTGTCCCCGATCCGTCAGGCACCGATAACCCAGCCGCGCACGTGCAGAAGAGGAAGAAACAGGAGAAGAAAGGGGCGTGGGGAAGGAACCAACCGGGGGCCGGAAACGGAGAGCAGAAGTGCAGGCGGCGCGGCGTGGAGCGAGATCCGCGGGTGCCTGCTCGGGTTCAGCGAAGTGTTCGTGGATCTCTGTTTCTGTCTCTCTCTTCTCTGCTGCTTCCTGTGTCGACTTTGCGGCTCTTGGCCAGGGTTCACAAATCCGGTCCGGTAGTTCGAACCGCCGCCCGGCGGTAGCGGTTTACCGGACCGGTTTGACCGGTAACCGGTGGAAACCGGTCAAATTCAAATTTTGAATTCAAATCCCCGTGTAATCGGTTTTTGGCGGCTAACCGCTCGGTTTGACCGGTTACCGACCGGTTTGAGCCGGTTACCGACCGGTTTGTTGGAAAACCGGCCAAATTCAAATTTTAAGTTCAAATCCCCCGTGTGGCCGGTTTGGAACGGTTAGCCGACCGGTTTGACCGGTTACCGACCGGTTTGAGCGGTTTACCGGACCGGTTTGACCGGTTACCGTTCCGGTAAACCGGACCGGTTACCGGTACTACCAGGGCGGTTAGCCGGCTCGCGCGGCGGTTACGGCGGCCGGCGACGAAAAATCGCCTGTCCTGGACGCGGCTGCGCGGGGGGGGGGGAGAATAGGAGCGCTGGCCGTTGGGGGAGGGGGGGTTAGGGTTAGGGAGGCGTTGGGCCTTCATGGGCCTTAATGGGCCGGCCACTATTTTTTCTTTTTCTTTTTTGATTTAACTTGTATTTACCGAAAAAAAATACCAAATGAGCAAATATTTGAAAACTTTTTACACCAACAGATTACACGCACCTTGAAGTATTTTTAGGAATTTTTTTGATATTTTTCCTTTTTTTAATTCAAATTTAAAAATTTTGAACTCGGACCGGTTTGAACCAGGGTTCACAAATCCGCGGTAACCGGTCGAACCGCCCCGGACCGGTAGCGGTTCGGGGCGGTTCAAACCGGTCCGAGTTCAAAATTTTCAAATTTGAATTAAAAAAATGGAAAAATATCGAAAAAATTCCTAAAAATACTTCAAGGTGCGTGTAATCTGTTGGTGTAAAAAGTTTTCAAATATTTGCTCATTTGGTATTTTTTTCGGTAAATACAAGTTAAATCAAAAAAGAAAAAGAAAAAACAGTGGCCGGCCCATTAAGGCCCATGAAGGCCCAACGCCTCCCTAACCCTAACCCCCCCTCCCCCAACGGCCAGCGCTCCCATTCTCCCCCCCCCCCCCCGCGCAGCCGCGTCCAGGACAGGCGATTTTTCGCCGCCGGCCGCCGTAACCGCCGCGCGAGCCAGCTAACCGCCCTGGTAGTACCGGTAACCGGTCCGGTTTGACCGGTTACCGGTAACCGGTCAAACCGGTCCGGTAAACCGCTCAAACCGGTCGGTAACCGGTCAAACCGGTCGGCTAACCATTCCAAACCGGCCACACGGGGGATTTGAACTCAAAATTTGAATTTGGCCGGTTTTCCAACAAACCGGTCGGTAACCGGCTCAAACCGGTCGGTAACCGGTCAAACCGAGCGGTTAGCCGCCAAAAACCGATTACACGGGGGATTTGAATTCAAAATTTGAATTTGACCGGTTTCCACCGGTTACCGGTCAAACCGGTCCGGTAAACCGCTACCGCCGGGCGGCGGTTCGAACTACCGGACCGGATTTGTGAACCCTGGTTTGAACCGCCCCGAACCGCTACCGGTCCGGGGCGGTTCAACCGGTTACCGCGGTAACCGGACCGGTTACCGCGGATTTGTGAACCCTGCTCTTGGGTCGGTTTGGGCGTGGAGAAGACGAAGAATAAAGAAAGTGACAACAAATGGGAGTACGGGGTCAAACGTGGCAGCGCGAAATGCCGAATCGACAACTACCCCGGGGCCCGTCGCCGCCGGAAAGAGAGGGTCAGCTGCTGGCTGGCTGAGTAGGGCCAGGAGGAGACTGGAGAGCTTGTAGCAGCGAGTTGGGCCGGGGGCTCGATACTCAATAGCCCATGCTATACCGAGCTCCAATCTCCCTCAAACTCCCTCTTAAGCAAATGTTCTTAAAAAACAAAGGAGAAAGTCTTTTTGACCTCACTCAACATTGAACTAAGTTTATGTTTTCACTCCAGACTGCAAAACCAGATGACCCACATCCTTGAACTTTTGAAATTGTACGTTATACCTCCTTGAGGTTTCTAAAGGCAGTTTTATCTTTATCTTTTTTATTTATTTCGACTGAAATTTTAAAAAATCATAGTAAATAAAAAATCATAAAATAGAAAATCTAATTTTGTTGGACTCCATGTAAGTATATCAACACAGAAATTTTATTATAGATTTAGATCTTTTCTTTTTTATATAATTAAATAGAATAATTCATAACTGCATTTTTTATGGTTCAATCATGGCAAAATTTTTATGGCAGCCTAATTATTATATGCTTAAGTTGTATTAAAAAATCATACTATATGGATCTACGTATAACTTAATTATAGATTTATTTAGGAAAAAACCTACTAAATAAATCTAAAACTAAATTATACATAATCTAATGATCCAATGAGTATATTTTTTTAATACAGTTGAAGCATATAATAATTAGCTCACCATAATATTTTCATCATAATTGGACCACACAGCCTTTAGATATGAATTATTCCATTTAACTAGAGTAAAAAATATATCTAAATTTATTATAAATAAAGCATGTTATCTTATATATTTTCTAAATTGATATAGTTATGTGGAGTAAAAAATAATTTTTCTATTTTATGACTTTTCTTTGATTTTTTATGACTTTTTAAAGTTTCAGTCAAAATAAATGAAAATGAAAAAACCGCCTTCAAAACCGCTTATATCTTGGATAGGGTGGTAAAACATACGGTTTCAAAAGTCAAGGGACGTAAGTTACCTAGTTTTGCGGTTTAGGGAGAAAAATTAAACTCGGCCCAATATTCAGGGAGACAAAAATGACTTTTTTCAAAAAAAAAATAAAGGATGCAAATGGTGACCCAAACCCCAAAATAGGTGATGCACACTATTTCGGTAGAAAAAACAACCTCCAACAGGAAAATGGGTGACCTATTTTGCGTCGGACACCACCAAGAACCCCAAATAAGCGTCCTTTGTCTTGTCTCTCTCGACGAAAATATCTGCAGTGCAGCTGTTTCGCGGGAGGCAAATGGATGGCTTAGATCTATCCATCCTCTCTTTTCCTTATCTTCTTCCTCCCTCGTCTCCTCCTTCATCTCGCCACCCCGACACCGCCAGCTGATGCCGCAGCCGTCCAGCCTCACCACCTCCACCGCCACCAACCACCACAGCCAACCCTAAACGGTCGGCTCTTTCCATCATCATCTTGGCGCACTTGTGAGAAGACCCTAATCATTGAGCATTTGGGATGGTATGCACATGTCTCATCTGAATTGTTGAGACTGCACAAAAGTAACGTTGAATCAGAGCAACCGAAATGCTGAACAAGAACACAGACCATTTCGGTGCTCCAACGACTAGATAAGGTGGCACCATCGACTAAATAGATGATACCTCCCTTGTGACCATCGGAATAGTCGATGGCGTTGAAGACAATGGGAGGTTTCTTCTTTGGAAGGTGAATTGTTGAAACTTCACAAAAAAAATGTTGAAACAAAAGAAAATTAATGTTAAAACAGTGGAAATGAAATGTTGAACAAGGCTATCAAATTATTCGATGGTATTGAAGGCAGGAGGTGTGTTCTTCTCTGCAAGGCAACGATTATTTCGATGGTAATACCATGGAAACCATCGAAATAGTCGGTTGTGAGGCAAATTGTTGAAACTGTGCAGCAGAAATGTTGAAACCGAGGTAATAAAATGTTGAATAAGTGGAAAAGAAATGTTGAGCGGGACCATTGACTAATTCGATGGTACATCTCCTGTGACCATCGGATTAGTCGATTGTTCACAGAAAGTTACAACGACTATGTAATAGTTAGTTCCTTTGGTTGGAGCTATAAATACCCGATCCCACGGCCATTTATTGTGTGCTTGAGCTGGGAGAAGCTATAGGCAAGTGTCCAACACATTTTCAAGAGCTTAATCCACCAAAGTGCTAATTAGAAGATCTAAGTTATTAGCAAAGTGATTAGTGCTAGTCTCTTAGGTGTTTAACCTAGAGCTTAGTAAGGTTTGCATACCTCTTTGCTTACCGGTGCTTGCACGCACCAAATATTGTAAATTCAGGGCTTGTAGTCTTACGAGACCCTCCAACCGAGTTTGTGACGAAGCCGATGGTGATTGTGCAAGGGAGGAAAAGCCCTTGGCATTTGGCCGAAGTTCTACCAAGTGAAGGCGGCGAGGAGCATCCAGGAGAGACGAGCGGAGACCCACTTGCGCGTGGGGAAGTACCGTGATCACCCATGGAGTTACTCGACTGGGGAGTTTATGCTCTTGTGCGGGCATTCCCTTTGAAAGAGGCTCCAACAACGAGGATTAGTGGAAAGCTCGTGAGCTTTTCGATACCTTGATAAAAATCACCGTGCCTGGAGTTTGCTCTTCTCTACCCTTTAGCTTCCGTATTTCATACTTCCATTACTTTCCGCATTTACCTTTCCTAGACTTACCATGCTAGTATAAGATTGGATCTAGAGTGTAAAACCTTGTAGCGGTAGAGATAGCAACACATAGAGAAAATCTAGAGCACATTTATATAGAAACTGAAATATGTTTTCATATATGCATTTGGAAGCCTTAGTTTTTAGAGACACCTAATTCACCCTACCCTCTTAGGGTGCCACGGTCCCTTCAGTCAGCAGGCAACACCGAATCAGATGATTAATTCGGTGGTCTCTCTTGGGTAACATCAAATCAATCGGTTATTATGGCTATAAATAGCAGTTCGATAATGGGACAGACCGATTGATTCGATGGTGATTGGATGTGATGCACCGAATGAATAGGTGGTCTGTAGTAGCCATTGGATTACAAATGTGCGTCTCCAAAAATCGATTTTCAGAGGCAGACGCTTACTGGGTCCGTCTCCGAAAAAAGCCAAGGCCTAGCGGGCCCAAGTCAATCCGATAACCCTTCATCGTATATATACGAGCATCACCCCTTCTCAAACCCTAATATTCATTCTCTCCTCTCTCCTCCCTCTCATCGACCGACTGCAGCCTCTCCTCTCTCCTCCCTCTCATCGACTGCTTGCAGCCTCTCCTCTCTCTCCTCGTGAGGCGGCCTCTCCTCCCTCCTCCCTCCGGTCGACGGCCTCACCTGCGGCGAGGGCTGACAGCGGCGACGAGGGGCCAGCGGCCGACCGACGTGCAGGAGCGCTGGCAGGTGGCGTGCAGGCAGCAGGCGCGCGAGCGGCTGGCGTGCAGGCAGCATGTGCGTTGGCGACCGGCGTGCAGGTGCGCTGGCGGTCAGCCTCCTCACCTCCGTCCTCCACCTGGGCGAGCGCTCCTCATGATCGAGCACAAGGTGGCGATGAGAAGGGTGTGGAGGCGGCAGCGTTGAAGGTGGCATCAGATCCGATGTCAGATCCGGCGTCGGCGTCCTCACCTTCCTCCGCCATGCTAGGGCCAGTGCCCCCTCACCTCATGGTGAGCGCGAGGCGGCGAGGAGCGGTGGCCACAACGGCATGGCAAGAGGACGTGAAGCGGTGGCTAGGCGCAGCAGCAGGGCGCGCCTGGCGACGGAGGCGGCAGATCTACCGGCGGCACCCTTGATGGGCCCGACGAGCCCAGATCTTGGCCTATCGGGCTCATCTAGGGTTTTGTTTTTATTTTTTCTCTGATTTATGGAGGCGAACACAGAACTGCCTCAAAAAAACGTCTTATTAACAGAAGCCTCGTGTCGGAGACGCACGTATAAACTGCCTCTGAAATGGTTTTTGACTGTCTCGGAAAATCTATTCTGTAGCAGGGACCTACCCCAAACCACGGATAATCAGACCGAGGATGTGGGTTTGCTCTCCCTGACGCCGCTCGCTGCCATGGTAGTCTTGGGGCCCGAGGCGCTCCACCTCCATGTCCGGGCTCGTCGAATCACACACTCCGCCTATCCTTGCGCAGCGAGAAGCTTCCGCGTCGTACATTGGAGCTTCGCCCGAGGCTCCCCACGTGACCCCTTCTGCTGGCCCTGCAACACGTCGATGCGGAGAGGAGGGCCCGAAACTGGACGAGCTGGTCCGCCGGCGGCACGGGCACCGACCATGAGTCGGCATGGCTGCGGTGGGGTTGCAGATTATTGCAGCCGCCGCATGGCTCTTGGCGTTTTTGCTGCTGGTGGGCGCTACGATGGCGGCGGCGCTTGGACAGACGGCCAGTGTCGCCGCCGTGGATGGCCGCACACCATCGCAGAGACGGGGAGAACTTCATCTGTACGACACTGAATGACTGAATTACCGGCTTCCATGGCCATTGACGGTGCGGATCGAAGCCGCAAGCACTAGAGAAACGATGGGTGGCGGCGCCGCCGCCGGGCATGAATGCTTCGGGGAATCAGGGCTCGATTGAGTTAGTAGGCTTGGACACTACGGGAGCATGGACGCCATCACGGTGCCGGCAAGGGTTCCGTTCGCCGCGAGATCGATCGGGGATTTGGGGCTGCCTGGGACGGAGAGCACGGGAGGGGCGCCTGTATTATCCTTACTTCTTTTTTTTGAACTTTGTGAATTTGCTCCTATTTTGACCGTTGACTTGGGGCAAAATCACAATGATTTGTAAGAAATAAGGGCAAATTCACAAAGTTCAAAACAATGAGGGCAAAATCACAATGGCATATCAAAGTAGGGGTAAAAACGAAATAGCCCCTTCTATTTTTAAGCATTTTAATTCCTAGACTTACTATGTTAGAATAGGGTTGAACATGGCTTGCAAGACTCTTTTATCGCTAAATACAGACATATGAAACCTAGAATTTGGCACATGGTGTGATTTGACTCTTTATTAGGATTGTTTATTGCAAATAAAATTTGTAGAAGTGTAATTCATTAATCGTTTCAACTTACTTTCTTAATAACTAGCCCTATAATGTAAATACCCGTAAGTTGTTTGGGGAAAAATCCTAAGAATTGAACAATATTTTGTCAAAGAAGACACAAATATAAGATTCCCTATAAGGTCCAAGTTTTTTCTTTTTCTTTATTCCTGTCGCTACCATTCCGGTCACATGGGTAGGCAAGAATACAACTTAAAAACCTTGTTAGAATTAATAAAGCAAAACAAAGGTTTTGTAGAAAATAAAGCAAAACAAAGGTTTAAAAATCAATAAAAACCTTTTAAAAACTTAGAATCAATAAAGGAAAATATGCACATAAAAATGTCAAAAGCATGTTAGAACGAATAGCAACTAGTAAGATTTCGCATTAGCCCCACCACTTCTTCCGATGTTTATATAACTCGCATGTCGCATCCATATTCATACAGGTAATCGGGTTGTTAAGGGTCTCCTCCTACACGGCCAACCATAGCTCCCATTAGTTCATTCTGCATGGGGTAGCAATTCCTTCTCAGTTGTTCCTCACATAGACAGGGCTTCTTACACATGTTAACGCATCTAGAATATCAGCCCGCGTTGCTGGTGCCAAGGTTTTCCAGAGTTTCAATGCATTCTTGTTAATTGTAACAAGGGATTCAAAGGGTTGGTCATTAGTCGGAGTAATTGGAGGCCAAAATCTGATGTTTTCTGTTGGGTCCTCTTGGAGAGAGATGGAAAAGTCTGACCCCTAACGAGTGAGTTCCTGTAATAAAATCAACCACCATATTAATAAAGAGTAAAAGTAAAAACCAAGGACATTATGCACAGTTATAACTGGATTCACGATTGACTGCTTACCAATCAAATAACCATTTACAGAAACAAACAGAACCACAACAACCTAATGCATACATTGAACAAGCATAACTTGACGAAGGAATCATATCAATTGAAACCCCTCTCGTGGTACCAACTTCCATAACCCACTGTACCACTAAAGGTTCCCATTAAAAAGTTTGGTCTTTGGCCTGCTGTGATTACACAGCACCAGTAAACTGGATATCCACGATCTGCATAAAGATTTTTAATAACCCACTCTACCAGGTACTCTGTTTAATGCCTGGAGTACACGATAGCTAGGACCTAGGCATTAAACATATGTACTTCCGTTTCAAAATAGTTATCATTCTAGCTTTATGAAATGGAGGGAGAAGTGTTTGACATTAGATAAAACTAGAATGACAACTATTATGAAATGGAGGGAGTACGATGCTAATTGTACACAGCTACATAATCAGCTGCACTCCACATTGAATTTTCTGATAGTTTTTTTGAAGCTATGAATTTTCTGATTTCAAGCTCTGCCACAAGTTATAATAAATATACTAGAATAGTAACTGAGCTAACAGTTAAACTCATGGCATGGCAGCTCCAAGTAAAAGCAACCAGAATCTGGGCAGTTCTGATTTCCACATAAACTAGAGAGTGATGCTTGTATTGAAACTAGATACACAAGTAACATAACATGAACATAAAAAGAAAGAGCAGAGTAAACCTCTTCCATGACGTTGCAAAACCAGTTATGAAGAGAAGGTTCAGTTAAGCAAGCATGTGATGTAGATTGTAGAGATACAGTCAATATGTCCAGAATTACATTCACAGTATATATGCCTCTAAATCTACAATGACAAACAGAGAAACATAGTTACCACGTGTGGATCAATGCTAACAATTAGTACAAATCTAAAAATGTACTGCAATCATGGCATGCTGCAATACCAAGCAATCAGGACAATGAGCTTTTGCAAGGCAAACACAAGCAGAACTCAGAAGTCTAACCTTAATGGGCTTAAAATCGACTTAGTATGATTCTGTTTGTATGCTTCAAATAAATACTATTTCTATCCATGTAAATAGACCTATCACATCCCTTCAGATAAGAGCATTTTCTTACACTTCTCTACTGGGTACGAGCTGTAGTATCTGTGCATCCCTCTGACAAGAGCTTGTATGCATTTCTTAGAACTACAACCCCTGTTTTTCCTTCCTTTATATTGTGAAATTGAACATTATAAATCAAGAACGAGGGAGGCACTCAGTATTGTGAAGAATCTAACCCTAAACAAGGGGAACTGTAAACCACAGAATCCATCTGTCAGCAGCATCAAAGAAATAAAGACAAGGAAAACATGCTTCATGTCCAACCCAAACTCAGTTTGAGTTTGCACCAGCCAAACATACAGCAAAGTCAGAACTAGCATACCAACCAAGTAGCAAACTGAATCCTTGCAAACAGGCAATCGGACACAGTAAAGAAACTAAAAGACTATCTATAGACATCTGAATACAATGTTCTGTTTATAACTTGCACTGCCAGACTACGTAGAGAGAAAAAAAAAATGAACCTGATTACTCAAGATACTGTGGAAGGTAGTTATCATTTGAACTTTGTCTAATTATACCTAGATCCAAACTAAGAACAACAGAGACCTATTGATGATAGGAAAGTAATACCTCATGAATATTGTCTCCTGTAGAGGAATTCACGCCCATGTTTGCACCACTGTGTTGCAGAAACCTAAGCTTCCCTTCCTGTTGTTCACCATAAGCATATCAGCAGAGCATATATTCATTCCATTTTCGTGGCTGATCTAGCTTGTTACTAACCTTAGTCCCATAAACAAGACCTGATCCAGGGGATGGATGAAAACATGCAACATTGACTTCGTCTCCAGCACTACGAAGAACTCTTACAAGCTTCATGTCTGAAACTCTATAAACCTATGATAGCAGAGAATAACAATGATATTAATGTTATACAGATTCTAAAACCACAAGGTTCTAAAGTGTATCTATTTCAACAATCATAAATAAGCATGTGAGAGCAGTTTGGCATTCATAATAGTTTATTAATTAGTATAGTTGTTAGTATCGTCTGCAACATGTAGTCGGTCAAGATTGTAATCCTGCTATAATTGAGTAAAGTTCTTGCGATTGTCACAAAAAAAAAGTTAATTTGTAACCAACATATGTTTTAGAGTAAGTTAACCATATATACCTCCAATACTGTGTACAATGAAACGCTAGTCTCCCCGTCCATTAAAACAGTACTCAGCAGTGAGTTATGTTGCCGACCATATGCCAATAGTATGTGTTCTGAGGTAGGTGAAAACTGTAGCGTATGGAAAATATCACAAGGCAGAAAAAACAGACTTCAGTCACATAAGTCCAAGTTAAATAACACGAACTGCGGGTTTATAATACATTATATCTATCATACATTGCTCTGATGCTAAAGGCTATCAGTTACAGATTGATTCCTAAGACAGTCCACAAGATTGATATATTATCATCTGATGCAACATTAATGCTATCACAAGAGAAGGACAAGTGAGAACATGTATAATGCAAACCTAAAAAAAGAATGGAAGGGATAAAACTGAATTTACGCAGTGAGCTAGTGAGACGCCAATATCGCTCTGGAAAGGAATACATGGGAACATATTTTCCTCTTGAAACAAGGAACCACCACATAAATAAAACAAGAACACAGAATCCAAAAGGCTAAAAAAAAACCTGGACAGAAGTTAAACAGTGCGCTGCCTTTACTGCTCTAGACGCAAGAACTGCCCCAAACCTACAAGCATAATTGAAACATTTATATTAGCTGGTCCATTTGTAAATAGACAGATATATGATAAATGATGAAAAAACAGCAGCAAGCAAACTAACGTTGCCTCCTCAAGCGAATAAACCCGAAGCTCGTATACAATTTGGCGAGATGGAAGTGTATGACGAGTTGGTGATGTTCCAGCCCCGGTATAATCATACTGTTCATGCAACTGACTTCCATGGTCACCATCTCTTTGTGGCAGCACGCATGCAACACAAGCAACCAAAAATCGTCCACAGGGGGAAAAATGGGTACCCATTTCGCTGCAGTACATGTAATTGGCAACTTCAAGTAAGAAAATAAGGTGTCAAGCTTCAAATGCAACACAAAATTTAGCAAATGTGATAGAAATGCAATTAGATGCTACCAACACTGCAACATAACATAGTACTTATAACATAAAATTGTAACTGTTACTGTTTTTTGGGTGTGGAGACTAGCTATCAACGTGCCTGAGCCTTGAGCTTTGTTTCTTGGATTTCATCTCTAGCCTACCCCAACTTGCTTGGGACTAAAGGCTATGTTGTTGTTGTTGTTGTTATTTACTGTTTTTTGGGTGTAAAATTAATATCAGTTGATTGCCACTAACAGCTATGTACCAGTCGATAGAAATGCAATGCAATGTCACCAACACTGCTAAAACAACATAGTTAGATTCTAAAAATTGCAGCTGTTACTTTTTTGGGTGTAAAGTTGATTGCCACTAACAGCTATGTACCAGTTCAGGATTAGCGTAAGAAATAGTAAAGAATCACCCTTTTGTGTGTTGTGCATCACATACATTAAGAAACAGCAGTACAAGGTAATTCAGTGCCACTATCAAGCAGATAGGTAGCTTAGTGATGCACACGAAGGGCAAGAATGTTTAGGGAGAAAAAAGGAACATTTTGTCACCTGCAAAGTACGGCATGAGGAATTGTCAAGAGGCATGCCTCTGGCTCCAAGGCAATGAATGGATCCTTCATGTTGTGACGCCATATTCTTAGTTTCACAGTACAAGGTAATTCAGTGCCACTATCAAGCAGATAGGTAGCTCGTTCTGACCCAACACCTAATGGGATAGCATGAGTACCAACAAGGGAACCCCCAACCCCAGATTCAGAGGCAAACAGATAATGATGTGGGGTATCATGTCGCCTTGATCCATCAAAACTGCCAGCAGTGACAGGTACTGATGATGAAGCACCAAAATTATGTGTGTATGGTAGTTCACTAATCAAATTATCTACCCCAGAACGGCCAAGTAGAGGTATGTCTCTGAAGGCATAGTTCAGAAGTGCAGGGGTCATTGCTGAATCTTCAGAATCACGGCTGTGAACCTGTGATGGACCTACTGATGAGTTTAATCACAACCATTAGACTAGGAAAAGTGTGAATGCAGTGGAAACAAAATCCTACCTCTGCTGTAAGTAGATATGGAGCTGCATGGGGGTGAAACTGCACAGCTCTCAGTGAACGACGGGTTTTTAGTATCATTGGAGGGTCCACAGCTTCACCTCTGTTATTGTAGTCCAATAGGAACAGCTGAAACGTGTGTTCGTTGTACACAAGTATATATTATTTAAACAATTAATGATGCAACAAAAACAGATTATTTAGTAAATCCAACCAAAGCTCTCACTTTGTGACCTGATGCAACTGCCAGAAGCTCCCCATTTGCATGAAATGCAATCGACGCAATTGGCCTATCTGTAGAAGAATGTATTAAGTTGAAGACCTGTTGCTTCAGAAATATCCATAATTAGGAAATAACATATATAGGACAATGAGTCTGTCAAGAATGATTACAGAAGCGAAGTACTCCAGTGCAGTGTGATGTTTTAGCATCCCAGAGGCGAACTTCACAATCCAAACTTCCACTAGCAAGAATATCAGAATGCAGAGGATGGAACCGAACCTGCAACAAAGAATCACCATAATATAACATATAAAATCTTAGAATGACTTTGTCTGTTACTCCGGTAAAACAAATGATATTTTCCATATTGAGAAGAAAATTTTTAGCTTCATTTTAGCAAATAAATTTATAATTCTTCATTAAATCCCTGAACTAATAAATTTGTGGTGACATAAAAAGTACACGACACTGAATAGATGACAGAGTAGTGTTATTTAAACTGTTGATGACTAAAGGAACCTTTTGAACGGAATTTCTCTGTGTATTTATCTGGAAGACCTTTAAGCACATGGGGAAATAAAATGCAGTAAGAATCATGCAATCATACCACCCATGGAGTGCGCTGATGTCCTTGCAATACTTTCAAACATTTCCCAGTTTGGCAATCAATTATTTTAACAGTATGGTCACCACTGGGGATAAAGCGATGTTAGTCTACATGTTCTTTGGTATATATTGATAATATATTCAACATGCTAATGAACCTACTGTGTGGATGCAAGTACTCTTCCATCTGGACTGAATGCAGCTGCAATAGTGGCCCTTGAAGCAGGCAGAAGAGGGCAGTATTTGGCACACCAGTAGTGCAAGGACTGTGATTCTGCCCTGTAAAAATAAAGTAAAAAAAACTTAGAAAATCATTAAGTAAAGAAAACAGTGTGAGATTTTAAAAAATAATTTTAAATATTCATTTTAGTAAAACAAAAAGGACTACTTACCAAAAAAGGAGATCATGCTGGACATCTGTAACCCAAAAATCTAATTCAGTGGAACCAGCATCACATCTTGGAACTTTGGTCCAGTGATTTTTAGCTTGTTGTTTTGTTTGAGGTGAGACCTCCCGTTGAGCTAATAGATCAAATATATTTCTGATAATGAGATAGGAAAAAAAAAAGTTACACTTGGCAGATGATTGCAATACGCCTAGAAGGAAATTGTTTGGTATCAGATATTTTTCATTTGCGATTTATAAGCAGAACTTCACTCAATATGCTTCCACAGGATAAATAATAGAGCCCAAACCAAAATTTGGAGTTCTAGCCTTCTAGGCACCTTGAGGTAATGCAAAAGAAGTTTCTTTATCTCGAAATGCTAGGAAACAATGATATGTTGGCATCAGTAATAACCTTTGCCTTGATCTTCTCTCTGTTGATGCTTCATAACCAGAAACTGATTCTGGAGCTGAAGTGTGCTTCCAGTCTTGTACCCAACTTTCTGTCATTTCAGAAATTCAACAAACCCCACCTAAAATTAAAATTTAACAAACCAAACAAGATACATCCATAAATGTGGTGTTCATTACCTCTTAAAATTATAACATGTGACAATTGAGAAATGTGAAATGTGCAGAATTATGTATATGGGTCAAAGAAAAACAACAACAATGAGAGAATATAAGCATAAACACTCGAAGCTCTGGCGCCTCAGGACCCCATGTGCTTTGATATTCTTAATACAGCCAATTTTGAGACATATTGATTCCTGATTTGGAACTATCATCTCATTTGTAAAATGAGTGTTCTAGAGGTCAAGTTAGCACCACAGATTAGAGGTAATTTTCAATCCTGTACAGTCCATAGTTCTATGCTCCAACATACCACACGATCATATTCTATTTTGTGAGCATGGTAAGTTTTCAACATCATACTTGCAAGTAAAAACAACAACCACGGTGAACCCCGTACAGGTGGGAGGGGAAGCAGAGGACGGGCAGCAAATTGAACAAACAAATAGGCAAGGACAAGATAGCATGGCCCTGATTTGGGAAATTCAGACCGCAAAATCCAATCACGGACCCGGTCACAGCAGCAAAACCGATGAAAGGACGTCAATCCCAAGTCCTAACCCCAACCCGCCGCCCCTCGCTGGCTACCAGCCCTCAGACCGGCCGCCCGATCCCCACACTTGCACTCTCCCCCAAGGAGACGAAGCGCGAATCTGCCGCCGCAGGCAGAATTCGTCGGAGAAGAGAAACGCTAATCGCCCACGTCAGCGTGAAAATTACCTGAGCTCGCGAGGACGGCGGGTGCCCAGCAACGGCGGCCCGGCTCCCAGCGGCGGCCCGGGAGTTGGCTGCCGCAGCCGGAAGGAATGGTATGGTCGCAAGGCCGCGCCGCCGCCACCGCTGGCTTGCGAGGGAAAACCCTGACAAGCGTGTAACGGCAACGAGACCGGGGACAGGCAACGACGAAACAGCGGGGGAAATAAAACGGGACACGGCGCAGAGACAGGAGGAACGGAAATGTCTCACGCACGCGGAGACCGTGTGCCGGCTTGGCTGCCTCCGTTCAAATCTGGGCGATTTGAGAAAGGAGAAAAGATCCTCATCGTGACTTAATAATCCACCCTGTGCAGACTTTTCTGTTATTAAGATTTTCCATGGAGATTTTTGTGCAATTATTATTATGCTAAGGGCAGAATCAGCTTTCCCTTCTCCATTGTCTTGTAGACAAAACCACCGTTTCCTCGGTGTCCTAGGGCAGTATCAGACATAACAAACTTATATTATGGGCAAAGCCACGCTGGAATCATATTCTCAAGACAAACTTGACCCCTTCTGTTTGGATTTGGTTTTACCTACATTTGCTAAAACTCAAACAGTCAAACAGACCGTCTGCACTTTGTCAATTGACAGGTAAACAAATGAGTAAATTTCAGCGTAGGTCCTCAAACCATTGTCGAGGTCTCATCTAGGTCCATGAACCATATAAGTCCTTAAACTATTATCAACGTCTCATTTAGATCCATGAATTGAAAAAGTGGTCATCTAGGTCCGAGATGTATTAAAAAGTAGTCATCTAGGTCCATGAACATCCATGGAGGCATCTGTTGCTTGCGTGACAATTCCAGGATGGCAAAAATTTCCAAGAAAAAGCCACTTCTCTTCCACGAAGGCATTTTTCAACAGTCATCTAGTCTTTTATGGAGAGTTTTTTTTTACAACTTTTGCCACGCTAGAATTACCACGAAGGCAAAAGGTGTCTCCATGGAAGCTTTTGGACCTATATGACCCCTCTTAGATCGCGGACCTAGATGATCATTTTTTTTAATTCATGAACCCAGATGAGACCTTGATAATAGTTTAAGGACCTACATGAGCACTTTTTTAGTTTATGGACCTAGATGAGACCTTGGCAATAGTTTAATGACGTATAGTGAAATTTACTCTAAACAAATTTGTTGTGCCATGCATGTAAAGGAATTCTGAAGATACAAACTACATAATGAGGCAACTGCACATTGATCACAACCCACTGCTAAAGTCTAGATAATAACTACTAGTAGTGGCTAAATATTGCAAACCGATCAGTGCAAAAAAATGCAAAAACTATACATATGTTGCTATGATGCACAGCAGATTCATGCCGCTTTCTTACTGGAAGGACGATAAGATGTTATTATGGAGCGGGTCAGACAGATGTTCGACCAGGTTCTGCACAGGGCCTTTGCCAGTCACAGCTGCCTGAATGTAAAATCCGAGCCATGCTACCATCGCCAGGCGACCATTCTTGATCTCCTTCACCTTGAGCTCTTCGAATGCCACCGGATCTTTGGAGAGGCCCAAGGGATCGAAAAGTGCTCCTCCTGGGTAGTTTATGTCACCAGGAAGATATATTCCCAGTGGTTCTAGTGCCTCGATCCCACAGTACCTCGCATATTCAGGGCCAACCTGACAAATCATGTTATGGTGATATTATCAAGCGTATACTTAATCACTTGAAACAAGAAATAACAAGGCAATGATGTGGTGGTGGAATATTCTTACAAGTTCAAGGAGTGTTTGTGAAGTCACTGTCTATGTTTCCAAAGTGTTATATATATTTTTTTACAAAAAAAATGTGAAACAGCTGGATACCTTAATAAGTGCAGCATAAAAGAAAAATACGGAACAAAAGGATGCCAATATCTTACAAGGTCAATGAATTCTCATGGACTACCTCTTTATGTTTTTCAAACTGTGACATTAGTAACAATGAAATCACAGAGGACAGCACCACCTAAACTGCTGGTGACATCTACCAATGTAAATGCACAGGAAGTCAGGATTCAGGAAGAGAGAAAAAACTTGAGAAGACAATATTACCATCAAGAGGGCTTGACAGATAGCGATTACAATGACACCTTGACCTCCAGCAATTCGGAATCCAGGAATCCCAAGATAATCAAGGGTATCACCCTGTTACGTCGAGTCAACAGTTTATGAGAAAACTGCTGTATTGAAACTGCGACCTTGAGAATCCCCTGTATTATCCAACTAAGATAATTTTTGCTCATTTTTTTTAAAACATTCCAGATGCTCTGAACCTTCGAAAAAATTGACGGTCCGCTCAATAACTATTTGAATATTTTTTGTGAGAACTTTTTTAATATAATACAAGAAATAAAATGGTATTTTGACAGTTTTGTCAATTATTTTTTTGTTTTTATTTATTGCAAAATTGCAATATTGAAATCTGTCTTCACTTTCTGTGAAAATTTTTCTAAGTTTGATTTCTCTAAAGTTCTAGACGCCACAGTAAACACCTCAAAAATAAAATAACAAATAAAATCCCATCTCTGTTAGTAGAGCATGCGTGCCTATTCTATCAACAGCTGTCGTTCCATTTGGCTTAAAAAAAAAAGCTATCGTTCCATCTACCATGTCTTTCAGAGCAAACAAGAAGCTTGATCTGCCAGCAGTTTAAGTTTTTTTTTAATT
The DNA here is from genome assembly GCA_015342445.1 of Digitaria exilis. Lineage (NCBI taxonomy): Eukaryota > Viridiplantae > Streptophyta > Magnoliopsida > Poales > Poaceae > Digitaria > Digitaria exilis. The sequence goes on along the minus strand of JACEFO010001746.1, from coordinate 1,406,663 downwards.
TTTTTTTTTTTTGACAGGAGTGGCATGATAAATTGTTTAGTGGATGGACAACAAGTCATGCTAGGTTCTTTTCCAGCTCTGGAATTTGCAGGAATCCAAATGATTCATCAGAGATAAGTGTGTACTAGCTTTCAGATGCAGAACATCTATTTGCCTATAGTGAAACATTGATTTGCCTATAGAGATTTAGGATCAGATGCAATGGATAAATCATACAAAAGTGAATGACAAAAGAAAAACGTACTTATGTTGCAAAAAAGGACAGACCCAGTGCTGGGTACTTATGTTGCAACATGCAAGATTTAATTTTCAAAAAGTGCAATGTACAACTCTAGTCTATAAATGCTACACAAATTTAAAATTCGCAAATACGAACACCAGTGTTTTACCTGAAGTTTTGCATAACCAACTTTCCACCAAACAGGCTCAACAAAATGAACTAATCCAAAGAGGTCCAATAGCTCAGGAATAACAACACCAAGAGCTGCAAGCATGGCCCACCGACAATGCAAGATCTCGAAGCTGCAAGGTAATCCAGTTCGTCACAGATTGGAAAGTATGAAATGAACAGAGAAAAGTAAAAGCACTAGAAAAGCTATTAAAAAAAGTACGCATCATGATTTCAGAACTGATATATGGTTTGTGAAGCAGCAGTCATGATAGTCAGAAATAGGAAAGTATAAATTGTGCAGGGAAACCGGAAAGTTAAAGGGACTAACAAATTTTCAATGAAAAAACTCGACATCATGATTACAGAAGAAATAGTTGGCTTTAACAAGCTGCCCAAAGCAGGACACCATAATCCTTCAGCGATAGGAACAAGCACAAGTGCACAACAATATATTGCCTCGTTAAACGATAGCAACATAAATATGATTTTATATCCACCAATGCAAGGAATTGTTCAATTTCAAATGAGTATGGCACACCAGCACTACATGAAGCAGACAGACAAGTTAGTTGCAATGTGCCGGTTGGAATCATGCGGGTACTAGTTACTGTTCTACTGCTATTGTTTAAGCCAAACAAAAGAGGGCAGTACAATTAACTGATGAGAAGGAACAACGATGACATACTTAAAGTAGTTTGCGAAAGCAACGGGATCCCTGCCCAGACCTGCTATATCGAACCCATAATCTCCCGGGTACTCTCCCGTCAGATGCTCAGGATAGTCGTAAGGCACGGGACCAAGCCACCGCGGCCGATCCCCGCCGTACCAGAAGCTGCAATTGTTCCAGCAATGCGGAATTAGCTGCAGAAAAAAAGAAACGAAATGTTGTAAATTGTTGATAACTTTTCCCCTCCTAACGAAGCAATTGGATGGCACCTGTTGTTGCGGGCGTCGCGCGCGGCGGCGCGGAGAGCGTCGGCCTCGGCTGCTGCGGCGGCCTTTCTGTCCTCGAGGCGGCGGCGGAGGCGGGCACCCAGGGGGCTGTTGGCGAGGGCCTTGACGGCGGTGAAGGGGATGGCGGAGAACACCAGCACGCCCGCCAGCTCCTGCCATGACGCCCGCACCGGCGCGGAACTCTGGCGCCGCCTCGGCCTCCACCGCGGGGCGGTGCTGGGCGGCGCGGCGGAGCGGAGCAGGAGGAGCGGCGGCAGAGGAGGCATTGGAGCTGCGAGGAGGACCCACTTGTCAGTGTCCGGGGGTGAGTGGGGTGCGTAACTGCTCCGAGCCGCTCGAGGAGACTGGAACAGTGGAACTGGAGGGCCACGTGTCTCAAAGATGATCACGAGGCACTGGGTCTTTGCCACGAGGATTTTTTTAAGAAAAATAATATTTTTTAAACGTGAATTTAATTTTGATTCCCCAGAATTGAAACGCATTCTAGAAATCAAGTTCTAGCAATTAGATTCAATAGGAAATGAATTAGGTTGTGTTCAGATTGAGGTAAAAATGAATTAGGCTGTGTTCAGATTAGGGTAAAAAACATTTTTGTGAGGGAGATGAATAATGAAAAGTTAATGAATAGTGAAAAGTTGGAATGAATATTGTTTTTTTAAATCTCAACAGGCCTTACTTGGAATCCAATTTAATTTTTTGTTGTTTGGATGAACATACAAAATCATCCCTAAAATTAGATTTCAAATGTTGCTTGATAAAGATAATACAGAATTCATCTCCACACCTCCTTGTTTCCTTAAGGGCTTCTGACGCTCCTGAGCTGACGCGGCTGTTTCGTAAACCGATTTAACTGCTGGAGTGAGTTGATTGGTGATGAAAGAAGAATTGGCTCATATTTGGAGGTCGATTCATGCACAATAAAAAAGGAACAACAGGACCAATTTGCTCTCTGCTGCTCACCACACAGTAGAAAAAGGCATAAATGATATTGTTATTTTAGCTCACACTGGGTTCATCAATGAAACACTCTTGATTTTCTTAGTTGCATGTGCTTTACATTTTAGTCAGGAGTCAACTCCTTTTTGCTTGCGTGGCATTTTTTTTAAGGAAACCCAGAACTTAATTAATCACGTACCGGATTACAGCCCATGTTTATGATATCCATGAGACCAGGACGAGTTATAGGCCACTCCACCACCAGAGAATCACGGGATACCAAACGAGCACAAGCATGTGCTAACTTATTACAATTTTTAGTCACAAAACGAAAATGAAAATCTACAAAACTCCGACCTATTTCCTCCATTAGAAAAAGGAGAGCTGCAATCTCCAATCGCTGATTTGATCTATTCTCTCACAAGTTAGTAAGCACTTGGCAATCAGTCTCCAGAATTAGACTAGTGTGGATGTTCTAAGCACAAAAACAATCCTCTCTCTTCAGAACAACTTCTCTCATGTTTTTAACACCCTCTCTCATCATAAACAACCCTCTCTCATCCTTGTGAACACCCATCCTTTCTCTTCACCTTCTGAGCAGCACTAAACTCTATCTCACATACACATATAAATACCAGTAATTTTTCTCTACACAAACTACAAAACAATACATACAAAAAATCTCTCTAGTCTCTACACAAATAGAACACATACCGAAAATCCCTCTACACACAATCAAGAACCATGTCACGCACACACTCAAAATGACTGTGAGAACAACCAATCCTGAACCCAATAGACAATGCCAAACATACCATATCATAAAAGGGAGAGTGTATATTAGCATTAAGTAGTACCACCAATTGATTATTACAGAAAAGGCCCAAAATTCTACATACATGCAAGTGTTCCCTGATATAATTTAAAGATAGAAAATAGATCTAATCATATGAATGTTATTCATTTCTTGAGTTGCTTCAATAGCCACCTTTTTCTCATCTTCTCTTGAAGTGCCAAGACAAACTTATACCTTCGTGGATAGTTAGTTTTCAGTAGTTAGGATATCACGTAAGTCCAAAAAAGTGGCTTTGTCTAATACATTCACCTCATTCAATGTGTTGACAATTTCTTTAGATGTTGGGTCTTTAGGTGCTTTCTCCTTGAGTGCTTAAGTGAACTTGTCAGCATTTTCAGCCATCATGTGAAAGAGTCACTAGAACATTGCATCTTCAAACTTGTTGAAGTTGATGACGACTTAGGTTCCTTGTAGGTCCTCTGTTCCTTACTCATCTCTTTTTAGCTCTCAGTTGTAGTCTTTGCAGCATGGATTTTACCATAGACCAACCTTTAATGAGTAACATCTCCATTCTAAATTATAAAGTCATTCCAATTTTTTGAGAGTCAATGCATCTCAAGTTTGACCAAATTTATACAACAAAGTACTAGCACCCATGGTACTCCCTTAGTTTTAAAATCAAGGTCATTTTGGCTTTCTAGATTCATACATACTACTATACATCTAAATATAATGCATGTCTAGATGTGTAGCAATATATATGAATCAAGAAGAAGAATAAACTACATTTTGAAACGTAGGAAGTATCAAATAAGTATAATTATTTTAATTATTAAATACGCTTCATAGAATATATATGGAAAAAGTCCATTTTTGGCTGGCTAAGCACTCGTTCTCCTAGTACCTCGATGCATACTCTGTTTATCACCAAATTCCAATTCATTAGGATGATTAAAGTAAGACTACCTCCACCTACCCCTATGGCACATTCGCCTATAGGCAGATGTCTTTCAAACCTTGCAATGCACCTGCTCCATTTCAATGGTGTATGATGGCAATCTTCTCCTACCTATCAAAAACATAATGGAGATATTCATGGACGATTTGTCAGTATATAGCAAGAACTTTGAGTGTGCCTTGAGAATCCAATAAGGTTTTTAAGAGACCCACTAGTCCGTAATCGAAAAGTGTCACTTCATGGTCAACTAACGTATTGTCCTCAGACATAGTGTCAGGAAAAGGGATAGAAATTGATAGCTGCAAGATATAGGTGATCAAGTAATTGCCACCCCGACGAATATCGAGGGAGAGAGAAGTTTTCTTGGACATTCTAGAATTTATTGGAGGATCACAAAGGATTTCTCTCATATAGCCATACCTTTGACAAGCCTCCTTGCCAAAGAGAACCCGTTCAACAAAGATTGTCTCATTTCATTCAACATCCTCAAGAAGGCACTTGTTTCTACCCCCATCATACAACCTCTTGATTGGTACAATGCAATTGATTACATTGTCCACGGTCAATGCAAGATGAAACAACATCATGCCTATGCTATGCATGTAAGACATTGACCAGAGCTTAAATGTGCAACAAATGAGACGAAATTTATGGCAGTGATATTCATCAATGCCCAGTTGAGACCCTACTTGGTCGGTGCTAAAGTGATAGTATACACGGATCGTGCTATACCAAAGTACCACCTGGTGAAGAAGGATATTGTTGGTGTTTCTTAACTCCTACGGAATAATCTACAAGCACATGAAAATACCGTCGTAGCACTTCACCCATGAGTATTCAATGGTATCCATGGAACAAAGATATAAACGTCTGCTAACTTGAGTACCTAGAGGATGAGATTGGTCTAGGTAATGAGCGGCGCTGGTTTGATCTTAATCCTAAGAACCTCCAGCTATTAGCTCTACTTCGAAACTCTACAGGGGGGAGTTCACAAGTCTCATTATCTTCTAATCCCACTCTAATTACCCTCTAATCCTTCTCTAATATCTCCCTCTCACCCTAATGATATTGTGGACGCTCTTGTACATCCCCTATATCTATGTTGATCGCAACTGGAATGATCTAATTTGAGAGGGGGGTACCCACACTTATATAGGGGTCTAAGGTTGCTTCCGAGGGGGTCCAAGCAAGGAAACCACTTGTAACCACCATAAGGAACCGCCTCACCAAAATTTGGACCAAACGGGACATTCAATGGCCGAATGGGCCCTTGGGCCAGTGCCCCCCCAAGTGAAGCCTCTTAGGCCCATCTTTTGTCGATGGACTCCTTTGGTTTTGTGGGACTTTAGCCATCGTCTGCTTTTACTAATTACTGGAGAGGTATTTCTTGGGATCTTGAGTGGGCTCTCTCTCCACATGTAGGTGTGCTCTCCTGGAATCAACAATTCACCAATGTTGATGGTTAAATATGGTGGTTAAGTGCCTTCAGCAAATATCAAGCCAAAACTTAGCCCGCAGTGGTCAAGAAGTACGACGGGCGCCCTGACCCCAAGCTCTGGTTGAAGACGTACTCCACTGATGTCCGCATTGCCCATGGGTTCAATGGCCAAATGGCCGCCTACTTCCATGCCATGATGGGCAAAGTAGGCCTCTTATGGCTCGAAGGGCTCGTTGCTGACTCCATAGACAATTGGCAGCAACTCTGCAAGGCTTCATCGGCAACTTCCAGGTAACATACACATGTCCTAGAAATAGATGGGATCTTGCCCACGTCTGTCAATGCCATGGTGAGTCTCTTCGCATGTACATTGACTGCTTCCCCAATAACCGAATTAGCTTTATGGAATCAAAGCCCGCGACGTTATCGATCACTTCCTCAGCGGCCTTTTAGATAGGGAGACATGGAGGGACATGTTCTAGGCACGCCTCATGATGACCCAAGAGTTGATGACCATTGCCAACCTCCACGCCTCTGGCCAACCATGTATGTGAAGCATCTCCACTTTCATAGAGACTAAATGTCATACAAATACCAGTCCTAAGAGGCTGATACACATTTATTCAACAGATAGTTCAATCACGGCGCGCTTCCATAGGAAACGCGCGGTGGAGCCAGATGATTACATATAGCAGTACAAAGACGGTAAAACACCATAGAGCGACCAAGACAGGTTCATGGTCGTCCCAAACACTATATTCCAACGGAAGCATCTTCTAGGGACCACACCATAGGCAACATCGGCACCTACTCGATATCTTCGGCGACAAAGTCTGGATCTTTGTCTGAATAAGCAACAACAACACGAGTGAGTACAAAGTACTCAACAAGTCCAATCGCACCCACGGAGGAGTTAACACAGAATATGCACAGGATATATCAAGGATAAGGCTAAGGTTCATTTGCAATAAAGCTATATTTTACACATGCAAGGGTTCATTTCATAAAGTGGTTTTATCAAAACATTTCTTTAGTATCCAATTAATAGAGTGGGGTTGATCCACCACAAGATCCAAGGTTTAATGTCTACCGTACTCCACATCCACAGTAGCTCACGGCACACCTGCCGAACACTTCCAAATCAACCCACACCATAAAACCTTTCCCAAACCCAAATGCTAGTTATGTGTCCAAGCCGTAACTCGCCCAATACCGTGGGTCACGGCTATTCGAATAGTTTTTAACTCTGCAGAGGTATACACTTTACCCACAAGTAGGGTACCGCAACACGGTCACCTTAGTGTCGACATAGATCCTATCGAAGCCATTACCCGAGATAGTTAAGACCGACTAGCCACTATGGGCTCCATTAGGGGTTACGACCCACCACGGGGAGGTCTAACCAGGGCATAAGGCACAAAGATCATATCCTGTCTCCATGATCACCCGTTGCTCCCAACTCTACTAATGATCAGCAGACTAACTAGTGGGATTTATGCTAAGCCGTTGCCTCATACAATGGTTGAGTGGTCGTACGATAAAAGTGGGTTAGTCAAGATGACACAACAACTCGGTCCTTAATTGTGACAAGAGAGACATCTTCCACGTTTCTCAACCACAAAGGTACGAGCTCACAACACCTTGGCATTTCACACAGAAACACCCATCCATCTCATCTAGATTCACTTTCTTCATTAATTCTCAATTCACCATTATCCCTTTTCAAAACACACACATTTTCCATTTAAATAATCATATTGAAGTCATGATTGAGTATTGAGTGACCAAGCCCTAAGCATTCTCTCTAGCAAAGCTTATCGCCCAAACAGAGCAAGTCATATTTAGAGTATAATCTGGGTCAATCAAGGAATAATCATATCAATCAAGGGTGGCTATCCAACCATGTCTCAGCAATAAAATCATATGCAATTTTATAAAGAGTAAAGTGCATCAATCATACATGAAGTTGTATCATTGTTTCATTTTAGTCCAACAAGTTGTAAACATTGCACCCATATACATGAAGTTGCATTATCATATCATTTTGGTTCAACAAGTTGTAAACGTTGTACCAACCATACACTAAGTTGTTCACGGTGTACATATACAGTCCACAGTACATTATGACTTATATTTCATAGGTATGGCATTGACAAACGAATTAATCCGCCTAATATATATCACAGTAGATGTGGAATGCATGCTATCCTGTTATTATTTTACTATCACAGTATCACTCTATGTATTTCATCTCTTGTAGCCATTCTTTCTTATTTTTTCATTTTATTTTAAAATGATATTTTTAATCCTAACCTGATTTAAATTGAACATGGTAATATATCACATCTATCTATTCCCTATCACATCATATGAAAATGCATAAAAATATTGTTAGTCTATCCTTGTGGATTGCACAAAATAATGTCAACGTATTATCTTGTATCGTATCTCACCACATCCTATAACTTTTTGTGTTGTATAACATTTATAACTCATCGGACCGAAATGAAACGTCACAATTTTGTGTTTTGCATTGACGGTTGAAATACAGATTGTGGTGTGTATAGTGGAGTGTTTATGCACATTGCGGACAACGTAGCGTATGGTGGGTTCAACATTTACAACTTATTGATCCAAAATGATACAAAAATGCAACTTCATGTATGTAGGTGCAATGTTTACAATTTTTTGGACCAAAATGAAAGAATTGTGCAACTTCATGTATGGTCATTGCACTTTACTCTTTTATAAATTAGGTTGATAGGTTGTGTTTATAAAAAAAAAATTGGGTTTACTATGCATCAAAAGATGGGATTAGACTTGCCGTCTTCAAAGCCTTGGGAAACATCTGCTCGCGGTACGGGTCTTTGGGCTCCGGCTCGCGGTACTCGCCTCCAAACTCCTCGGCGGGTTTCTCCTCGGTCACTCCATCAGCTATGGTGACGACGATGCGAACGAGCAAACAACACATACATACAATAAATGAGCTTAAAAAGGAAATGAGAGTGTTGGAAATGACATTGTATGATTTTAGAAGAATTTAGGAGAAAGAATCAAATGAATTGGAGTTGAAACGGAGGAGATATGAGTTGTATATGGCTGGCTGTATAAATAATTCCGAAAATAAAATGATCTTGACTAATAGGGCTGGCTTGCGTGTGGTGGTGGCTGATGGATTTAGGCCTCACGACTTGCACATGGCTGCTGGATTTGGTTTTGTTTAATTGGGATGGATAGACTTATGGACTGGTATTTTGGCCTAGGAACGAATATCACAGGGAGGGGGTTATGGATACAGAGGATCTCGCTCCTGTATCTCGCCATGGCAGGGAGATAGGGAGCTCGCTGGAGCTCTGGCCGGCGGTGATTCCGGCCATCGTTTTCAAATACAAGGGCACAGGGAGGTAGAGGGAAGAGAGGGGGTTCGATTTTGGGGGCTTCCCAACGGGACTGCTGCAGAGAAGGGAGGGGGCCACGGCCAGCCATGGATGGCGGCCAGTGAGCTCGTGGGGAGCTGGGCTCGGACAAGGAGAGCGAGAGACGAGGCTTGGGGAAGGTAGAAGATGGCCAGGGGCTGCTTAATCTCGAAGGAATCGAACCAAAGTGGTCTGGTGGAGGGGTCGACGGCGGCGGCCTGTCCCTGGGGAATAAGAACAAGAAACAAAAATTGGAGGGGTGGAGCTCGGGAATGGAGGCAGAGCTTGGGCTAGCCGGTGATGGAGATGGAGAGCGACCTGCGGTGCCCTTTTATAGGCGGCGAGGGGCAGAGGTAGGCGGGCGGCCGGTGGCACAGGGGACTCCGCCTTCAATGGTGGTCATCGCATGGCCGGTGTCGGCTCTCGGCGTGGCCATCGAGGGTGCACGGCAGTGACGGCGTGCACGGCAGTGGCGAGCACGTGGGGGAGGTGGCGCTGTGCTCGACTGTGTGAGCGGCGAGGACGGGCAAAGGCCGGCGAGGACGGCAAGCTGTCAGGTGCGTATGCGAGCAGAGTGATGGCAGGGAGCGGCGTGCGAGTGGCCGGCAGCGGGATGCTCGGGGTCATGGTGATGCGACGGCGGGGCAGTGCGTGCGCTGTCTACGCATGCGGGCGACACGAATAAAGGCAGCAAGCAGACGTGCGGACTTAGCTAACCGCTGCCATTGCTGCAAAACATTATAGCTCTAGCTTGTCGTTCATGGCGTGTGTGTGCTCAGCCTGTGCCTGGCTGCTTGCTTGTGGAAGGCTGAAGTCTACAGGCAACTGTGCTTCCTTGCGTGTGTGCTGAACTGTGGTTGTTGCATGGTTGTGGAGCTTGGTTTGGTCGTGCATGGTGTGCCGAGTCCTGTGCGTGCATGCTTGCGTGTTGCAGCGGGTAGCTGAAGCTCGCGTGGAGTTGAACAAGAGAAAGGAGGCTCATGGGAGATGGAGTTGAACATTGGCACTAACGAGTAGAAGAGATGGTTATGGCATAGGGGATTAGGATCCATTTGGCTTTAGATGAAAAAGGAAGAAAAGTTTTGCAAAGCTCTAAAATGATTTTTAACGTGTGATTTAATTAGGGTGATTTTTACGGATGTTATAGTATGGATATCGTAAAGACTTTGTGCAGTATTGCCCAAAGTGTAAAAAATACAGGAATATCAATGCTCATGATGTTATGCCCACTGAAGGCAACCTTCATCACAAGATATTTGACGTCTAGGGAATTGATTTCATGGGTCTTTTCCCCATGTGAACATCTTTGTGACAATAGACTATATGTCCAAATGTGTTGAAGAACTTCTTGTGTTGCGGGTGACTCGAAGAATCTAAAGAAAATGCTTCAGGAAATCATATTTCCTAGCTTTGGAATTCCAAGAGTCGTGATTAGTGATGGAGGCTCACAATCCAAAGACAAAACCACATTTTGCAGATGCCATGGAGAAAGGATGGAAGAGCAAAATATCCGAGGTACTCTAGGCACAACGATGAGCAGAATGGGTGGCATTAATGGTAGGCGATGGAGTAGGGAAGGCTTCCAAGCAAGTTACTACTGACGAGGTTGACTTGAACTAGGTGAGACAGGTTGAGCTAAAAGGGGCTAGTGAGATGGACATGGGTGGTACGTGCTAGGAAGAAGGTCGTCCGATCCGTTCATCACTATTTCAACGAGCTACAACCCTTGGCACCTTACAACTAGCTAGCAAGGTGTGGTGGCATTATGTGAAGTGCATTGGTATATCTTTGGCTACATGAGAACAAGGTAGTTGGTAAATGGCAAAGAATATCATTGGTAATGGGCATAACCCTTGTTAGTCTTTTAGGTTACCAATGATTCATCAAAGGTACATCATTATGCTTGTTGCCAATACCAGCCATTGGTTACCTATGATGAATAAAAAATAAAAAAGAAATTGAAATACCTTTCATTCTTTTATTTTATACATACATAGACATGAGTATATACAACAGACTCATACATAAACGTGGGTATAAGACCTTTTCTAATGGGAAGAAACTCAACATGATGCCTCTACCAAATGTTGAACATCATAAACCAGAATACCAGATGCACCTAAGTTGAATGGAAGGAGATGGACATACTTGATTGTTGTGACATGGCTAGACATTTTTCTCATGAGTAGCATGATGAACTTCGTTGTTATAGTCAAGTAAAAGTCTCTTGTACTCGAATGCCTATAAAGATGGAAAATAATATATTGTGTGCTTTTTATGACGATGGTATATGCATAATAATCATGAAACAGATGTTACTATTAGTGTATTGAAGAATCAAAGTACTAGAAATATGATCAAATATTGCACTAACTTGTGATACAGTAGAACAGATGGACATTGATTTTTTGCACTCATATGATTTTACAAAAATGAAACAAATCCACACTGCCAATTGATTGTACGGAACTAGATCTCCACGTGAGCATTATGATCTAATCAAAGACCTATCATACAGTATAATTAACTATATGAATTTCAGAAAAAGAACATTACTTTGGCACTAGGCATATTCTCATAAATATATCAAAATGCCATGAAGTATGTCACAATAAAATTACTCTTACAGGGGCCATAAGGATATAACTTCAGGATAAAAATGCAGCAGGGCAATAGAGAAAATACACATAACAATATGCACAACTACCTCACCAGATTTTTGTGCAAAGAGTATGGAGAGAATAAAACATGATGAACGCTAAGATCATTCGTTTCCATCTTAAACCACAATTCCCTCCACCCCTTTATGTGGGAAGAGATGTGGGAATTAGTGGTCTAAATCCCTTTCCTCCTCCCACGTGAAATTCCATGAGACGAATCACATGTTCATGAAAATACTCGTCGACACATAGAAAATATAAAGGGAAGGGAGGGGAGGGCATATATAAGGGGCCATTTGAACCACACCTAGGGCCGTGGCCCTAGGCCCCTGTCCACCACTGCCCGTGGCAGCTGGACATTGAGCCAATGCGGCGGCCAGCTAGAAACTCGCCAAATAGGCAAAATGGGGCCGTGGCGAGACATAGTGGCGGCCTGCGACAGGTGATGGACAGGGTCGGCATGGGAAGGATATGCCCTCCAGATTTTGCATGAGAAATATGCAGTTGGAAAAAAAATGGATTGTGATGTAATTAAATTATATGTTTAATTACCACGTTACTCTTAAGAGATTATTCTCTATTTGGCCTTAAAAAACTAGTCGTTCCTTTCTTAGCCATAAAAAACTTTTGGCTCCTTATTTGACCGTCACTTCAACTTTTATCCCTTATTTGGCCATCCGTCCGCTTTTCCATCCAAAAATTGGTAAGTGATGTGTGGAAAGACATTATTGCCCCTATGGGCCCCACCACCCTTTTTCCTTCTCTTCTTCTTCCTTTGCTCCGTGGTGCTGCGCATCTAGGCAGGCCCTTCTCCCTCCTCTCGTTCGGATCCCCTGCAGCGTCGCCGAAGATCTCACGGTACTTGTGGCCATCTTCCTCAGCCTTTGCGTCGCCGACCTCTCCTCCAACCTGCTCGACGGCGAGCTACCAGACCTCGCTGCACTCCGGTGGTTGCCTCCTCGGCCGCTTGGGGCTCAGCTGCGCGCCACCGCGTGGATCTGCCTGCGCGCGCAGCGCGGGAGTGATAAGTCCCCGGGTTACATGAGGCGAGGAGGACGCTGCTTGAGAGGAAGGCAGGCGGCATAAAGATCCAGTCCAGTGCGACGCGTGCGAGGCAGCGGCGGCCACGGTGACGGTGGTGTGCTGTGCTGACGAGTGAACGCCACTGCTTCTGGTGTATCTTTTTTTTCAACCACGAAACTCCACCCAATGCTCTGTTGTCCATTCGTTCACCCACTGATTCTTCTTCCTCTCTTCATATTTTGTGCTCGTCTGGAGAAATAAAAATTGTCCCAGGCCGCTCGAGTTCGTGATCACTTCAGTGTCGATAGATCCCGCAAGCAACAAAATAACACAGCTGGAACTTTGCCGCCGACATCCGCGTCGGCTTCATCGCCGTCTGCGGCACCGACGTCAGCACCAACGACATCCTGCCACCTTCACCCAGGAGAAGCTCAAAGCCCACGGCTGCCGGGACCACTAAGGCAGCACCATCGGTATCAAGGCCGCGCAGCCGCAGGAGGTGCGCTCGTGGCCGTTCCTGCCGCCGTCGGTGTAACGACCTAAAATTTCTAAGCATAACATAACATGAAGTATTTATAAGCCTATTTTTAAGAGGCCTCTAATTGGTTAAAAATATTTTTACAAATAAAATGTTATTTTTCCGGATCATCCGGCTCCGAGTCGGAAGATCTGGTAGTCTACTTTGACACATCAACAGTTACACACCCGCTACGTGTCCCCGCGGGACCCACCTATCAGCCCCCCAGTCCAAAAGAGAGCTGAACCCCAGCCCTCCCTCTCCCTCTCTCATTTCTGCTCCCCTCCCTCTCTCTCTTCTTCCTCTCTCTAGTTGGGAGGAGACCCCAAGGTTCCTCCACTCCTCCACCACTCCACCTCACCGGAGCTTCGCCAGAGGGTCGCCGGAGCTCGACGTCGGTGAGCTGCACCACCACGACGTCGTCATCTTCCCCAAGCTTGAGCAAGAAAAAGCTTCCCCAAGCTGTTCCTCCATTGCTCCTCTCCAAGTTCAAGGTCAAGAACAAGCAAGCCTCACTCCTCACCCTACACCAACCTGCGACCCTTCTTGGTGTTGTGCACATCACTGGTGAGCCATTCCCCCTCTCGATCCACTCCCCATTGCTCTAGGTTTAGAGTTTTTGGAGTTTCTTAGAAGAAAACCACCATTGATGAGTTTGAGCTTATAAACCTCAATGCATGTCGAATCCATCACTTGGAATAGAAGCTTGACACTCTCACAAACCCATAGAAACAAACGGCACCCAAAACGGAGGCCAGAGCCACCGCCGGTGAGCTTTTCTTTCCCGATCGCCGGGCTGTTAGAAAGATCCGAGAAAGAGCCGGAAGATCCGATTTTGAGTTCCAGTCCATGTTTGGAAGATCCGATTTTATGCCCGGAAGATCCGGTTCTGTTCTGCGTAAAATCGGATGACCCGATATTTTGAGTCGGAAGATCCGAAAGTCACCCAGTTGACTTATATACCTATGTTTCCAACTTAAAGTATGTTTATACATGATTCTAAGGCATTCTAAACGCATATTTAGTCATATCTTTTGCATCTCATTTTGCAGATTCATTCATGTCATATTTATTCATCAAGTATCATTGCATTCGTGTAGAGATCGAGACGCCAGATCAAGGAGAGGTTGAGTACGGACCAGATCCCGTGGCTGAGGAGGCGACCTTTGAGCAACAAGGCAGGCACCCTTTTTCTAATCTATTTATGAATGGAAAATGCTTCTTATTTGTGCGTAAGCCACCCTCTTCTAGTTCATGTGATTTGAGTAGAGTAGAACCTACTAGTCATGTACTTTGGAACTAGACCAACTCTTTAGCCAAGTATGATTGTTAGACTTGATGAATTTAATTGCTTATCCATGCTTAGCCGGTAGATGTTGAGAGATGACAAGGGCATCACCTCTCGCGAGATATAGGATTTTATCTTAATCATGCTCACATAGTTGGAATGTTTCAAAGATGAACAACCATGAATATGAGTCGAGATTTGAGCAAGTAATGTAGGGTCATATTGAGATGGAGCTTAATTGGTTAGGCTTGCTTGAATTGATTAAGCACCAAGACGTTATCGATATGATACTTGAGCACTCCTCGTACAAACCACATGCTTAGGATGGGATGGGCAAGCCAAGTACCATACGCCGGACCTTGCTATGGGACGGTTTGACACGGGGTGTGATGAGGGGTAGATGGCATGTGTCCGTTACCCCTATACATCTCTGGACGCCCTCTCATCGCCGGGTGTGGGTATGTGAACGGTTGAGGGCATGAATTAACACTTATCCTAGGTTGAGGGTATGGTCGTTGGTCTTGCTCCTCGTGTGGGAAAAGTTGTACACCCCTGTAGGGTTTTTAATCTATTGCAATAGCCACGTTCTCGGATATGAACACGCTCATGTACTTGGACTTCAACGTAGAGTTTCGAAAAGGGCTTATGGAAGATTGAGCTCATGGTTGATGATACATGATCACTTTATTTATGCAAATATATTGGTGTATGATCTAGGGATACATGCTATGTTTTTCGCTTACTCACTTGTGAAAACCCGCTCGCTATTTCATAGTTGGGTATTAAAACTTGATAATCCCTTGCATCCACCAAATGTATATTTTTGGGATAAGTCCTGCTAGTACGCAATGTACTAACAGTGCTGCCGTTAAGTTGATTCCAGGTGAGGTGCCTTCAGAGCCCATCTTTGGATACTTCTACCCCGCTGACGGAGGTGCGGGCATGGAGTAGCTGCCCAATGTTTATCTATGTTTAATGAGTCACTTGTGGTATGAGAGTGAACTCATTTATTTTGTTGTAATATCTATGAGAGCGATGTTTAAACCTTCCGCTGCAAAACCTTATGTTTAGGCATGAAACTTGAACTTGATTTGTAAGACTTGAATGCTTTTATGTATGGTGTGTATGCAATGCTGTGTGATGAAGATGTTTAACTTGTGCTAGTGAGGTGTGTCGTCCTGGGCATTGTTTGGGACACATCTCAAGGACGACCGGGGTTAAGTCCTTTTAATTAGATTGATCAATGGATGATGATCTAATTAACGGGGTTTAGCTTGGAGGTTCTCACAGTCCGGATGGGTTGTCGAGGATCTTCTGCAGCTATTTGACCTAGGGAAGGGAGGAGAGGTGCTGTCTACGGGTCTAGAGAAGGGAGGAGAGGAGAAGATGGAGAAGGGGCAAAATCGTCATTGTACTGGGGATTTACGGAGTTTGGATGGAAAAGTTGACGGATGGCCAAATGAGGGATGAAAGTTGGATTGAGGGCTAAATAGGCAACGAAAAGTTTTTAACGGCCAAGAAAAGAACGGATAGTTTTTTTATGGCAAAATAGGGAATAATCTCTACTCTTAAGGATGGCTAGATCTTCTCTATATGTTATACCACTCAGTGATGATATTGTATACCGTAAAAGAGTTCGTTACCAATGCTGTGTTACCCATGTCAGTTTCTCACATAGTGTTTTAGATTAATTTCATTCCAAGAATTCTTCATTGAGAAGCAATGTAGGCCACTACCCCTAGCTAAGTGCGGCAGTGCAAAGGGAGACACGTGGCATTCTACTTTTCTTTTACCATTGGCTGAAGCAAGAAACAATAAACTTATCATCAGATCATGCTGATCGAGTCACACTCCTTATTTCATATGCTGATGGACTATGCATTTCTTTGGCTTATTATAATATACGAATACTAGCTAAGCAGTCACTCTCAATACAGTAAAAACGTTCTCGAGATTGACAGCTAGTGCCTTGCTAACAGCGGTCTCCATTAATCGATTTTGGCCAACTCAAAAAATGTTTTTTAGTAGCCGAAGCGGTGCACTGATACTGGCCTAACCTATCCCTATGAGTACCTACAGGAGAATGAGCCAGCAATTCTCGAGATTAATACCTAGCATCTTGCTATTGACAGATACACTACCTACCAACCAAAAAAATAGGAGCGTTTTCTTACAATAAATTCAGAAAAATTATAACCACCTGTTTGAGTGGAGGCCTAAACTCCAGTTAGACAAGATCCACTATAAAAAAAATTACCCAGCACGTTTAGTTTATAGCTAGCCAATCTCTCATCGACAATTAGTTCATAGCTAAGCAATCTCTCATCTGTTAGTAGCTAACTACTCAACCGAGGAAGAACTCATGTTCGGTCATATTTGCAGCCGTAGAATGGTTTGATACTAGTAGTTGTTCCTCTCCTTTTTTTTTCTCTTTTGTGAAGGCGTAACGCCTTTTTCTTTTGGGAAAAGTCTAATTTACACCCTTAAACTATAACAAAAGTCTAATTTTGAACCTCCAACTATCAATACCATACAAATTTGGCTCTCTGAGGGTTTCAAATCTGGTTTTCCATTTTATGTGGAAATAAATAATTGTTTTAAAACTGAAAAATTCATAATGAAATTTAAATAAAAAACTACGGAACCAATGCCAAAATATTTCTAAAAGTACAACCTACCTATTGATATGCCATGGAAAGTTATGTGGGTTTTATTTGTTTATGTTCGTAGTGTTTTATTATTTTTTAAATAATACTAGGAATAGAAATAAATAATATTAGAAATAGAAATAAATAAAACGCAAAAAACTTCAAATATTGTACCAATATATAGTTTATATTTTTAAAAAATAGTTGGCACAAGTTTCGTATCTTTTTGACTTAAAATAAATTAGTTATGAATTTTTTAGATCAAATTATTTTTTTAATAATTTTTAAAGTAGAAAACCTCTTTTGAAACCATTCTAAGGGCTAAATTTGCATGGTTTTAATAGTTGGATGGTCTTTTGTGTCCAGTTTCATAGTTACGAGTTAAAAATCGAGCTTTTGCTATAGTTGTGAGTGGAAACCAGACTTTTTGCACAGTTTCCCTTTTCTTTGTAGACTTTTGCATATTAATATGCAAAAACGGTAGGGGTGTGAACCCCACGTGTCATAAAAAAAGGTTGGACGACGACATCAGATGCCCCACAAGGCCACGAAGATTGAATCCTTCAATATACTGTCGCCCTCCCTCCCTCTTAGGAACACACTGCAAAGTAGTGAAACATATCAGCTCAGTCTCAGTCACTCGGATCCTCGGCCTGACCATGGATGCAGCAACCAAGAAGGCCTACGTCACCGCCATCTTGGTGCAGGTGATCTTGACGGGGATGTCGGTGATTTCCAAGGCCGCCTTCGACGCGGGGATGAGCACCTTCATCTTCGTCTTCTACCGCCAGGCGTCCGGCTCCATCCTCATGCTGCCTCTTGCCCTCTTTCTCCAAAGGTGACAACCACCAGCAGCTCCTGTTATACATGCATGTTCATACACTACTAGACAGCTGATCAGATCAAATAAAGATATGCCTGTGGACGTCCTGAATCTGTTGCTTCTCATCTCATTATCCTCTCGGCAGGAAGAATGCGTGGTCGATGCCGTTTGCGTGGCTACTGAAGGTCTTCTTGTGTGCCTTAGTTGGGTATGTTGGTCCATGACTGGTTACTCTCCACTTTCTGTTTCGATCAGTCGTTAAAAATTACTCCTACTTTCTTTTCAGTTTAATTAAAGATATGCACAAGCAGTAGCAGTGGCATATTATTTTTTTATTAAGTGCGATTTAGTGCCATATATAGCTCTCTCTTTTTTTTTTTGCACTGACTGCTCTGGATTTCCAGTAACACGCTGAGCTTGAGCCTGTACAATGTAAGCCTCAAGTTCACATCGGCAACAGTGGCTGCAGCAGCAAGCAACTCCATGCCGGTTGTCACCTTCTGCTTGGCTCTCCTACTAAGGTATACCAGCAAGCAATGGATATATAGCTGCTAACTAACCAACCTTGATATGGAGTATGGACATATTACATGCTTGGATTTGCATGGCAGAATGGAGGTGGTGAAGCTGAGCAGCGCCTCCGGGGTAGCCAAGCTCACTGGTGTGGCGCTCTGCCTGGCCGGCGTCTTCGCCATCGCCTTCTACTCCGGGCCGGCACTCAGCCCGGTCAACCACCACCGCGCATTTTCCGCCCACGCTCCCGGCTCCGGCCGCGCAAATGCCTCTTTGAATTCGAAGACGACATGGGTCGAAGGAACGTTCCTCATGATCCTCGCCAACATGGCGTGGTCGCTATCCATCGTCTGGCAGGTCACGCACTGTTCATTTTACCGTCAGCGGCTGCATTTTCTTTTTTGCATCAGCTGTTCACGAATAGAAACGTGCCGAGATGATAATCCAAGTGGTTGCTCGCAGGCTGCACTGCTGAAGGAGTTGCCAAACAGGATGCTGGTGGCCACGGCACTCTGTGTGTTCAGCGCGGCGCAATCTTTCGTCGTTGCTGTGGCGGCCGTGAGGGACTTCTCCAGGTGGCGTCTCCGGCCGGACGTCAGCTTGCTCGCCGTCGTCTATGCTGTAATAATCGCTGTCCTCAATTTGTTCTCAAGGTTCCAGCATTACATGAATATGACCATGTGGTCCTAGTTAATTATTTCTTCGACTAGTATTAACTTAGTCCTACTTCATGCTACAATAATCAACAGCGCGTACCAGCTTAATTCCTACTTTTGGATGTGTCAATAATCACTTTCTCAGGGTTTTGTGGTGACTGGAGTGACCTACTACCTTCAAGCATGGTGTGTGGAGATGAAAGGCCCTGTCTTCTTCGCCGTCTGGACCCCGCTATGCTTTGTCCTCACAATGTTCTGCTCTTCCTTCTTCCTGGGAGAGATTGTTCACCTCGGCAGGTAACAAATAAATAAAAATGTGATGCGTAAATCGAATGGATTCATGAAACAAACAACCAATCCTATATCTTTCACTTTTAATTGTTCGAGACGATGGCAGTGTTTTGGGTGGAATCCTGCTCGTTGGAGGCCTTTAC
This sequence comes from Digitaria exilis, assembly GCA_015342445.1. Classification (NCBI taxonomy): domain Eukaryota; kingdom Viridiplantae; phylum Streptophyta; class Magnoliopsida; order Poales; family Poaceae; genus Digitaria; species Digitaria exilis. The sequence continues at coordinate 1,387,212 of JACEFO010001746.1, read as the reverse complement.
AGCGTGCTGTGGGGTAAAAACAAGGAGAGTAGCAGTAAGGCTGCATCCCGCAGCCAGGTGAATATGACAGATTTTGCGCAAGATGAGGAGGAGCGTGAGAATCCAAACAGTTACGAAGCAGCGTCAGCATCCACAGGCGAACAAGTGTGATCTGAGGTGGACCACTGAAGCAAGCTAAGGCGTTCTAGCAAGCAAGCTACCTGACCATCCACTACGCGCCTACGCCAGCTCAGGTTCAGTACTACAAAGTATCAACACAGATTCCAGGCCACTTGAGGGAATACTGAGAAAGCTTTGTGCTACTATCATGCATGGATCCATGAACTTTCAATGTAATAATAGTGTGGGAGAAATCATGGAAAACGCACGCGCAAAGCTACTAATCCTTTTGACAGCTATGGGATTCTTCACATGTACTCACTCCGTTCCAAATTACAATTCATTTGACTTTTTATTCTAAATTTGACCGCTCGTCTTATTTTAAAAAAATTATGCAAACATAGTTAATTTACATTATTCTTGAAAAACTTTTATAAATAAAGCAAGCCAAAACAAAAAAATATGACATTTTGCATAATTTTTGTATATCAAACTTGTGGTCAAAATATTCAAACAAATTGAAATTTGAAATGAGCGAGCATATATTGTAACTAGTATCCTATGAAGTCATAGCATAAGTAACATGGATGCTTAGACAGTGTGGAATCTGAAGAGCACGCTAACTCCAATAGATGATAGTTCTTTTTTTGCCCAAGCAGCGGAGAGCAATGTGCTATGCAATGCCTTGGGAGAAGGCTGACCAAGGTGCAAACGTGAGAAGTCACATATCTAGCTGAATGCATGGACCGGTGGCGTCCTTTACGAGGTTGCGGGTGCTGCAGAGTCACATAAGCAGAGAACATACAAGATACAACACCTAGGTTGGCAAACCTGCAAAAAGGCACTCAATCAGCTCACTCAGTGGTTGCACTACCGGAGCAGTTTAATTTGCTGCCAGGAGCACTCGACAAAACCACAAATACAGTCAGCAAACCCATATTTTACCGATTGTTTATTTTACGGCACTCGGCAAAACTGAGGTTTACTGAGTGTTATTTCTTTGCCGGACGTTTTCTCGAAACCAGACGGCAGCCCATCTTTGCCGAGTGCCCGGCAAAAGGATCTCGGCGAAGATCGGGGCACTCAGCATATTCATGGTTTCCGGTAGCTGGTTGCTAGATCTATTTTCCTACTGAGTGCTTACTTTATAGACAGTCTGAATTGTTCTTTCGTACTAGTATGAATTTTCAGCATGGGATTTAATCAATATAGCATCATATGCTAGTCAGTTAAAGAAATCGTAGAACAATTTCCAAGCGCTTGGTCAGCCATCCTTTATTTGCCGCCAATTGGGATTTGGGAAATCCCAGCTCAAAAAGGGACGGATAAGATTGCTTGAATTGGATTCCAAAGCTCTAGCGTACTCACTCACACAGTCACACTCTTCTAGCTGGTTTTTTAATTAAATATTCTCACCAACCACACTAGCTTTGCGCTCAACTTGACCGATCGGCATATATACATGCCTTTGCCGATAGATCTCTGTCGAGTGCGGGGTTTTTTGCCTTTGCCCTTGACACTCGGCAAAAGGGTCGAATCCGGTAGTGCGACGTGCATGGCGATGGATGCGATAGGCAAGAAGGCCTACACGGTTGCGATAGTCGTGCAGGTGATTTACACCGGGCTATCCGTGTTATCCAAGGCGGCCTTTAATGATGGGATGAGCATCTTTATCTCTTCAACTTCTACCGCCAGGCGACTGGCTCCCTCCTATTCCCTCTCGCCCTCCTCTTCAAAAGGTCACAAGTTTATTTGGGGTTTTTGATTCAAACACGCACGAAAAATATGCAGTCGATGACGTTGATGCTGCTATTAATTGAAGTTCTTCTTGTGGGCTTTATTGGGGTATATGCAATATCAGATGCAAAGACATGGATTCTAACAACCCGACATAAAATGCTATAGCCTCATCAGTGGTTGCTCCTCTTTCCTAGTAACATCAGTGGTGACTCCTCTTTCCTAGTAGTTTAGTACCCCATCCATCCTAAATTATAAGTCATTCCAAGATTTTTGGAGAGTCAAACTCTTTTTATGTTTGACCAAAATTATAGAGTGAATCACAAAAATGTATAGAACCAAATATATATAATCTAAAAATATATTTAATAAAGAAGCTAATGGTACTTATTTGGTATAATAAATCTTAGTACTTTGTTATATAAATTTGGTCAAACTTGAGATAGTTTGACTCTCCAAGAATCTTAGAATGACTTACAATTTGAGACGGAGAGAGTATCAAGTTACAAACGTGGGTCCTAATTTACATTTTGAGTGCCTGGGTCCCATCATATGCTAACTAGTTGAAAAAATGGAAGAATATTTCCAGGTGCCTGTTCTGACGTCTGCTGCGTGCTGTCAATTGAGAAACCCTACCAGCAGAAAAAAGGACGGTTGAGATTGCTCGAATCTGGTTCAGCAAGTTGACAAAAGGTCTAAAGCCTCTCACCATGGCACTCTCACTCTCACTACACCAGCTTTGCACTCATCTCGAGCAATAACGTGCATGGCGATGGATGCCACATCCAAGAAGGCCTACACGCTTGCGATAGTCATGCAGGTGATCTACACCGGGCTGTCAGTGCTGTCCAAGGCGGCCTTGGACGACGGGATGAACATCTTCGTCTTCAACTTCTACCGCCAGGCGACTGGCTCCCTCCTCCTGCTTCCTCTCGCCCTCCTCTTCCAAAGGTCACAAGATTAATTGGCAACCAGCTGTTGAATCAATCCAAGTATTTTTACGAGGGTCTGAATCATTGTCGGGGTTCTGAATTGTGATTCAAATGCGTAGGAAAAATATGCAGTCGATGTCGCTGGTGCTGCTGTCGAAGCTCTTCTTGTGCGCCTTATTCGGGTATGCAAAATGCAGATGCTTCGTTGCTATAGCATCCTCAGACCTCAGTTACCTTATTCGGGTGTTTCTTTGCTTTCCAGGAATTCATTAAGCCTAAACATGTACAACATTAGCCTGAAGCTCACGTCGGCAACGCTGGTGGCAGCAGCAGGAAACGCTGTGCCTGCGGTCACTCTCGGCTTGGCGCTGTTACTCGGGTGTGTTTGGCTACATGAACCACATGATGCATGCATAAATGATCCTGGATGAGGTGGTTTAGCTAATTTGCTTGTATGGTTGATTTCTAATTTGTAGCGTAATATATTAATTAAGTGGGATAGTCTCATTTTAGATAAGTTGATACAATTCACTCGACCAAACAGAAAAATCATCATTATTTTGAATTATTCCATACATGAATCAAATAATACAACCAACCAAACACCAAGAGGCATGCTTCAATACTAGTGTTAACTGCTACTAACTGCTAAGCGATACATACATACACGGCAGGATGGAGGTGGTGAACGTGAGGAACTCGTCTGGCATAGCAAAGGTTGGCGGCGCAGTGCTCTGCCTCGCCGGAGTCTTGGTCATGGCCTTCTACAGCGGGCCAGGGCTGAGCCCTGTCAGCCACCATCGCGCCTTCGCCGCCCATGCTACAACTAGCTCAGGTGGTCAGGACAAGACCTCAAAGGCAGCATGGATCACAGGGACGTTCCTCATGGTCGTCAACAATATGGCGTGGGCCGTGACAGCCGTCTGGCAGGTCGACGCACTGTTTGTCTATTTTTCTCACTCACCAATTCACCGTTGTATTGTTTTCTACATCACATATAGTTCTGGTTCATCCATCCATGATCTGATTGCCTGCAGGCTAGAATCCTCGAGGAGTTCCCCAACAGGATGCTTGTGGCCGTCTTTCTCTGCGTGTTCAGCGCGCTGCAGTTGCTGGTTGTCGCGGCAGTCGCCGAGAGGGACTTCTCTAGGTGGAAGCTCAAGCTGGACATCCGCTTGCTCGCCATTGCTTACAATGTAATATGATGCAACTCTAGCTTAGTTGCAGCAACTACTGACCAGCTAATTGCAGTGATAATAATGACTATGGCTGAATTAATGAATAAAATGGACAGGGGTTTGTGGTGACTGGAGTGGCCTACTACCTGCAAGCGTGGTGCGTGGAGTTGAAGGGCCCTGTATTCTTCTCAGCATGGCTCCCACTCTACTCCGTATTCACAATGTTTTGCTCCTCCATCTTCCTGGGAGAGATTGTTCACCTTGGCAGGTAAACAAGCACAAAGTTCATAAAAAATGAAAGCGAAGAAATTATTACATTGATCATAATTCGTGCAAAATATATAGTAATTATCTTTGTTCCTATCTAATATGTCTTTTTCCGTTTTCTGGAGGCAGTATTTTGGGTGGGATCCTGCTGATTGGTGGGCTTTACAGCGTGTTGTGGGGTAAAAGCAAGGAAGGTAATAGTAATAAGTCTGCATCATGCAGCGAAATGAATACCAACGATGGTGCACAAGGTGAGGAACAGCACAATAAACCGGATACACATGTGGAAGCAATAACGACACCAAGAGATGGACAAGTCTGATCGATAATGGAAGCAGCTGTACGTGCTGTTAGCTTTTGCTTCTCTTTGTTTTTTTTCTTCTGCGAGATGCCCCGACCCTTAGATACTCCAAACACTCAGCATAGTCATCCATAATGCATATATGCATATTAGTAACATCAAATTTCCTAGAGTATTTTCGAAGCACTATGTAAGGTTCCTCCTGTTTTGTATATAGGGGACTGCAAAATGTCACCTTTTTTTTCTCTTTTCCTTTATGCTGTGCTAGGTCCCTCTTCACCAGGACACTTCCTGTATTCCCGCCTCTGACCGTTGAAAAATGCACCATTAAAAGCATATGAAGAGTTACAATAAAAACATGGATAGTAGAGCATGTAATCATCTACTTCATGCAAACGCTGAGTTACATCTAAAACTTGTATAAGGAGTTGTGGTCTGCGAGCGTATTTTGCTGGTGGGCAACCAGGCTCCGGTGGCAAAGTGGTCCTGGAAGCCTGATGGCGCATGCACGAACCGTTGTAGCTTGACTTGGTGCTCAGTCGATTCAAACCCTTCGTCTTGATCTTAAATTTTCTCACGTTTTCACATTAAGATGATTTGCATTCTTGGTTTGGTGATTAGAAACACAGATAAAAAGGTAAATGCACGGATACATGGTCTGAAATCAGAGTTTTGCAAGATTGGTGAAATTCAAGAACTTTGCCCAAAGCTAAAAATTGAAACTCTGGTCAAGTTTCTAATCAAACTTTGACCAAACTCTGGTCCAACTTTTGTGGGCATCACTACTACTATGTAGCTGCAAGATCAAGCTTCAACATTTCGTTTTGGCTTTTGCAGGTTACAAAGCAAAATTGAAATATAACCAGCTTTGAACTACTATTTTGCTGCAAGATCAGATTGACTTTGAAGCCTTTAGATTCTGGTGTGTTTTTAGTTATTTTGCTAAATCATTTCAAATCTTTAATAAAGATTTCCACACATCGGTAACATAACCAAATTAAAGCTCCTGTGTCACACAATTCCACAGAGTTATTTGTAGCTATAAAAATTTCGAAGAATTTAGCATAATTACCTTAAATTCCACTTAAGCCAGAATGACATGTCCCATAGAGAAAATTGTACGAAAACTATTTATGCGTGAAATATGAATGCTTATGCTCATGTGATGCACTGCTACAACAAGTATATATAATGTACAACTGATACATCGCTTCCGGTTTGAATCTGAACTGGTGGTGAATCGATTTTAACCACCGGTTTGTTATCCGGTGGCGATAGGTGCATTTTCAACACCATGTCTATTCAAGAATGGACAGCATAGGCCCTAATGGTGAAGTCCACTTTTTACAAAAAATCATATTAAGTCGGATGAAGATAAACTTCGTATCAAAATATAGAGTAGTTAATAACTTTTCCATTTACCTTTTTATGCCAAAACATTTGAAATATGGCCTTGTACCTACGAAACGATCTCAAATGAAAGTAATGTCAACACTAAAATCGTATTAGTCGACGAGATCTACAACTCTGTAGTTGACAACTTATTTATTTAAAATTCGCTTAGTGTTTAAATATTAAATATAAGATTTTGAAAGGATGTGTGGTGTGGTGCAGTTGTATTTAAAGAAATACCAATGGTGCACTAATCATAAGTGATTAATTTTTAATGACCTTTTTAAAAAAAATTTCAAATTAACAATAATTTTCAGTTTGTATCTCTTTAATGTATTTTTAGTTTTAAATCAACTACTATGAAATATATTTTTGCCAATGGGTCATGGTCACTGGTTCATTTCGAACATCTGGTGAAACATGTTCAACGCCGAGCGGTGAAAGTAGAATTGCTTTTCACTGCATGTTTCTATTACGACCCCAAGGTGAAAATAGACCACAAATTATTAGCACGAAAAAAACTATAACTTATTCATATGAAGTCAAGTGATGACAAACTTTATATCAAAGTTAGTCATAGGCATTGAAGGGATGTACGACTTTGTAGTTGATAGTTGTTTAATTTGAATTATTGAGATGCATAAATATTTAAAATATGGTCTTGTACCTATCAAACTACAAAACAGAAGCAGCATGAAAATTATAGTAATGAGATATACAACTATCGTTAAAAAAAAATGAGATATACAACTTTATATATAGTTAACAACTTTTTTATTGAAATTATTTTGATGACCAAATATATATACGATTTTGAAGAAGTTACTATAAAAGAATGACATACATACATTAGTCATAAGTCTGTGTGGTGGTAAGGAAGTATCGTGCAGGGCTCGAGGCTGTGTGTCTGATTCCATGTTGAAGCAAGTTTCCTATTTGGTGTGAAACAACCAGTGGTTCATCATAGTGTGATCATTGCCCGCCCCGGATTAACATTTTTTCTTTGCACTGCAGCCTGTTTTTAATTTCTCAAAATACCTTCCGACCCAAAACCAATGGTGAAAAGCTCGTTTCACTGGTAACTTTTTCAACGTAAGGGGAAAATTGGCGGTGAAAACTGCTACGAATCGACGGTAAAACTGATTGTGGAGTAGTGACTTTTCCCGACCGGGCAAGACTGGGGTGAAAGTCTTATGAACTGGGTTTGAAAATCATTCATTGTTAGTGACACAAATGCTCGATACTAGAGATGTCACCATCGTTATCGATGCCCAATTATCTGTGGCAATTTTTTTAACTAGCACGGATACAGCTCCTCATCCGTGCCTCCCTTGTAGTGCCAGCTCCATGACTCGGCATAGATGAAAAGTTCTACAGTAGTGATTATTCTATTTGCCGGTGAGTACAATACGTCGTCTTTGAATATTTTTGGACCCACTAGAGCCGGAAACAAAAATGCCGTCACTTATTAAGCTGTATTATCGGATTGGACTTTATCCACCAAATTAAGTACGGAACAACTTGATTGGATCTGCCGCCTTGTGATACACACAGGATATTCCTTACACATATAATCAGCCCAGCATGATCCCTAATCCACAAACTGGTCGGTAGCATCTAGCTAGTCCGATCACTACAAATTAAATTGCACAGTATTCCGTGCATGCACGTCGATGCATATGCAGCCTCCTGCAGGTAGACATGGATGGGAGCGACATGAGCATGACGCCAACGCGTGAACGCAATATTCCGTTTTCATGAGCAAGGACAAAAATGTTGGCGTGGTCAAGGACTCAAGGGATGGAGCATGAGCTATGTTTATACTCTTGTTGATCATTTGCTTGCCTCCTCGAAAGGCAAAGAGGCCAGCAGTTAACATATGTCAACTCTTCACTTATTATTTGTCGCACTCGCACCCACGTATATAGACATATACCATCAAACTCAATTTGCTTCCTATAAGTTGCTTCATTCGCCAAGCTCTGGTCATCGAGCAGATCCCTCTGATCCTCGTAGCTGTTTTCTGCCCAGGAAAGCCGCATCGATCCATCAATGGCTTCTGGGAACGCCTCCGGACTTAAGACGGCTACCGTTGCCGGTTGCATAATCCTGCTGGTCATGGCGGCGTCCATGGGTCCATCGCCGGTGATGGCCATCGATTGCGTTACCCCTTGTGCAGATGCGTGCCATAAGTATGCTCAAGCCTTGTGCTCGGGCTTCACCGGCGACAAATGCTTTAAGCCTTTACCTGTGGGGGAGGGATGCCTTGAGGCAGCGTTTCAGCCTTGTGCGCTTTCCTGCTTCGAAGGCTGCACCGTCGGAGACCTCAGTGGTTGCATTGCTGCTTGAGAAGCGTGCATGCATGCCTTTTGGGGCTTCTTAACTTCCTACCGTTGTTGCAGTGCTTGAAAATGATCCACAACAGATTTGCTTGAATTGTCTGTGCTGCATGCATGTGTTAATTCATCGTGGAACTGCCTTTATGGGGTCGTGCTACATATAACGTCATGGAAATATACAGAAGTAAATGCTGTGCATGGAGGTGAATGCTGTATATCCTTGTGATTTATTTTGCATGTGAATAAACGTGTGTAATTCTTTAGCGGCTCACCGGCCTCAAGGGAATTCATACAAGTTCATTATACATAAACGTGTGTAATTCTTTGATTATATCATGCTATTTTTTATTATACATGTATCTATCCTTTGATTATTGTGCATGATAGATTATTTGCATATATGCTCGGTGCTATTTCATAATAATTGCTGTCGTCTCTTTTGATTCAGCTTTTATACAGTTTCACTGCAGGAAAAGGTTATTATTAGGAACCAGTTGGGCTGCTGTTATTCTACAGAGGCTGCAGCTAGCTGCTGGTGCTGGCCTAGATTCAGTCTGAGTCTTTGCAGCAGCAAAAATCACAACCAGGAGTCATTTGCTTCTTATTTTTCTTTTTCTTTTTAATTTTCATGTACATAATACATTGCTACATAAAGGCTCATAGCAGATCTCTCCTTCCTTTCCACGTAGATGGATTCACTGATGCCTGAGAAAAGGGTCTGTGATATAATCAGCCATATCGTGACAGAGAGTACACGAAGTACGTTATCACACTCATCTATTTGAAATGGGAGAAAAAAAGCCTTTCCAATATGTATAAATGAACATCATCTTGCACCCACCTACAAAATTAAATTTTTATGCCTGGCAAACAGATCCCTTCTCCCTGCGTGCTGCTGCCCTTCATCCTCCTCGATCGTCTCCTGAAGTAAACAACACATTGCACAAAGCTAATTCGTTGTCTACAAATTTAAGCTAATTCGTTGTCTACATGAAAAAAAACAACACATGGCACCCCCTCATGCAAAAAATCTGACTAGTCATAAATCATTGGAAAATCCTGGAATATATGGTAGTAATAGCATGGACTCAACTCATAGAACCAACTCCAATCAATTCAAGAGCAAACCTTCCCCTAGTACTTTGAAATTTTTTAGCCCGCCGCGAGCTCCTCTCTTGTAAGATTGCAGAAGATAATTGTTGCCCCTCCCCTGATAAATTTTCGTAGGCGGTCGGCTTAAGAGTTCAGATGTGTTAATGCCTTTCCAGAGGCTATTAGCTTTAGCTTCACCTATGGAAACATAAGGCTGATTCCCCTGTGTTAAAAAATGGATATGCTTTTAGAAAATATTTTCTTAGAAAATCCAGATGTGGTGCCTTTTATATGATTATCATTGTGTACACAAGAGATACCAGGTAAGCTTATTGTATTATAGTTTATCGGATACCAAATTTATTCATAATATTGTTCTCTGTTAATATATATTATTTTACTAAAAACCAATGATAAAAATATAATACAAAGATGTAGATGAGAGTAACATGATGTATTCCATTGATATGTTGTATTAATGTTGTCTGTGTGATGCAAAATTATAGTCATCGTGGTGCCTTTTATATTACTATCACTGTGTACAAAAGAGACACCAGGTAAGTTCATTGTATTCTATTTTATCGGATACCAATTTATTCATAATATTGTTCTCTGTTAATATATAGTATTTTACCAAAAAACGATGATAAAAATATAATACAAAGATGTACGTGACAGTAACATGCTATATTCCATTGATATGTTGGTTTGTGTGAAGCAAAATTATAGTCATAGCCTTATCCTAATAACAAAAAATTGCTTTATACTAGGCCATAAGTAAAAATTGTGTAGAATCCATCAAATAAAAGTAAAATAGTTATATGGTCTGAGGCATCGTCGATTCATCCACAATTAAAAACCCGTTCTTGTAGCTGTAGTACATCTTATTGGTCAGTCCATAAAATGAAATAAGCACCGATGATATGCAGCAGATTTTATCTTCCTATTGCTAGTCTATACCCTATATCAGTTAGCATACGGAGACACTAGTACAACTGAGTATGTCTGGATAGATAGCTACTTTCTCCAGCTCAAGAAAAGTACAATAATGGTATTTTTTTCAGACAGCTTGATTGCGGTAGGAACTAGTCTGGATGATGTTGTGGATTTTTTGTACAAATTAGATCATAACACTGGGTCAACGTCTCGACTTTCTCCAGCAACAAGATGCCTGTCCAAGCTGATCGAGGGAGGACATATAAGGAAGACACAAATGCCATGTCCTAGTAGTGGTACCAACTAGTCTGGATGATGTAGTCGACCTCTTTCTAGAAATTCTTTTTTGAACAAAATCGTGGGGAGGGGCAGAGTACAGGTTGGCGAGAGAGGGATTAGTTCACAGACGGTGTTCCCCTCTTTCTACAAATTTAATCAACAAGTTGCGTCAATGACTCGGCGTGCTAGCTGCACCAGAGTCGTATCCAGCGATGCATTCTTCTGTGCGTATACTTTGAGCTGGCAACAAGATGCCTGTCCAAGCAAGATCTCGAGGGAGGACACAAAAGGAAGACGCCACTGCCATGTTCTGATCTTCGAGAATCGGCAAGAATATTCAACTAGCGCACTATAAGCTCAAAATTCTTGGCGTGGTCAAGGGAATGAGCCCAATTGAGTGCTAATTTTGTATTCTCTTGTTGATCATTGGCATATGGCACCTCAAAAACCAAAGGGCCCAGATCGCAAGGTCAAAGCTTCATCAAGACTAAGTTATTCAATCAAACACATTTTGCTTCCTGTAGGTGATATTGCTTGGCCTAGCCAGAGCTCATCAACTAAGCAGATATAAATGAAGATCACGGATCTTGCTATCTTATTCTGCTCTGAATTTCCCCCTCTTACTCTTGCTACCTTCCTAAGTTTATCTAGCTTCATCAATGGCAGCCTTTGGGAGCACCCCTTCGCTCAAGATGGCTACTTTCGCCAGCTGTATCCTGTTGGTCCAGGACTCCTGGCGGCATCCATTTTTTTAAACAAACCAATCAGAGGAGAGCTGCTGATTATATTAATAAGAAGAATACACCTAGACTGGGTATGAACATGAACAGAACAACAACAAACAAGTAGAATAAAAAGAAGGAAAAAAACAAAGAAACAATAACGAAAGAAAAAACAAAGAATCAGGAAAAAATAATAAAAATGCCTCCTTTATAGCCGGTACAAAATGGTCAATCCCACGCGTGGCGAAGCCATTTAGTATTAGTCAGTGTGACCGACCGGTACTAAATTGGCCATTTAGTACCGGTCATATGAGTTGGTACTAGATGATGACTGCCGATTTCGTACAGAAAATTAAATGCAGTACGGGTTGCATGTAACCAGAACTAAGTGGTTATGGACGGGTACGAAAGTGAGTTTTGCCTATATTCTAGCCATTTGGTAATGTCGTGTTCATTTGTTCAAGTTTTCATGCTGTTATGTCAAGTTCAGTTTGTTTGATGTCTTCTTTATACATTACAACTGCAGCTCAACTGGAGGAACTGAAGGTTTGATCAACCACGTCGCAACTTATCTTTACCCCTGCCATTTCAGTGCCAAGTCAGCTTTTGATCCTACATGCCATTTGCCCATGTGGCAAGGTCTAGAATTTTGAGTCATTAAAACTAATGCCATACAATTATATGACACCAAATCTAATGTTATAAATTTGTGACAATATCTACACAGACGTCACAAAAATGAATTTATGATGGTTAATTTTTTACGCTTAGATTTTCATCACCTAGATATCATAAATTCTGAATTGTGACATAAATTCCATATATTATGACATAATAGAATGTCAAAAAGCCATAGATTTCTTGTAGTGTAACCGGTTCTAAGTGGGGTTCTGGACTGGTACAAATATGAGTTTTTTTATTGAAAACATATAATTCTACAATGGCTCCTCACAAGGCTAAAGGGAATTCAGGGACTTTGCAGTGTGCCAGTTGCACGCGACAAATGCTATTTTAGCCATGGCAAAGGCTTTGACGTTGGCTGTCCACGACAAAGGGCACATGGCAAAGTTTAGCTGGCAAAGGAGGCCTTTGCCGTTTGCCCATATCTGTCACTTGGAAAAAATGATTTGTAAAACACCCAAAAAATAAGAAAGCAATTTTCTTTATTATAGGGACCCACCCCCCGGCTGAGTACCGATCAACCCCCATCATTTTTCACAAGTCATGCATTTTTTGCGGAACGTGCTACACGGCCGCCACCAAAGACCTCCCTTTCGCGTGTAACCTCATCTACCACTACACCATAGCCTTTTACAAAGTTTCATAAATTTATGAGATGTACAAGTTTCATTTTGGTAGTTTCTCCATGTAAGGTAGTTTAGAAAAATTGTATTTCAAATTTAGATAATTCAAACTTAGGTTCCCTAATAAAAAAGATGTCAACTAGTCATAACGTTTTGACATAACAAATTTTTGTTTTGGTAGTTTCTCCATCAACTAGTCATTTACGAAATTGAAACATAATTTGTTGTTGGCCAAAATTAATTCGAATTTAAAAATGTTGAACTATAAAGTTGTATAACTTGTGAAGATATACAACTTTTATTTTGGCATTTGTTCATCAAATATATTGGTAGGAACAACATTCACAAATCCTATACATCTCTCTTCTAGTTCCATAAAACTATATGAGAAATTTAAATTTTGCGAACAACTTTATTAGAGATTTGTCGAATGAAAAATGACCAAAATAAATGTTGTACATCTTAAGAAGTTATTCAACTTTGTAGATCAAAAGTTTTTAATTTAGATTAATTGACCTCTTCTGAATGTGATTTGAATTTATTTTTGTACAGCACTCTGTAACAAAAGAACCCTTGCCAAGTGTTTTTTATTTGGCACTCGGCAAACAACCCCTTTGCCGACTGATTTCCCTTGCCGAGTGTTTTTTAATGTAGCATTCGGCAAAGACGTACTTTGCTGAGTGCCCGACATAATGCACTCAGCAAAGACTCTGGCACACGGCAAAGAGCCGGTTTCCCATAGTGGCTAGCCTAAAGTCGATTGTGAAAATAATCTTTTGGCAGCCGACTTATGAACCGGTGGTGAAAATGAATAAATAATTATGTAGTAGTGATGCAAATGCTTATGACCAATTAGTGGCAACTTTTTAAGTAGCACGGATGCAGATCCTTATCCGTGCCACCGTTGTAGCCCTCTCGGCATAGATGAAAGTCTCTATAGTAATGATTATCGGGTTGCCCCGTAGCTGGCATGGGTGAGGATTTTATCAATATTTATTTCTTCATGGATCTATTGGCCGGCGAGTTGAATGCGTCTTTGAATAATATTTTTGGACGCACTAGAGCCGGTCATAAAAATACCATTACTGAAACAAGCTGTATCAGAATGATCCACTAAATTATGAAACAACTTGATTGAGTCTGCTGCATTGTTATACACTAGTATATATATTTCTTACACATGATCGGCCGTGCTTGATTCCTAATCCACCAACGGGTAGCGTCAAGGGATGGAGCACGAACTAATTGTATACTCTTGTTGACCATTCGCTTGCCTCCTGGAAAAGCAAAGAGGTTAGCAATTAACAAGGTTAACTCTTGTTGTCGCAGGCACGTACACACATACTCCCTCCGTTTTAAAATATTGATCGCTTGACTCTTTGGACCTAAATTTTTTTCACCGCTCGTCTTATATTCAAAAAATTATGCAAAATAATATATTTTTTTGGTTATGACCTAGTTTAGTAATAAAAAATTCATGAACGCCTTAAATTTGACATTGTTTATATAAGTTTTTTAATAAGACGAGCAGTCAAACTTGAGGTCGAAAAAATCAAATGACCTACATTTTGAACGGAGGGAGTACCATCGAACTCGTTTTGCTTCATATAAAGTTGCTTCCGGGCAAGCTCTGGTCAAGCACATCCTTCTATTCTCCATCTTGACTTTCTGCCCAGTCGGATCGGTCAATGGCTTCTGGGAACGCCTCCACGCTTCAGATGGCAACTGTCGCCGGTTGCATCCTGCTGGTCCTGGCGGCGTCCATGGGTCCCAGGCCAGTGATGGCCGATTGCGCTGGCGCTTGTGCTGACGAGTGCGAGAAGTATGCTCAAGCCTTGTGCTCGGGCTTCAACGCCGACAAGTGCTCTAAGCCTTTACCTGCGGGGACGGCATGCCATGAAGTGGCGTTTCAGCCGTGTGTGATTCCCTGCTTCGAAGTTTGCACCACCGGAGACCTCGCCGGATGTATTGCTTGAGAAGCGTGCATGCCTTCTGGTGTTTCTCAAGTTGCTACGTACTGTTGTTGCATTGCGTGAAAGTAATGATCCACATCTGGTTGATTTGCTTGAGTTGTCGTAGTCATCTTACTATGTGCATGTTAAATTGTCGCTGAACTGCTGGTACGGCGTGCTATACAATATCCTACTTTGATCTATATATCAGTATGTTGTACCTGACGATCAATTCATGGAGGTGAACGCAGTATATATATGTTCTTGTGATTAAATTTGCATGTAAAAAAACATGAAGTTCTCTAGGGAATTCATGCATGTGCGTGGAAATTAATGTGCTTTGATTGTGCATGTTGGATTATTTGCATATGCTAGCATATGTCTGGCAGAATGATGGATAGTTCCTACTTTGATTCTGCAATCATGTCAATCATAATATTATGGAATTAAACCATGTCATTTCAATTATCATTAAATGAGTTATGCACCCAAATTTTGCGAACGCATTGGATGATTTTTTTTTTTTGAGGGAAGAGGAGTGATTTCCCCCCTACTCACTATAGCAAAATAAACTGTAGAAAGTTTACATATTAAACTTAAGAAAAAAAGAAAGAAAGAAAAAAGATCATTGAAGACATCATATCTATCCATGAAGACATCAACGTGGGCAGATTCTTCTTTGCCGGTAGCATAACTAGAGCAAATTCCTTTCGAAAAGCATCTTTGCAATTCTGAATTGAAGGGCGATTGATATCTCTGAATATCAGGTCGTTTCTTGCCATCTAGATACTCCAGCAGAGTAGAATCACAACATCCGTGAGAATGGAACTCCTAATTGTGCTTTTAAAGCATCCATCGAACCGAAAGGGTCATCTGGATCAGAGTTTTGTAATTGAAGGAACCCCACTGCTGCACAAATGGGCACTGAAGAAATAGGTGTTGAACACTCTCCTCTACATCTGCGTTACAGAGCTAAAATAGTCGCAGAAGAATCATTTTATTATCTTGTTTATTGTGGTGGCTGAGGTATGATAGTTTGTAGCATGACGGTATTGTTTGTTTCTATTGGGACGCTTTATGAGAAGATTTGTAGTGTTATATATTTATAGATTAGAGTCTAGTACATCTTTAAAGATTTCAGAGGGGAGAGTGTGAGGTAAGGTGAGATGTGGAATCAGTTTAATAATATGTACCGTACCTCCTTCGTCAAAAATTGCAAAGCGTGAAGACTTTGAATGCTGTTACATGTTTTACTCCATTTATATGTTGTATTAATGTTGTTTGTGTGATGCAAAATTATGGACATAAGTATTTTTAAATGGACCTAACGACATAAAGTTTGCATTATAAATTATGTATTAGTAAAGAAATCGTCAGTCATAACCTTAGCCTACTAACAAAAAATCATTTTAATTTATACTAGTCCATAAGATGCAGATGGAGTACATACAATGACTAAGGCTAATGTATATATAACATGTCCCGTCTAACATGCATACAGTTATTTATACTAGCAAGGTGGATAAGCTCGCAATAAAAATAAACATTATAGTTCCCTTCATCAATCGTGTTGGCATCCATCGAATCAAATAAACAGATACATGGCATGAGTCATAGTACCAAATCGACTCATCTACAATTAAAAAAAAAGCATTCTTCTAGGTAAGTTTATCTTGTTGATCAGTGCATAAAACGAACGAAGCACCGCGGATGCAGCAGATTTGATCTTCCTCCTCTTGCTATATATTGTCTTTATCCTTATCAGTTAGCATTTGATATGCTGGTACAGCTGCATATCTCTGGATTAATAGCTACTCCCAATGTCACGAAAAGTAAAATGGTATTTTTTTTTTCAGACGGCTTGATCGTGGTAGCTTGATCGTCGATCTCTTTCTACAAATTTAAATACAACATTGGGTAATGGCTCAGCGTGCTGCGTCGAGCCAGCAATATTGATTAGTCTGGGGATGCATTATTCCGTGCGTGCACGTCGAGCAAGCAATATACCTGTTGAAGCTACAGTTGGAGCAAGGACACATAAAGGAAGACGCCACTGCGCTGCGATATTATGATCTTCGCGACTCGGGCAAAAGAATACCCTTGTGCAGTGTACGCGAAAAATTATTGGCGTACGTGGTCAACGGAATCGGCCGGATGCAGTGCTAATTTTGTATATTATTAGCATATGGCCCCACGAAAAATAAAGGACCCAGCTAGCTGTCAAGGTCAATGCTTTCTGTGTAGGTTGCTTGGCCTAGCTAGAGCTCGCGGGCATTAACTAACCAGATATAATCATATAAAGATCACCACTGCACCTGATCTTGCCATCTTATCCTGCTCTCAATTTTATTCCCTCTTCCTCCTAGCTACCTTCCTAAGCTTATCCAGCCTCATCAATGGTGGCCTCCGGGAGCGCTGCCGTGCTCAAGATGGTTACTCTAGCCAGCTGCATCCTGCTAGTCCTGGTGGCATCCATGGGTCCATCGCCGGTGAAGGCGGATTGCGCTTCCGTTTGTATTAAAGCGTGCCGGGAGCAGGGATTTGGGATTCGGGCCGAATGGGCCGAATTTCTCCGAAATTCGCCCATTTCGGTAGGGCCCGAGACAAAGGTAAACCAGTCAAAAAAATTAGGCCCAATTTAAATTTTCAATGCGGCCCAAGTCCTGTTATAGCCCATAGATATCTTCCCCTGCTATAAAACCGTGAGCATCAACCTGAAACCCTAGCAAATTCATTTTCACTCCCTCCCCTGCCTGGCTGCGGCGGCGGCTACCAGCCACGCCAAGAGGGAGTCGAGATCCTCCCTAAGCCCCAGGCGGCAGACGACCACCACCCAGATCCACTCCCCTGTTTGATTCCGGCGTTCTCCATCTCCACCTGCTCATCCTTGTCATCTCTACAACTCATAATCGTTGACGCTGAGCCTGATCTGTAGGTATGCCATTTCTTTGTTGTGATGAAAATAGAGTTCGCGAGTCTTGTCTTGCTTTGAATCAAGCTGATAGCTCGTGTACCCAAAGCAGCTCGTCAAGCTTGGTTGCTCATGGAGGCATCACGCAATCAGGTGGTCAGCGGCAATGTACGCAGTGGGTTCGTCGGCGGCAGTGGCGCTGGTGGCCAAGTCGCCGGCAGCACGGGAGATGGTGATGATGTGCCGGCAAGAGCTGCACCGCCACGCCCGACACAAAATGGTAAAAGAACAGACTTTCCCCCTCTTTAGTGCGGTAGTACATTCATATACACGTACATATTATTGCATAGTTGGACACCACAGTTAAATGGATGCTTATGTTGTTTGATCTTTTCCTCCGTTGATTGGTTGCAAGCACTTTTAGCCAGGTCAAGTCATTCAAATGGTGCTGGTTTATTGCAGTAGTTTTTGTGAGCCACTAGGATTACTAAAGTAGGATGCATATAGGTTATAGCGTATTAAATCAGTTCATCATATATATTCTGAAGTTACATGATAACAATTTCAGCTTGGCACTAGTACTTATTTCAGTCTATATGTTCTGAAATTATGTGAGAGCAGCTTTAGCTAGGAGTCTTCTAGTTCACTGCAAAACATAGTAGTCTTCCAGTAGTCATTCAATTGGTGTTGGTTGTTGCAGTAATTTTTGTGAGCCACATGGATAACTAAAGTATGATGCATATAAGTTACTGCATATTAAATTAGTTCGACGTATAAATTCTGAAATTACCTGGTAGCAATTTCAGCTTGGCACTAATACTTAGTTAATTCTATATGTTCTGAAATTACCTGAGAGCAGTTTCATCTAGTAGTCTTGTAGTTCATTGCACAAAATAATTTTCTGGACAGTAGTCTGTGCAATCTACACAGACTGCCAATTCATATATTTATATGGCTGCTCTTTTATTTTTTTTATACTCACCTTTGCTGAAATTTTGCTTGTATTTCTGTAATATAGGGCATAATAATGGATACATCAAGAGAAGGTGGAGGTGCAATTAGGCTAAGGGACCATCTCGGATGCATAGTTGGTGAAGTGAAATCGTGCCCCAGTGTTCCTAGAGATGTGAGGGATGCAATGAGGGCATTACGACAGGAGACGATGGCTGATAAAAAGGAAAAAGAACAACGTAGGCTTAGGTTGGAGAGAGATCTTATGCAAGGGACACTAGGAGATGATGGCGTGATTGATCTCGCAAGTGATGAAGAAGATCAAGCCCGCATGAAAATCAGGAAGAAATTGAGAGACAAGAATTTTTCTTGTGCAATAGAGAGAAGGGGAGGGAATGGCAACCCTGTTCATATTTCAATTGGGAACAGGGGTGTCACTGCATGCTTTGACAAAGACTTGGCACGTAGCAGAGCACCTGTGCAGTCTAGAATTGACACTACTCTCTTAGAGGGTTCTGCAGATGAGCTTGGGCAAGCGTGGGCGAAGTGGTTCCATGCAAATGATATTGCTGGGTTTAAAGCTGATTGCCCCTACTTCCAGAATGCAATTAGGCTTACTCAGAAGTTTGGTGCTACTGCACAGATTCCTACAGCCTGGGGAATTGATGGGAAATACTTGCAGGGAAACTTTGAGGAAGCTGAACAGTCTCTTGAAATGTTCAAGCAAGGCTGGAATCAATATGGGGTGACTGTGATGTGTGACTCATGGACAGGACCTACTGGGATGTCTATCATAAACTTCATGGTATATTGTAATGGGCGCATGTTCTTCCATAAGTCAATTGATGCATCTGAGCATAAACAGAGTGCTGGTAAGTATTCCTCCTTTCTCATGCTGAGCTTTTATGTAGTACTGCATGATATGATTTGGATAGTTCTTTGGATGTGTTTTCATATAGCAGCATTTTTTTTGTGTTTAGAAGTTGTAGTTATTAATAAAAGGTGCTGAAACTTGTTACATTTTTGTATCATGCAGAATACATATATCACCATATTAAGAAGGTTGTTGCTGATGAGATTGGCCCCAAATTGGTTGTCCAAATTATCACAGACAATGGGTCAAACTACAAGAAAGCATGTGAGAAGCTTGTTGCGGAATACCATCATATTTTCTGGCAGCCATGTGCTGCTCACACTATAAACCTCATGCTGAAAGATATTGGTCATTTCCGAAGGGTTGCAAATGTTGTTGCTAGTGCCAAGCAAATCTGTAGGTTCCTGTACAACCATAATAGGGTGCATGACGAGATGAAGAGGATGATTGGTGGGGAGTTGATTAGACCCAATGCTACCCGTTTTGGAACGGTGTTCATGTTTCTTCAGAGTTTCCTTGACAAGAAAGATGGGCTGCAAAGTTGGATGGTTTCAAAGCAGTGGAAGGAGAGTTGCTGGAAGGGTGATGAGTACTATGAATACACTCAAGCATGCTTGGAAAACAGTACATGGTGGAGAGCACTAAAGTGGGTGGTAGATTCATTGAAGCCACTCTACTTGGTGCTGCGATACGCATATACACAGAGAAGTTGCACACTTTCTGGCTTCAAGCCAAGAATGATGGCAGCCATACATGCAATGGAAGCTCAGCTTGGTCAGGGATCAGCACAATTTCGTCGGTTCATGAGTAAGGTGTCTCGAAGGGTCCACAATATGGAGACCAATACTCTCATGATTGCAGGTATAGAGATAGAAACTAAAGTTCCATGTTGCAGCCTCTATGTTTATATGCTTCCAGAAATGCTAATTTTTTTCTCATTGCTAATTTTTTCTCATGTTTCTCATGCAGCTGCTGTTCTTGATCCTGAGACACATTATACACACAACTTTAGCAACAATCCAGAATATGCACAAGCATTAACTGATGCCATAGAGAAGATGGCAGAGACACCTGAAGATGCTGTCCAGGCAATCCAAGAGATTGGATTCTTTCGGGAGTGCCATGGGAGGTTCAATCGGCCCACTGCACGTGCTGGAGCATCATCCATGCCCCCAAGTAAGTCTTGGCTATCCTCGTCTTGGTTTTGTGATCTTGAATCTTTGCCTGGTTTATAAATTTTCTTTGGTACTCAATCTATACCTACTTCATTCTTACTTGCAGCTGACTGGTGGTTTCAATTTGGTGGTGAAGTGCCTACCTTGCAAAAGTACGCCTTGCGAATTGTTTCACACTGTGTGTCTTCTAGCGGGTGTGAGCGAAATTGGAGCACTTTCGCATTGGTTCATACAAAGATTAGGAACAAGCTGAGCTATGATAAGCTGCATAAGTTGGTCTATGTCCATTATAACCTGAAGGAACGTATCCAAGAGAAGAGTGGACAGCAGCAAATGGAAGTTGATCCGTGTGCCATGATGTTGGATGCTGCACAGTTTGATGAGGCAAATCCAATATGGGATTGGCTTGACAAGTCTATGAGTGATGTTGGCCCCAATTTGGATGACCTTTATCCAAGCATGCTGGATAAGTCCACACGTGGAAGGAGTGGGAAGAGGGCGAGAGTGGAGGAAGAAGATGAGATTGAGTTTCTGGACAGCGAAACTGGTGAAGAAGAAGAAGAGTATGAGGATGCCTTCTCTAGTGATGAAAGTGCAAGAGCCAATTCTGATGATGATGGCAATAGTGGTGAACCTGCAGAAACCTCCCCATTGGTTGAAGAAAACAGGGAAGCTCCTAATGGCCGCAAATCTAGAAGATTACGGAAGAAGAAGAGGATTGACACCCTCTACTAAGAGTAGCATGCCTACTGTCAAGGTACAATTTTCTACTCATATATCTTATATCTATTGATATTGTGGAAACAATCTAGATGTTAGCAAGGTATAATGTTCTACTCATATATCTTATATATCTATTGATATTGTGAAAACAATCTAGATGTTGGCGTTGAGAAATATTTAGATGTCTTCTGTATTTGATTGTGCCTATATCCTATATATATATATGAACAATGATACATATATGCTCTTGTATTTGTCTGCAAGATTTTCTAAGAGCGCTATTTTGGTTTTTTTTCATGAATGTTTCTCAGGTACAGACGTACAGTCCAGCTGTGGACCAATTTTTTGGGTGTATACATGGTGGTGATTGGATGCCATGGAACACAAACAGTGCCAGTGGCAATCAATATATCCTAACTGACCGTTTCTTTTGGGTGACATATGCATTAGTGTATGTATGGGCGACTGGACTGTAACTATTGAACTTTGCCGTTGTTGTGACGTGATGGAGTGATAAACTGGACTCCTAGAGACTTTGAGAATGTCTCTTAAATGTTTTTTAACTATTTTGGACTCTGGACTATTTGTGTTGGATTGACAGCGTACTGTACTACTGTTATTCTCTATGGGACTATTAAATTTATGTTAATTGGACCTAGTAGTAAATCTGAGATGCATCTCTATTGCTGTTCTCATCTCTTGTTGTTTAAATTATATGTTTTTGTGGTTTTATAAAAAAATTCGGTCAAAATTCGGAAAGATTCGGTCAAAGTTCGGTTAAAATTCGAATTGTTTGACTGGTCAACTTAAACGGTTCCCGGTCCGAATTTTTTAAAAAATCCGAATTTCGCCCATTTCGGTGGGCTCCGAAATATTTTGGATTTTGAATCCCAGAACCCTGGCCGGGAGTATGCTGATGCCTTGTGCATGGGCTTCAACAGCACCAAGTGCAATACCCCTTTACCGATGGGGAAGGCATGCACAGACGTGGCCATTCAGCCGTGCGGGGCGACCTGTTACGAAGGCTGCACCGTCGGAAACCTCGCAGGTTGTATTGTTTGATGACAAGTAGCAGCTACTGCTATTACTGCAGAATACAGGTGAGTGCACGCGTGTGAGCAGGGCCGCCCCATGCATGCTTTGAATTACTACACTCCATGCATGTTCGTTTTTTTATTTTGCATGTAATTAATTGTAAAGCAGATATATTTGATGGCTCACCAGCCTCAAGGGGGAATTCATGCGTGGGTATTGTAATAACAATTCATATAAATTGTTGGTTTTATTTTTATAAATATGTGCATGTACTGTATGGTTGTGCATGTTCATATATATGGTCCTTTTTTATCCTGCTTTTATATTGCTTCACAGAATGAAAAGGGTATATGCGCAGAAGCTGTGGCTTGGTGCCGCCAGATCGTTCCAGGGAGCAGCACATCGCTTGTAGCAGCTCCATATCTCAACTTAGCTCTGGCATATAATTAATCTGAAATATTATTGCGCAGGCCGCACAAGAGCCTACTGTTATAAATATAAATGACCGCAGTTTGTTGTGAATGAACGTAGTTTCCAAATAATCTGATGGCACATATATGAACGGATCGTTGTAGCTTGACTCGGTGCTCAGCCCATTGCCCAAGATTTTGAACTTAAAGATGTAGATGGTACAACTTTGGTATTCTATGTTTGGTTAGAAACACAGATATAAAAGGGTAAATGGTTTGAAATAAGAGTTTGTTGGACCAAAACAGGCGACCAGAGCTGTGGAGGATGTGAATGGGAGCCGGATAACCAACAAAGAGCTTGGCCTATGTTCCGAAACCAAACCCTAACATCTCTCTTCCTAAGAGGCCAAGATCACGTGGCAATTGATGCTACTGACCCTAGAAACCTACTAGGGAAGCAACAGAAGCAAAGCAAAAAACGAACAGATCCCAACGCAACCGAACAACTAGTGAGCACTGACTATTTCGATGGGGGCAATGAAGCACCACCCGGGAGCACCAATTGATTTGGTGGGGTAAGAAGTCGGAACACCGAAATAGTCGATGTTCTATTTTAGTCGCATGCAACCAAACTTGCTGAAAGCAGCGTAGGCACTGCCTATTCGATGGAAGCATGAGGGAGTACAAAAATAGTCGGTGGGGAGGATTTAATACACAGAAGAAATCACCCAAAACGAAGAGGCAACGACTATTTCGGTGGGCTTAGGGTTTACTATCCCATAGGAAAACAGCCTGAACTTTGAGTTCAAATTATCTCACAATTCACTCCATGGTTTTATCCAAGATTTGGGACCGTTCTTAAGAACCCGAATGGCTACCAAACCCCATTGAATTGAGAAGATAAGATCCGTGGGCAAAAACTTGAAGAGCACAAAAAACCTTTGATTTCAACTTGAATCAGTGGTTTCTACGGAGGGATTTTGCAATGTAAAAAGACCACTAGGGATCTATGAATGATTCCTGCAAAGAAAACACAAAATATTCAAGGCAAAAACGAAGAACAAGATGTGAATTGAAAAGCCCTCGGGAAGTGAGATAAACTCACAAGATTAGCCATCCAAACCATGTATGATTATATTAAACATCAGGTTTTACAGCGGTTTGTTGCTAAGATCCACCCATCATCCTACCATCTTTTGGATTAGGGGCGCAGCTATGGGTAATCACTCCCTCAACCTAAATAACCTATCATTAAGCACATTCTTAGCCTTAGTGAAACATATATAAACTAGGGAGGTGGAGAGGAGAGCCAAAGAGTTAGCTTCCCCAACCAGTCATATATCCTTATATAGAAGAAACTAGGCTTAACCAAATGACTTGACTGCCCCTGCCGCTAAAATTAAGATACAATCCCACGAAGGGGGATTTCGATCACTTTCTAATGTAGAAGGATCAGACCAGCATGCATGGCTCTTCTCCTCCTTTACCTTCACCTTGAAGCAAGCCCGGTCATCTTGCCACGTGCCATCCACCAGGACCTTGACCACACCAAGTCCACCCTCTGTTTTGAGGCCTAAACCGGGAAACCTGCCGCTAGAGTGGTTTTGTAGTAAACCAGCTAAACCCTTCCATCTCCATGCTACACGCCACGACGAAGCATAGGTTTTGTGTCCCAAAATGGTCAAACCAGCCGTCTGGTGGTTTTGTGGCCAAACTACAGAAAACCCCTAGACATGTCGCTGCATGATACGCCAAAGCCCAGGTTTTGAGGCCAAACTAATGAAACCGTCGAGAAGACGCATGTCTGGCGTCCGCCAAGTGTCACGAGACCTTCAAACTCTTTCACACCTTTGTCGCAATGGTACGCCCACTAGATGCTCGTTATCCTTCTTGACTTGACCGACGCCATCTCATCTGTGTACACTTGCTCGTCCGTGCACCATGCGAGGCGCACCCTGCACCTGCACATCAAAGCCAAGCGCACATCACACATTATGATTGTCAATCACTCATCATCTCAGGGTGTGACTACCACTGGTCCTCAGAGTTTTAGCGAGATTGATGAAATTCAATAACTTTATCCAAAGCTTAAATTGAAACTATGTTCAAGCTTCTAATAAAACTTTTACCACACCCTGGTCAAATGTTCTCGACATCAGTACTTCTATGTTGCTGCAATATCAAACTTCAACATTTTGTTTTGGTTTTTATAAGTTACAAAGCAGAATTGAAAGATAACCAGCTATGAACTATAATTTAGCTGCAAGATCAGACGGGCTTTGAAGCCTTTAGATTTGAGGTACTTTGATAAATCATTTTCAATTTTAATCAAAGTTTTTACACATTGTTAATATAACCAAATTAATGCTCAGGATTCACATAATTCCAGATAGTTCTTTTTGTAGCTCTATAAAATTACTTAGAATTTCGCATAGTTATCTGAATTTATTTAACCTGGTATGACGACAAAAATAGAGAAAATTGTATGAATCTAATTATGCATGAAATATGAATGGTATGCTTGTTAGGCACTAATATAGAACATATTTTTACCAACGGTACATCCACTACCAGAAACCTGTTGTTTTCCTAGTGTCCCGTTGTTTGTCGAGTGCTTTCCATCAGGAATTAGGCAAATCGAGCCTTTGTTGGGAGTTAGAATAAAAACACTCGGTGAAATAAAAGCACTAGGCAAACTGAGGATTCACCGAATGCCAGAAATGAAACACTCAGGCAAACAATACTACAACACTCGCTAAATCACGCTATGTGATGGCCGTTAGCCACTGCTGGTGGCTGTTAAAACTTTGTCGACTATGATATGCAGACACTTGGCAAAAGAAGTACTTGCTCAGTGCTTTGTCCCAAAAGGTGAATTTGCCCGAATTTTTTCTCAAACACACATCAAATTATTAAGGTTTTTTTTCCTACCTTGCTCTCCAAAATGTTTCTGTTCTCCACATATTGTTTGTAGGACTCACAATTAATTTATTTCATTTAAAGGAATCGTAGGTCATTTCAATAGTTTTCTTTCAATTGTATCACTGGGGTAAAATATTTTATGCCCAGCTGCAAGAAGAGAGGAGGCTATGGGAGGAGATGGAGGCGACGTTGGAGGTCTATCGACTGAGGATGGAGGCCGAGCAACGAAGGATGGAGCAAATGTTCCAGTGCATGCAAAAGTCTTAGTGAATGGGTCGACCTCCGCAGTCGATGCTATTCCCTCCATGTCCTCCTGCAACTACTCTTGTGAGTATGAATGATTTAGTTTGTATGTTTCTACCTTAAATATTATCTCATACACACAATCTCTTCTTCTTTGCATAGAATCACTCGGTGACATCGAATGATGGGTCTCATGATCCAGATTTGTCGCAGTGGCTATCTAGGTGATTTATTATTTTGCTTGCCTTTGATCTGTAGATTTCTTGTTGCATTTTTCTTAGTAGTCACTTGTGGTTGTGAATTATACTTATAGATTACTTGTGGTGATGCTAAATTTTATTTGCATTTATGTGTTGTTCATATCTATATAAACTCCATATGATGCTTATTGTGTTATATATGATGTATGTGGTGTTTGTTTGAGCGGGAACCATATACACGACCGAACAAATAAAGTAAGGGGGGGGGGGGTTGCTACTTTGCCTAATTCTGCACTCACCAAAGAGAGCCTTTGCCCAGTGTTTTACCCAGACAATCGACAAAGAGGGGTTTATAGGCATTCTAGGAATGAGCTTTGTCGAGTGTTAAATCTTTGCAGAGTTCTTTTAGCTCAGATACTCGGCAATAGGTATAGCTGTGACATGTGCTTTTACCTTGACACTCGATGAACAGGTAGGGTGTGTTTAGTTGGGAGGGGAGAAAAAGAACTTTTTCTGGGAAGCGTGTTCTGTGAGAGGGATGAATAGGAAAGTTGAAAGGAGTTAAAGGGAACTTTTCTGGGAAGCATATTTTCTGAGAGAGATGAATAGTAGAGTTCAAAAGAACTTCTGGAGCTAAACACGGCCGTAGGCTTTGGCAGGTTTATTTCCCAAGACACTCGTCAAACAGGCAGCCTTTGCCGACTGCCAAACTGTCAGGGCACTCGGCAAATTTAACATCACCGTCTACTCTCCGTCCCCATTCTTTTTTCTTGCCGAGAGTGGTTTCAGCACTTGGCAAAGTCTTTGCTGGATGCCCAACAAAAATTACTCAGCAAAGAGGTCTTTGTCGTCAAAAAATTTACTAAGTGAGCTTTGTTGTGGATGGCACTCGGCAAATAATTAAGCTGAATCCGATAGTGATCACCACACGTTTAAAAATGAACTAGAAATGAAAGTTTCACTGCCGATTTGAATAAAAAATTATGGTGAACCGATTTTCACCGCCAGTTTGTTATCAGGTGGTGAGAGGGGCATTTTCACTGCCAGGTCTATGCGTGAAAGGGTGGTAACAATAGGACCTGATGGTGCAAACCACCTTTTACTTGAAATTCCATATTAAGTTGGATGAAGGCAAACTTTATATCAAAATATAGAGCTCGATGAGATCTAAAATAGTGTAGTTAACATCTTTTTTCTTTGAAATTATTTGGATACCCAACTATTTAAAATGTGGTCTTGTACCTATCAGACGATCTCAAATGAAAAATGGCCATAATTTGCATTACTCGTAGAGGTCAACAACTCTGTACAGTTGACATTTTTTTATTTAAAATGGCTTTTGTGTTTAATATTACATATAAGATATTTAAAGGTTAATAATATAAAAGAATTGCAACAGTGTACTAGTCATATGTGATTTTGTGGTGCGGCGGTATGAAAGCAACAAGCGAGGCTTGAGGTCACTGCTTCTTTTTATTATGATCTTTTTAATGTTTTTCGAAAAGGAGAAAGTCCAAACTACTCCACTCAAGTACAGACAGTCCATATGACCCCTAATCTAATTTTAATCATTTTCAGCGTCAGTTCACGTTTGTTTTGTGGATTTTTTTATTTTTTTCAAAATTCAAAATAATAATCATTTTCAATGCCAGTTAGTTATCACTGCCGACCAAAAACCACCGGTGAAAATCATCTTTTTACCAGACTTTTCCCTCACAGGGGCAAAATCAGCGTTGAAAATGTGTCATGAACTGGTGGTGAAAATAATTCTATTGTAGTGATGTGCTTAGATATCAGAGATGTGCCAACCGTTGACGATGACCAAATTATGTGTGGAACAACTCAGTTTGGTCTGCCGTCTTGTGATGCAGCGTATTTCTTATACATAATCGGCCGAGCTTGATCCCTAATATCCTCCAACGCGTAGCATCAAGGGATGGAGCACGAGCTAATTTTATCCTCTTTTTTTTTTGTTTTTTGAGCATGAATTATATACTCTTGTTGATCATTCGCTTGCCTCCTGGAAAAGTAAATAGGCCAGCATGAAGATAACATATGGTCACTCTCTGCACTTATGCGTAGCTTATTTGTGGCTCCCACGTCGTATACACATACCATCAATCTAGCTCTTTTTGCTTCCTATATATAAAGTTACTTCATTTGCCAAGCTCTGGTCAGGCAGCAGATCCCTCTGATCTTAATATTATCCTGCTCTGCATCGTGGAATCCCTCTTCCTTGTAGCTTGTTGCCCAGCCGCATCGATCAATGGCTTCCGGGAACGCCTCCTCCGTGCTTCAGATGGCTACTGTCATCTGTTGCATCCTGCTGCTCCTGGTGGCGTCCATGGGTCCCAGGCCGGTGATGGCCGATTGCCCTGGCGCTTGTGCAGCCGCGTGCGAGAAGTATGCTCAAGCCTTGTGCTCCGGCTTCAACAGCAGCAAGTGTGCTAAGCCTTTACCTTTGGGGACGACATGCCATGAGGCGGCGTTTCAGCCGTGTGTGGTTTCCTGCATCGAAGGCTGCACCGTCGGCGACCTCAGTGGTTGCATTGCTTGAGAAGCGTGCATGCCTTTTTGGTGTTTCTCGACTTGCTACCGTTGTTGTATTTCTTGAAAAACTGATGCACGCGTCTGGCTTGTGCTTGAGTTGTCTCTGTCATCTTAGTCTTACTACGTGCTATTATCTGCGTGTTGCTTTGTTGTTGAACTGCTGGTATATAGGGTGCTATAGTGTCCTTCTACCATGCATCTCTATACAGTAGTATTCAACCCAGTTTCTCCACAACGGTGTGTTGCACCTCCCTTTATCCAACGATGTTCGATGATTCGCGATTCGTTCGACGCCTCCACCACCGCCTTCTTCCCCGGCTCCGGTGCCGCCCCGGCGCCTCCGCCGTCCGCCCACCAACCGCTCACACGCTAACCTCTCCTCCATTCCTCGCCCCCGCCGCCAGCCCTGCCCACTGGCCATCCTCCGTCACCCGCTCCGGTGGCCTCCCGGCCGCCTCCGCCTCCGCCTCCGCCCGGCGACCGTCGCCTCTGCCGGGCCGGCCGTCGCCCCCAAACCCTCTTCTAGGTCCGCCGGCGAGCAGCAGCCCCGGACCCTAAGCCCCAGCAGCCACAACAGCAAGACGGAGGATGAAGAAGGCCGGCGGGGTTAAACTTTAAAGTGTGTTGCCATGCAGGGTTGTGGAGTTGATTTTTCGAGTAGTATTTATGTTATGCTTGGAGGTGAATGCTGTATGTCCATGTGATTTATTTTGCATGTAAAGAAACGTGTAATTCTCTAACGGCTCACCAGCCTCAAGGGAATTTATGCGTGGGGCCGGATATGCATGATGTAACAATATATATCATGCTATTTTCATTATACATGTTAAGGTTCTATGGATCTAAGCGTGTCAAATTAATATTGGAGTGCTATTCCAAATGATACATTAGTCTTCTGGAATGATGAGTGGTTTGTCTCTCTCTATACAACAGACTTTTGTAACCATTCTGATACCATGGCTAATTAAATTGTCCAACCTTACTGTCCCCAAGCAGTCATCAGGATTGGTAGCCTGGATATATGAAAACCCAATCGTTACGACACTCATCCATTTGAAATTTCGAATCGGGAAAAAATTGCCTTTTTCTATACAATTGAACATCATCTTTCACCCACCTGCACAAATAAATGTTTTCAAGAATTCCTTATTTGACATCAAAAGATGAACCAATTCCTTATTTGGCCCTTGGAAAATGAACTATGCCTTATTTGACACTAAATTTCAATTTTGGTTCGTAATGTGATACTGTCATGAGTTTGTCTGCTAAGTGGCCTATGAAAAGTCCATTTTACCCTTGTAGTCAAGCATGGGCTCTGCTTGGAGCCATAACACATTATGAGATCTCACATATTATGGAAAATCAATGACTAGCAATTTTCAAATAAATAAGTTAAATAGGTAGACATACCATAACATGGTTTTCACAAAATGAGCAGGTTCACATATGAATTAGATCGCGAGCAGGTTCACATATGAATTATATCGAGTTCAACAGACAAACCAGTGGTACACCAAATGAGTTAAACGCACATACAAGCTAAGAATATCCTCACCCTTTGTATCGGCTATTTTTGGACTCAGGACTAAAGCAGACTCTTTAGTCCTAGGTCCAAAAATAACCGGGTTCAATATATTGTTTCTTATTAAAATCTACTCAAATTCCAATGGGGACAAAATTGTATCTTCAATTTGTTGGCTGTAGCAGTGGAGAAGGAGTACCAAATTTTTATCTTTAAATCTGAGTATATAGAACCTAACCCTGTAAA
Source organism: Digitaria exilis (assembly GCA_015342445.1). Taxonomy (NCBI): domain Eukaryota; kingdom Viridiplantae; phylum Streptophyta; class Magnoliopsida; order Poales; family Poaceae; genus Digitaria; species Digitaria exilis. The sequence continues at coordinate 1,356,920 of JACEFO010001746.1, read as the reverse complement.
TGTTTGGGAAATAAAAATATATTATATTTATCAAACTTTTAAATTGTGTTATATAAATTACATTATCCTAGAGTTTGCATTCTAAACTTATCCTCGATATTTTTAAATTGTAAATTTAAAAATATCTGTTCTTCTAGCTGTAGTGTATCTTTATCGATCAGTCCATAAAATACAATAAGCACCGCGGATGCAGCAGATTTGATCTTCCGCGCTTGCTATTGTCTATATCTATATCAGTTAACATTTGATATGCCGCTACAAGTGCATTCATGCGTGGGTATTGTAATAATAATTCATATAAATTGTTTGTTTTGTTGTTATATATATGTACGTGTATCCTATGAGATTGTGCATGATTCATCCTCACACAACCAGAACGATATCATTGCCCAGAAGCTGTGGCTTGGCCCCGCCAGATCGTTACAAGGACCAGCACATCGCTTGTAACACCTCCATATATGAACGTGGGCCTGGGATATAATTAGTCAGCCACATTATTCTCGCTACTACAAAAAGGGCTCCCAGTACCGGTTGCTACACGCCCATCAGTTACGACCGGTACCGATGGTCGTCATCTCTACCGGTTGGTAACCAAATGAATTTAAGCTAAAAAAATAGGAATTTTTTTTGAACCGCACAAGAGCCACAAGTCACGCAAAATTTTCACTCATAAATGAGCGTGCGCTGTCTGTGGGACTCGAACTCGCGACCTCCCCCTCGTGTAATTCTTCCTGAACCATCCCACCGTTAGAGCTCCTATAGTTGAGAGAAACATGCTATCCTTTTAAAGTATCATGGGTGGTGCATTTAGTATCAGCTCGTAACACCAACCAGTACTGAATGGTGACATTCAATACCGGTTGGTGTGCAAAAGGCGCCTCGAGAACCCCCGGGACCATTTAGTACTGGCTTGTAACACGACTTAATGCCACCATTTAGTACCGGATCATGTTACGAGCCGGTACTAAATGGTTCTTGGGGTACTGTGCTTACCAACAGGTAATAAATGTTCCTTAGTACCGGTTGGTAATCAACCGGTACTGATTGTCATGGGACGAATATGCATTACTGATTATCATGGGACGAATATGCATTTTTTCTCTAGTGTCTGCGGATCACACGAACCAACTGTTATAAATATGACTGCAGTTTGTTGTGAACGAACGTAGTTACCAAATAATCAAATAGCACATGCACGGGCCGTTGTAGCTTTACTAGGTGCTCGGCCGATTCAATCCCTTCGTCTTGATCTTAGACTTCATATTAAGGCGAATCAAAAGTTTCAACTTAAATATTTGTAGACGGTATGTACGGCTATAACTTTGATGATCGAACTGAGGGTAAATGTGTTCAAACTCTAAACATGAACACATGCTTCCAAATAAGAGTTTTAGATAGATCGATGAAAATTGATCAATAACTTTGTCCAAAGCTTAAAATTGAAACATTGTTCAAGGTTCTAATCAAACTTTGACAAAACTCAGGTCAACTTCCGTCGACATCAGTACTACTATGTAGCTGCTAGATCAAACTTTGAATATTTGTTTTGGATTTTGTAAGCTATAAAGCAAAATCGAAAGACAACCAGCTATGAACTAGCCGTAAAACGAAACTGGCTTTCAAGCCTTCAGATTTTGGTATTTAGATAATTTGATAAATAATTTTGAATCTTTAGTCAAGGTTTTTACACATCGGTAGTATTTTTTTTTTGCGGACATCGGTAGTATAACCAAATTAAATCTCATTTCTTGCAAAATTCCATGTAGTTATTTGTAGCAATCACAATTACTTAGAATTTAGCATAATTACCGTAGATTCATTTAACCCAGTATAACATCTGCCAAAATTGAGAGAATTGTATAGAAACTATTTATGCATAAAAGATGTATATGCTCAATTATGCTCATGTAATGCACTACTGCAGAACATATTTCTACCACCGCTACATCACGAGGCCTTTAAAATGAACTAAAAATGAAAGTATCACTGCAGGTTTGAATCAGAAATCGTGGTGAAACGATTTTCACCACTGGTTTCTTATCCGGTTGTGACAGGTGCATTTTCACCGCCGGGTCTATTCATGAAAGAGTGGTGAACATAGACCCTGAAGGTGAAAACCACCTCTCACATAAAAAATGAAAACAAAATTTATATCAAAATATTGAGTTCGATGAGATCTAAAACATTGTAGTTAATAACTTTCTTATTTGAAATTATTTAGATACCCAAATATTAAAATACTGCCTTGTACCTATCAAATGATATCAAATGAAAAAATTCAACAACAAAATCGTAGTACTCGATGAGATCTACAACTATGTATAGTTGACAATTATGTTATTTAAAATTATTTATTTGTTTAAATATCACATATAAGATCTCAAAAAGGTTATTATAAACGAATAGCAACGGTGTACTAGTAAGTGACTGTGTGTTGTGGTGATATGGAAGCTCCACACGAGGCTTCAGGTTGTTGCTTCTTTTTCGGTTACAAATATTTTAATGTTTTTTCAAAAAGGAGAAACTCCAAACTACTCCTCTCAAGTAGAACCAACGGCCACTTAACCCCTAAACTATTTTTTAATAATTTCCACCTTCGGTTCATTTTCTGGATTTTGAATACATGTTCAAATTAATAATTGTCTTCATTGCCGATTAGTAGATCTTCAGAAGTTGTTCAACTTTATTGTTGAACTTATTTTATTATGAATTAATTTTGTTAACGAAAAGTAGGTTTGAATTTCTCAAATTTCAAATTTGATTTTTATAAAATGATCTCAGATGGAGAAACTTTCATAATAAAATTTGACACAACAAGTTAGGAAACTTTGTAGTTGTCAAATTTCGTTTGAAATGATATTGTCAACGAAAACTAAGTCTTAACTTTTGAAATTTGAAATTCAAAATTTTGTAAAGGACCTCATATGGAGAAACATCCATAACAAAAGTTGTAGATTTTTCGACAAGTTATAAAGGAGTTGTTTTTCATTTGCATTCATTTAAAAGCCTTAATCAAACAATTTACTGTGGTTGCGTATAATATGTGGGGAATCAAAACAGGATATGCACTCATAAAGAGTGTGGTGTAGTGGTAGAGAAAGCTATGCGTGAGATAGAGATTGTCGGATCAAATCCGACCAGCCACTTGTGACTTGGTGATAGAGGCGAGCAGTGGCTGGTTGTGGGGCTTCCCATAATAAAAAAAATTGTTTGCTATTTTTTTCGGGAGTTTACGAATCATTTTGCCAAGGGTCATATCTGGCACACAGCAACACCTTTGTTGTCTGCACCTGGCACACGGCAAAGGCCCCAAATGCTGTAGCAAGAATCACCTTTTCACCATGAAATTTTTTTCCCTTGGTTTGGGGTGAAAGCATGCCATCATGAATGGGGGTGAAAATAATTCTGTAATGATTTTGCAGTATTTATTTCAAATAATGCGTCTTTGAATATTTTTTGGGCCAACTAGAGCCGTTCATAAAAATTCCGTCACTTAATCAAGCTGTATTTGACTTTTCCACCAAATTAATTGAGTATATGAAACAACTCGATTGGGTCTGCCGTCTATGATATATACACAGCATATTTCTTACACATAATCGGCCGAGCTTGATCCCTATAATATCCTCCAACCCGTGGCGTCAAGGGATGGATCACGAGCTAATTGTATACTCTTGTTGATTATTCGTTTGCCTCCAGGAAAAGCAAAGAGGCCAGCAGTTAAGATATGGTCAACTCTGCACTTATGCATAACTTATTTGTCGCACCCACGTATACACGTACCATCAAACTCATTTCCCTTCCTATAAGTTGCTTCATTCGCCAAGCACTGGTCAAGCAGATTTGCACCCTCTTCCTCGTAGCTTTCTGCCCAGCCGCATCGATCAATGGCTTCTGGGAAAGCCTCCGCGCTTCAGATGGCTACTGTCGCCGGTTGCATCCTGCTGGTCGTCGCGGCGTCCATGGGTCCCAGGCCAGTGATGGCCGATTGCCCCGGCGCTTGTGCAGATGCGTGCCAGAAGTATGCTCAAGCCTTGTGCTCGGGATTCAACGGCGACAAATGCCACACGCCTTTACCTGTGGGGACGGCATGCCATGAGGTGGCGTTTCAGCCGTGTACGGCTTCCTGCGTCGAAGCCTGCACCGCCGGGGACCTCGCAGGTTGCATTGCTTGAGAAGTGTGCATGCCTTTTAATTTGGTGCTTCTCAACTTGCTATGTACCGTTGTTGCATTGCATGAAAATGATCCACGTCGGATTTGCTCGAGTTGTCTGAGTCAGCTTTATTCTACGTACTGCATGTTAATTTGTCGTTGAACTACCGGAATGGGGTGCTATAATGTAAATGTGCTACTACATACTACCATGCATCTATATGTGCAGCAGTATGTTGTACTCTCTCCGTTCCAGAATATAGCAACGTTTAGACTTTTTCAAAGTCAAACATTCTTAACTTTGACCAACACTATTTCTAAAAGTATAATTTATTTTGAGTGAAAAAGGTACATGTATAATAGTTACTTTCGTGACCGATCTACAAACATAATTCTTACGTTGCCAATCCGTATAATTTTTATGCTATTTATGGTCAAAGTTATTAATATTTTACTTTGAAAAAAGCTAAACGTTGCTATATTCTGGAACGAAGGGAGTACCTGTCAATACATTGAGGTGAATGTTGTATGTCCTTGTGATTTGTTTTATGTAAAGATAAACATGTAATAATTCTCTAAAGGTTCACCAGCCTCAAGTGAAATCATGTGTGGGGATATGCTGTAATAATTCTCTAAAAGTGTTCTTTCTAGTGGTAATCATAGCCAAAAATAGTGCCAATCGCATACATATCGTTAAAGGTATTTAAGTTTGTAGCGTGAAGATATAGTTCTTTATTAGGATGCTTTGAGAGAAGATTTTTAGTACATTTAGATAAGAGTCCGTTGGATATTAGAAGATTTCAGGGGAAAGCGTGTGAGGTGAGACCGTGAGAGGTGGAATCAGCCTACTATTTTTATATGTACTCCCATTGTCTGACATTGTGCGGCATATTTAATTTTATTTTCAACATGGGTTTAACTAACCATTACAGAATGTTACTCCATTAATATTCTTTGTAATCATAAGTATTTTGTAATATGGACCTAATATATAGTAACATCAAGTTTTTTTCATCAGATTATGTCTTAGTAAAGTAATTATCAGCAGTGGCAGAGCCAGGATTTTGGCATGGGGTATGCCAAGCCAAAAATATTTCATATGCAAAACGCCAAAATCCATTTAGCAGTTCCGTTAAGTTTTGTAAAAAGAACCCAACAATTCGGTACAGAACTACTAAATGGCATAATAGTTTTAAATTACAATATAGATAATTTAAAACAACACACTAATAGATTGAAATATAAATAATACAAGCTTAATTAACAAATATAAAAACAACACTATTTGTCAGGCCTACGCTATCTACTAGCCATGAAAGCATCGACTATATCATCTTCATCCACAGCTTCCAAAATGTGACAATGCAATCATCCAAGAGATCATCACTGATCTTATTTCGCCGCTTGGGTTTGACAAAATCAATGCAAGAAAATGCCCTTTCAACACTTGTCGTCGTCACCGGTAGAAGCAAAACCATTTTGAGAAGCAAGTAAACCAAATCATAAACTCCATGCCTATTTGTTTCCACTAGCCTAATTGAGAGATCGACAAGGTTTTCTAGACCACTGAACCTATCATCTTGTCTCATGATATCAATATAGTTTTCAAGTTGCATTTCTAGCTTAAGCAAATCAGAGCAAAAAATGTCCTTGGCGTAAAATTCAGCAAGTCGGCGTACCTTCTGTGCATCAAATGATGCAAAAGAATTTGAAGGGTTGAGGGCTGACATACAAGACAGCAACTCCAAATTAACCTCATCAAACCGACTATCAAGCTCTTGACTGACTTTATCAATGACCCCAATGTATACCTCCCTTCTGAAGTGATCATCATTTGTTTGATTTTGGACAAACCGACGTGACCTTCCAAAAGGTACATAATTTCCCTCCATAGCAGGAACTTCGACACCATGTTTGTTGCAAAACAATGTGACCTTTTGAAGGAATTGATTCCATCCTTCAGACCTCAAGTGTTGCATTCTGTTTTTGGCCACACCAACAAGTTGGATTGCACAAATAATATCTTGCTCTTTCTTTTGCAAACATTCAGATAATTCATTTGTGTATCCACGAATAGCAAACATTAAGTGTAAGCTAAACACAAAATCAAAGGACTCAAATGCTCCAGCCATAAAATGGATTTTTACCCAATCAGCCTTATGTGTTGTATCCTCTCCAAGAGTGATGAGTACATCACGGATTATTGGATACATAGCAATGATGTTGCACACGGTTCTATAATGAGAGCCCCATCGAGTCTCACCGGGCCTAGCCAATCCCAGCTCTTGGTTTAGTCCACTCCCAGTTCTGAGCTCACCACAGTCAAGTGCTTTCATTATATTCTCAAGTCTAACACTTCGAAGCATCCCATGGCGCTTACAAAACTCCAACAATATATAGCAAGAGGGCAACTTGTTCCAAGAACTAAACACAATCGGTATTGTCCTTAACAACAGCAACAAGAACCAATTGTAGTTGATGTGCAAAGCAATGGACATAATAAGCAGAAGGTGACTCTTGCATAATCAATGTTTTCAGCCCCGTAATATCCCCTTTCATGTTGCTAGCTCCATCATATCCCTTTCCTCGAATGCTAGTTAGAGTCAAGCCATGACTAACAAGTAGAGACTCAATTGCTTCCTTAAGTGACAAAGAGGTAGTATCATCTACATGAACTACTCCAATAAAGTGTTCCCGTAGCCTTCCCAGATTATCAACAAAACGCAAGAAAAGGGCTAGTTGTTCTTTATGTGATACATCACTTGACTCATCAGCTAAAATAGCAAACCGATCTTGAGCAATCTCTTCAATTATTTTCTTTCTAGTCTCTATAGCAAAACAGGAAATAATTTTCTTATGGATCATTGGACTAGTCAATGAAAAATTACCTAGAGCATTGTTCAGCAAAAACTTGTTCACTTCTTCACTATTTCCTGCAAGGAATTTCAATAATTCTATGAAGTTCCCTCGGTTGCTAAACTCTTTACTTTCATCATGTCCACGGAATGCCAACCCTTGGTGCAAAAGGAACTTGAGACATCTTAGTGAATAAGTCAATATGATGTTATAAAGTTGTTTTTCCTCATCACTCGACTTCTCAATTTTATCATCAATAGCTGCATTGAGATCTAGAAAGCCAATGTACTTTTCATGAGCCTCTCCGTGTGCTTCTGAGCGACAATGTTTCAAAAGTGAGTTGTGTCCTACATTCCAATTTCTCCAACCTTCAACAATAACAAGTCCGCCTACAATGCCATCAAGTTCCAAGTTCTTTTGAACTTTTATTATGGAGGTCCGACTAGATTAATGAAGACTAGTCAGAAGTTACAAAGTCTGCTTGCAGATTTACAAAGCGTCAAGTTGTCATACAAAACTGCACAAGTCAGGATTCATGGCGCTTAATATACATGGTTGGAAGCTTCATGAAGTCTATTTTCTAACGCAACTGACAGATCATCATTTGGAGTTCTACACAGCAACCAGTAGAGCTATTTTAGTAAAGACTGGTCTGGCTGTGCAGTTCAGACTAGTCCGAACTGTCTTAGTTGTATTTTGATCCTGACCTTAATTAGTATTTCATATTGGGCCTTTGTGGGAGGCCTCCAGCCCAACTAGGAGGGATGTTCCTAGTATAAATACCCCTTGGGGTACTGGTGGAAACCCTAACCATGAATTGAAATCAGAAAATAGAGAAGCCAAGTACTCTGGTCCTTAGTGTTGCGTCATAGCTGCCCCCTTAAGGATTGAGAGTTTTCTCTACCACTTTGTTCTTGTGTTTGCTTGTGATTTGCAAGAGCAACGCCTCTACCTTTGCGTGGTTCAGGTAAGACAACGACCGAAGTGTGTGGTTGGGCGAAATCTTTGCCACAGGTGGTTGTTCGAGTAGCTGTTGGTGCCTCGGTTCATCAGGTTGCACGGGTCAAGTTATCCCCCACGATCCTTCATGAGAAGATCGGGCAAGCCCCCATATCATCTTCGTATTCAGAGCTATGGTTTACCAAGTACGATATTTACCTTGTTTTCCCCCTTTAGTTTGTTACCCTAAAATGAAAATACCAAAACTTCCACTATCATAACCGATCTGAAATTTCAGTGAGTTTGGTTAAGTTCTAGCCCAATAGATCGAGTTTGGTTGTTGAATCCTTGTGTTTCTTCTTGTTTTCCGCCTCTGATTTGTATTTCCCCTTGTTTCGCCATCCATATTTGTTTTTCTCCATTTGTTCTAGTGTTCTTGGTATGGTTTACTTTCATCCCGAATCCATTTCGCGGTCATATCTGAAGTTTGAGCACAGTATACTAAAACGAGCATAACTTTTGCATCTGAAGTCCGTTTTGAGTGTCCTTGTACTCGTTGGTAAGATTATTTCGAGGACCGTCTTTTATCTTCAGTCTTGAATACGTGAATCAGTCGTCATGATAAGGTTTCAGATCCGTGAATGTTGCAGATCTACTGTTGAGCAGAGTTTTTCTCACCTGAAAGAAAGACCAGATATATGTTGTTGCTCATGAGTTTTGTACTTTTCTAAATCTGAGAATAACTTTGAGCAAAAGCAATAGTTCGTGGACAACCTAGTGTGCTGAACTCGTAGCAAAAAGATAGAAAAAAACAAAAAAAGAAAGAAAGAACAGGTGCTGAGATCATCACATTGATTGTTGGAATTAAGTTGATATCTTGGAGCAATTGTCTGGCATTTATTCTAACTTGTGCAGCAGTGAGCTTAGATCTTAACTGATATTTTTCACCTTAGCTCATTTTCTTTTGCTGTAGTAAGTTTCTTAATCTTGTGCGTGAGTTGCTAAATATAATCTACCACTTCTCTATATTTAGTTCAGCAACTAGACTTTGCTCTTGGTTGGATATTTACTTAGCTTTACAATAGATTAAGTTTCAGATTGTACCACCAGTTTACCACATACATAACTTTCTAAGCTTCACATCTAAGCCTATGTTTAGGATGCACCGTGACTTTGATTTCGCTTGATCTATCACCTTTGTTGTGCCTACTACCACCAAGGTGAGTGCAGCTCACAAATTGAGCAAGGAGACATAAGATTTTCGGTGGTAAGAGAAGGTAAGGTTGAGTGATTTCCACCATGCCATATATCTTAGAATTATTTTCTTGCTCTTCTACTAACCATGGCAGCTGATGAAGATGAGCCACAATATGTCACACAAGAGCAGCTGCAAACATCGATGCATAACTTCAATGAACAACACAATGCAAATATGAAGACAGTCCAAGACAATATGATTGCACAAGTTGTTAAAGCTTCAAAGCCAACAATATGACGAAGATCTAGATGAAATCGATGAAGAGTATGAAGCTCGGTTGCAAAAGGAAGAGCAAGGAAGAAAGAATACGGAAGGGCGTGGGCGTGGAGAAGAAAGAGGTGGTGCTGCATTTGGCCGAGGAAGAGGTCGTGGGCTTGTAGGTGGTGCTTCACATGAAACTGAAAATGAAGAAACATTTCAGCTGTTCCGCAATGATAATTTTCAATGCCGTCCTCGCAATATGCAAGATCATCCCAATGAAGAGATATTTGGAATTCTGAAATTCAGTATGCCTAAGTTTGAGGGTACATCTGACCCTGATACTTATCTCACATGGGAGCTGAAAGTTGAGAAAATATTTCATGTGCACAACTATTCAGAGGAAAAGAAAATGCACATGGCTGCACTTGATTTTGATGGTTATGCTCTCATTTGGTGGGACCAAATTCAGAATCAAAGAGATGAGAATGGTGAACTCCCAGTTGCCACATGGGCGGAAATGAAGAGGGAAATGAGAGCTCGTTTTGTTCCAAAGCATTACAAAAACGTGATCCCTTTGACAAGCTGCAGAAGTTGAAGCAAGGAAGCAAATCTGTGGAAGAGTATTACAAGGAAATGAAGCAAGCCATGATTAGAGCACATGTGCAAGAGGATGAAAAGCAGTCCATGGCACGTTTTCTCTCTGGTCTAAACAATCCCATCAAGCGTGTTGTGGAATTTTGGACCTACAACAATGTTGTGGAGCTAGTGCACATTGCCCAAAAAGCTGAGAGGCAATTGCATGATGATGCTAAGCCAAGCAAGTACTCTAATTTCAGCTCAAGAGCCTCAACAAGTGCTCCAAAAATAGACAAGTTTGATTTAGGGCGAGGCATGTTCTCATCCAATACAAGCTCCAATGCTAATACCCGCTCCACACCCGTTGAAAAATCAAATGCATCGCTAAATGTAGAGAAATCTGCTAGACCAATATCCTCAAAGAACAATACTACAATGGGTTTCACCGCTAGAAGTAGTGGGATTCAATGTTTCAAGTGCTTGGGCCGAGGCCATGTCATCAAGGATTGTCCTAACAATCGAGTTATGTTTGTAAAAGAAGGCAGAGAATATGAATCAGCTAGTGAAGATGAGTTCGAATTCCCAACTGAAAATGATAATGTTGATGATGCCCAAGAAGATGAAGATGATGACTACAAGGCTTGTCCTTTTGAGGTTGCTCACACCATTGTAGTTACCAAGTCATTGAGTGTCCAACTTAAGAAAGAAGAAAAGGCACAAAGGTTCAACTTGTTTCACACCCAAGCCAAGGTAGATGGCAAGTTGGTTAGGGTGATTGTGGATGGTGGTAGCTACCACAACCTTGCTAGCAAGGAGATGTGTGAGAAATTGGTTCTAACTATGATCAAACACCCTCACCCATATCATGTTCAATGGCTCAGTGATTGTGGAGAAGTCAAAGTGTAACATATGGTGAAGGTCACCTTCAGCATACATGATTACACCGACACTGTTGAATGTGATGTTGTGCCTATGACAGTGTGCCACTTGCTCCTAGGGAGGCCTTGGCAATTTGATCAGCATGCCCAACATGATGGTCATGACAACACATATGCTTTCAAATGGCAAGGAAAAGGAGTTAAACTGCTACCCATGACTCCAAATTAAATCGTAGCAGCAAACAAGCAAAAGAGAGCAGACAGAGTGAGCTACAACAGAAAAACTCTAGCGTTGTCCAGAAATCAGTGAGTGATGTAACACCCCGAAATCCATCAACACCTCGGGACGCTACTAAAACACACCAACATCTGCTGAACTTAAATAAATGAAAAATTCAGCAGCACCTCCTTTGTATAAATAAGTGACCCGGAAGCAATAACAAGGGTATAAATTGTATAGGCACGAAACTAGCATAATCGACATTCTAGATAATAAGAGTCAACTAGAATAAGAGTCAGCTAGCATAAGAGTTTAACACCCACACTACTCTTTAAGCATAAACCACGAGCCTCCAATAACAAAACATTCGCTAAGATTAAAACAAAGGGTTCTGTAATGATGAAGTGTGATGTGCCGCTGATCCCTCTTTCCCTTCTAGCAAACATCAAGAACCTGTAAAGAGTAATGTAAGGGTGAGATAAAAATCTCAACAAGTGAATTTGTTTTGACAAGCCGTTTAGACCACAAGTTATATTAAGCATCAATTTAAAATATCGAGAGTACGACTCCAGCAAACCATCGCGGTAAGAGTTAATAAATAGAACACATTCACCGTTACATATAAAACCACATAACCACCAATAGAATATATTACTTTATTCACTTTCATGCAAAAGAATGCATATGGAAGCAATGCCATGACCACTTTTACATCGCACCCCTCCTCGGGCAACGCACGAGTGTACCGGTACAATTGCAACCATAGGATTACAACAAACTTCAATGCAAATAAGATGATATGCTCATGATATACCTCATATGTCTCGTAATGTGAAACAAAACATCCACAACCTCAACTTCAATTATAATGGAGATATGACAATAAACTTGAGTGAGTAAATAAGGAACAATAATATAAATATCCTCCATTTAACACAACTATTCAGATTATAATTAAAGTGGTATGATTCTGAATATCAAAGTTTAGGTGATAAAAATAGCAAGCCAAAACGATAGAAAACCACCGCTACATTCACTTGCCTTCGATGAAGATCAAAAGAAAGCGAGCTAAGCAAGATCCGAAGGTGCACCACCTGTCCAAAAAATATATTGCATCACCAAAAAAACATACTTGTAAAATAAACACATCAATTAAAGCATTTCTACGCCCGAACCCAACGTCCTCACATTAACACACATAATTCTAGTCAAAACAGCAGCACTGTTACTTATCTTTTTTGTACACATTAATTCTTACCACAAAAAAATTATCATCTTCTACCAGATGAAAGTTAACTTCAAATAATGCATCTTCTTAATTGTACTTAAAAACAGAAGACATCATTAACATAGGATAATCTTCAGGTTAACCTTAGACTGAAAATCTGACAGCCACTCCACAATATTCCCAATCAAACAGACATAGCCGGAGCTATAAAATTTGTATGAACGTGATCCTTAACAATCTGGAAACCGTATCGAATTTTTGATAAGTTTCGTGTAGATCCAAATTTCTAATTATGTCGTTTAGGTTTCCTAATCTTAAAGGGAGCACAAACTGCACAGAATTATGGGACTAAAAAAGTACCTGAATAAAACATCGATATTTCTGTTACCACAGATCCGATGGGGGCGTTCAATACGGCTATGGAACAGGCTCTAAATCTCCTACAACTCATATAAAGGGTTTGTATTTTTTTGAGGCCACGAAAATCATGGAAAACAGCCAAAACTAAAAACTATACAGATTAACAACGTGCTGAGAACAGCGACGTGGGTAGAACCTAAACCCTAGCCCTCAACGGCGATGAACACCATTACACGCAGGTGCTAAAACATCCAAAACCTTAGGGGAAACATGATTAATACAAGGGTGTGACTTACCTAGGATTTCCCCTTCGAAAATAATGGGGCAACGGCGACGGCGATGGTTCCCCTCCTCTCCTCACCTTTCCTCTCTTCTCCTTCTCCTCTCTTCTCCCTTCTCCTTCTCCTTCTCCTTCTCCTTTCAGATCAGGGGCAATGCAGGGGGGATGTCACGGACAGAAGGGAGGGCGACGCAGGAGGGAAAAAATACGAAGACAGAAGGGGGGGCGACGCATGGGGAGGAAATTACAGATGGGAGGGGTGGGACCGGAGGAAGAGTACTGTAGCGTCGTGCTAAGTAACTCTGTTTACTATTCACCCAACGGTTCAATCTTGCACCACTGATTACTTCACGATCCGAACTCCGGATAACGCATATGATTAGTCAAACGGAATGAATTCGACGAGCTCTACGCACCATGAAAGACCATGTTGAACGTATCAAAATGGTGTTGGAGGTGCTTAGGACTGAAAAGTTATTTGCTAACCTGGAAAAGTGCACCTTTTGCATCAACAAGGTTGTGTTTTTGGGCTTTGTTGTTTCAGGACAGGGTGTAGAGATGGATACGTCCAAGGTTGAGGCTATCAAGAATTGACCTACCCTTGTCATTGTGAGACAAGTGAGAAGATTTCATGGTCTTGCTGGTTTCTATCGACGCTTTGTGAAGAATTTCAGCACCATTGCAGCCCTATTGAATGAATTAACTAAGAAGGGTGTTGAATTTGTATGGGCTAAGTCACAGTAAGTTGCTTTCCAAGAGTTAAAGAATTGTTTAACTTCAGCCCTATTACTTGTGTTACCGGATTTCAACAAATCTTGAAATTGAATGTGATACTAGTGGGATAGGCATAGGAGGTGTATTGACGCAAGAAGGAAAACTCATAGCATACTTTAGTGAAAAACTTGGCTGTGCTCAACTGAATTATCCTGTTTATGAAAAAGAGTTGTATGCCTTAGTTCGTGTGCTTGAAACTTGGCAACATTATCTTTGGCCTAAGGAACATTCATTCGGACCATGAGGCATTGAAATATTTGAAAGGCCAAGCAAAACTGAAACCGTAGGCATGCCAAATGGGTTGAATTCATTGAGTTTTTCCCTTATGTTGTCAAGTACAAAAAGGGAAAGAAAACGTTATTGCTGATGCTTGTCTAGGAAGAGTGTTTTGCTTAATTAATTGGAGGTCAAGGTTCTAGGGATGGAGAGCATGAAAGAATTATATGGTGCTGACCATGCTTTTGCAGAGCCATAGATGAAGTGTCAAGGAGGGAAAGAATGGGACAAGCACCATGTGCTGGCTTCTTGTACCGAGCTAACAAATTGTACGTTCCAGAATCGTCCATTCGTTTATTCTTATTGTAGGAATCACACATGGGAGGACTGATGGATCACTTTGGAAGAGAAAAGACATACTTGTTGCTGAGTGACCACTTCTATTGGCCAAAGATGAGACATGATGTGGAGAGGTTAGTGCAGTGATGTACCACTTGTCATAAAGCCAAATCAAAGCTGAACCCCACGGTTTGTACACCCCACTCCCTGTTCCAAATGCACCTTGGGAAGATATTAGCATGAATTTTGTTTTGGGGTTATCAAAAACTAAGAAGGGGAGGGATTCAAATTTTGTTGTTGCCGATAGATTCTCAAAGATGACACATTTTATTCCTTGCCACAAGAGCGACTATGCGTCGCATGTAGCTGGCTTGTTTTTCAGGGAAATTGTGAGGCTACATGGTGTGCCCAAGACTATTATTTCAGACCGTGATGTGAAGTTCATGAGCTATTTTTGGAAGACTTTGTGGGCCAAGTTTGGGACAAAGTTGTTATTCTCAACAACTTGTCACCCACAAACTGATGGACAAACAGAGATGGTGAATCGCACCCTCTCCATGCTGCTGCGAACAATGATCAAGAAGAACCTAAAAGAGTGGGAAGAGTCCTTGCCACATGTTGAGTTTGCATAGAATAGGGCAGCACATTCAATCACGTAGATGTGTCCATTCGAGGTTGTGTATGGTTTCAAGCCAATCACACCCCTCAAGTTGCTGCCCCTACCACTTCAAGAACGTGCAAACATGGAAGCACACAAGAGGTCTGAATATGTAAAGAAAATTCACCTGAGTACTATGCTGCGTAGGCAAACAAGAACCGCAAGAAGATAATCTTTGAGCCAGTTGATTTAGTTTGGGTGCATCTTCGGAAGTACAGATTTCCATAGATGCTGAAGTCCAAGATGCTGCCTCGAGGAGATGGACCATTCAAGGTTCTTGCGAAGATAAATGACAATGCCTTCAAGGTTGAGCATCCATAACATAAATATGCAGCGAGGAACACCTTCAACGTTGCTGATTTGTCTCCATTCTATGGTGAAGAGAAGATAGAGTCGAGGTCGACTCTTTTGGAAGAAGGGGAGGATGATGATGATATCCCCAATGATGCTCACAATGCCACAGCACCATGTGCTGAACAAGATGTATTATCAACAAGGCGTCAATTACTCAATCAAGAATGCAGAAATTACAACATGAGGTTTACTCATGAAGATGCAACTCATCTAAGCTCTTTGGACTTGGATCATAGTTCTTCCAAGGAGAGTTCCTTCTCGTCCAAGTACCCTAAAGGCAAAGTTCGGAATTCTTTTACTCCTGATTTCCAAGAGCTATGGAGGCCCATGAGTACTTGATAGAAAGCTTATCAAGTCTACCTTACAATGCCATCAAGTTCCGAGTTCTTTCAAACTTTAATTATGGAGGTCCGACTAGATTAATGAAGACTGGTTAGAAGTTTCAAAGTCTGCATGCTATACATGGTTGTCGTGCAAAACGGTACCAATCTGTCAGGATTCATTGTGCTTGATATACATGGTTGGAAGATTCTTGAAGTATATTTTTCAATGTAACTGACGGATCATCATTTGGAGTTCTACAACAACTGGTAGAGCTGATTTAGTAAAGACTGGTCTGGCTGTGCAGTTCAGACTAGTCCGAACTATTTTAGTTGTATTTTGTTCCAGATCTTAGTATTTTATATTGGGCCTTTGTGGGAGGCCTCTAGCCCAACTAGAAGGGATGTTCCTAGTATAAGTACCCCTTAGGGTGCTGGTGGAAACCCTAACCATGAATTGAAATCAGAAAATAGAGAAGTTAAGTGCTCTTGTCCTTATGGTTGTGTCATACCTGCCCTTTAAGGATTGAGAGTTTTCTCTACCATTTGTTCTTGTGTTTCCTTGTGATTTGCAAGAGCAACGCCTCTACCTTTGCGTGGTTTAGGTAAGGCACCAACCGAAGCATTTGGTTGGGCGAAATCTTTGTCACTGGTGGCTGTTCGAGCAGCTGTAGGTGCCTCGGTTCATCAGGTTGCACGGCTCACGTTATCCCCCATGATCCTACACAAGAACATCGGGCAAGCCCCCGCATCACCATCCCTCTTCACAGTTCACAAATCCTAGAACCAAATTTTGGGGATAACAACAAAGTTAGTGTTTGGAAATTGAGGAAAAACTAAAGAAAATGCGAAGGGATTGAGTTATGTTCTCAGTTTCTCAACAGATGGGGAAGTGGGGATGCGTCGGACGTCCCTTCTCTTTTCTCTGTTGGCCCAGGAAGCCAGCGCTTGTGGCTGGCCGCTGGGTCTCGCTGGGGTGGCGAGCTGCGGGGAATAGGGGAGGGCACGACCGGATGAGGCTTGGCTAGTTGGCCGCAGCGCTGGGGGCGGATCCGAACTTGCCGAGGCGCGCCGACGGGAGGTCCTCAGGGCCGGAGCACGCTGAGGCAGAGCCACGGTCGGAGGACGCAGCGTCGCTTGCAGGCGCGGACTCGGGACTCCGCGTCGCTTGGTCGCAGGGAGCCAGGGAGGCGCCGAGGCACGCCTGGGCGAATGGCCCAACTATTTTTTTACACATGCTACTTGTTGGGCTGGGCTGGGCTGGGCTAGGGTATGTGCAGCCCATTAGCTCTGCCCCTGATTATCAGGCAAAACCCTATGCTAATGAACAATAACTGTAGTACATATCCTGACGTCAATGCATATATAACACCATAGATGGATCAAGTTACATGAAATAGCTAAAAATCGGTAGCACCTCCCTAAGCTTCATGAGGCCATGGAGAAGAACCGAGCCCTCTCGGTTGAGCTGAGTGAGTGGCTGAGCCAAGGAACGGGGAGGTAGAAGGATATCGTTTTTATAGACATTGAATTTAGTCCTATGTGGAAAGACCAACCGGGACTAAAGGTCCCAACAAGAATCTGACACATTCCGACTATTATAACTGGGACAAAACACTAATACAAAAAGCATTTTCGGAGGCGGGCAAAAACCATTGTCGGAGGCGGTTTTTACGTCCGTCTCCGACCATGCGCTTCTGTTAATAAGCACTAACAGAGGCGGTCTTCCGCCCGCCTCCAAAAATCAAGCAAAAAAGAAATTCCAAAACCCTAGATGGGCCCACGGAGCCCATATAGGCCCGCCAAGCCCATCCAGGGCATGCACCACCAGATCCGCGGTCGCCATCGCTGGATCCGCTCTGCCACCACCGGAACTGGCCCACCGTCGCCGGTTCCGCCATGCCGCGCCGTGTGTCCACGGAACCCCACCGTCGCTGGTTCCGCCATGCCGCGCCTCCTCCAGCCGCGGCCGCGAAGAAGCCGAGGAAGGAGAGATGCACCACGACCGCATCTGGGGGAGGAGCAGGGCCGTCTACGCAGATCCACCGCCACCGCAGCCGCCTTCCCCTGCGTAAGCCCGTCGCTGCCTCCACCCTGTGCGAGCCAACCGCCTTGGCCCTCCTCCATTGCCGCAGCCACCGAATCTGGGCCCATCGAGCTCCGTGCGCCCTCCTCCATCGCCGCCGCTTGCCTTGCCTTGCCTCGCCTTGGCCCTCCTCCATCGCCGCCTCCTTGCCTTGCCTTGTCCTTCCTCTAGGCCCGTGAGGACGGCGCAGAAGGTGGCGTCAGAGAAGAGGACAGTGTCGAGGTGCTTGGCAAGGAAAGGGAGGGAGAGGGTGGAGGAGGTGGCGGCGTGTGCAGAAGGTGGCCTCCTGGGACCTCGGGGGCGGCCATGGCTTGGTCCGTGTCTGGGAGGTGCCTACGTGAGACGCGAGGAAGGAGAAAGGAGGTAGAGGCCGGCGGCGCCTGGGAGGAGAGGGAAGAAGAGAAGAAAGTTAGGGTTAGGGTTGTGGATGTATTCGTATATATCCGATGAACAGTTATCAGGCCGAGTTGGACCTGGTGGGCCTCAGCCTTTTTAGGAGGCGGGCCTTCTAAATGTGCACCTCTTAAAAACGATTTTCGAAGGCGCACACTTTAAAACGTCCGCCTCCAAAAATAGACTATTTTCGGAGACGCTTGTTTTAAGACGTCCGCCTCTGAAAATTGATTTTTGGAGGTGGACAAAAGTAACCGCCTATGAAAATAAAAAAATGTCTGCCTCCATTAATTCCGCGATTAACAGAGGCGTACATTTTTTGTGCCGGCCTCTGAGCCCAATTTTGGAGTGCCCTCTAAAATCGTTTTTGTAGTAGTGAAAGGCGGGCCTTTAGTACCGGGCGTAAAGCCCTTGTTAGTACCCCTATTATGCACCTGATATGGCGTTTGCAGTACTAAATGGGTGGCCTCGTTATTACCGGTTGCACCAACCGGTACTAACGGGTTGTGGTGTCAGCGGGGTAAGTAGGCCACTCAGTACCGGTTGGTGGTTGGTAATACCAACCGTTACTAAATGGTTTTAAGCCATTTTTGAACCCAATGTTGTAACTTGTCATGTGAATTTTTCACACGTAAATGCATGTGCGCGGTTACGGGATTCGAACTCGCGACCTCGGCCTTGCGCGTAGCCTCCTTTACCATCCCATTTATGCATCAATTGTGACTGAGCTGGATATGCTGTCCTTTTGCACACGAGCCGGTACTAATTAAATATCACCATTTAGTATCAGGTGGTGTTATGAGCCGGTACTAAATGCACAGGGGGGCTTGAGAACCACCCGGGACCATTTAGTACCAGATTTTAACACCAACCGGTACTAAATGGTGCCATTTGGTACCGGTTGGTGTTACGAGCCGGTATAAATGGTCCGATGGCCCTCGGGAACCCCAGGGACCATTTACTATTGGGTTTTAACACAACCGGTACTAACATTAGAGGGTCGTTTTTCTTGTAGTGACTGGTCAATGTTACCAACCGGTACTAAATGCGCAAATACCGGTTGTTTGAGCCGGTACTATATGGATACCCATTTAGTGCCAGAAACGTAGTACTGGTTGCGTAACTAGTACTAAATGAGTTATCCAGCCTGGTACTATAGCCCGTTTTATCTTTATCAGTTAGCATTTGATTTGGTAGTGAAATTGCATATCCCTTGATTGATAGTTACACCCTCTGTCTGACAAAAACTGCAATAGTTGTTTTTTCCAGACATTTTGACTGTGGTAGAGAATCTATTGTGGATAAGGTGGACCTCCTAGAAATTATATCATAACATGGGGTCGATAGCTCAACGTGCTGTGTTTCTAGAGTGGTGTCCCAGAATGCATTTCGTGCACACACGCTAACGGAGCGAGGACATAAACAAGATGCCAATGCGTTATTCTGAAATCTCGGTTACTCATCTAGGATTCCTTCAATTGCTATATTGAGTTTATGATCAATAGCAGTTATCATTTGATCTCTTAGTAAAATTGCATCATCTCTGGTTGATAGCTACTCTCTCCGCCTCGCAAAAAATGCAATTATACGTTTTTTTTCACATAGAGCTTGAGGTCGATCTGTTTCTACAAATTAATTAATTGACATTGGTTCAATTTGCCTTGGCGTACGTGCTGCGTTAGAGCCATGTCTTATAATGCTTATTCGGTGCATGAACGCCGATGTTGCCTTGCCTCTCCCTGGTAGATATGAAGCGATGATAAAAGCAACTAATACGCTAATCCAAGATATTTCTAGATACCAGCGACTCGGCAAGGATACCTTACAGCTGGCGCACTGTAAGCACCAACTTGTTGCGTGGTCAAACGAAGGAACACGAGCTAATTGTATACACTTGTTGTTGTTGATCATTAGCATACGTCGCCTCGAAAAGCAAAGGGCCTATTCGCCATGGTCAATGAATGCTTAACTTATCCCACCAGAGCAATTTTTTTCCTGCCCTTGCTAGCCAGAGGATAGGGCCGTGGCACCAATAATTATGCAGAAGATGTATATATAGATCTACACTGTATCAATCTCTGCAGGTCATTGCATCGTATCCTGCTCTTTATTTTTCCTCCTTCCCCCAAGCTTTCTTCCTAACCGCATCGATCAATGGCCTCCCGGAGCTCCTCTGCCCTTAAGATGGCTACCGTGGCCGGCTGCATGCTGCTGGTCCTAGCGGTGTCCATGTGCCCACCGCTGGTGAAGGGCGATTGCGTTCCAGCGTGCCTTAATGCATGCGAGATCTATGCTAATGCCTTGTGCATGGGCTTCAACAGCAGCAGTTGCGATAAGCCTCTACCATTGGGGAAGACATGCAAAGACCTGGCCATCCAGCCATGCGGGGTCACCTGCTACGAAGGCTGCATCACCGGGGAGCTCGCAGGTTGCATTGTTTGAGAAGTCCCTCTTGTAAAGGTGAGTGCGTGTGTCGTTCAACCTAGCCCGTGTGGGGTGCTATATAGTATGTCTAAAGGCCTACGTTGTACTTTGTACTTCTCCATGTGGCGTGGTTTTGTGCATTGTACCTCTCCACGTGTGGTGTGGTTTTGCATGTAACCAAACATAAATCTTCCCGTGCACGCGTTCATCACCAGCCTAAGGGAATTCATGCATCAGTGTTGATGATTTATTTGTACAAATTGCTTCTTTTTATCCAGCTTTTTTCAAAGATTATTGTTGCCCAGCATATATGCAGCACCAGATACACCAACGGTTCATAAGCAGAACGAGCAGCGAAAACAACTTACCACCGACGGTTGTAAGCACAAACAGAGGCGATGTACCAATCTTCATAGCTGGCGTATTGGCAACGACTGTCGTTTGTGCTGATTGTTTCACATCACTACTGCAGAATTCCGATCACAGCCGGTTGAAAACCCCCTTCATAGCTGGTTGGTGAGGCAACCATTTGATTTTTAGCGGCTATGTTGCTCCAGTCACAGTCAGTTGTGACTGTCAACCAGTTGTGTTGTAATTCCCATCACAGTCGGTTGGCTATGATAGAAGCACAACATAGCCGGCTGGTTGCTCCAAGGAGCTGTGGTGGGAAATACGACATAACCAGTAGGGAGCTCCAACCGGTTGTCGGTCACAACCAGTTGTGGTCCGGTTGGTTTACCAGCCGGCTGACATCTCCAATTCCAGGACAACATAATAATATATATTATAATAAATAACAGAATTTTCACTATATAACAGAATTTGCACCACAATACCAATAATAGAAATACAAGATATACAACTTCAAGCGCGGCAAATAGATCATTACAAGACATGGTATTTCATATACAAGTTCAAGCACATGGTCATAGCATAAGCTCAAGCATTTTAAGACTGCCAAAATGACACAATACTTGCTGCCTTCACGCAAGACATGGTGCAATAACCATCCGGCTAGTTGCTCCTGCATCGCAATTATTTCTATCTCAGTCAAAATTAAATTAGTTTGGATTTAACAAGAAAGAAACAAAAATAACTCACAATATTAGCAGTTAACATAAAATAAAAAGACAAGACAATGTTAAAATTTGGGGGTCATTCAAACGAATCTGCTCATCTAATGGATTAAAATCGCTCCACAGAAGTATTACATGAGATGGAATACATAGAATCCACACTGGTCATTTCCATCCGGCTGCCTTAGCCTCGATTAGGGCTCGACTACCTCAAAATCTTCTGAGAAAGGTCTATGCATTTTGTTTTCCCTACGGTACTTATCAAAGGCCTACATAATATTGATGAAATTGATGGAACTCAAAATAACTAGATAGAAAGAACCAAATTAAACATAATGATTAAATGTGTGATTTTCTTAATTATTGAACACTCCAATGAGAGGTTAGAGATATGATCTCTCTACGTCTGGAGTCATAACTATATATATTGCTCTCGTCGAGGCACATTTCAATGGGAACATAATAGTAGTTGCATTAACATCCAGCTTAATAATTACAGTCAAGCATAAGTAAAGGAATTATAGGGTTAGCTATAGACGTACGTGCATTTGTATGGAAGGAGTGTGTTTCCTGTGTTGCAGCTTGCACATACAATACAAGATGTAATAGAATGTTTCTAAATGATTTATATTTGTCTCGCATACGTCTTGGGGATCCATGAAGGCAATATTTTGATTTCCTCTTTGGACAGCTAGATGAGAATCCATCTAGATGTGCAATATAATGGCGCCAATAATATGTAAATTGACAAATGCAAATGATGACACTTGCAAGGTCCATAGGCTCATGATTGGATTATCGAGGGCCTGATTTTGGTACAACTTATACATAGACCTCCAGCGGCACCAGCGCCAACCGCGCCAGGCCGGCCGCGCCTCCCCCGACGTCCGTGCCTCCCCCGACATTCGTGTGCCTCCCCCGACGTCCGTGCCTCCCCTGACGACGCTGGGCAACCGTGCTCTCGAGGTGAGAATTGCTCCTCACGGTGCTTGTTAATTCGTATATATATGTTAATTGTGTGAGAATGCAATAAACTCTTGTGAATTGGATTTGAAATTGTTAGAATTCATAAAGCATGTGAGTTAATTTTGTAAGAATTGATGATGAATTGTCGGCCCTTTGTTTGTGTGATCATTGTCGGCCGTCGTGCCCTTGGTTTGTATGTTGATTGTTGCGGGTCTTAGATAACTCACCATGCAGGAGAGATGCTGCCAAAATTTGCTTGTGACATTGTTATTTTTTTATGTGTAGGTAGAGGCCGCTTTTGACTCGCGACCTTGCACGACGGCGAGGTGATACATTGAACCCCACCTCTCTACATTTTCATGTTTGTAGTTCACGTAACCGAGTTAGGCGTCTCCCGTTCGGAAGAGATACGGTTAGAAATATGCCGAGATATCTGCATATTTAAAACCGTATCTGTTTCGAATTGTCCATGTTTTTGGACAGCCCGAGAATGCGTCGATGTGGTTAGTCTCCATGTTCTACTTCTATCTGGGACAGAGTTTCGGCAGTATCTCCCTGTTGTTCTCTGGATACACACTCTCCTTCTAAGGACGTGTATCTGGAGAACAGCGTGGAGGTGCTGCCGAAATTTTGTCTCGGATAGGAGTAGAGCATGGAGACTAACCACATCGGCGCATCCTCGGGTGGGATTAGGACCTATCTTCACCTATTAGAAAGTATAAGGAGCGTGTAGATATTTACGATTTTTATATTGCTCGTTGATACTTTAAGGATGGGCGACCGTGAGTGGATGTACACGGGGCATCCGAGTAATCGTCAGTTCACAGTCGAATGGATTGAGAAGCCCGAGGAATTCATGAAACTAGCATTTCAAAATGGTAAAGGAGCCATCAGGACTTGGTGTCCATGCAACATTTGCAAAAACAAGAAACGCCAACCAAAGGATGTCATGAGTACACATATTTGTAAGAATGGATATGTTGCCGGCTATACACGGTGGAAGTATCATGGTGAAGTCGATGATCATGTGAGAGAGGAGGTCGTGAGACAACGCGTCATGGATTATGATGCTGAAGCTGGGGTAGAGGACATGTTAAATGACTTTGGTGAAGCACACTTCAATGGAGAACCTATGGAGGAGCAGCCGGAGGCAACCGCAAAGGCGTACTATGACATGCTATCCGCGGCTCAACAGCCCCTTCACGGGCATACCAAGGTTTCTCAGCTGGACGGCATTGCACGCCTTATGTCCCTAAAGTCCCGGTACAATCTTGGGCGGGATGCCTTCGATAATATGTTGAAAGTTGTTGGCAGTCTGCTTCCAGAGCCACACAATCTGCCTCCGAACATGTACGAGGCAAAAAAACTCCTTAATGCACTGAAGATGCCCTATGAGCAGATACACGCTTGTCCAAATGGATGCATCTTATTTAGAAAAGAACAGGAGAAAGCAAATTACTGCCCAAAGTGTAATTCCTCTCGGTACGTGGAGCAAGACTGTGGTGATGGTCAAAATAAGCAGAGCAAGCTCCCCATGAAAATCCTACGGTATATGCCGTTCATACCGAGGATCCAACGGCTTTACATGACCGAGGAAACCGCGAAACAGATGACATGGCACAAAGATGGACGTCGATACAATCCCGACAAGTTGGTACATCCATCCGACGGTGAATCATGGCAACGATTTAATCAAATTTATCCTGTGAAAGATAATGAAGCCCGTAATGTTCGTGTTGCTCTGGCTACAGATGGGTTCCAACCTTATGGGATGGGGGCTGCCTCATACACTTGCTGGCCTGTGTTTGTTATCCCTCTCAATCTCCCCCCCCCCGGCATCTTATTTACTCGGCAGAACATATTCCTGTCGTTGATAATTCCCGACCACCCGGGGACTAATATGAATGTGTATATGGAGCCTCTGATTGATGAATTGAACCGTGCTTGGGAGGAAGGGGTACTGACATACGACCGAGCTACAAAGAGAAATTTTATAATGCATGTTTGGTACCACTAATCCCATATGCATGACTTCCTAGCATATGGGATATTCTGCAGCTGGTGTGTGCATGGTAGGATGCCATGCCCAATATGCAAGTCAGCTTTGAAGTTCATTTGGTTGAAGAAGGGTGGCAAGTATTCCGCGTTTGACAAACATCGGCAATTCCTCCCTCTGAATCATCCATTCAGGCGAGACATAAAGAACTTCACGAAAGGTCTTGTAGTTACAGACCCTCAACCGCACATTATGACCGGTGCTGAGGTTTGTGCTCAGGTATCTGGTCTACAGGCGAACCAACAGGGTGGTTTTGTAGGATATGGTCAGGATCATAACTGGACTCATAGTTTAGGATTGTGGAGGCTCCCCTATATGGCAGAAATTCTTCTTCCACATAACATTGATTTGATGCACACTGAGAAGAATAATGCTGAGGCTTTATTTGGAACAGTCATGGACATTTCTGATAAGACAAAAGACAATGTTAAAGCTAGAGTAGATCAAGCAACGTTGTGCGATAGACCAAAGATGAATATGGTGCCTCCCACTAGAGGCAAGACCTGGAAGAAGCCTAAGGCCGATTACGTTCTTACGAGGGCACAAAGGAGGGAAGTACTAGAATGGTTCCAAACATTAATGTTCCCTGATGGATATGCGGCCAATTGGAGGAGAGGAGTTAATTTTGCCACCATGCGAGTCAATGGGCTTGAGCGGCTTTTTCCAGTGATGGTCTGAGGCTATGTCCCCGACCGGGTCTGGCAAGTGTTGGCAGAGTTAAGCTATTTCTTCCACCAGCTTTGTGCAAAGGAGATATCTCGAACCGTGATACATGAGATGGAAACATTGGCACCGGTGTTGCTATGTAAACTGGAGAAGATCTTTCCACCCGGGTTCATTAACCCGATGCAGCATATGATTTTGCACCTCCCGTATGAGGCCAGAATGGGTGGGCCTGCCCAAAACCGTTGGTGCTATGCAGTCGAGAGATGTCAAAAGACTCTTCGAAGTAAATGTAGAAATAAATGTAAAATTGAAGCATCCATTGCAGAAACATTCATTCTGGAGGAGGTGTCAAACTTCACAACAAAATACTATTCAGACAATCTCCCTAGCGTGCATAATCCTCTTCCTCGTTACAATGCTGGGCCCAATGAATCAAATCTTAGCATTTTTCGAGGGCAATTGGGCAGTGCAAGTGGCGCGACCAATAAGGCTTTGAACATGTCAGAGTGGTGCAAAATAATGCTATATGTCTTGACCAACCTCGACGAAGTGAAACCGTACATGTTGTAAGTTCTGCATCCAACCCCTTGTGTCTATTCTGTTTTTGAGTAGTAACTATTCTGCATCCAACCCGTTGTGTCTTGTTGGTACAGGGAATTTCATCGTCAATATTGGTGTCATTCCAGGGAAGCAACGCCTCAGGAATCTGATAGACTTCTTAGGGAAGGTGCGGGATCAGGAATGCCTGATTTCATTTCTTGGTTCAAACAGAAGGGTGGATCCGATTCTACCATGAGTGCCGAATTGAGACAGGTTGCCAATGGCTTTGGCAATAAGGTCAGGTCGTTTACTGGTTATGATGTCAATGGATATCGCTTTCACACAACAACACACGAGCGTAGTCGACCCAATCGAAGAACCACTAATAATGGAGTTTTTACAATGGGCTCTAATGGGGTCGAGTATTATGGAAGAATCGAGGAAATATATGAATTGAGGTTTTGTGGTCGTCGAGAATTTAATCCTGTCATATTCAAATGTCATTGGTTTGATCCTGAACAAGTGAGACGAACCCCAAACCTTGGGCTAGTCGAAGTCAGACAATCATCCGTATATCGAGGAGACGATGTCTATATTGTCGCTCAACAGGCCACACAAGTTTATTTTCTCCAATACCCTTGTAAGACCGACGTGCGTCTTCAGGGGTGGGATGTTGTGTATAAGGTATCGCCACATGGTAAATTACCTGTCCCAAACAATAATGATTATAATATAGATCCAAACACATATGAGGGAGAATTCTTTCAAGAAGATGGACTTGAAGGGAGTTTTGTCATAGATTTAGCAGAAACGATTGGAATGGAAGTAGACAATGAAGATTTAGGTGACGAAGATGATGGAGATGAGGTTGAAAATGTGATGGACTTACAATTACTTGAGCGATTGCAATTAAACGATGATAGTGATAACATTCCTCCTTCGGAGTATGACCATGATGATATCGACGCACGTGATAGTGATGATGAGTATTACCAACAAGTTAATATTGACGATGATGATTATTATTTCTAAAAAATTGTACGTGCCTTAATATTTTAGTTTATTTGTATTGCTATGTTAATTTAATTTATATTCTCCTTATTTTTCTAATTTCTATAGTATATCTTGTTTATTTGTGCTAATTTGCCTATTCTTTTTATTGACAGGTGATTGAACAGATATGGCGGGCGGGAAGGTGAGGAACGTGAACTCTGTGTACCAAAGATCGAATCAACTACTTGAGCAGGGGCAGGGGTCAGGCGAGGGGCAGAGAAGGGGCAGGGGTCACCCGAAAGGCAGTGGTGTGGGGTCCGGGAGTGGTCAGGGGGCTGGTACGGGACGCAGGCGTCGAGGGTGGAGGTCACCGCCACCTCCACTTGAGGAGGAGTCGTCGTCTTCTGAAGACGATGACTTTGTACCACCCGCGCAGCACCCAGAGTCGGAGGACGAGTCGGTGGAGGCGGAGGATGGGGAGGGGGAGGAGGATGACGATGGGGAGGAGGGGGAGGAGGAGGATGGGGAGGAGGGGGAGGAGGAGGAGGATGGGGAGGAGGAGGAGGACGACGATGGGGAGGAGGCCGATGAGGGGGGTGAGGGGCACCAGGGGTACGAGGAGGCCATTGGGGATCCACCGAGAGTTTGGTTGCGAGGTCCGTCGACCCTTCCGAAATGACCACCTCCTCACAAACGCCCGGTGATTAGGCCATATGGGCAGAAGTAAGCACTTTTGACTCGATCAATATTCTTCATATGATATACTGCAAATCTCAATGAAATTGATCACATTTCAGGAGTTGGGAGATTGTGGGCGCAGGTGATCATACACGCCTTGTCAATGGCATACTAGGCCTTTTGTGCACAGAACACTTCCCTGGCATGGTTTTGCATGGTGGTGTGTACGAGCCGGCATTGACTTTTGAACACTACTACTCAGCGGTGGACCAGCGAGATCTTTTGGACAGGCTTTATGATAACGTGGCGGAGCGGGTGAAGGGCGAGTTATGGGTAAGTTGACCTCACACTACATTACTCTATTCATTGCATTCATAGCATATAAATATTGTATGTATATGCAGGATTTCTTCAGGTGCAAGGATGGATATGAGGGAGAAGCGTAGGGTAATGCTCATAGAGCCTGCAAAAAGCTAGTGCATGACATGCATTATGAGGCTCGCATCCAGGCTATCATTAATTACCACGCAGAAGTGCTTCACACGAGGGTCACCAAGGAGGAGGCAAGAAAGATGACGCTGAACAGGGGGCAATACCTCCAGGTAACTAACAACCTTTAAGACTCTTATTTTATGAGAATAAACATGTTTCATTTGATATTCTACGTTCAATTCATGTCTTGTAGGCGCCTGTTAGTTGGTGTAATAATCACGCACAAGGCTGGGAAAGAATGGTGGATAGGTGGTGCTCTGCTGAATGGCTGGCGAAGCACAACCTTGCCTGGGAAAAGCGTTTGAAGATGCAAGGACCAGTGCACCATCAAGGCAACCGAAACCTCAGGGCATTTACGAAAACATGGGTAAGCGGAAACCTTTCTTTGCTTTGATGTTAGACATAGTGATAAATATCTAACAACCTTACACTCATTGTTTGCAGTGTGATTCACATGGTGGTCAGCCTTGTGGTCAGGTGAAGGCGTACGCTTTAGCTCACATGGGCAAGGCGGCGGCAGACACTGACTTCAGCATGGAGACACCGGCCTCAGCGTACACCAATCCGACAATCGCCCCACGGCTTAGTGCATACACACAGAGGGCAAGGGAGGTCCATGGGTCAGAGTACGATCCAAGCACCCAGAACTTTGATGGACGAATCGTCATGGAGGTAGGAGGAGGCAAAAAGCATGGGCGTTACTGGATGGGTGACGGCACGATCGACTCGGCCTCGACACCAAGACTCTCCGAGATTCGAGCAAGCGCGTCGTGCGGAAGCGATGCGATACGCCCAAGACAAACCGTTGACCAGATGCAGATAGCGAGTCTACAAGTTATTTCTGTTTGCTTCGGGCTTTTTTAAATTATGATACTATTAATTTGAATTCTAACATATATTCATTGCAGGCCCAGCTACAAGAAGAGAGGAGCCAACGGGAGTAAATAGAGGCCTCCATGAGCCAGATGTACCTTTGGATCCAGAATGTGGGTGCTCAGATCTCTATACCTCCGCCACAGATTCAATTGTACCCAGCGCCTCGTCAACACACACCTGTGAGTATATGTGCATGCTTTAGTTTGTATGTTGGTAACTTAATTCTTTCCCCACATGTGCAATATATTATTCTTTGTGCAGGGTTTATCGGCGGCATCAAATGATCCTGCTGCTAATGTGTCGCCTGGTGCTACTGTGTCGCCTTGGGGAACTTGGGGATCTTAGCCGATGCCACGAGGCCCACCTACTACTGTGTCACCTTGGGGGCATTGGGGCTCTCAGCCGTCTCCGCCGCCGGAGGCAAACCCACAGGATCAAGATTTATCCACACCCTCCCCCGCCAACCCTTGGGAACGAAGGCCGTACTACTAGGTAGTGAGCTTGTTGTCGTTTGATTGAACTTGATAATGTCTTGGTCGAACTTGGTTTGGATATCGTCGAACTCTATTGTTTGTCATTGAATGTCGTGGTCGAACTTGGTTTGGATGTCGTCGAACTTCTAGTTTTCCTTTCTCGTTGTATTAACTATGTGGGGTTGTGCAATGTCTATATAAACTGTTTGTAATGCTTATTGTGATGACTATGTGGTTGTGCAATATATATGTAAACTGTCTGTGTGATATATTTTTTATTGGGGTATCATATACCAAAAAAACAGAAAAAATAGGGCCAGGTGCCATTGTTTGCCGTGAGGAATCGACCCAGGCTCACGGCAAAAGGCTCATTTGCCGTGAGCCGCTGGCACAGGCTCACGGCAAAGAGCAATTTCTGGAATTTTCTGGGGTCTTTGCCGTGAGCCTAGGCCCTGGCTCACGGCAAAGGTGCCTCTTTGCCGCGAGCCTGGGCCTTAGCTCACGACAAAGGGGCAATCTTTGCCGTGAGCTAGGCACAAGGCTCACGGCAAAGAGCCTACAAGCCGCGGGCCAGAGTACCTCTTTGTCATCAGCCTTGGCTCTAGCTCACGACAAAGGGCACCTATTTGACGTGAGCCCCAGCCAAGGCTCACGGCAAACGGCCTCTGTTTGCCGTGAGCCGCTGCCAAGGCTCACGGCAAACGGCCTCTCTTTGCCATGAGCCGTATTGGAGGCTCACGGCAAAGAACCTGTGTTTGCCGTGAGCCAGTTCCAGGGCTCACGGCAAACATCCGAGCGGCCCCACTAACGCCGTTGGTTCGCCCGTCATCGTGACTTTTTTTTGCTGAAGGCATTTCTTGGCTCACGGCAAATGTTTGCCGAGAGCTTGGTTTTTGGCTCACGGAAAAGGCCCCTTTGCCAATACGATTTTTGCCGTGAGGTGTTTGTCGTGAGCCGGCTCACGGCAAAGGCTTTGCCGTGAGCTTTTGCCCCTTTGCCGTGAGCCTTTAGGCTCACGGCAAACCGGCTGAATCCGGTAGTGATTTATGCCCTCTTTT
Organism: Digitaria exilis; assembly: GCA_015342445.1. NCBI lineage: Eukaryota > Viridiplantae > Streptophyta > Magnoliopsida > Poales > Poaceae > Digitaria > Digitaria exilis. Next base: position 1,326,533 of record JACEFO010001746.1, on the reverse strand, counting down.
GATTCAACTTTTGTACAGATTCATTGCAGGAAAAAGTTATTATTAGGAAGCAGGGGGTGGGTGCCAGATCCCTCCTATATTGACATTTGCCTTTTCTTTTCTTTTCTTTTCTTTTCTTTTCTTTTCTTTTCTTTTCTGTTTTCAAATTTTCATGTGCGTAACACAATGGCTCATTACATTCCTTGTAGATGACTCATTACTTTCTCTTTTCGCTGCTCTTTCCAGAATCCTTGATTCTTTATCACTTGACGTTTGAGACAGACTAATCTGCTGGATTAAGAGGAAAGCAAAATTATTAGACCATAATATGATCTGGTTCGGAGGGAAGTAAAGGGAACGAGAGAATGAGAATGGTAGGAAGAAAGTTAGAATTTTTCTTACCTTCTCCTTAACGTAAATGGTAAACACGATTAACCAAATATATCCAATGGAAGGTAGCCGAAGAAATATATTTTATAGACACAACAAAAACGTTGCGTATTGGACGTTGCTCTCACAAGCCAGACCAGCAGGGAAAGAAGCTAGTAAATTAATGAAGAAATTGAAGAGGATCAGAGCGGACCAAGGGCACCAGACAATAACTACCGCTGCAGAGTGTAGGCATGGTGTCTCCCATCCTCTCGCCACAGCAAACGCACCGGGTCATCTCCCTTGCAGCCATGGCGGCTTGGCACTGGGCTGTTAGCCGCACGGTGTAGTCCGGCGGCGGCACCGTGACCCAAACTTGAGACCCATTGTCTGATTTGGGTAGCCCACAGTAAAGAGTATGCGACCAAAACAGAATGCCTCTCCAACAGCCAACCCATCTCCATCGTGAGTGTTCCTCAGCCAGCTCGCCATTCCTCTGCTCCGCCAACACGGCGCCTCGTCCCACGGCTGCAGCGAGCGGCGGCACGCACTACTACAATGAGCACTGTAATGACAGGCAAAATGGCACTGTAATGACGGGCTTCATGTCCGTTATTAAGTTATCGTCATTGCAGTGGCGTCACTGCAATGACGGCCAATGCGAGCATTATTAGAAATAGCCACTGCAATGACTGGCAGGATGACGTCATCACGCCCGTTATTACAAAATGCACCGAAAAAATACTTAAAAAATATATTTAATCGGGGGAGGCCCTCTCCAGTCAGCCACGACCATCCCCTCACCCCACCGATCATGTTTATGATGAAATTCGCAACTTCACGGTAGCGGGATTCGAAACTGGGACCTCTCCATCACACACAACCCCTTCTACCACTACAACACATCCACTTGTGTCCACTATCAATTTTCTTTCCCCATATATTGTTGGGAAGACGTCCCTTGGGGTCAGGTAGCACATGTTTTGCCTTCGCAGGAGAGAATCAACGAGGCTACCGTGCGCGAGGATGGGAGATCCGAAGAAGTCAACACGAAGAAGACGAACAGACAAGACTGAAGCCTCCGGCCGCGAAGCTGACTTAGAAACGAGGGGCGTTAGCTCGCACGAGGTCAAGATACGGATGAAGAGAAAGAAGAATCCACTTCCCGCGACGAGGCTGGGCCGGAGGTTGGCGGGAAGCAACGGTTGCCTGAAGCTAAATTAGTTTATAGAATTTTTGGCGGGAAGCAACGATCAGCAACGATCATGTAAATGCACGATGTTGCCCCCTATAAATAGCGGGTCAACAGTAACTGTACGGGGGGATGAGACATAAGAGCAATTGAATTCTTTACACTGTTTGTAATACAAAAATCCGTGTTACAACAGTTGGCGTCGTCCGCGTGTTGGAATCGAAATCAAAACTCACGATGCCACCAAAGAAAAAGCAACGGGCTGACGACCCGCAGACTTCAAAGGCTCACGAAAACGAAAAAGAGAACAATGACCCCCAAGTTTCAGCAGAGCTAGCCATTACCAACGACCCCCAAAATCAAGAAAAAGCTAGCCTCGAGCAACTGTTACAGGAAATCGAGAGACTCAAACGAGAAAAAGAAAATCTGCTAAAGGAAGTAGAGATCCAAAGAAAAGAAACTGAGAAAGTGCAAAAAATTGCAGAGGCTAAGAATGAGCTCCTGAGACTCCAAAACGAGCTCAACGCGAGCAAAGAAACCATTCAAGAGCCCGAAAGAGAGCTTCCCTTCGAAACAACAAACCACAACGCGAGTTTCAGAAGCTACGACGCGAATGCACCATTATCCCCGGGCCTTCAAAATGCACCCTGGCAAACCTCATACAAACCCATCACCCTGCCCAAATATAATGGCACCTGCGATCCAAGACAGATCTTGATGAGCTACAAAGTTGCCGTGGCTTCCGTAGGAGGAAACGAGCTAGTTCTCGCAAAGTCATTCATCATAGCTTGTGAAGGACCGGCTCTCACATGGTTCACAAGATTAAGCTCAGGATCAATTTTCAGCTGGGAACAACTCAAGGCAAAAGTACTTCAGAATTTCTAGGGATTCAATAGGCAACTATTAACCTCGGGAGATCTCTTTGCATGCAAGCAAGAGAAAAAAGAGTCATTGGCCCAATACTTCAAATGCTTCATACAATTTGATGGCTCAAACTGATGACATCCCAGACTCAATAGCAATCGATGCATGCATCCACGGATTAGGACCAGGGCCATGCGCGTCTGAATTCATCAAAAAACAAACCAAAAAACCTCCATGAACTATTTCACGAAATGGAGAAGTTCTGCAGATCAGACGACGACCATAGAAGAAGAGTCAACGAAAGAGCCATGCTCAGAAAAGCAAACGGAAACTACAAACAACCCACGTATGAAAAGCAAAATTACAGTCGACCAACTCAAGTCTTTAACATAGAAAATGAGAGCGGGCAACACAGTAACGACTCAAACGCAATGAAGCAGGATTTCAACTCCGCACCCATACGAGAAAGGGGTGGACGAGGCAGAGGCCGCGGAAGGGGACGAGGCCAACAAGAAAACCAGTCTCGATCTTGGTTTTGCCAATTCCATGGTGAAAACCCTAACCATAGCACAGGGAGATGTCCCATAACCATCAAAGTGAAGCAAGAAATGAATCAAAGCAACAATCAAGGCCGTGCAATTCAAACAAACTCCTGGCAGTGCACCCCCCACAACACGCCAAATCCGCAACCACAACTTCCGACGAACTCGGAATCATATTCAACTTACCACCAGCCTCGACTAGCATGGCACCAAGACCAGTCAGAGTCAAATCAACAAGCACACAGCTCAGTACAATCTACCGCCGCAAGAAAAGACGAAACCAAGATGCAATCTGCCCCAACACCAAATCCAACACCTGCAAAGGGTCCTATCTCCTCTCGAGGAATGATCCTGCCCATAGCAGGAGGATCCTCAGTCGACTTCAAAAGCAAAAGGCAAAGAAAAGAGTACTTCAGAAGGGTGCACGCAATATTACCCGAGGGCCCAGTGACAAGAACTCACTGGTCTCATGTTCCAATAACCTTCACCGAGCAGGACCTCAAACTCCAATGTTACCCCCACACTGATGCCATGGTCATCGAAACAAACGTGGTAGGCTGGGAGCTGACCAAAATATTGATAGATGACGGTAGTTCAGCCGACATTATCTTCGCAAATGCCTTCGATCAAATGAACATCAGCAGAAGTTTACTACAACCATCAGAAACACCACTCATGGGTTTCGGAGGAAAAAGAATTCGAGCCTTGGGAATTACCAGTAACCCTGGGAGACATGAGCAATCCCAGTAACCCTGGGAGACCTTTGACAAAGTTGATATGTATTACCCTTACAATGCAATCTTCGGAAGGGGTTTTCTTAACACATTCGAAGCCATTGTCCGACAGGCATATCTCTGCATGAAACTTCCAGCATCAAATGGAGTAATTACAGTGTTCGGAAACCAGCAAGTCGCAAGGGACATCGAACAAGGAATCATTCCGGGCGAGAAAAACGTTAACCTCTTACAAACAGAAACAAAACAGTCAAGCAACAAGGTTCAAACAGAGTCACTCAAACAGAACCCACCACAACTCAAAGCGGAAAAAGGAAAATAAGCTATTCAAGCACAAGACACCAAGCGAGTTTCCCTCGAACCAGGAAGCGAGGGTAGAGAAGTCATGATCGGAGCAGACCTCTCCCCCGAAGAAGAAGAAGAAGATCTGGTAGCATTCCTAAGAAAAAATAAAGATGTCTTCGCATGGACAGCCGCAGATCTAAAGGGTGTAAGCAGGACTCTAATTGAGCACAGCCTCAACATAACCCCAGAAACGAAGCCAAAGAAGCAATAACTGAGAAAGATGTCGGATGAGAAAGTAGAAGGAATAAAATATGAAGTCGAAAGGTTACTGAAAGCAAAGATCATCAGAGAAGTACAATATCCAGAATGGTTGGCAAACACTATCCCAGTAAAAAAGAAAAACGGTAAGTGGAGGATGTGCATCGACTTCACCACCCTGAACAAGCACTGCCCAAAAGATGATTTCTCATTACCAAGAATCGATAGCATCGTTGACGACGCAGCCAACAGCGAGATTCTATCACTACGAGACTGTGTTTCGGGCTACCACCAAATTTGGATGAAGCAAGAGGACGAGGAGAAAACAAGCTTCATAACACCTTTTGGAACCTTTTGTTTCGCCAGAATGCTAGAGGGGCTGAGAAATGCAGGATCCACCTTCTCAAGGATGACCAAGAAAGTTTTCAAATCGCAAATCAACAGAAACATGTTAGCCTACGTGGACGACCTCGTTGTAAAGAGCACTAAAAGATCAGACCACATCAAGGACCTCGAAGAGACTTTCAACAACCTAAGGCTGTCAAACCTTAGCTTAAACCCAGAAAAATGCGTCTTTGGAGTAACCAAAGGAAAAGTCCTGGGATGCCTAGTAACCTCGAAGGGAATCGAGGCCAATCCAGACAAGGTGCAAGCCCTAGCATCCATGGAAGAACCAAAGACAGTCAAGGAAGTACAACAACTGACCGGCAGGATTGCAGCTCTAAACAGATTCGTACCAAGAGCAGCCGAGCGAAGTCTGCCCTTCTTCAAAACTCTCCGACATGCACAGAAATTCAACTGGGGCGAAGAACAATCGAAAGCATTCAAAGAGTTAAAGGAATATCTCGCAGCAATGATCAAACTATCACCACCAGCTAAAGGAAAAGACCTGCTTCTTTACCTCGCAGCCTCCGAATCAGCAGTAAGCGCCGCAATAGTCCAATAAATCGAAATCAAAGGCACTTTGAAGCAGCTGCCAGCTTACTTCATTTCCAAAGCTTTATCCGGAGCCAAAAAGTCATACTCCGAGCTCGAAAAAATCGCATACGCGCTCGTCATGGCGTCAAGAAAGCTCAGGCACTACTTCGAAGCACACAAAGTAACAGCGGTCACCGACAAACCATTAGCCGAGCTATTCACAAATAAAGAAGCTTCAAACAGGATGAGCAAATGGTCTGTAGAACTATCAGGATTCAATATCGAATTCAAGAGACGAAACACAATCAAGTCTCAAGTACTAGCTGACTTCGTAGCAGATTGGACTTCTCCAGAGCACGAAATCCTAAACGAAGACAAGAAACAATGGACAGATTACTGTGATGGAGCATATTGCAACAAGGGAGCAGCAATCTCCGCAATCCTAGTTTCACCAAGTGGAATAAAAACTAGATTCGCATCATGATTAGAGTTCAATTATCAACAAATTCAAACCACAAACAACGTGGCAGAATACGAAGCACTCCTGCTTGGACTACGAAAATTGAAATCGCTAGGGAAACAAAATTTCATTGTGAAAACAGACTCGGAAATAGCAAGGGATCATATTGAAAAGGAAAGCGAAGCCAAAAAACCAAAGCTAATCAGTTATCTCGAAGAGGTCAGGAAAATGGAAAAGTATTTCAAGGGATTCACTGTAGAGCACATTCACAAAAACGATAACAACGAGGCTGATGATCCAGCAAAGAAAGCAGCAAAGAATGAGAAACTCCCCAAAGACGTAATCTACGAAGTCATAACTATTCCTTCAATCAAAAAGCAATATCTCACGCACATCTATTGGGAAGACTGGAGAGCACCAATTATGGCATATCTACAAGACAATTTCACCCCCTGTTCGGCAAGTGAGGCCAAAAGAATACCAGCAAGAGCAAAAGGGTATCAGATAATACAAGACGAGCTATACAGGAAGGGGATATCAGCTCCATGGCTAAAATGCATCGCAAAAGAACAAGGAACGGAAATACTAAGAAGCACCCATGAAGGAATATGCGGAGCACATATCGGCCCAAGAGCCCTCGCAGCAAAAGCAGTTAGGCAAGGAATGTTCTGGCCGACAATGATAAGGGACGCAAACGAAGTAGCAAAGAAATGTGAGTCATGTCAAAAGAACGCAAGCAACCAGAGGATCCCATCTTCATTATTACAGCTCATAACGCCGTCTTGGCCACTACAAAGATGGGGAATAGACTTAGTAGGGCCTCTCCCAACAGCTCAAAGAAACTGCAGATTCGCAGTAGTCGCGGTGGAATATTTCACAAAATGGATTGAAGCAAAAGCTCTGGCGTCAATAACCTCGCATACAGTACAAAAGTTCTTTTGGCATAACATCATCTGCAGATTTGGGGTACCAAAAGAGATTATAGTCGACAACGGAAAGCAATTCGACAGTGAGTCATTTAGAGATTTTTGCATGACAATGGGCACTAAAGTAAAGTACGCATCCGTATATCACCCACAGTCAAATGGCGCAGTTGAAAGAGTGAATGACATCATTTTTTCAGCAATAAGGAAAATACTCTTTGATCACAAAAAGGGGAAACGGATCGACGAATTACCAATCGCAGTATGGTCACACAATACTACAGAGTCCAGGGCTACAAAGTTCACACCATTCATACTGCTATACAGAATAGAGGCTGTAGTACCTGAAGAGATCAAGGCCAAAACTCTAAGAGTTACTCTCAGCCAAGAAGAAGGTGAAAAAGAAATGGTGGAAAAAGACTTAATTGAAGTCGACCGGCTCGTGACCTCCCATAATCTCGAGTCATACCGAAGGCAAACACGAAAGTGGCGCGACCCAAAGGCAAAGATAAGAGAGATCAGAGTCGGGGATTTGGTAATCAAAAGAAAGCACAACGCAGAAAACCTATCCAAATTCGAAGAAAAATGGGAAGGACCCTACATCGTCAAAAAGATCTCGAGGCCAGGGTCCTATCATCTCTCAACCGAAAACGAAGAAGAGTTACCTCACTCGTGGAACGTAGAGCATCTCCGCAAATACTACAACTAGAGCAGGGCAAGCAAAGATGTATAGTCTCTTTCCAATTTTAGTTTTCTGTAAAGGTCAACCTTGTAAATGTGCAAAACTATAAGCACAAATACGAAGTACCGCTTTCTTCTTTTTTCTCTCTCATCACAAAAAGGTCGCACTCTTTTCCTCACATAAGGGGCTCCAAGAAACTGGAGGTGACGTTTTTAATGAGGCGAACCTATTTAAATTTCTCCAAAAATAAATAAAGGAGATTCCCCCTTAAAGCACTCGACCAACAACCACACCGAGGTTAAGGAGAAAACCTCGTCAAAAGACCTCAAGCAAAATAGCTCGAGGCCGAGGTTAGAAAGATAACCTCGTCAAAAGACCTCGAGCAAAATAGCCCGAGGCCGACGTTAAAAGGATAACCTCGTCAAAATACCTGGAGCAAAATAGCCCGAGGCCGAGGTTAAAAGGATAACCTCGACAAAAGACCTCGAGCAAAATAGCCCGAGGCCGAGGTTAAAAAGATAACTTCGTAAAAAAAAACCTCGAGCAAAATAAACCAAGGCCAAGGATAACAAAACAACTTCGCAAAACACCTCGAGCAAGAAAACTCAAGGCATAGATTAAACAAGGAGAATGAAAAAAGCAACAAAAGTTGCCTTATTTCGAAAGCAAAACAAGAGAACGTATTCTTTCAGAACCGTTGCTCGACATAAGAAGCGATGAATAAACGCAAAGGGGCTATCGAGGGAGGGGACGCCTTTTTCAAAGCCCAAAAAAGAGAAGCCCCCTTTTGCATTTATTCGAAAACAAATGTTACCAAGCAATAACCCACTAAAACAAACCACCTAACTGTACCTTCAAAAGGACGCCATGTTAGGTGAAACCATAATTTCGTCAAGCGTCAATAGACCACTATAAAAGAGAAGGGGAACTCGAGTCCTAGCAAGAGAGGAAGTAAAGCAAAATAAAAAGAGAATTTTCCTTTGGAACGAGAGGCAACAGGAACCACAAGAACGCTCAACGGCATGACCTTTCCAGGCTAAGGACCATCAATAGAATAGGGCCCATGGATACTTCATACAATAGTACTCCCTCCAGTAGTGGAATCCTGGAGAAGAGTGCATTTGCTTCAAGGCAGCCTCGCGGTATCAAGCTTATCGACAAGCATAAAATTTTAGGAAGAAGCCAAAGAATACTTAAGCATTTTCTCTAGTGAAAACGAATCTAAAGGTCGTGATCTTAAATAAATAAAACAAAGAATGTTCGCCTTTCGAGGAATAGCATGTCCACGAGTCCGATGCATACACTATTATACGATATAAAGATCAACATAACATTTGAAACATAACAATAAAGCAAGTCGCCTCAGTCAATACAAAGGCCAAAAGACAAATATGTTTGCGAATTAGTTACACCACTTAAAAACTACTGCTACATAAATCTTAGATCCCCCTCTTCTTGGGAAGACTTTGCTTCATTTTCAGAATGCGGTGAGGTTGCAGCATCTTCTTCATCATCTTCTTCTTCATTTACTTCTTCTTCTTCACCTTCAACATCTATGTTTTCGTCTTCATCCCAACAGGAAAGAAGAAACAAAACAAACTATTACTTTCTTTTACAAAGACAAAGGGAAAATAAAAAGTTGCGCCACACAATTTTTACACCTTCGAAGAAGAATCTTTAGCCATGTCACGCCCATAAACATTCCAAAAGTCTCACAAGAAACGACGCTTCATAATTTCGACTTCTTTGGAGCAAGTCAGAAAAACGAAATCCAGGCCAGCAACCCAAAGAAGCAGGTCTTTATTTTCCTTCTCGAGAAATCTACCGAGGCCATCAGTGCATGTCAGCGCAAAGTTGTCGCCAGTAATTGAAAACACATCCTCGAGGCCAGCAAATTCTTCCTCAATCCAGGTTAAGAAGCTATCCACGTTAAACTCTTCCGGCAAAGCATAAGGAGTAGCCCCAAATTGTTTAAGTGAATTCGAGTACGAATCAAAAATTCGAGTCACCCTTTCAGCATCGAGAACCTTGGAAGAGGCTAAAGTTCCCTCAGTCATTTTCAACTTAGCCTCAAGATAGGTCACTTGAGCTTTGGCTTCTTTAGCAGCATGGGACTCGTGAACCACGGCTTCTCGAAGATTATCAATCACCACTTGGTTCTTGTCATAGTCCTTCTGTAGGGCTCCAAGCTTCCTGTTGGTAGTGTCCCACAGGTCCTCAATGTTAGTCAAATCTTTCCGAAGCTTATCATTAACTTCCCGAAGCTTCTCACTCTCCCTCTCTAGAAACGAAAGTCTTTCTGCCACGGTTCTCGACTTTGAGGTGCAAGCTGCATTGATCATTTAAACAACCTTGTGGGTTGTGGACACGCTCAGTCGAGATAACTCTTCAAAGTCAAGATTTTCCAGTGATGCTTTAAAAACTATAAAAAACAAAAACGAAGACAAAATATAAGGATCAAAGACGAAACTGAACAGGAAGTGGTACCAAAATATTTTCTCACCTAGCATCTCAGCGCTACCCTCACCAAGTTCAACAAAAGAAGAAGCCAATTTTTGGGGGCGACTGGCAATTGCCTCCTCAGGGATCTTTTTTCCCTTGGCATTAACAATCTCAACCTGAAAATCATAAGCAATATAAGCAAACAACAAAAGAAACTTAGCGAGCAAATACAATACAACTAAAATTACTGACCCCGTGTTCAACACTGGTCGTTTTATCCTCCATGATGTTCACTTCCCTGACGGCCGGCTCTGTAGAATACAAGCCCAAGTTATGCTCTAAGAGCTCAAGAAAGTTCGGATAAAATTCTCTTGGAGATTTCGAAACCACACTCGATATCAAGCCAGCGAGGCTCATTCTAGCACCAGGGCATTTCATGTAAGGAACAAACAAACTTTCTCCTGAAACATCAGAAGTGCCTGCCAACTCCTTCATAAATCCAGTTGTGCCGAGGTCATCGCCTGTAACACCAGCAATCTCTAGAAGTCCACATGCTGCATCAATAGTCTCCTCTTCTTTCCTAGCCTCGGCCACAGGGCTGTCTAACAACGATGGATCCATCTTACGAGTCAATCGCGGTTTCTTGTTAGACACAGAAGTAGACTGTTGCATGTCAACAGTTTTTCTTTTCTGAGCTTCGAGCTGTTTTGTTTTCGCCTGAGGAGCATCTTGACTCGAGGATACCAACACTTTTGATGAAGTTTTCTTGTATCTTCGAGTCACTCCAACTTGTTCAGATCCAACATTACCAGCAGTTTTAATACGCTTTTGGGGCTTGGAGGGTTTCACCCTATCCCCATACTTAACTCCCAATTCCATCCATGGGCGATTCAAACGACATGCTTTTTCGAAGAAGTCAATCATTGATTTTTTCTCCTTTTCTGTGAAAGGACCAACCAAAGACTTCGCGGCCATTCAACTTTCAAAACAAGATCAACATCATTAACACCTGTAGGTTTTGTGAGTCCAAAAACAGCAAAGGTGGTAGGCAAATCAAAACCAGGTATTTGCCTCTCCTCAACCTTAAAGGGTTTCCAATCAGTTCCCAAGGGTCAGATTTCGGCAGCCAGAAATTCCTCAACTACGTCACGGCCTGTAAGTCGCCGGGTAGCATGATTGAAGCAGGGACTGTTCTTCTTAAAAGATTTAGATTTCTTATCAAAATCAATCACAGTAGATAGTTCTATATCACCAAGGGGACCGGCAAAAGGATAGAAGATGTCACTAGAATCCGGAGAAGTGAAGCCAACCTTAACATAAAACCAAGACTTTGGCCAGTTCACATCCCAACGGTTTCGTTGAGCGTAGGTAAAGTCAACCTTGGTAATCTTCAAGGCCGCACTTCGACGATGCGAAGTAAAGGTAGCAACACCAAATTGTCCAATGTGCTCTTCACCGCCTTCTTCCAAAAAGATTGATCTCTTTTGAAGATGAAGTTCGTTGTATCGACTAAAGGTATCGAGATCAATCTCACCGCCAAACGTCTTGACTCCCCAGAAAAATTTTGATAGTTGAACAAAAGAATTCGGCGTCAACTGATGAAGTTTGACGTTGAAGCGATCAAGAATCTGAGGCAGCATAGGGTCACAAGGAAATCAAAGACCAGCAGTAAAGAAGTCAGAAAAAACAACAGCCTCTCCAAACTGAGGATCAGGAGTAGTTTCGCGTCCAAGAGCCCGACCAACACCAGCAGGAAAAAATCCATTTTGCTCATAAGACGAAATCATACTGGCAGTGACAGAAGACCGACCAAAATCAAAAGTCTTGGGAGCTGATTCGCCAACGAGTTCATTAACGTTTGCCTCGACCCCATCTAGATCTTCGCTCCCCAGGTTGGAAGTCGGTGGCTATCTTCTCTTTCCGCATCAGAGGTCAAAATCGCAGTAGATCTGACACGAGCCACCTCGAAACTAATGAAAAAAAAACAATCAAAGCTTTAAAGCCTAAAACGAAGCAAGAAACGAGGATAAAAGATTTTGTAACTAACCTTTTCTGTTCTTGAAGAATCCCAAGAATCTCAGCGGACAGCAAAGCAAGGAGCTCAACGAAAACAATAGCGCAGTTCCAAAGTTCGAAACGAAGGTAATTAGGGGGGTAACCTCTACTATTTATAGGCGCGGTAAGTTTTCAAAGTTCGTGCCTGTTGGAAGGTAAAAGGGCGCCAGAGTAACCGCCAATTTTCACTCCAAGGGGATGCCTTTTGGGTTTTGTTTTCGTCCCAGGAGTTCGAGGGTCGAAAAGGAGAGGCTCGAATCCAAGGACGAAGGGGCTACTATTGGGAAGACGTCCCTTGGGGTCAGGTAGCACATGTTTTTTCTTCGCAGGAGGGAATCAACGAGGCTACCGTGCGCGAGGATGGGAGATCCGAAGAAGTCAACACGAAGAAGACGAAGAAACAAGACTGAAGACTCAGGCCGCGAAGCTAACTTATTAACGAGGGGCGTCAGCTCGCACGAGGTCAAGATACAGACGAAGAGAAAGACGAATCCACTTCCCGCGACGAGGCTGGGCCGGAGGTTGGCGGCAAGCAACGGTCGTCTGAAGCTAAATTAGTTTATGGAATTTTTGGCGGGAAGCAACAGTCAGCAACGATCATGTAAATGCACGAGGTTGCCCCCTATAAATAGCGGGTCAACAGTAATTGTACGGAGGGATGAGACATAAGAACAAATGAATTCTTTACACTGATTGTAATAAAAAAAAATCCGTGTTACAACACATATTAGACTCACCCGAGTGTAAATCGCCTGTTTGAGGCTCTAAACGAATTCAAATTAAAAACTTATCAAATACAAAGTTTCATAACTTTTCGAGATATACAACTTTTATGTTGATAGTTTCTCTATCTGAGATTGTTTACAAAATTTGAATTTCAAATTTGAACTCTTGCAAACTTAGTTTTCGTGGACTAGATGATTTTAAATAAAACACTTATTAACTATAAAGTTTCATAACTTTTCAAGATCTACAACTCTTACTTTCTCACTTTCTCCATCCGAGGTCGTTTGAAAAAATTCCAATTTTAAATTTGATAATTCTAGTGCTTGATTTTTAATAACGGATGTAGTGATGTCAGCATCTCACCGTTATTGAAAATTGTTTGTAATAACAGACGCATGTCGTCACCTCTTGTTTGTGCATTTTTAGTAACGGACAGGTGACGTCACCTCTAAACTTAGCCGACCCAAAATGGGTTTGGGTCTCCGGATCCGTCTGCTGTTGGAGATAGCCTTATGAAGGTAACCATCAGTCGTGGGATAGCTGAAACGAAGGCCTCCAAATCTCACGGCTTAAGTAAAAAAAAACCCCACGTTTTATCCTCTAAACGTGGGCTTTAGGCAAATCGTGGGGATCTGCTGTAGAATCTCCGAGTGGATACATATATAACCGCTAGCCAACCGTCAAAATTAAAACCGATGTTCATTGCTCTAATGGTTGGCCATTCTATTATATAGCTAAGGGTATTATTGTGCACCGTCGACAACTTTTAAACCGTTGGCCGATAGTTAGGTTCTCTAGGGGTAGTCGGTAAATTCTTACAACTCTAGGCTAAGGTTAGAACCAAAGTTTCATGTCAAATATTGTTGTGCTATTCGAAATGAGATACATGAGTCTTCTTGGAATTATAATAGGTTGATTGTCTCTCTTTATACAGTACCTTTGTAATGATTTTGACACCATACCTAAGTTGTCCAACCTTACGGTCACAATCATCGGTTAGCATTTGATCATCCCCTTGGTATAGTCTTTATCTATATCAGCTAACATTTGATACACACTAGTACAACTGAATGTCTCTGGATTAATAGCTACTATCTCCAGCTCACGGAAAGTACAATAATGTTATTTGTTTTTTCAGACAGCTTGATTACAGTAGCTTGCAACTAGTCTGGACCTTTTTTTTAAATCATACATAACATTGGGTCAGAGACTCGGCGTGCTGCTTCAGAGTTGTGTAAGGAATGCATTCTTCGGTGCGTGACGTTGAGCCATCGTTTTGCTTGTTCAGCACATCGAGACAGCATTATGTGTTCTGTAGGAACACACTTTGCATTCTGTTGGGTTGCTTAGCCTAGCCAGAGCTCATCAACTGAGAGCAAGGCTAATAATTTAGCCAGCTACTGGCTATATGACCCTTGCCATGTCACCTTCAGCTACCTAACAGCCCACTCATTATATTAGTTAGCTGTATATGTAGGCTACATTACTAATACTTGGTTCGTCTCTCTTGGAATCTGTGTTATAGCTAGCTGAGAGCAGGCTACAAACTTTGATTAATTTGGTACTCCATTCAGCTCGTCTATGTCATTCTATTGTACTTGCTATAAGAAGATACAAAGATCCTGGTCTGCACTTTCTCCCTCTTCCTCTACCCAGCGGTCCAGCCTCGCTTCATCAATGGTGGCCTCTGGGAGGACCGCCGCGCTCAAGATGGCTACTATAGCCAGCTGCATCCTGCCTGTCCTGGTGACGTCCATGGGTTCGCCGCCGGTGGAGGCCGATTGCGTTTCTAGTTGCCTTAATGCGTGCAGTAGTATGCTGATGTCCTGTGCTCAGGCTTCAATAGCAGCAATTTATGTTGTAAAGAAACATGTAATAATAATTCTCTAAAGGCTCACCAGGCTCAAGGGAAATCATGCTATATTATTTCCACATGCTTGCTGCTATTTCATAATAATTTATATATGCCGTCTCTTTTGATTCAACTTTTCCATAGATTCACTGCATGAAAAGGTTATTATTAGCAAGCAGTTGGGGCTAGGGGTGGGTACCAGATCCCTCCTATGTAATTTGCTTTCTCTTTTCTTTTTCACTTTTTCATGTGTGTAAGACACTACTACATAATAGCTTGTTACTTTGCCTGAAGATGGATTCATTGATAACTGAGAAAAAGGTTGGAGTTATAATCAGCCATATTATATAACCCATGGTTTTTTTAATCTAAGCATGTCAAATATTGATGTTCTTTTCCAAGTGATACTTGAGTCTTCTTGGAAATGATGAGAGGTTTATATATCTCTCTTTATAGGGTAGACCTTTGAAATGATTTTGATACGTGACGATTTTGATGCGTTAGTTACTCGTATTCTGCACCCGCTGTCTGAGTTAATGACATTTGTCTGAGTCAGCTTACTGCCACCGTACCAAAATTGTCCAACCTCAGTGCCACAATCATCAGTTAGCATTTGATCTTCCTCTTGCTATAGTCTTTATCTATATCAGTTAGCATTTGCTACACACTAGTACAAACTGAATATCTCTGGATTTAATAGCTACTCTCTCCAGCTCACGAAAAGTATAATAATGGTAGGTTTTTTTTTCAGAGACAGCTTGATTGTGATAGCTAGCAACTAGTCTGGATGAGGCAGTGGACCTTTCTTACAAATTGAATCATACATAACATTTGGTCAATGACTCGGCGTGCTGCTTCAGAGTCGTGTAAGGCATTTTTTGGTGCGTGATGTCAAACCAGCATTATGCTTGTTCAGCACGTCGGCCCAGCATTATGTGTTTTGTAGGAATATATTTGTTTTCTGTTGGGTTGCTTAGCCTAGCCAGATCTCACGGGCATCAACTAAGAGCAAAGCTAATGATTTAACCAGATGTTGGCTATATTTTTTTTTCTGAGGAATCAACAAGGGTCCAGAAAGCCCACCTGAACATTTATGACAACCGCTTCCACTAGGGGAAGACAGTGAACAGGATACATTGGTACAAACTACAAAGAGGATGGAAAGGGAGCCGCAAGGGATTACATCGCAGCACATACACAACCACCAAGGAGAAACTAAAGATAGACAAGAGCAAAGGATGAGACAATACAAGACACTTCAGGTATATATTTCTCTAGCTCAAATTGATTTGTTGGCTCATGAGCATCAAGGGTATGATAATAATAATTCATATAAATTATATTGTTGGTTTTATTAGTATATACATGTATAGTTTGATTGTGCATGATTCATACATATCGTCCCTTTTTATTCAGATTTTTTTATATGACCCAGTGGCATTTGTGCCATAATAATTGCTTGTCTCAGCACTCAGCACCTGGATCAGCTAACACAACTAAGGCTCTGGAAGGTGGAAGCGGTAGCTGCATTGCCTGCTTCTGGACGGCCCGATCAAGATCAGATGGTGTAAAATTCTTAGCGACGTGGATAAATGAGAGGCAAGAGCTGATTGAGCAGATTTTGTTATATAAAGAATAAATGAGAGGCAAGAGCTGATGGAGCAGATTTCCTTAGACTAAATGAGAGGCAAGAGCTGATGGAGCAGATTTCCTTAGACTAAATGAGAGGCAAGAGCTAATGGGGGCAGATTTCATTATGTAAAGACAGGAATGGATGGAAGCTGGTTGGGTTGAACCAGAGGAACGCTGGTTGGTGTTATGGGGCTTCTATTAGTGGGGCGCATGCACTACAGACGTAGCTACATATATAAACATATATGCACACATATGTAACAAAAGTACATACACGGATGTATGTGTTAGACGATAGAAAATGTCAAGAATGCCGATCTGGCTCAACAGCTGGTCTAACCGTCTGTAACAAGCGGTCTGACCGGCTGTACCCTGTAGCCGGTCTGGCAATGGGCCAGGAGGTCTGACCGCCTGTACAGCCGGTCTAAACCGCCTGTAGGAAAGTGCTCAAAATATGATTTTGACTCCACCATCGTGTAGGGCTCGTCGAGAAGATCCAAATGCATATGTGGGTCGCCTAATTTAGAGTCCGGATGAAGAAGTTATGGCTCTGACAAGGTTCAACCCCGGGCCCAGCTGGTTAGACCGCCTGTACAGGGGGTCAGACCGCCTGTAGCAGTTCTAATCCGAATTACAGTTGTATTTTGATGGGACTTCATTATAGAATTGACTACCCACGGGGCAAGACCTCCCCACCCTATATTATGAAGGGTTGTGGCCGATTGAGGACCTCTACCCAATCGTACAAATCATTGTTCTACTTTTTATCTCCAAACCCTAGCTTTTCCAACCCCTTTGCTTTCCTTCTTCATCTCTACGGTGTTTTAGGGCGTTCTAAGTGGCCTTGCCGACCATAGAACAACCCTAGGTTCGCAGCCTCCGATGGGGTCCCTCCCGAGGTTGTGATCGTAGGCTTTCGCGGAGCCTCTGCTACAGGCGGTCTGACTGGACCCTACAGGCGGTCGGACCGGCTGCTCTCAGGAGCTCCGGTGAGGAGAATCTTGACGACCGCGCGATCTAGCGCTTTTGTGTGTTGGCCAGAAGCGCGTCAACATATTTTGGTGACTCCGCTAGGGAAGAAAAATCTGGTTTTCATAACCGATCTATTCGATCCTAGCCTAATGGGATACAAGATTAATCAAGACGATATCCCCTGTAACATAGAAGATCTCGATGAGGAAGGACTCCAGAAGTATTTGGTGGTTTTAGCGCATCTCCAGAACGAGTTCTTAAAGGGCTTCAAGAAAGATCATGA
This sequence comes from Digitaria exilis, assembly GCA_015342445.1. Taxonomy (NCBI): domain Eukaryota; kingdom Viridiplantae; phylum Streptophyta; class Magnoliopsida; order Poales; family Poaceae; genus Digitaria; species Digitaria exilis. Next base: position 1,309,365 of record JACEFO010001746.1, on the reverse strand, counting down.
CACGGTGACACGCGTTCAAGAGTTTGTGATGCCATCCTTCAAGATGAGCTGCGATAAGATTGAGGTAATCGACACTGTAAGTTCATCTTCACAACCGACTTCCCCTATTGATATGGTTAGCCTGATTGTTGTTAATACTATGCCTAGTCTTGATGAACTCTCTGCACGTTTAGATCGACTAGAGATACTTAAAAAGGGGAAATCGGTTCATAATAGGGATGTGCCTGTCATACCATGGTCTCATATTGATAATACGTTCTGTGGTATGTTGCCTAATTCCTTTGATGGTCGGACTACGCCGCTGATCCAGTTGCCCAGACCAAACACGGTCATTGCAATTGCATCAACGCTTGCAGGCGGTCAGACCGCCTGTACGGCCGGTCACATCCCCTCAGCGGCTGGTGAGACCAATCTTTCTAGTACTGTAACAGTTGTTCTGGAGTGGCTTACAACGTTAGCCATTATGCCAAATTCGGCTGCTGATAGCCGTGTTGGTATGCTGGATGCGGTCAATCCTACGTACGAAACAATGTTGCAGGATTTAGCATCGGTTAAACAAGGTCAGGATGAAACCGTCTCTCAATATTTTAGAAGATTTAAAGAGATGAAAAAACGTTGCTTTAATTTATCAATTTCTGATGTTGATCTTGCTCGATTATGCTTTAGAGGTTTAAAATCCTCTATTAGAGAGAAAATTGATAATTGTGATTATCATTTGGTTGCTCAAGTTCACATTAGAGCTGAAGTGGCTCAAAACCGAATGGATAAAGAAAAGAAGGGTCTTAAATCATGTCGGTCTAATATGCATGCTATGATTGTAAATCCGTTGTTTCAACCGATAATGATAATAATGCAAATATTACTGAATTTACATGGCCTTCTAAAGGTGAAGCTTATTCTTGTTCATCTCTTAGACCAGCTCATAAGAGTCGGCAAGAAGAATTAAAATTTACATTTGATGTATCTAAATGTGATCGTATTTTTGATGAACTGCATAAACATGGATACATTAAGATTTCTCATGTTATACCTGCATTGGAAGAGTTGAGAAGACATGCATATTGTAAATTTCATAATTCCTATTCGCATGCTATCAATGATTGAAATGTTTTCCGTCGGCAAATTCAATCGGCTATAAATGAAGGCCGTTTGAGATTTCATGACATGCAGGTGGATAAAACTTCTTTCCCGGTCACTACTTTGGATTTGCAGCAACCTAAGGTTTTGATTCGGCCGCATCAAGTCGAATCTACCAAAGGGAAGAATATGGTGGTGGGAGATGAAAGACCCACTTTGATAGGGAAGGAGTTGATCCGTAAAGTGACATGTGAGAAATCTTCTGATGGTAAGGAGACATTTAAAGTCATATTGAGAGCCTCTGGACATAGCCGGCAAAGGTCGGTCGTTTCACATGGACCGCAGCCGTCTGGGCCTGCTCTACCACAGGCGGTCAGACCGGCTGCAGCAGGCGGTCAGACCGGCTGCAGCAGGCGGTCAGACCGGCATACACCATGGTCGTCCAAAGGCACTGAAAACAAAGCGTTCAGAGGTTGGAGCTTCGAAAGTGAGTTTGGCTAATGACAGAGGATCTGGTATAAAGCCAAAGGTCACATTCGATATGCTTCTCGACAAGTACTCCAAGCAAAAGGCCATTCCAAGCGATCGGCCATTAAAAAACGAAGTAAGATCACCTAAAGGTGGATCTTTAAAGCCAGTGCAGCATTATCATGTGTCTCGGGAGTTAAGTCCAATATGGGATGATAGTGGTGTGATGTGGGTGCCGTATCAGTCGGTGTCACAACATTCTTTGGATTTTGGATGGAGTGAACCAAGAAGAAATGTTTTGGACATTGCACTACCCGTTCGTGACCGTTTGGCTATTTGTCAATCTGGTCAAGGGCATTAGCTCCAGGCGGTCAGACCGCCTGTTACTAGCGGTCTAGACTGGCCGTCCTAGAAGAGGAAGGCACCTGCTCTAAAACAGGTGTATCGGCCTAAGGAGAAAGTTCAGGAGAAGAATGTGGACTCAGTAAAGGCTACTACACTTGATGGAGACAAAAGACCGATTGTTTTAGACAATCTGGTTGAGAAGTCTATGTCGGAGACTCCCACTACTGATGGTCATGAGGTTAGCCGCAATGAGTCTAACTTTCTTCCTAGATGGTGTCCTCCAGGTTTGACTCGTACGCAGAGAAGGAAACTTCAAAGGCTGCGTCTTCAAGAGAAAGGAACAAGAGCCAGAGAAGGAAGAGCTTTTTAACAAGCATAAACCTATGCTTCCTAAGAAGAAGGAGTGGAGAGTCAAAAAGAACGATCAGCGGAAGCCAGCAGTACAGGCGGTCCAACCGGTTGTACAGGCGGTCCAGACCGCCAGTTCTACAAAGTCGACCGAGCAGGCGGTCAGACCGCCTGCACAGCCGGTCAGACCAGTTGAGACAGAGATACTGCCGGCTGATGTTTCTTCTTCTCGTATGGTTTGTGATGACGAGTTGACATCGGTTCCCAGTGTTGAGGACTATGAACAACTTGTTGATTCCAGTTCGTCAACAGAGCATATGGATATGGATGCTAATGGACCATACTTGGGTGATTATATTCTTATGGAGGAAGATCCTGATTTTGATCCCGAGGAAGCTACGTAGGTGTCCTTACTCCTTACTTTGGTTGGAAGATGATTCTGAATTTACTTGGGGGGCAAAACAGCAAGGAGCTTTTGAGGTAAAATCTTATTTATTTTCGTCTTTAGTTCTTCGGACACCTAGGAGAAGGGTTCCTTTCGAATTATATATTGCGGCCGAAGAAAGTGTTGTTGGTGCTGTTTTGACTCAAAAGACCGAAGAGAAGGATTATATTATTGCATATGTAAGTAGAAGATTATTGGATGCCGAAACAAGGTATGCTTTTGGTTATATACATCATGCTTATACCAAGTTGAGGTATTATTTACTATGAAATACTTGCATAATTTCTTGTTAAGCCGACATAATTAAATACATGTTGCATAAACCGAATATTGAGTGATAGAATCGGCAAATGGCTTATGCTTTAATTGAATATGATTTAGTCTTTGATTCTTTGAAATCTATAAAAGACATATCATTGCCGATTTAATTTAACATTGATTAGTAAGCAACTTAATTTAAATGTCGGCTATATTACTTTTACTCCATGCAAATTGCATTTTGATGGATCGGTTTGCAAAGGCGATTGTGATGTTGGTGTTATTATTATATCACCAAACGATATTGTTTCCGAAGCTCTTAACCGATTGGATCATAGATGCATAATTATCCAGACCGAGTATGAGTTTTATTATTCGGTTTGGAGATTTTACATTACTTGGGAGTAAAACATGTAGAAGCTTGTGGTGATTCTTTTTTTATTGGTACAGTAAGTATCCAAAGCATGTCAATGTTTAGATGGATTTCTAAATGTTTATCTTGATAAATGTTTAGACATTATAATTTGCTTTGATGAATTTGTGATTTATCATGTACCAAGAGAAGAGAATCTTAGAGCAAATGTGTTGGCACAGCAAGCATCAGGCTATAATATTCAGAAAAGAAATTTTTGAGAAAAGAAGCCGATGTTTTGTGAAGCCGACATGCTTGCTCTAGGACAGGCGGTCCAACCTCCTGGTGCAGCCGGTCTAACCGCCATGACAGGCGGTCTAACCGCCTGTGCCTTTGAAAAAACCGATTCGGCTGTGGATGGCTCTCAATCTGTTGAGGCTGATGTTGGTATTTGGAGGAAGCCTCTGGTTGTATTGGCAGGATACTAGCAGGTCAATGGATCGAAAAAGTCCAACGATGGGCTTTCAAGATTGCTTTGGTTAATAGTGAACTATATCGTCGGACCGCGGATGGTTTGCTCTTAAAGTGTTTATATTTTAATCAAGCTAGGTTGGTTATGGCAGAGGTTCATGAAGAAATTTGTGGTGCGCAACAATCGGCTCGCATGATGAAGTGGCTCCTTAAGCGGGTTTATTCTTATTGGTTTACAATAATTGCCGATTGTTTTCGTTACTACGAAAGAGGTGATTGGGTTTATTATCAAGCATATTATACATGGATTTGGGATTCGTTTGCCAATGAACATCATTCATATCTAAGGAGGTATGTGAGTTCATTGAATTCAATGGTATTAAATTGCTCAATCCATCTCCATATTATGCTCAAGCTAATGGTGAAGTTGAGTTTAGCAATAAGGCATGTTTATAGACATGGTTTTACCAAAGTTACTCCATATGAGTTTGTCTATGGTCAAGAAGCCGTTTGTCTTTTGAGTGACCGGCAAGCGTTTGGAGGCTTTGGAGCAGGTCAAGAAAGAGGATAGCTCGAGTATGTAATAAGAAGACAAAGGTAACATCCTTTCAAGTTGATGATTGCATGGATTTCAGTTGCCAAGAGCATTTGAAGGTATTATACAAGTGTTTGGCGAAGTGTTTGAAAGGATTTGGCCGATATGTTGATATCGCTTTTAGAACAAAATGGCCGACAATAGAGGGTCGCTCTTAAACTGAATTAATGTTTCTTGATACGCAAGCTTTACCAAGAAACAGGGGGGCATATGCTGACGACAGAAAATGACAAGAATGCCGATCTGGCTCAACAGCCGGTCTAACTGCCTGTAACAAGCGGTCTGACCGGCTGTACCCTGTAGCCGGTCTGGCAATGGGCCAGGAGGTCTGACCGCCTATACAGCTGGTCTAGACTGCCTATAGGAAAGTGCCCAAAATATGAGTTTGACTCCACCATTGCGTAGGGCTCATCGAGAAGATCAAAATGCATATGTTGATCTTCTAATTTGGAGTCCGGATGAATAATTTATGGCTCTGACAAGGTTCAGCCACGGGCCCAGCCGGTTAGACCGCCTGTAAGGGGGTCAGACCACCTGTAGCAGTTCTAATCCGAATTAGAGTTGTATTTTGATGGGACTTCATTATGGAATTGACTCCCCACGGGGCAAGACCTCCCCACCCTATATTATGAAGGGTCGTGGCCGATTGAGGACCTCTACCCAATCGTACAAATCATTGTTCTACTTTTTATCTCTAAACCCTAGCTTTTCCAACCCCTTTGCTTTCCTTCTTCATCTCTACGGCGTTTTAGGACGTTCTAAGTGGCCTTGCCGACCTTAGAACAACCCTAGGTTCGCAGCCTCCGACGGGGTCCCTCCCGAGGTTGTGATCGTAGGCTTTCGCGGCGCCTCTGCTACAGGCGGTCTGACCGGCCCCTACAGGCGGTCTGACCGGCTGCTCTCAGGAGCTCCGGCGAGGAGAATCTTGTCGACCGCGCGATCTAGCGCTTTCGTGTGTTGACCAGAAGTGCGTCAACAGTACCTACGATCTTCCTCTTGCTTTTGCCTTATCTGTAACAGTTAGCATTTGATTTATTAGTGAAATTGTAATTCTCTTGATTGATAGTTGCTCCCCCCATCTCTATGAAACGGCAATTGTAGTTTTTTTTTCTAGACATGTTGATTGTGGTGGTATCTATTCTCGGTAAGGTCGACCTCTTTCTAAAAGTTATATCACAAGATGGGGTCAATGGCTTAGCGTGTTGTGTTAGAGTGGTATTCCAAAATGCGTTTCGTGCACGCACATCAATGCAGCCTCACAACGCAGCCTGTGTTCAGCCTCTTCAAGGTCTCTGTGACTTAGCTAGGATACCTTTCAATGTGTATATAATAACATAGCCGTGTAACATGCATACAGTTATTTATACTAATTACTAGTAGGTGGATATTCTTTTGTCATTATTATCGATCCCTTTGATCAATTTGTAGGCGCCTTGGACAATTTTATTACTACCAAATCAAATGCTAACTTCCATACATGAAGATCCATAATCTGCTGCATCAACTCTTTATTGATAGCTATGCTCTCTCGGTCTCACCAAGACAGGATCGGTGCTTGATTGTGGTTGCGATAGTCTCTCGACAAGGTACGTACAAAGTACTCAACATTTGTCAATGCCCAGGATGTATTATTATTCCGTGCATGCACGTCGATGCATGATTAAGCAAGAAGCCAATCCTAGCGCGCTGTAAGCACTCTTCGTGGCGTGGTCAAGGGAATGAGCACGAGCTAATTATTGTATAGTACTCTTGTTGATCATTAGCATACGGCACCAACAAAAAAGCCAATTAAATGGCCCATCTACCATGACCAATGCTTAAGTTATTCCATCAAATCCATTTTTCATCCTGTAAGTTGCTGGACCTAAGCTTGCCAGAGCATACTATATATGGATACTGCATCTGCATCTGATCTTGCCATCATAATTAAGCAAGACGCCAATCCTAGCACGCTGTAGGCACACACTTTGTGGCGTGGTCAATGGGAGGTGCACGAGCTAATGGTATAGTATTTTATTGATCATACGGCACCTAGAAAAGCCAATTAAAAGGGCCCATCTACCACGGCCAATGCATAAGTTATTCCATCAAATCCATTTTGCTTCCTTCATGTAATAAGTTGCTTGACTTAACCTTGCCAGAGCAAGCATACTATATATAGGTACTGCACCATCTTGCCATCTTATCCAGCCCCTGCTCTGTAGTTGTCCTTCTTCCTCTTCCCCTAGCTTTCTGATATCAATGGCCTCCAGGAGCACCTCTGCGCTTAAGAAGGCTACCGTGGCCGGCTGCATCCTTCTGCTCCTAGCGGTGTCCATGGGTCCATTGCTGGTGAAGGCCGACTGCGTTTCCGCTTGTGTTAACGCATGCGAGCTCTATGCTAATGCACTGTGCTCGGGCTTCGACAGCAGCAAGTGTGATCATCCTCTACCGCTGGGGACAACATGCGTTACCGCGGCACTTAACCTGTGCGGGGTCAGCTGCTTGGATGGCTGCACCACCGGGGTGCTCGCAGGTTGCATTGTTTGATAATTCCTTGTTACTACTGAAGGCAGAATAAAGATGTGTGTGCGTGTGAATTTGTCATTCAACAAAGCTGGTATGTGGTGTGGTTTTGCTTGTCATGAAATATAAGTCTCCTGTGCATGCGTACGTGGCTCACCAGGGTCAAGGGAATTCATGCGTGGGTAATGTAATAATAATAATAATAATAATAATAAAGAATGTTGGTATTGTCGTTATACACACATGTATCGTTTGATTGTGTATGATTCTTTTAATTATAGTACGGATTGACTCTTTTTATCCAGCTTTTATATTGGTTTCACTCAAGAAAATTATTGTGTTGACCAGCATACAGTTGCAGATTAGCAGATCGTAGCTTGTAACTGCTCCTTTGAAATTTCTGTGGGAGTTTAACCATATATATGGTAGTATTTCACTAAAAATTACAATATGTACAAACCCAAACAAGTCCCAAGGACAATAAATGTCTCCTCGAATCATTGGATACTTCACATTTCACAACCCCCAGTTTAGCTGTTCCCGAATGGCTCATTCGGGTTAACTGATCAATTACCATGAAGAAAACAAACTCAACTGTAGTGTATTAGCTCTAGGTAGCAATATTAGGAGGCGAGACGGCCGGCCAAAGTTGAAAGCATGGACAGCCACTTGTTGCAGTTGTGTCTGTTTCACAGTAGAGGTGGATTGGAGGGAAGAATAAAATGGATTGAGTATAAATGAATTAAATTCCTCTTCAACTCATCTGATTCCATTTCAATACATAAATACCCAAACAAGGCCATATATTAAATACTATAATGCCCAACAGCATTGCTGCACCACCGTCTGGTTGAACGGAAGCTTGACTCGCTGCTGATGGCACAAATATTTGACGTATCAGTGATTGATGCATGGAGTACTACTGTGCCTAGCTATAAAGTAGTGCAACTGGCAACAATTAATTACAATCTGAAAAGGCTCTAAAATTTTTGACGTATCAGTGATTGACCACACGAAACGCACACGTACTGCTACCAACAAGGCACCAAAGCTAGGTGAAATGACCCTTTGAAAGTTGTACGGGGAGTTTAGCCATATTTCACTAAAATTTTATACCGTGCAACCCAAAACAAAGCCTACAGGATTCCCGGTTGTTTTTGATCCAGGACTAAAGCCTTTTTAGCTAGTCCCAGGTCCAAAAACAACAGGGACTAAAGGGTGAGGGTGAAAATTTTGTACTTCATGAGGATAGTAACATCAACCAAGACTAATGGGGCACTTTTAGTCCCGGTTGGTGGTTCGAACAAGAACTAAAGGGTTGGAAGGCTTTAGTCCTGGTTGAAACCACCAGCAGGGACTAAAAGTGACCCTCTAGTCCCGGTTAGTGTTACCAGCCTCCACGGGTTAGTTCAAAAAGATAGCATATCCCGTTCAATTACATATGATGTGTGGGTGAGATGGTAGAGGAGGCTACGCGTGAGGACGAATGTTGCGAGTTCGAATCCCATGGACTACGTACGCCTGTGAATAGATCCGTGACCCTTTTTATTTTGAGTGTGGAACCCTTTACTCTCGGTTGGTGTTTTCATCCATGACAAAATGTGATCTTTAGTCCCGGCTATTCACCTGAGACTAAATATGGGGACATTTAGTCCCTGCTAGCTAGTCCCGCATGGGTTTTCGAGAGCTAAAGCTCTCCCGAGTTGGTACTAAAGGCCAGTTGTCCAGTAGTGAATGGATTATAATGCAGAAATAAAGGTATCTATGATTCAGTATGAGATAACAGAATTTCGGCAAAATTCACACATTTCGGTGGGGACCAAAATGAAACTAGAAGTGCTGAGATATAAATGTTACAATATATGTGTCTAGTCCATTATTCGTTTTAGTAAAAGAATTGAAACCTCTAATAAATGCTAAGGGTAAACATGATTAGTCCCGAATGGGTAGTTAAACAAGATCTCAGCCGACATAAAAAGGTGGACAATGTATACACCCCAAGCCGGTCAGTGGAGACCAGTGAGTCACATGTACGCATGGGTTCGCTTGCCTCGTCAAGCCGAGGTCGTAGCGTGTCATGACGTGACATGACTTTCTGCATGGAGTGTAAAGTTCTGCACCCAATGAGATTAGCAGCAGATTTATTCTGCGGTTAATGAATGGATTCAATCTACGGTTCATGGTGATGACTTGATTCACCATGTTAATGGTAGTTACACCGATTCATGGCGTCCAGCTGCATTCCTTTCACTCCCCTGCTCACCTATATAAGAGGACTCTATTCCTCTAGCTGAGATGCAACACAACTCCCCCACACCCAGGTACACATGTTGAGGAGACCCCTCTCTTCTCCCTCTACTACTCTCTGCATTTCCATCATCGTCGTTGCATGCACAATTCCAGCGAGAGCAGGTGCCTCCGAACCATTGCCTGCCACGAGAGATCTGCACGAGATAGCAAGCAATCGGGGTTCTGGGGCCACCTTCACGTGACTGCTCACTCCCTGAACTCTGTCGTCTTCACCAGCACTTTGTTAATCCCCTTCAACGTCTTGCTCATGCACCTGAACCTTGATGACGTCTACTTTCTGGTGCCTCTGATCAACTACTTTGTCTACTTCCTAGTGGCTGAAATTCATGTTTAGCTTGGAAATAAAAATGTGCCTAAAAATGCCTACATTTACAGCAATCCATAAACCTGATTATGTTCATAGGCTTTCAATTCGGTCATTAATTTTGTTGCATCGATTAAACCAAATATATTTGATGGTTCCAACTTTAATCGTTGGCGTGAACAGATGATGTTTTGGTTGACGGCTATGAAGGGTCACAGAAAATGCTCTTTTTGTAGTAGTGATAACCTCTTTCGACTCGGTGTTATAGTTGAACCCCTTGTGGACTCAGATATCCATCTCAACACTGGTAAAGTAGTATGAAATTCATTTGAGGCTTAATATGGAATTACTGATGCTGGCAGTGAGATGTATGTCATGGAACCAGTGGCGGAGCTAGCCCAGGTGGGGCGGACATTTCTTCTCTAGTGGCGCCGGGCCACTGCCCACCGGCACCCGACACCGACAATATGCCATGCTCGTAGTTATGGTTGACAAATCCAATTATATGGCCGCCCATAACCACATTGTATGAACAAAACAACTCTTACTCTTTGGCACAAAAATAATAGTGAAAGCATGTCGTGGATGAGTGGATATATCAACTGAACATGGATAAATGTTTCCTCAAACACCTTGCGTAGATAAGAGTCAAAATCAACCAAATTGCGTACTAGTCGACATAAGAAATAAATTGTGCCTAGCCAGTGGCGCATAAGATGAATATATGTATGTCGTAGTTGACTACCCATATCCAAGCACACAAGACAAGAGGAGGAAGCATGCAAGATCAAAAGCAAAACTATATAACATACAGAGGGAGGGAGCTTGCTGCCAACAGTTGGCGTACACAGGCCACAACACAGATTCTATGATCTTTATGCCCACCCAATTCCAGCCCGCTGGGATCCTCGACGCGTCCAGGGGAGAACGCCCTGCCCTGCTCTCCCACCCCCTCTTTTCCATGGCGCCATGCTGGTGGACAGGGACCAAGGTACGGGCGTCGAGGGGATCAAGCGGCACCTCCAAGCGACTGAGCGAGTCAGCGTTTGCGGCCAGGGGAAAAGGGTGGGCCGGTGGGTTGCTGCTGGGCCAAAATTTATTGGGCCTTCTCCACTTAACCATTGCCAGCCCAAAATAATTCTTGCTTCTTCCTCCTCCAGACGTGGAAACAGGGTACCGCCGACGCTTGCATCCGACCTCGCCTCCGGCCGCCGAGAAACTCCATGGGAGGTGGGGTTCTACTCCGGCAGTAGCTGGGGCAGCTGCCCCACCCTGCTTTATGGGTGGCTCCGCCTCTGCATGGAATAGTTCCTTAACTACTACAAGGTGGTTGAAGATTGTCCCGTGGTAGGACAAGCCCATGAGATAGAAATGTATGGCATTCGAGGCTTTCTCACGTTAGTTTTAGTTCTATGATGCGGTTGTCAAACTTGCATTTAATTCCAAAGTTTGGATTGGTCAAGAATTCTAAGTGCCATGTTTATGTTAAGTAAAAAAATCTGAAAGTAAAAAATCTATTCCAAGGAAGAAAACTAGCCATACAACCAGATCAAGATGTGCACGTGCATGTGTATGGTGGATGGTGGATGAAATGGAAATGGAAACTCCTTATTGTATGATGATCTCTCTTCCTTTATAAATACTTTTGAGAACATAGCTATCTTTTCTCTCTGTTGTTTTTCTATATTTTTCTTGGGTCTTCATGGGTCCAACTTTTCTTCCTTTTTATTCTCATGAACTTTCATGGGTCCAACTCTTTTTGATAGCCACGTATCGGAGAGATATACCAAAACATACGATGGAGCCTTATTTAGTAGAATGGATGGATGGTACAATGGTAACTATCATTTGAGCATAGCGATGGGGTGTAATGAGTGCACGTGAATCTTGATCATGGAACCATGAAAAGAAATCTTCAAAAGGGTCACAACAATACGACAAAGCTCAATGCAAAGGCAAGCAACATACATATAATGTTTTCATTATAACTCATTATATGGCTTCACATATCAAAGAGGAGCTTTCCAAATGGTTTTTCAGTTTTCGTAAATACCTTTCCCAAGCACTTAAACATTGAGAGAAAAGATCATATCACCAAACCTTATCACAAACACCAACCACTTAGATGAGCATGTTTTCCTCTAGGTTGGATTAATAGTAGGCTATTAGCAAGGCACATCAGGATGGAGTTAGCGAGTTCATGAAGTTTGTATTGGAGAGATGTGATGATGACAAAGAGATACTTTGTCACATGTCGTCAATGTTTGAACCATGTTTATGGGCATTAAGGACTTCTACAAGACCACTAATATATGTATGGGATGTGCAGCACATACGGTAAGTGGATACATCATGGAGAACAAAAAGATGTTGGAAAATGATAATGCGCAGGGAATTTGGATGAACATATTGGATGACATGAATATGGAGGAAGGTCCTGATGATGATGATGATCCGATTCGAGATATAACCAAGGAGTTCTATACAGTTGAGGTGAGGTGGTGGGCTGTTCTCCCCCATCAAGGCGACGAGCGGAGGAAGCGATGGGTAGAGCGACTGGCGGCGGCGCGTCCCTGGATGGGCTCCATGGGTCCATCAAGGGTTTTGCTTTTTATTATTTATTTTTAATTAACAGAGGTGGACACGAAACTGCCTCATTAATGGAAGCATTGGCTCGAATGCGGTAGGCATAAATGCCTCTAAAAATCGATTTTGACCATTGCCGAATTTTTTTAATAGTATTGTGGTCATTCGCTTTTCCTAGTGTATACTACATAGTGAGACCAGATTCCTTAATTAACTCTATCTACCTCTGTTGTCTCAAATCTAAATAATTTTATTATAAAAATATTCTAAAATATTGTTTCTATGGGGTAAACGAGAAGGATCTATGCTGGCAATGTCTCTAGCTTAACTTGAAGAATCACAATTGGAATACCTTAACATGCTTGCGATCACTTTGTCAATTCCATTATGGCACATTCTTGTCTAATGAAAAACATTAGAATAAATGGAGCGCTTTTATGACCAAGAATGGGGGTTTATAATAAACTCCTCCTTCAATTCTTGAAAATCCTGCGGGTCTATAATTAAGTCCAGTTGAAACTTATCTCTTATGGTTCTGAAAATTCGTAGACTTGTACTACCTCCGTCCCAAAAAACAAGTCATCCTGGAAATTCTAGGACAAATTAGCCAAGGTGGAGAAAGACCATGCTGTCCCTGATAGTTAAAGTGTTCCCCTGTTAATTACGCTAGGTAATTGCGGGACACGAAGAAGAAACGCATGAAGGTTTGTACTGTGCATCTATTTTTCTTTGAACTGTGCATCTAATAGTCCATTATTGTTGTAGTACTTGGCACCAATTAATATTGAATCTAAAAACATGAAGCACCGATGTTATAGATGGCCGGTCATCTTGGGGGGCCGTAGTCCGTGGGGATTGTTGTGCGGCAGCGACGGGACGAGGATAGCTAACAGGAAGACGATAGGGACGAGGACAAGAAGACGATGGGGAGGGTACTGGCTTTTGGTTACCGTATATGGTAGTTAATGGAAGAGGTGGAGGAAGCGACGGGAATGATGGGATCAGGTTGGGATGCGATGGGGACTTGCAGTTATTTGTGGGCCCATTTTTTTATGTCCAAAGCTCTGGTGACTTGTTTTTTGGGACAAATTTTGAATTTCAGGATGACTTGTTATTATTACAGGTACTGTAACTTTGTAAGGGCACCAGCAATATGCTAAAAAATCAAGTAGCAAGCAATAAATGTCATCTTGTTACTAGGTACGTAGTTTGAGGACTTCAATGGTCGATTTGTGAGTCTAGGGACTGGGATGACACAACGGTACAAGTTTAGGGACCGGTGACGTACTTTACTCTTGCCGTAACTATATCAGTGACATAATTTGATTTGGTACTAGTAAAACAACCGTAAATCTCTAATTAGTTGATAGTTACTCGCTCCGTCTCAACAAAACGGTAATTGTAGTTTTTTTCTTGACATCCTGATTCTGGTAACATCTATCCTCAACAAGGTCGACGTCTTTCTAGAAATTTTATCACAAAATAGAGTCAAGGTTTCGTGCACGCATGTCGATGCAGCCTCTCCATGGTAGGGGTGGAGCAAGGATATAAGCGATATGCCAATATGATATATCGAGATTCCTGTGACTACGGCTTGGATACCTTCAATCTGTATATAATAACATAGCCCGTGTAACATGCATACAGTTATTTTATGCTAGGTGGATATGCTATATTTCTGTAAAAATGGCATTATCGATCCCTTGGTCAACTGTGTAAGCGCCAATGAAATCAAAATTAATTAATTAATTAATGACCAAGTTGATCTACAAATATCAAAACCCTTTGTCTATATATAATATCTTATTGATCAGTAGTCCATGAAATGAAATAAGCAGCGAGGATGCAGTAGATTGGATCTTCCTCTCGCTATATCGTATTTATGATCAATAGCAGTTAACATTTGATCCCTTATATTAGTAAAATTGCATCTCTATGATAGCTACTCCCTCCGTCTGAAGAGCTCAATCATATTTCATATAGAACATGAATGTGCTCGGTTGCGTCTAGTCCGTATGAAGTCGAACTGTTTGTACAAATTAATTAACACTGGGTCAATGCCTCGCCGTGTTGCGTCAGAACCTTGTCCTAGAGGATGCATTCCGTGCGTGCACGTTGATGTAACCACTCATAGCTAGGTAGAGATGGAGAGACATAAGCAACTAACACGCCAATCCGAAATAATGTTCCGAGATCTCAGCGACTCGGCAAAAGGATACCTTTCAAACTAGGGCACTGTAAGCACAAACTTGCTTGTTGGCGGGGTCAAGGGATGGAGCACGAGCATTAGCTCTTGTATTACCGCATGCACCCTCTATGCTGATGCGCTGTGCTCGGGCTTCAACAGCAGCAGTTGCACTCATCCTCTACCGCTGGGGGAGACATGCAGAGTCGCAGCCATCCAGCCGTGCGGGGGCAGCTGCGTGGATGGCTGCCTCGCCGGGGAGCTCGCAGGTTGCATTGTTTGATACGTCTGCATGCTGAATAAAGGTGAGTGCGTGTGAATTTGTTGTTCAACACAACCAGTATGGGGTGCCGGCCATACAAGGCGTCCTATACTGCTATATATGTTCAAATATACTGCCTCTTCATCGTGTGGTGTGGTTTTCCATATAATGAAACATACATAACTCATGCATGCGTTGGCTGGCCAGCCTCAAGGGAATTCATGCGTGGTATTGTAATAATATTTCAGAATTTGTTGGTTTAATATTATGCACACATGTATCTTTTAATTATTGTGAATGATTCATTGAATTATACCGATCACCTTTTTATAGTCTCACAGCAGAAGATTATTGTGTTCAACAGCATGCAGTTGCAGAAATATAATGCAGATAGCATATCTTGTAATTGCTCCTTTACAATTTCTGTGGGAATTCTGATCATTATTGATATTTCACTAAACAATTACAGTGTACAAACTCATTGGATACTTCACAACCCACTGTTATACCTGTGCTTGTTTGACCCCTTCAGATTAACAGATTAATTACCATGAAGAAAAAAAAACTACTCAATCCTGGCGGATTAGACGAGGCCAAAGTTGAAAATATGGACAGGCACTTGTTGCAGTTCTGTCACTTTCACGATACAATAAATAATATAATTCCCAGCTGTCACTCTGCCTCTGGTCGAATGGAAGCTTGGCTCCCTGCTGATGGCAGAAATATTTTGCGCATCAGTCGTTGATGCATGGAATTGGTGGGGACCACCTGTCACACCTTGTTTTAGAAGCATGACCATATGCATCTCATCATACTTTCGTCAATATATCAAAAGACAGTGTTTGAAACATAAAAGATTGAAGATATTTTATAACATTCTCAAAGAGATAGACACGGAGGCATATACCACAGGCAATACTTTTTCTGCTCTTCAGCATTAAGGACGCCCTCAGGCTTGCTAAGCCTCAAGTCACTACTAGAAACCGATTTTTTCCTATGTGGCGACTAATTTTCCTTAGGGTTTCAACCACCTTACAGGAAAATACGAATACTTCTGTTGGTTCAAACACACACAGGAATATTGCCATTTCCCTGTCGGTTTGAGTGTAGCACATAGGAAAATAAATTTCTAACCTTCCGGGTCCCTTTAGCACCAGCTTTACCGCCCAAAATTTCATTAGAAAAAATCACCAAAATTTTCAACGTCGCACACCCGCACCCATTGCCCGGCCAAATGTGCATAGAAGTAAACCAGAGAAAAACCTTAGATTTACAGATTTTAAAGATCACACCAGAAAACATTTCTGGCCTTAATGACTTAGCAAAACTAGGCATTGCAAAATTAACAAATTGGATAAAACAAGGATTTTAGATTGTTGGAAAAATAGACAATTGTAAGTTTAGTTTCTAAACTAAACTAAACATGACGAGAATTAAATTTAGCATGCAACTCTGTAACATAGTAGGCAGTACGAAGAGAATAACCATGATCTCAGAAAACACGATTAAAACACAGCGTCTTTACTGAGTGGATGTTGTCGGGAAGATAAATGGCGCACACAGGATGAAGATAGTCCTGCGGGTGAAGCACTAAAGACGGCATTGAAGAAAACGAAATGCCCCAGCAACAGACTTGGACGGAGGACGACTAGTGGTGACAGTGTTATCGTAAACGCTAAACGGTAATCAGTTTGTCACCCTTTGTTTAGTGTTTAGACCGTTTAAACGGCCTAAACGGTTTTGCATAGTAACACTAAAATATACCTATTTGTACTTGTAAAAGCCAAATATATTGGCTTTTCTACATATTTGCACATGTAAAATGTAAGTATTCAACAGAATATTTTTCAAGAAATCTATATCCTTTATACAATACTCATATACTTCTGATATTAATTACAAAGTGTTGATTATGGCAAATGTAATTCTCATATTGACTAAATTATGAATTAAATGGCCATTTAGCCCATGTAATCATGATTAACTCAACTTTGTTTAAACGATTTTGACGGTTTTGAACGGTTTAAATGGGTTTAAACGGTCCAACTGTTTAATTCACCATTTAGGGCCTAAACGACACGGGTGACCTCTGTTTACCATTTAAACGTTGTTTAAACGGACTAAACGGCCATTTAGGCGAACAGTGTGGTGAAGATCTCAAGCAGTCACGCGGAGCAGTTACCAAAAACCTTATTCATCCTCTCTTGGTGCAGGATCGCACTCCATGACTTCAAGGCCAAGTAACCACCAAAAACAAAACAGTACAGGGAAACCATGGCCTTGAAGAGGGGGAGGGGGGGACTGAATGGAGGTGAGGCCGGCAAAGTCCCTCTAAGATGATTATACGCTCTCTTGGATGTGAAGGCATCATATAACCATATGTATGTCCATTCATCACTTAACTGATTCTCAACAAGTATGCCTGAAAGTAGGTCCTCAAGTTCAGTCAGCTGAGCAATAGCTTGTTCAGACAAAGGCAACTGAGAATTCTGCTGGAGTTGTACAGTAAGGAACTTATCCACAGATAATTTCTATTGATGCTTGGAAAATGAGAACAATTGTGGAAATCTCCATCTAAAGATTCCCGAGTCCCATAGGTCATTCTAGAATAGAACAGTGCCTCCTTTCTCCACCTTGTAAGAAGCAATCTTGAAGAAGTCCAAATACAAAGACATGATATATTTCCACCAAAAGGAACCTACATGTTGTCGAGCATGAGGAGTATCATTTATATATAAATACTTCCAAGTTAACTCACGCATTGAAGATCAGCTTTATTATAAAACTTGTGCAAGTATTTCAGTAGCAATGCAGTATTCTGTGTCCTGAGATTGATAATGCCTAACCCACCTTCCTCTTTGCTTCTACAAATTTGTTGCCATTGGACAAGACAACCACCTCTCTTTGTAATATCCCATCCATTCCAAAGGCAGTACTTCATGTATTTTTATAACTGACCAATAATCTCAATGGCAATTTGAGGGTACACATGTAGAAGGTGGGTAGGGAGGCAAAAACTGAATTAACAAGAATCAATCTCCCAGCATAAGTTAGCATTCTTGAGATACCAATCAGGTGCTTTTCCATTCTTGTCAGAAGTGGCACGAACTCAGTCACAGCTGGCCTAGTAAGACCAAGGGGGAGACCTATATATGTTAGAGCTAATCTTGTTGCATATTTTATTGATGGTGTAGTTGTCTAGAGTCCAAGTTGTGTTTGTATGTGTCTGTCGTGCAGCATGGCGCAGTGGCCAAGATTTGCAAGTGCAAGCAGATCGGCACCATGAAGTGTGTGTGGCCAAGTGCCTGATCAAGTCGTGGCGGTGCTCATGCGTGAGTTAGTTTGGTTAGAGTCCATGCAGTGCACACGTTGGTTCGGAGTGGCTGATCAAGTGCTGAGTAGAGACATGGCGAAAATAGTGGATCCGAAAGCTCATGCATGTGGCCGTTTAACGGGAAGTGTCTTGCATGTAGGAGGGAGTTAGTGATCCGTTGAGCCATGGGAGTGCTTGGCCGGGGTGTGCAGCCAGAAGTGGCTCGGCTTGTGCATGTGTGTGTGCTTATTTAAGTCTGTAATCAGTTTCTTCAGAAACAGCGCGAGGTGACACTACTACAGAATACTCATCACAGCCGGTAGAGAAACCGCATCGCAGACGGTTTTGGCAACCATGTGATTCCTAGCGGCTGTGTTGCGGCAGGTAACACATTTGGTTGTAACCGGCTGTGATACACCCTCATCACAACCGGTTGGTGGCTAGAACCGGATATAATGAGGGTGTCCATGACGGCTTATGTGAGCTCAAAAAAATAGTAAAAAAAAATTAATTGGGCGAGGGACCCCACCGGACAGCCACCACTGCCCTGCCCAGTTGCAAGATTTTCATGCGCTATGCGGTAGCTGGGATTGAAATCCACGACCTCCCCCTCGCACTTACCCTCTCTTACCACTACGCTACACCACCGCATGTGACCATATCACATTTTCATTCCCTACATATTATACGAATCCGAGTGTAAATGACTTATTTGAGTGCCTAAACAAATTCAAATTAAAAACTTATCAACTACAGAGTTTCATAACTTTTCAAACACTACAACTTTCATGTTGTCCGTTTCTCCATACGAGGTCGTTTGTGAAATTTGAATTTCAAATTTGAATAATTTCAAACTTGGTTTTTGTTGACAATATGAATTCAAATGAAAATGTTGTCAACTATAATATTTAATAACTTTTTAAGTTTTACAACTTTTATTTTGGTCATTTGTTCATATGACATAGTGATAATAAAAGTGTTCACTAATCCTACATCTCTCTTCTAGTTTCATACCCTAAACCTATACGAGAGATGTATGATTTGTGAACACTTTTACTACCACTTTGTCCTATGAGTAAATGACCGATATAAAAGTTTTACATCTTGAGAAATTATACAACTTTGTAGTTCAACACTTTTCAATTTGAATATGTTTGGGGCTTCAAGAATTGTAGTTGCCAAGTGTAGAACCGGTTGTGTTGATCAACACAAACAGTTCATGGCTCCAACTGGCTGCGATGAGTAGCACCACAGTCGGTTCATGACTAGAACTGGCTGTGTTGATGAGCCCCTCAACACAGCCGGTTCCAACCACCAACCGGGTGCGATGAGTAGCAACGCAACCGGTTCGTAACTGGAACCGGCTGCGTTGCCTTCACCCCTCATCATAGCCGGTTGGTAATACAAACCGACTGTGATAAGGAGCAACACAACTGGTTTGTAATCCAACCGGTTGTGATGACCTTTTACACCCAGTTGTCTCAAAACCGGATGTAAAAAGGCGTTTGATTTAGGCGATTCTATAGTATTGTGAAGAGAAAAAGAGGCGCTGGTGTGCAGAGCCACAAAAAAACTACTCGTGTGTTCATTTGGTGTCTGTGTGTGTCCCTGTGTTCATGTCTTAGCTTTTTCTCCAAAGAGCCAAGTGTTGTGAGTGTTTGAGTGATCGTGGGTGAGCAGTCAACAACCTAGATAAGTGAAGGGCGTGGTGCCCACTTGGCATCCTAGAACTTGTGCAAGCTTAATCATTTTGGAATCCTCAGCGTTAATGGGAACTCAGAAGGACTTATTGTAGTTAACTGTCAAGCCAGTTGAGGCAACAAAAGTTGCCAAAATATCCTTTAGAGCAGTTAACTCATGCATACTGGACAATTGGGTAACAACCCCCAAAGGTTGATCCCAAGGGATGAGCAAGAACACCTCTATTAGCAGCATCGTTAATCACATATTGAAGTAGATCAGCTGCCATAACAAAGAGAACGGGGGAGAGAGGATCCCCTTGCCTCACACCTCTTTTGCACTTGAAGGTTTTAGCAGGCACACCATTAAGGAGTACAGATCAAGTTCCACATCTTAAAATACTTCTGATCCATCCAAGCCATTTGGGTGAGAAACCCTTGTGACTCACGACTTGTAAAATAACCTCATGCTCCACTTTATCAAAGGATTTTTCAAAGTCCAATTTCAAAATCACAATTTCTTTTTTTATTTAAGAAAAATCTGCAAAAATTGAAATACCCAGGCTAGGCAATCTTGTATTATTCTGCCTTTTATGAATCCATACTGATTCTCATGGATAACACTCAGGATTACTTTCTGTAATCTATTTGACAACAATTTGGTGAGGAACTTGACTGAATAATTGAGCAGTGAGACGGGTCTATAATTATTAACACCTTGGGGGCTGTCCATCTTTCGGATAAGGGTGATGAAAGACCCATTGATACTAGATATGTCTAAGTTTCCATTCACAAAATCTCTACATAGCCTGATGAAATCATCTTTAATAATTAATATCCCATCATTTCTTGATGAATACTCCATTAAAGCCATCTGGCCCTGGGGCATGATCTCTAGGAATCTGCTTAAGGTCAGCTTGAATTTCTTCCCTGGAAAACTTTGAAACAAGATAATCAGGATCATCTAACTGCATGTGCTGCAAAAGAGACCTCAGGTCATACTGGATGCTACTGCATTCTGAAGTTCTCAGTCGATCTTTATATGCATTCCACATAGCACCTGCTTTATGCTAATAGCGATACGTTGAAACACCATTCTCTAAAATCTGCAGGTAATATACATCGAATACAATGGCATATAAGCTAGCCATATGCCTATGTTGTAACTTTATGATCAAAATCTCAAACACATAGCCAAACATACTTTTCCCTATGTTCTTTTCTTGCTGAGATGGTTTGCTCAGCCATGATCGGTGTTGGGAGCCTCGATGCATTGTATGTCCTCCAATTGATGTGTTTTCTTTTTCAAAATTTCATAGCAAAATGTTGAAACACCATTCTCTGAAATTTGTTTACAACTCCTCATGAGGAACGGTCCAGCATATGTATTCCACCGCACTTATAGATTCGAACTCACTTCATAAACAATGGTTATCCTGGAGGTCATATGCGTCAAATACAAAGGCTTATAAGCCGGCCATAACCTACTTAGACTACCAAGATGGGACTAAATCCACAAGAACATGACAATGGGCCCGAACTGGGTGAAACCAGAACATTGGTGGTCCAGGTTATTGCAAATTATCCACAAAAGTCTTCACCAGCATGTTAGACCTAATGACTATGTTGTAATTTCATGATCAAAATCTCAAACACATGCCTAGAAACATTTTCCTTAAGTATGGGTTCCACTTTGGTTTCTATTTTTTTTATATTTTCCCTAAATTTTGATTGTTATCTAGTGAAACCTTATGAATCATTAAGAAGGTGTATATCCTACTATTCCTCCTTTGGGCTGTGCCGTCAGGATGGAAATGTCAATCAGTCGGCGCTAAACTTCATGCCAAATGACGAAACAAGGATATCAAAATGTAGGCCAAAAATTATTTTACATATACAAATATTATGGCTTCAAATTCTTTTGTAAATGATAATATATTATTTAAGCACTAGTTATAGTGTAACACCTTAACTCCAAAATCTGCTTATGGTCCAACTCCTCACCTGGAATGAGCCCGCATATGCATACCACCCACTTACACTTTCGTCCTCGCTTCGTGTAAAAAGGTTAAACCGGAGGTGGTATGTTTGGAATACAAAGGCTCATAAGCTGGCCCGAACCTACTTAGACTACCAAGGTGTGACTAAATGCACTAGAACAAAACACATGGGCCGCAACATGCCGAAACTAGAACACTGTGGATCGGGGTATTGCATAAAGTTATCATAGGTCATCTATACTGCAATATCTTTTATTATACACACCATTTTTCTTGTGAGCTCTGTCCTCATTAAAATGGTATATATGTATATATGGTATCTTTAGTAAGTAGTGTTTTATTGACTACTGTGTATTATTTGCAGGAAGCTCCAAAGTAGTGTGTACAAATCTATACCTACTCCTAAAGCGTGTGTAAGGTTTCTACCCATCAATTTTCGTCTGTCCTGATAGGTGGGCCTTACCTGTCAGTCACATGCGCCCGTTCCCTTTCTTCGTTACACGGAACACCGCATCGCGCTTTTGCGCGGCCGTTTCCTCCGACGGTCCGACCCTCCCCCTGCAGCGCCGTCCGCCTCTCCCTCGCTCCCTCCCTCGACCCCTCTTCGTTCCATCTTTTCGTGCCCCTGCCCCTAATTGAGCCCTGCTTCCTCACTCGACGGAAGCCATAGAAGCCGCGCTGCCGCCGTCTCCTTTCCCCCTACTTCCAATCAATCCTACTCCTGCCAAATCGAGCTCAACCACCATTGAATGGAGCACCAGTGCCACTAAATCGAACTCGTTTGTAGTTGAATCGAGCACCGCGACATCAAACTGAGCACAACCTTCGTCATCAAATCAGGGGATGCTCAGCACCATCAAATCGGAGACAGTAGTAGGCAGCAGGGGCGCACTGGTCAGTTCAAGCAGCGCGTAGGCCGCCCGGGCTGGGACACAGGGACAGGGCGCGCCAGCCGGTGGCCGCCTTGACTGGCCCCTCGCCGGGGAAGCACCATCAGGTCAGCGCGCGGCGCCGCCCGGCGCCTCCATGGGCCCCAGCTTGTGCCGGTAGGCCTTGGATGTCGCGAACTGGACGAACACCAGAGGGAGACGCGACGCAAAGGGAAAAGAGGCGTTAGCTAGAACTGAACAGCACAATCGCGAGCGAGAGAAGCAAGGGAAAAAGAGGGGACAGGGAAAAAAATAAAGAAAAAAAAGACCCTGATTGGTGGGTTCGAATTGAAAGAAAAAAAAAAGATTGATATGTAGGCTCTACTACTCAAATAAGTATGAGTCTTAGGTCTATTCCTAGAGATGCTCTAATAAACGAATATGTAGAATTACATCTAAAGTGGCCTAAATATAAAATGACCACATGAAGTACCAAGTAGCAAAAGCAACGTTGACTTAAAAGAGCATAGTCCGTTTGAGTTATGTACATTGTTTGCAGTAAAGAAATTGCCTTTTGTCTTTTTAGGTAACATCACGTTTAATTGTGAAGCACAATCGGTGTTAACGGTTAACTCAATCATGGATACAAGTAGAGAGCTCGCCCAAGAGGGAACTTGACTCCGATTCACACTCAATACATAAGGCAGTTAAGCCATTATGTTATGTTCTCATGGTGCATCCATGATTTTAATACCTATAAAACTTGAATGAGCCAAATACTTCCTCACACACTCGACCGCCTACAAAAGAAAGATTATAGATTGAGAAGGGGTGTTGCCTATTTTTACCATGTTGTATCATTTTCCAAGACATGCCATCCAATCAAATTTCTTATCGATATGTATATACATGAATTTTGCCCGTAGCAACGCACGGGCATTTTTACTAGTAATAGTAATAATTCAAGTAATTATTTGAAAAAAGGAACATGATTACTCTTGCATTTATAGCTTAATCTACAAGTATAGGTGCTGAATGAGGCAGGCAATAAATAGTAATAAATATGTGCCTAAGTATATATATTACTAGTTTATTATTGCCTGAGGTTGACATGCACAATCTTGCCTATATAGAAATCCTCCTAGTAATATTTTTTTGCATCAAGTTTCTGGTAAAAATCACAACAAAAATCAATATTACAAAGTTCCAAAATCCGAAGAAAATGAAGGTCGTCCAGCTGATTGTCGTTTCCATTCTCAAAATCTCTGCATAGCCTGATGAAATCATCTTTAGTAATATCCGAGCATTTCTTGATGAATACTCCATTAAAGCCATCTGGTCCTGGGGCATGATCTCTAGGAATCTGCTTAAGGACAGCTTGAATTTCTTCCCTGGAAAACTTTGAAACAGGATCATCTATGCTGCAAAAGAGAGCTCAGGTCATACTGGATGCTACTGAATTCTGAAGTTCCCAGTCGATCTTTATATGCATTCCACATAGCACCTGCTTTATGTTAATAGCGAAAAGTTGAAACACCATTCTCTAAAATCTGCTTACAATTCGTCATTGGTAATGGTCCCACACACACACTCCACCTCACTTATAGATTTGTACTCATTTCAAAAACATTGGTTATCCTGGAGGTAATATACATCGAATACAAAGGCATATAAGCTAGCCATAACCTACTTAGAATTCCGAGCTGGGACTAAATCTACCAGAACAAGACAATGGTCCCAACTGGGCGAAACCAGGACACGTTAGACCTAATGACTATGTTGTAGCTTTATGATCAAAATCTCAAACACATAGCCAAATATACTTTTCTCTATGTTCTTTTCTTGCTGAGATGGTTTGCTCAGCCATGATCGGTGTTGGGAGCCTCGATGCATTGTATGTCCTCCGATTGATGCGTTTTCTTTTTCAAAAAATTTCATAGCAAAATGTTGAAATACCATTCTCTGAAATTTATTTACAACTCCTCATGAGGAATGGTCCAGCATATGCATTCCACCTCACTTATAGATTCGTACTCACTTCATAAACAATAGTTATCCTGGAGGTCCTATACAACGAATACAAAGGCTTATAAAACGGCCATAACCTACTTAGACTGCCAAGCTGGGACTAAATCCACAACAACATGACAATGGGCCCCAACTGGGCGAAACCAGAACAACGGTGGTCCAGATTATTACAAATTATACACAGAAGTCTTCACCAGCACGTTAGACCTAATGACTATGTTGTAACTTTATGATCAAAATCTCAAACACATGCCTAAAAATTAAAAAAAAATTCTTAAATATGGGTTCTGCTATGGTTTCTATTTTGTTTGTATTCTCCCTAAATTTTGATTGTTATTTAGTGAAGCCTTATGAAGCAATAAGAAGGTCTATATCCTATTGTTGCTCCTTTGGGCCATGCCGTCAGTATGGAAATGTCAATAATCGGCGATAAAGTTCATGCCAAACGACGAAACAAGGATATCGAAATGTGGTCTAAAAATCATTCTACATATACCAATATTATAAGCTGGCTCGAACTACTTAGACTACTAAGGTGTGCCTAAATGCACTAGAACAAAACACATGGGCCGCAACAGGCCAAAACTGGAACACTAATGGATCGGGGTGTTGGATAAAGTTATCACAGGTCGTCTATACTACAATATCTTTCATTATATACACCATTTTTATGGTGAGCTCTGTCCTCATTAAAATGGTCTATATGTATGGTATCTTTAGTAAGTAGTGTTTTATTGACTACTGTGTATTATTTGCAGGATGCTCCAAAACAGGGTGTACAAAAAATAGTAATAATTCAAGTAATTATTTGAAAAAGGAACATGATTACTCTTGCATTAATAGCTCAATAATCTACAAGTATAGGTGCTGAATGAGGCAGGCCATAAATAAATAGTAATAAATATGTGCCTAAGTATATGTATTGCTAGTTTATTATTGCCTGAGGTTGACATGCACAATCTTGCCTATGTAAGAATCCTCCTAGTAATTTTTTTTTGCATCAAGTTTCTGGTAAAAATCATAACCAAAAAAATCAATATTACAAAGTTCCAAAATCCGAAGAAAATGAAGGTTATTCAGCTGATTGTCGTTTGTCTTGCGCTTTTTGTCCTATCTACAGGTACACATGGGTTAATTCATAGCCTTTGATTTTTCATCATTGTATTATCATAGGTCTTGAATTATAGAATCATGCGAGCTAAATATGTTTGCAAAACAGTATAACACATTGAGACTTGTAATATCTAACTCCCTTGTCTTTTATACTCGTCCACACGCAGATCTGTTGACCTTGGCAGCAAAAGATGTTGGATCATCTGTACTTAAGAGCTGCGCCGTCTTACTGATTCCAAATCCATGTGAAAACAAAATGGAGTGCACAACTTTTTGCGAAGGAAACAACCCAGGCACTAGTAAACCTGATATCCAATGTGGTCCTACAGAATGCAAATGCACATACTGCTAGTATTCTATCGTCTTGTTGTATTACCGGGCATGAACTAGTTTAATAATTGCAATTGGTACTGCAAGCAGCTATGAAAAGGAAAACCAATTATACAGCGGCTGATGCATGAAGGAAAAAACATTATATATCCAATTTTGCGTGCTTTTATTTTGATATCTCTTTTACTGGGAACAAATTCAGTAATGATCTCTGTGGAAAATGAAATAGAACCATAACGAGCATAACAATGAAGTGACAGTAATGGTCATATTCAGTTCCATGATTGCAATCTTGATGATGATACGAAAGTATGTTTTGGCTTTTGGCATATATAAAATCTTCGACGTCAACGTTGCTCGGATAGGCAATCGGTAGCATAGATGTGCACCTCTGGTCGAATACAATTCGTCACCAACATTGATAATGAGTTCGGTTCTGATTCAATGCATAGGCCTGCACTAAAACGGTGATATTTCAATCATCCACCGTCTGATAGAGGTGTTCTTTGATGCTTTGAAAGCTTAACAATGAGCCATGTCTATTGGTTCATTCTTAACGTCCTCAATCAAGTTGTGCTTGGTTGCTAAGGCGTAGAGCAGCAGCGTAACTGTTGCAAGGGTTCGAATTGTATTTGAATAGAAGTCTGGATCGCTAACGTCGTGTCTCCGACTTTTGAATTTACCTATATCAGTCGGAAGTTCGGGCTAGTATAACATCAAGACGTATCGGAATTTCAGTTTGCTTGTGATGTATATTATCGTGTTTCCCCTTTAGATTCATTCTGAGTTCATCTCCCAGATCCACTAAAACCCCTAAAAAATAGTTTCAATTCCCCTCTTCTTTAACCTTTCTTATCCTTTGCAATTTCGGTTGAGATCCGCTTCGTTAAGTTGGTGTCTGTGCTCAAGCCTTTGTTGCTGGTTTTGAGTTGTGTTCATAGTTGTGGTTCTACAAACCGTCGTTATGTTTGTTGCACGGTTAACCCATCCTCCTTACATGGATAACCTCGAGACACCATGTTACTTAAAATGCCATTGGTAGCCTCCTTCTGCAAATTATAGCCGCGGAATTGTTATATAGGTTGCAAGCCGCCTTTTGTTTTCCACCTTGCATCACAGCCCCTCTTGATCCATCTAGCAAATACCTTAAGCTGCATAGCCAAGCATAATTTTCCCTATGTTCATTACTTCTTGAGATGGTTTGCTCAGCCGTGATTGGTGTTGGGAGCCTTGATGCCTTGTATCCCCTTTTCTGATGTCCAAATCATTGATCTGGCGGAGATTTCATAAAATAGATATAACTTTTCACTCCGACTACCGATTGAGGTGTTTTCTTTTTTTTCAAATTTTCATTGCGAAATGTTTAAACACCATTCTACTTACAGCTCCACACAAGGAACGGTCCCGTATACGCATTCCACCTCACTTATAGTTTTGTACTCACTACATAAACAATGGTTATCTCGGAGGTAATATAGGTCGAATACAAAGCCTTATAAGCCAGGCATAACCTACTTAGAATACCAACCTGGGACTAAATCCACCAGAACATGACAATGGCCCTAACGGAGCGAAACCGGAACACGTTAGTCCTAATGACTATTTTGTAACTTTATGATCAAAATCTCAAACACTTTCCTAGAAACATTTTCCTTAAATATGGGATCCACTATGGTTTCTATTTTGTTTATATTTCCCCTAAATTTTGATTTTTATTTAGTGAATCCTAATGAAGGATTAACAAGGTGTATATCCTATCATTGCTCCTTTGGGCCAGGCCGTAAGGATGGAAATGTCAATCAATCGGCGCTGAACTTCATGCCAAATGACGAAACAAGGATATCAAAATGGGGTTCCCAGACTACTTTTTTTCGGGACCAAGAGAGTATGGAGCTGCAGTTGTGAAAGTCTGGACCATTGAATCATCTTCAGCTGCACTCCAGAGTTCTGACACACTACGCCTCAAGTTGATCCCCAGCCCTCTGCACGGTGATGTACCCTCTCGCGCCCTGTCTATGAGTCGCGGCTGCTGAAACAACGAGGCCCGGCTCTAGGATTTCATGATCATGCCCTTGGGAAAACTCGATGTGCTGGGCCCTTAAAGCTAAATGTATTTTTCACTAATTTATCTTGTGCATCATATGTCCTTATAACCAAGTAATTAGCTAACAACCACATGTTCTTGATTCTCAATGATTGATTGACAACATTGCTCCAGAGAATTAGAAAATGATGAATCCAATAAAAACAAGAACACCTAAAATTAGAATGGGGCAAGATCTCTGAATTTAAACCTAAACAATGGATGCTTCCAATTCCATTGATGACAACAATTGCAGAGTAAATTGATTAGAACCAACATCAAAACTGAGAAGAATCGAAGGCTTACTAGATGCTCAAGATGTCACATCAATGTTGGGGATTCCGCCTCGAGGTTGATTCACCATGAAGCGTGAGACGATGACGACGACGGCGTCCAGCTTCATATACATTGGCGATAGCAGATAAAAAAAACCAAGAAAGCAACATGTGGCATTTTGGAGTCCTAGTGGCCTGGATGGGCTGCTGCACACTCAGATATTTAGCTTGGCCTTGACGTTTGGGCGGTATGGGCTGAGAATTTAATCAAGAGACGTAAACATACATATAGGCCATGGGCCCTTGTTGGATTCGGTCCTTGGTCATCGCACTTATGACTTATCACCCGGCCTAGAGCCGGCCTGAACAACATGCACGTCCGGTTCAATAGGAAAAACAACAAGAGCACTCCCACATGTGTGGCAATATGGGACCATGCTGTGACCATCTTGCGCTTCATACCGCCTCGTCCTTGCGTCATGTTTTGTTGGCACGCTACTAGATCTTTTCGAGCAGCGTCATATCAGCCTGAAAAGTTTCCAGTTAGACCCAAGCACATCCCATGATACGTCCTGCTGGCATAGTACAGTACCAGTCTAAACACAATCCTTATTCACTATAATGATTATTGTGGTCTATTTTATTTTTAGTACAGTTTTCTTCAGATCATGTACATATGCACCAACAAATTAAAATATGTTGATCCATGAAGTGAAATGAATATATAGGAAAACAAAAGAAAATCCAAAATATATTATTTTGCTTCTATTACAATGCTAACTACTTGAGATATTATATCGACGTGTCATGATGTCATGTGTTGATATCCTAGACATGGCACGGCCATCATCGTGTTCGTGACGTGCTGCCACAGCCCAAAATTTTATCTGCAATGTCATGTTTTGGACCGTGCAAAAGGTCGTGCCATGCACCGCCCAAAAATGGCACGGTACACTTTCCGGCTGCAAGAACTTGTATCATTTAGATGCTATTGGTCCTGCTGCCCCAAAATGTGGAGCCGAGATCAAGGTATTGAATTCATTGATTAAACACGCATGTCACGATATAAATCAACCAAAACGCAGTTTATTATTTAGGTCATTTAATTCTATTGTAACTTTAGACCATATATGTATTTATGTATGCCCTGTGACATCTATATTTTTTCATATCAATTCTTCCAATAATTCGCCAATTTCACTATAATATTGTCGGAAACATTGCATGCTGGATACTACTGCTACAGTGGCAGCCGTGTCTGGGAGAAAGTGAAACACCTTTTCAATTTGTAAGCAATCCAAGGATACACTTCACCGGTGATAGCCACGGTAGTTTTCAACGCTACTCCTATAAATGTCTTCATAAACCATCCAATAGGACTGCTAGCCTCCAAGCTTGCTTGTAGCTAGATCCTCTTCTGTATGAACTCCATCCGTTCAGTGCACCGTAGTCTATTGTTTTTCATTCCAACAAAATTGCAGTCACAAGAAACATCATACAAATATGAATCACAAATGGTATTATTTTTATCACGCAAATGTGCATTATTCTTTAGAATACTGTTAGTCAAAAGATTACAGAAGAAATGAAGGCTGATCACATCCAACTAGCACGTGTGTACTCTGTATTACAAGTAGCAATCTCCTGTGTTGCGAGAACAGATCAAGTTCGATATTTCTGCTTGATCTCTGCCACGCGCGGCGGGATATATCGAGGCATCACTCCTTCAGTGTTGTTGTTTCTCAAGATGATGAGCACCGCCGTTCGAAACCTCTTGCCTTACCTTGTCATCATCAGCTCCACCGCTGGTATTGCTCAGCTAGTGCTACAGAGTTCTCCGTGCCCATGCGGCACCAACGTGCCTGCAGCTGCACACAACCAAAAAATGCCCAAGGGTATTAACGGAACTGCTTCGTCAGCTGATGAAGACAAGCTCCGAGAGCTGCTGGCGAGAGTAGCTATGGAGGACAAGACCGTCATAATGGCCTTCACCAATGAAGCCTGGTCAGCTCCCGGCTCGCTCACGGACCTCTTCCTCGAGAGCTTCCGCGCCGGCCTCAAGACGGAGGCCCTGCTCAAGCACCTGCTAATAGTCGCCATGGACGCCAAGGCGTTCCACCGGTGCCAGCAGGTGCACCCGCTCTGCTACGCCTTCGCCGGCGACGGCGGCATCAACCTGGCGTCAGAGCAGAGGTACATGGCAAAGGATTACCTGGAGATGGTGTGGCGCCGGGTCAGGTTCCAGGGCCGCGTCCTGGAGCTCGGCTACAGCTTCCTCCTCACGGACGTGGACATCATCTGGTTCCGGAACCCGCTGTTGCGCATCCCCGTGGGCGCCGACATCGCCATGTCCTCCGACTGGTTCCACGGCGACAACCCTTACGACCTCAACAAGAGGGCCAACGCTGGGCTCGTGTACGCCAGGGCGAGCCCACGGACGGCGGCGTTCTATGACGCCTGGCACGAAGTGAGGGACCTGTTCCCGGGAAGGAAGACGCAGGACGTGTTCGAGAAGCTCAAGCACCAGCTGACGGCGAGGCTCGGCGTGACGCTGCAGTTCGTGGACACCGCCTACCTCGGCACCTTCTGCGATCGCCATAGGAGGAGGGACTTCAACAAGCTGTGCACCTTCCATGCCAACTGCCTCGTCGGGCTCAGGCCCAAGGTGGAGATGCTCCGCCGCGTCCTCGACGAGTGGAGGCAGTTCGTCAAGGCCAGCAACAGCACAGCTCTTACGGACTGATGATCAATTGATGCCATATATCTATCAGTGTCGATCCAAAAAGGTGTGATCGTCGTGCCTGATTCATTTCTTGTTCTCTCAAACTGAGAACATGGAGGAAAATCTAATTCCATAATGTCCTCTTATAGATGACGTTTACCTAGAAATTTCAGCAATTTGTCTTTCTCTTGCTTCTGTCTTGCTAAATAAATGCTGCCTGACAAAGTAAACGACATCATAAATGTATCTTCGAATAATAAGTAGTGTAGGTTCATTGAATTCCTTAATCTTTACACCCAAGCATAAAGCGACTGGTATTGGAACAGGAGTAAAATACATGGGTGGTCCTAAACTTGTCCTCAAGTGTCATTTTGGTCCCTTAGCATGAAAATGCATTATTAGGTGCCTAATCTTGTCCCAGTGTGCCATCAAGGTCCTCAAACTCTCTAAACATAATGTTAAGTCCTTAAACTTTTCTAAAGATGTCATATGAGTCCCTAAACTCAAAAAATACATTCACGAGCATCCCCACCTATATGTACTCGAGCTTTGTCTCTCGATTTATTATTCCTGAGCCATATTTTCTTTTAACTGCCTACATCTTAAAAACTCCCTCCGTTCTTTACATGTCGTATTTGGTTTGTTCTATGTCAAACCTATCCAACTTCAAACAAGTTTATAGAAAAGTATAGGGACAACTATACTTCCAAACTTATGCACTATCAAAAATGTTCCACGGTGAATCAAATAAACAAAGTTGCAAGTTGGTATTGTAGATATTTTATATATATATTTGTAAACTTAGTGAAAGTTGGATAAGTTTGACTTAGAACAAAAGGTTTGCATGTAAGAAAATGGCATATATGCATCTTTTCTAAAAATATTTATAAGAATAGATACATCTACAAAGTCAATGCTCTTGTGTATTTAAGAATGGCGTAGGTGTAAATTGAAAGGGAAAAATTGTATGTAAATTTTTATACATAAATAACTTATTGTTATCCAATATAATTTTCCAATAGACTATGTGTTAGACAGTTTGTACTGTGTGTGGGCCCTATGCCCGTGGGCCCTATGTGGGACCCAGGCTTGTGCGCCTGGGAGGAGGGATGGCCGGCCCTAGGTGTGCCGCCTCCCCCTGATAGATTAGATCGGCAGGCCAGGAGGGTGATATTTCTATAAACCCATCCACGGCCTGCCTATATATGTGTACTATATGCCATTGGCCTAATCAATTCATTATTCCACATATTATATTTGCCTTCATGGTATCAAGAGACCGGGACTTTTCCGTTCGCGCTTCCGCTGCCTAGGGCTACCGCCGGCCCTGCTCCCCGCACCGGCCCTCTGTCGTCGCTGTCCCGAGCTCCACTGGCGCTGCCCCCCCTCCCCTCCATCTCGCGCTGGCCCTTTCGCCGTTGTTGCCCGATGGCTCCTGGCACTCCTCCTCCCACCGATTCGGCATCTGAGACGGCATGCAAGGCCGACGCCCGCGCTGCTCGCCAGGCCAAGCGCGATGCCGCCCTCGCTCGTGCCCTCCAGGCCGAACAGGAGGCTGCTGCCGCCTCCAAGGAACGGGACGCCGCCGCCGCCCGTGCGCGGGCTGCCCTAGCTCGCGCCGCCACCGAGCGCAAGGCGGCTGCCCCCTCGGACGATGAAGACGACGACGACATGCCCTCTCTCATCTCTGATGGCAATGGAGAGGGTCTCTCCGCTGCCATGCGTCTTCAGGAGGCCGCTGCCATCCTGAATCTGCACTCTCAGGTTGTTGCCGTGCAGAGCATCCGGAGTCTCGTCCCCATCGTCCTCGACGTCGACTCCGACAACTACTCCCGCTGGTGTGAGCACTTCCTTCTCACCCTCGGGAAGTACTCTCTCCAGGCGCACGTCCTCTCCGACTCCACGTCCGTTTCGCCGGATTGGTTGCGCATGGACTGCACCGTGCGTTCCTGGGTACACGGCTCCCTCTCCAACGACTTCGCCGAGATCGTCCTGTCCAAGACCTCCAAAGGCGCCACCGCTCGCGCCACCTGGTTGGCCATTGAGACTCGCTTCCTCGGCAACAAGGAGACCCGCGCCCAGCAACTCGACGCCCGCTTCCGGACTTTTGTCCAAGGTGATCTGAACATCACTAACTACTACAAGCGTTTCAAGCGGATGGCTGACGACCTTTGCGACCTTGGTGAAACCGTCGCCGATCGCACGTTTGTCCTCAACGTGCTTCGCGGCCTCAACGAGAAGTTTGCTCCTCTTGGCCGTCTTCTTCGCCGTGGTCGTCCCTTCCCCTCCTTCGTGGAGGTCTGTGACGATCTCCTCCTCGAAGAACTCCAATTGGCGGACACACCCGTCACCAACACCGCCCTCCTCACCGGGACCTCTACACCGAGCTCCCAGCGCCCTTCTGCCCCCTCTAACCGTACTGGTTCAGGTAGCAGCAAGGGCAATGGGGAGACCATGGCGGCGGCGGCAGCACCTCCAAGTCCTCCAAGGGCGACCGCGGCAACTGGCGCACCAAGGCCTCCTCCAAGGAGTTCACCAAGGGCTCCAGCAGCTCCCAAACCCCCGCAGGCGGCGGTGATTCTGGCAGCCGCCCTCCTACTGCGCCCTCTCAGCAGTCGCCAGCGTCGTCGCTTCCTTACCCGTCCTACTACAACCCTTGAACCGGCATGATCAGCATATGACCCGGTGCACAGCCTCCACAGGCGCCTGCTGGCGCTCAGGCACCTACCCAGCAAGTCCTTGTCGCCCACGAGCTAGCCCTACAGGCTCAACAGCAGGGCATCCAGGCACCTCTCCATCCGACGCAGTACCCCTACTACGTCCCGCAGGCGCCTCTACTTCAGCCTGGTGCAGCGCTCACCCCTCAGGTGCCCCCTGGGTTCCAGCAGCCCGCATCCGGTCTGCCTTCGTCCGGGGATCAGCAGTCTCCCGCCTCTTCGTTCAGCACTATGACGCTGCAGCAACCTCCGCAGACAGATTGGTACTTCGATTCAGGTGCTACTTCCCACATGACCTCTCATCCTTCTACCCTTTCACAACTTTTACATCCGCGGTACCCTTTTCCTTCATCAATTATTGTCGGTGATGGTTCTTTGCTTCCTGTCACTGCTACTGGCTCCACGACTCCTCCGGGTTCTTTGAATCTTAATAACGTTCTTGTTTCCCCAAAACTTATTAAGAATCTCATATATGTTCGCCAGTTTACTTCTGATAACAATTGTTCCGTTGAATTTGACCCCGCTGGTTGTTCTGTGAAGGATCGTCAGGTGCAATAGCTCTGGTCCCTTGTATCCACTTCAGCTGCCCCACGCCCAAGCTCTTGCTGTTGCTTCTGCCTCTCCTGAGTTGTGGCATCGTCGTCTTGGTCATCTTGGTCATGCCGTCTTAGCAAAAGTGGCGTCCGTCATTCCCTTTTGTAATAAAAACACTAGTTCCTGGTGTCATGCTTGTCAGCTTGGTCGTCATGTTCGTTTGCCATTTCAGTCATCCAACTCTCGTGCTTCTAGTAATTTCGATCTCGTACACTGTGACCACTGTGACTTGTGGACCTCTCCGGTCCTTAGTGTTTCTGGATTTAAATACTGCTTGCTTATTTTAGATGACTGTTCTCATTATTTGTGGACCTTTCCCCTTCGGGTGAAATCAGATGCTTTCTCCACTTTGGTAAACTTTTTCTCTCATGTACGTACTCAGTTTGGCTCCATGGTGAAGGCTGTCCAGTGTGACAATGGGCACGAGTTTGACAACTCCAGCACGCGCGCGTTCTTCCTCTCTCACGGTGTGCACCTGCGCATGTCCTGCCCATACACCTCTCCTCAGAACGATAAAGCTGAACGTATGATTCGCACCATCAATAATGTTGCTCGTTGCTTACTGATCCAGGCCAGCTTGCCTCCCCCTTATTGGGTTGAGGCCCTTAACACTGCCACGCACTTGCTGAATATTCTGCCAACCAAAACACTTAGGTCTCTCACGCCTCACTTCTCCTTGTTTGGCGTTCAACCATCTTATGATCATCTTCGTGTTTTTTGTTGTCTTTGTTATCCTAACCTTTCAGCAACTGCCCCGCATAAACTTGCTCCTCGTTCGACGGCTTGCGTCTTCCTCGGATATTCTCCACACCATAAAGGGTACCGCTGCCTTGATCTCCTATCTAATCGGGTTATCATTTCACGACACGTGGTATTTGATGAGGCCTCGTCCCTTACCCATCCCAGTTCCCTAACCCGGTTCCGGAAGATTTTGAGTTTTTATTGGAGCACTCTAATCCTGTATCGGATCCACTTGGTCCCATACAGCCTCAACCTGCAGGTCCTCCTGGAGCTTCCGCACTGCCACGTGCGGCCCCTGCCCGACCACGTGCGGTCTCGACAACCGGTGCTCGTCCCACCAGCTCAGCTCATCAAAAGAAAAGGTTTTCTAATAACCGTATCTATGAATTTATTGTAGGAACATTCCTGCAAAACATTTCCTAATAGCTTATCAATAAAACTTTGAACCATTTTATAGTAGAAAACTTATCTGCAGAATTTTTCTACAAACCTCTTTCTGTAGGACTATTTTGTATAGCAATCCGACAAACGCAATATGGCATAGTTTATTACTATACCATTTCTTTAGGTATTCTTTCAACCCTACAACCCAGTATGATTCGAAGTCCTATTAGCAATGGATTTGGTTCAGCTCAAATCAATCTAACTCCACATTAACTGAATATATATTTAACCACTTAGCGACAATGACTACAGATGAGCCCACTATGCATGTCAAATTTAATTATTCTTTCTCCCTCACATATATGTTTGGATGAATCAATGCTCCAAAACTGATGTAATCAGTTAGGATGCAGAAAAGGGTTGCGTAGGCTGCAAAAACTATGCTAGTTCTTGCTTTCTTGGGCTAAATTTTCACTTTCATGTTTTGTTTTCCTCACTGAAAACAGCAAGTGGACCAAAAGGGACCAAGCTTTGATGGCATTATGCCATTATATGCTCTAAAGAACATTTAATTCAGTATCACATGAGGCAATGAACCGCAGAGCCAAAACTATCTCAAAGTGACAACAAAATGGTACATATAAATCCAAGGGGAAATTAATGACTGAGGTCGGTAAAATACATACATAGCAGTCCATGCCTCCATGGTGTATGAACGTTTCAGTGGCATTTTATCGTCATGGTTTAATCTTCTGTCGACTGAGTATTGACAATAGCTTGTTGTATCTTGTCAGCAACAATTCTCGCAACAATTTCTGGAGAGAACCTCTCCATCATGTCCTCCCTTGCCTTCTTGCCTTTACTCCTCGCCTCCTCTGTGGCACCAACGACATGTCTCATTAAATCCCTCAGATGACCAACTGATGGCTCCGCGCATAGGTGGCCCTTAAATGGTCCTTCTGTGACCTCAGTCAGCCTGTCGATGTCCAATGGGTACCCATTCTCCTCAGTAAGATACTCTGTAGGGCCTGACCAATTAGTCACAATCACTGGCAGAGACATGGCCATGGCTTCAACCACCGGTCTGCCCCACCCCTCGCCACGGGTTGGGAGCACAAATGCATCTGCAGCTTTGTACAAACTTGGAAGTGCCGACTGCGGCACATGCTCATCAATAACTCGGACTTCAGCCCATCCTTCCACTGGCTCTTCAATGTCGGATTCTTTCACAAACCTGCGAATTTTCCCAGTGAAGTTTGTGTCAGAGTGGTAGGCGTTGATTAGGAGGTAGAGTACCACATCATCAGCTCCAGAGAACTCCTGCAAGAATGCTCTCAGCAGCACATCCCAGCCCTTCCTCTGCTCCCATTTGAACACACTAAGAAACACAAAGCTTCTGCCTTTGGGATGACCATGTTCCAATCTCGAATCTTCAGACACCATGACAGGCACACCAATCGGCAGAGGAAGTGCTACATGCTTTGCTGGATCAAAGAACTCAACATCCACCGCCTGCACCACCTTGACAACCTTGGTGCGATCCACGCCGCTCTTCACAAAAGTCGACACATGAAAGTCAGTAGGCACCCAGACAGCGTCCATCTGGTTGCACCGCCTAACATGCTCTGCCGAGACGCGATCAGTCTCGAACATAGTCCGGCCAATGACAAAAGCCGGTTCCTGGTACCCGGTGGGCGGGCAGGGCAGGGCCTCGTACATCGGCGGGTACCACGCTCCAGGCTCACTGTGACAGACGACAACGGCGCGCGCGAGCTCACACCTCGTGGCAGCGAGCCTGTACGCCAGATTCTTGGAAGGCTCCGGCAGGCCGAACCAGAATTCCGGTGACTCGAGGTCGCCATGGTGGGCGATGGCGAGCGTGAAGTTCTGGCCCGCCCCCGCAGCGGCGTGCGCATCAAGAGCGGCAACATAGGACCAGGCCTCGGAACAGTACCCGCCGCCGGAGGCGAATGGGGCCATCCATAGAACACATGGTGGGCGTCCCGGTTCGGGAGAG
The DNA here is from genome assembly GCA_015342445.1 of Digitaria exilis. Classification (NCBI taxonomy): domain Eukaryota; kingdom Viridiplantae; phylum Streptophyta; class Magnoliopsida; order Poales; family Poaceae; genus Digitaria; species Digitaria exilis. Next base: position 1,271,989 of record JACEFO010001746.1, on the reverse strand, counting down.
CGGTCGGCCACGGGACGAGGCTCTGCTGGGCGGAGAACGGAGGACTTCGGCCCGAGGAGAAGGCGGAGGAAGGGGCGTGGTAGCGGGATGGTGGAGCCGCCCAGGAAGAGGGCGACGGCAACCGCGAGAAGTGGCGGCGCCAGGAAGAGGAGAAGGCTACGGCGGCGGTTCTTGGGTTTCAGGTTTGGTTGGGCTGTTTGAGTCGGGGGTGGCCCTGGCATGGTGTTCGGCTACGAATCGGGGTGGCGGCGAGCTCAGTCGTCTGTGATGGCGACTGGCGAGGGAGATCAGCTGACGGCGGCGAGCCGCACCGAGGTTGGGTCGGAACGAGAATGAGGAGACTCGGGGGAGACGGAAGGAGGTTTTATTTTTAAGGAAAAAATGTAAAATATGGTTTCCATCCCTAATAATATTTTAATTGCTACAATATACCTTTTAACTAACTAAATCGGTGCCCTAATCATGCACGCCTTTGTTTAATAAATTTTTATTGCACTCACGACAATGGTTTAAACATTCTATCTAATTTATATTTGTCATGTACAGAATATCACACTATACAATTGTTAACATGAACATCGCATTTTTTTTTACATTTATGTACTTCGTTCGTTTTATTTTGTTCATTTTATGATCCATAAACATGAGCGCTAATTATCTTTGATTAAGTACAGTTTGATTCATCATATTGTTATTTTGCAAAGGTAAGCAAAACCATATATGTTAATCCTAATTTTTTTTAGAAACATACTCCAAACTGGTTACCCAATAAAATTTATGTTTATTGACAAAATCATATAGAATTAAACATGTGCGTGATCTCACATTACGTGATCCGAGGATGTCTATGCTAACATTAAACCATTTATATACCACGAAAAGGATAATTAGTGCTAGTGGTGGACCTGGATAAAATCTTAGGTGAGGCAAATTTTAGCCAAAAACTATATCCTTAAAAAAGAAAAGATGGATACACGCGCGATATTGACCTATTGAGATCCATAATACTTAACAAATAACGAGGGACAATAATAAATTTAAGATTATACATCTATTTTGAGGAATAAACATTATTCTTGCATCATATAACTAAATTATTGATGAAAAAATAGAGAGAGGTAGTGGTCCTCATCGGCAAGTAGCTGAGCCGGGTGCCTCAACTCGCATTACGTGACATAAGGGTTTACTTGCATCGGTGCACTAATCAAGTCCGCCCCTGATTAGTGCACCGATTTAATAGGTTTACTTGCATCAATAATAAGGGATGAAAAAACACACTGAAGGGATGAAAAAAACATTTTTTCTTATTTTAAATAGAATTAAGGAAAGAGATTTGCTTTTATTTCAGCTGTGAACCTTGCATTGTGCTCTTTTTTCCAAAAACAAAAAAAGGATTGCAACCACAAACACTCAATTATTTTCATGCTCTTTTGAACCTAGCAACTGGCTTTGTTTCCACACGTGTCTTTTACCATTTTTTATTTCACTATTTTATATTTACTTGATAGCAACCTCACCCACTCTTGTTCTCATATCAATCCAAGTTGTTCTCCATAACATAACCTTGGGTAGCAAACAAAGAATTACAGAAGAAGTGAATTCTAAGAAGAGATATAAAAAGCATCTAGACAATTGGGAATTGAAATGGCGGCGAATTCCAAAGTTATTCAACGTAGATACTTCAAGCACACGATACATTGGCAACCAAAATATACAAGGATTGCATAAGAACACTTATTGATTTATCAGCTATGTGTTATACACAGGCAGCAAGTCTCTTATACTGCACCATCACTTTTCCTTTGGGTTCTAATGCCAACTTACTCTGGTCAGTATCGGGGAAAGGAGAGACTAATTTGAACTCAAAGTTCCTCAGCAAGTGGCTCCATATCACCTTAATTTGCATATAGGCATAAGCTTCGCCAATGCAAGCATGCCTTCCTCCACTAAAGGCCGTGTAGGAGAATTTGCCGCCCACCCTATCTTCCTCTCTTCCTAGACCAAATCGGTCTGGATCGTATTCATCAGGATCCTTGTAAATATAAGGTAGGTTGCTGTTGAAATGAATTGGACTCACTACAATGTGTCCACTCGGAATCTCATACTCGTAACCTTCTCTAGTTTGTACAGTGAAATTTGTATGTACCTTGCGAAAGACTGTTGCTGTTGGGGGATGCATCCGTAGAGTCTCCTTGATGCAGCGATGAAGGGCGTCCATCTCCATCAATGCATTGAAGTCCACATGATCCCCATGTTTCAGAACAATTTTGTTTTGCTCCTCGATAACAGCCCTCAACCATCTTTCGTGGCTGAGCAGGCACACCCCAGTCCATGTGCTAGCGGCAGAGCTTGTGTGCATTCCAGCAAACATCAAGTTCATGATCAGTCCAATAACCTCTGCTTCAGTGGTAGGGCGGCTGTCTTTGTAATTGGAATCCATCAAGTTTTGCAGCACATCAGTCTCAACTCGGTTTGAGCTCTTGCGTGATCTCACAATCTTGGTGAACATTTCTGAAAGCTTAGCATGCGCCCTATCACGTCGATAATTAGCTAGAATTGGAGCATATGGGAATAGAACGCTAGTCAAGCGTAAGCCGTTGTCGGAGAGTTCGTGGAACAGAGTGTACACCTCCTTGAACATCTTCTCTCGAACCTCCCTTCCTAGCAGGCATCTGCTTGAAATCAACATGAGTAACTGTGCGAGCTCCCATTTTAGATCAACTGTGCCTTGTTGATCCCATTTTGAAAAGTAGTCCTCTAGAATATACATGATCATAATCCAAGTGCATCATGCACAAAGTAACAAAGATGCACATGAAAAATGAGTAATGGAAGATATATGCCTTTAATTACTTCCAATGAACCACTCTGATTTACTGCCCATCTCTAGTGTGCAATAGTTTTGTAACGGTTCACATTTAGCATAGATTATATATAGAGGACACATGTGTGCTTTATATTTTGCGCTAATGATAACTTTCCAAAGCAGATGCAATTATAACTGATCATGTTCCATGTAGGATTTATCAACAAAATATAGTACGATGTATATATAGCAACTTATATTGTGTTGAAAAATATGGGCCATCAGATGAACCACTTCATCAAGTACTAGAACAGTACTACTCTTAAGAAGCTAATTAAATCAGATAATCAAGTCACTGGATTTTTCGAATGATTACAAATTCTAAGATAGCTAATACTTAAACATATATTATCATCTTGATTGCACGCAATTTCTTGGATATCACACAAGAAGAGAAATCAAAATGTGAACATCGACAGTCATTTCAGACTTACCTCCACTTCTTGGATCATAGGATCTGCGTGGTTCCTCAATTTCGGGGGTTTGAGTGCATTACTATAGAAGCGATTCTGCTCATATCGAGTAGCACTATCTACGCCATAGATAACCTCTTTGCCAAACATGGGCACTGTGAACTCGAGGGTATTACCATGACTGATCTCTGAATCTACCCCTTGATAAAAATGACCTAAGACCTCTGGCCCAATCAAGAATGTCACCTTCTGCCCAAAGAAACTTATTGTAAACACACTCCCTAATTGTGTATATTGTTCGTGGATCATAGCTCGCAGGCCTTTTGTAAGGAAAGTATGTAAAAGACGAATGAGCGAACCACCGCTCACTACAGGTGGAGGTGGCTTATTACAAACTGGATCAGCTACACTTCTTGCTCTTGCTATCTTGGTGATTACTGCAGTAGTAGAAACAAGAGCTACGGCAAACCAAACAGCACTATTTGTCAGATCCATGCTGCTATATCCCGGAAAGTTGGTCATATAAGAGTGGTACTGCAAGAACACGAAGATGGTTGGAAGCTGCATCAAAACCTTGAAAGTTAATGGCCTTAAAAGGCCAAAAGAAACATGAGAGTGCATTTTGGCAGCGACACAAACATGCTTATCGCCCCCAATTTTTTCTGGTCTGATGTGTGGTGCAAGAATTCAAAGTCTCTCGAGGACTCGTTATATTATTGGAAAATAAGACCTCGAACAATTAACAGTTACTCTAAAAGAACAAGTATTATTGTGGGGCCATTAGTTTTTGAAACGGCATGCTGATACTAATAAGAACTAGAAAACAAACCATAATGAAATTATTAATTAGCCTACAGTGAAATAAAAATTGAAACAACCTCTATTTTAGCTCAATCGTCCATTTAATATATTGGCGCAACAATATCTCACGGCATTCTTAGGTCAAAAGGCTGCATATCACTGAACCATGCCACTTAATCAAACATATATGCATGTTGGGGGCATTACTAGATAAACCCCTATCAATCCCAGTTCGAAACCGCCCTTTAGAATCCGGGACTAAAGATCCCTGAATTTATCCCGGTTGTGGGAACTGGAACTAAAGAAACTCCGTAGTTGGTATTTGAACCTGAGACATGTTGGCTTGTGTATAGATTCCTTGCCACTTCACCTACACAGAATATATGACTTTGATTGGGGTGCTATCGTTTTGAATTAACACCAACCTGCTTTAGTCCATGTTGATAATATATACCTTTTAGTCATGCACCAATTGGGACTAATGTCCACCTTTTATTCCCAGTTCCTAACACCTTTAGAACCGGTACTAATACCGTATTAGTACCAGTTCTATATATTTCTATGAAGAATAATTTTATCGAGAGTAATGTGGGGTTTTCTTCTAGTGGGACAAAGGATTGGGTTTGTTTGTGGCATAATTCAGTTCAACTATTTCTACAACTATGTGAAAATAAGTAATTCTCTTCTCTAAACAGAAGAAATTAGAGAAGCTAACTTCAAGTGTAGGCATACCTCGAAATTAGTCTCTCAATTCGAGAAGTTAGCTTCAAGTGCAGGCATATTACGACCAAAGTCTGAACCAATGGAGAGGATGCATGCTCTTAATGGCAGTTGTTACATATATAGAGTTGTGGGATCAACTATAGCCAACGGAGCGAGAGGATGTATAATGGAAGTCTAGTAAACCATCACTTGACGTAGGCCCTGTTTGGATACTTGTCCAATGGAGAATAATTGCAAAATTAGGATCCTAAACATACGCTAAAAGTATATTTGTTTCTAGTTCGTCGTGGGGCAACATCCAACCAAGGTAGTGCATGACTGGGAACAACCAGCTGTTGCTAATTAGCTAGTGAATAGGACAATTTGTAATTCAGATGTGTGTGATGGCATCTTGGTTACAAAGGATACCATCTAGATGTTCAGCCGGAGTTGGCTAATAATTAATCTTTGAATATAATATATATAATCCTAATGACCGTAGGCAGCCTTGGATCCTCTTGGTAAAGTTTATGTGGCTCAATTTAGCAATTTTGTTTCCTGGGAGACTAATTACTGATAATGCCTTCATTGCTTTTGAATGCATTCATTCAATTCAGCAGAGCACATCGGAGAGGAATAATTTTTGTGCATACAAGTTGGATCTATCGAAAGCGTATGACCGTGTGGATTGGTCTTTTCTTGAAAAAGCGTTACTGAAGCTAGGCTTTCACAGCTTATGGGTGCGATGGGTGATGAGTTGTGTAACCACCGTTCGCTATTCTGTTCGCTTCAATAGGGTTCAGTTAGAACCCTGCCAACCATCACGCAGTCTGCGCCAAGGTGATCCTTTGTCACCATTTGTATTCCTCTTTGTTTCTAATGCTCTATCGGTTACTCTAAAGAAAAATATACAAGAAGGCCAGATAGAAGAATTTAAAATCCCTAGAAGAGCATCGGGTGTTTCACATCTATTGTTTGCAGATGATGCACTGGTGTTCTTTAAGGCAAATATTCAACCGGCTACGCGGGTCAAGGAGTTGCTCACACGGTTTGAAGTTGGGACGGGTCAGAAACTAAGCAATGCAAAATGCTCCTGTTGGTTAGGGAACAGTTAGAGGAAGATCGCAAAGAAGAAATCAGATGTATTTTAGGCGTGGAGAAGGTGGGTTTCGAACCTAAATATTTGGGCTTACCTACGCCTGTTGGGGACAGAAGAATGAAAGGTTCCAACCCGTAAGTGAGCGTTTTGGTAAGCGGATAGCTACATGGTTAGAAAGGTTATCAGCAGCAGCGAAGGAAGTATTAATCAAAGCAGTTGCTCAGGCAATTCCAACCTATATTATGAGTGTTTTCCAACTGACAAAGACCTTATAAGAAGAGCTGGAGCGGGGTATTAAGAGCTATTGGTGGGGAGAAGCAGTAGGGGTCAGGAGAACACATTGGGTGGCTTGGGAGAAATTCACAAGAAGCAAATCTCATGGAGGCCTAGGCTTTCGGAAATTTCAGGTATTCAGTCAGACACTATTAGCACGACAAGCTTGGAGACTAATGGAGCACCCTGATAGTTTTTGTGCAAGGCTTTTGAAAGCAATATACAACCCCAATGGGGACCTGCTGGATACTTCCTTCCCATCGAGAGTATCACCAACATGGAGGTCTGTAATGTACGGTCTTGAACTTCTAAAGGAGGGAGCTATTTGGTGTATAGGAGATGGTAAAAAGGTTAAAATATGGCGACACAATTGGATTCCAAGAGGCATATCTCTAAAACCGGTGGGAAGGAAAAGACCATGCAGATCAAAATGGGTTGCACAACTAATTGATGAGGATAGGAAGGAATGGAAAATGGAGGAATTAAATCGATTTTTTCATATTCATGATGTGGAGGAGATTTCAAAAATTGTGACAAACTTAGTTGTCCTAGCACATTTCCTCCCTGCTAGATTTTGGAATAGGAGCTCTATGAATATTTGGGCCATGAACATGAACCGGATATTTTCCCTTTATGATATGGATTTAAACACCCATATGATTTATTTAACCTTTACTAGTTTAATAATTTCTAAGAATATTCTAGACTTGCTCTAATGACAATCTTAGTTCTAGATTATTCTTTTATGAGGTGGCTAGGCTATGAAGTATTTTTAATGATTATTATGATTATATCTTTATCCCTATCTGAGCACTATCGTGAGTAATATTATTACCTTATTTCTTGTGACAATTTATACCTACTTTATGAGTAAATGACTATGACCTATGAGTCGGATAGTTTGTATATGTAGGGGATAGTTCTATTAAATAACATGAGTTTTCATGGGATAAAATAAATACGATAACCTGGTTTACACCTGTTTGAATGCTACAATGGTATATATGTGCGCTTGTGGATAAATTTCTGGTCGTTGTTTTAATATTTTCAGTAAGCTATATCTTTTAACCATGATTGTCTCTTGATATTATTTGCTAAGTCTTGTGTGCCGGTAAGCACCATAGAAATAATGTTAAGAGATGTCAACAGCCAGCTAAGCCATTTGTGAGCGAATCCACAAGCATTTATTTTGTACTTATATACTCAAGACTAATCATATGACCCAGACATGATTTTCACAACATAAAACCTTATTTAAATGTGCTTGGCAAGGCCATTAAAACTTCTTTAAAACGCAGCAGGAAAATACATGGAGAAAATGATATATCATTTATTGCAAACTTATATGAAAAAAACCTCAAAATTAAAACTTACAAATAAGTTTGAAAGAATTATGATATGTGGATCATGTTTGGAATAAATCTCTCCCAAAACCCGACAGGAAAATATGAGGATAAATTAATAGATAGGAAAACTCATTTAGGATAAGAGTGTGGTATATAATCTGAAGATTATGATTGGTTGGATAGGTTATGATTCATAGAGTTTCCCCGTGAGCCTTGCAAATCTCATGACTTGGTTTGCGGTTCTATTTCCCCAAAAAAAATAGTTTATATAACTTGCATCCACTAGTTCAATGCAAAAAAAAAATATCTTCATAGATAATTGTTGGTTTCATTATCAAACCAATGCCACATTACTGTTGTATGTGGTTGATCATTCTGCGAAGTCATATGCTCATATGTGAAGTTTCATATAAGAATGTAAATATTTTAGAATGATTTGTGGATGTAGTTGTACCATGCGATACAACAGATGAGGTAAGCCAATAAGCTCCGCTATATGTAAAGTGATCTTGTGCGTCCAACACCAATCTGAATTGCTGATACTGTCTTCTGACGGGAAGACAAAAGAGTCACCTTACACCAATCAGTTTATTTAATGGAATAAGAAATAGCTTTGCTCTGATTTGAGCTATATATCAACCCAAAAGGATTTGGTACGGTTTTCATACATAAAAAGATTATTTAGGTGCTCGTTTTATCCTAGAAAATGATCTTTTTCGAGAGGGGTATGACTAAAACAAGGCACAGAAGGCATGTCTAATTTGACCCAAACACTTGATTATTTTCATTGGCTTTGGAGCCTGGCTAGTTTCCACACGTGTTTTTAGCATTTTGCATTGCACCGGCTGATATTTCCTTACTGGCAATCTCAACATTCTTGTTGTCATATCAATTCAAGTGTTCTCCATAACCTCTTGTAGCAAACAAAGACTTCTGTACTCAAGGGGTGAAGTCTAAGAAGGGGTGCAAAGCTTCTAGACAATTTGGAATTTGAATGGCTTTGAATTCCAGAGTTATTCGACATCCATCCTTCAACTCCAATGCATAATAGATAATACATAGGCCACCAAGATATACACAGAATGCATAAGAATACTTATTGGGTTATCAAATATGTGCTACACATTGGCAGCCAGTCTCTTATAATGTACCATAACTTTCCCTTTAGGTTCCAATGTCAACTTACTCTGGTCAGTATCCGGGAAAGGAGAAACCAATTTCAGCTCAAAGTTCCTCAGCATATGGCTCCAGATCACCTTAATCTGCATATAGCCATAAGCTTCGCCAATACAAGCATGCCTTCCACCACTGAAGGCTGTGTATGAGAACTTGCCACCCACCCTATCTTCCTCCCTTCCCGGGCCAAACCGGTCTGGGTCATATACATCAGGATCCTTGTAAATATAAGATAGGTTGCTATTGAAATCAATCGGACTTGCTACAGTATGACCATTCGGAATCTCATACTCGTAACCTTCTCTAGTCTGTACAGTAAAATTTTTGTGTACCTTTCGAAAAGATGTTGCTGTTGGAGGGTGCATCCGTAGGGTCTCCTTGATGCAGCGATGCAGGGTGTCCATCTCCATTAAGGCATTGTAGTCAACATGATCCCCATATTTTTCAACAATCTGCTTTTGCTCCTCGATAACAGCTCTCAACCACCTTTCATGGCTGAGCAGGCGCACCCCGGTCCATGTACTAGCAGCAGAACTCGTGTTCATTCCAGAAAACATCAAGCTCATGATAAGTCCAATAACCTCTGCTTCAGTAGTTGGGCGGCTGTCTTTGTACTTGGAATCCATCAAGTTTTGCAGAACATCCCTCTCGACCTGGTTTGAACTCCTGCGTGATCTCACAATATTGGTAAACATTTCTGAAAGCTTGGCATGTGCCCTATCACGTCGAAATTTGCTAGAGTTGGAGCATATGGGAATAGTACACTAGTCAAGTGTAGGCCGTTATCATTGAGTTCATGGAACAGAGTGTACACCTCCTTAAACATCTTCTCTCGAACCTCCCTTCCTAGCAGGCATCTGCTTGAAATCAACATGAGTAATTGTGGGAGCTCCCATTTTAGATCAACTATGCCTTCTTGATCCCATTGTGAAAAGTAGTCCTGTGGAATATACATGATCATAATCTAAGTGCATTATGCACAAAGTAAAAAAGATGAGCATGAAAAAATGAGTTGTGGAAGATATATATGTCTTTCATTACTCCCATTGACCAACTTCAATTTACTGTCCATAGCGTGCAACTGTGTTGTATAGGTAGCATAGATTGTATCTAGAAGACACATTGATGCTCTGCGTTTTGTACTAACGATTACTTTTTAAAAGTAAATGCATTGATCACTGGAGTTCCCGCAAAAAAAAATGATCACTGGTCTTGTTCCATGCTGGATTTTCAACAAAGTATAGTATTATGTCTATATAGCCACTTTTATTGTGTTAAAAAAATGGACCATTTGTGCTCATTCATCAGATGAACAACTTCATCAAGTACTAGAACAATATCGATACTACTCATCTTAAGAGGCTAATCAGATAATCTAGTCACAGGATTTTTCAAATGATTATAAACCTAAAAGAAATAATAGTTAAACATGCATCATCGATTTGATGCACGCAATTTCTTAGACAACACAAAAGATGAAAAATCAAATTGTGAACATCGACACAGTCATTTCTTACCTCCACTTCTTGAACCATAGGATCTGTGTGGTTCCTCAATTTCGGTGGTTTGAGTGCGTTACTATAGAAGCGAAACTGCTCATATCGAGTAGCGACATCTACACCATAGAGAACCTCTTTGCCAAACATGGGCACTGTGAACTCGAGGGTATTACCATGACTGATCTCTGAATCTACCCCTTGATAAAAATGACCTAAGACCTCTGGCCCAATCAAGAATGTCACCTTCTGCCCAAAGAAACTTATCGTAAACACACTCCCTAATTGTGTATATTGTTCGTGGATCATAGCTCGCAGGCCCTTTGTAAGGAAAGTATGTAAAAGACATATCAGCGAACGACCGCTCACTACAGGTGGAGGTGGCTTATTACAAACTGGATCAACCACTGTTCTTGCTCTTGCTATCTTGGTGATTACTGCAATGGTGGAAACAAGAGCTATGGCAAACCATACAACACTATTTGTCAGATCCATGCTGCTATATCCGGGAAACTTGGCCTTATATGAATGGTACTGCGAGAACATGAAGATGGTTAGAAGCTGCATCAACACCTTGAAAGTAAATGGCCTTAAAAGACCAAACCAAACATCAGAGTGCATATTGCCATATTGCCCCTAGTCCCTTCTTTTTTTTGGGTGTGTGTGTGTGGGGGGGGGGGGGGGGGATTGGTTCTGGTGTACAGTGCAGGAATTGAAAATCTCTCGAGGACTTGTTATCAGAAAATAAAACCTCAAGCAATCAACAGCGATTGTGCATGTTGGAGGCAAAGGATTGGGTTTTTTTTTGTGGCATAATTCAGTTAGGACTCATTTGGATCCTTAATTTAGACATAAATTTATTAAGTTAATATAGTTGGCCTTATGAGGGATGTACTTATGTATTGCACTTCTGTTATAGGGAAGCGAGTCAAAAAATGGTGCTATAAGTTGCACATTAGAAACATAGCACGAGGATCTATAGAATCAATTTACATCTCGCGCCCCTTTGAATTTAAGATAAGCTTATATCTAAACTCTAGAAAGTTGTGGAATGTCAAATTCTAAGACAACTAGCCTACTCCATTAAGTAGATTCCAAGTCCTTCAAAACGAAGGGATTCAAACAGGTTAATTTATTTCAGCAACAAATGATTATCTTCTCTAAACAGAAAAAAAAAATAGAACCACATACCTCGGAATTAATCCTCTCAATTGGAGCAGCTATCTTCAAGTGTAGGCATATTACGAACACCTTCGAAAGTCTGAACCAATGGAGAGAGGATGCGTATACTCTTCGTGGGAGTTGTCACATATATGAAGTTGTAGAATGAGCGATAGCCAACGGAGAGGATAATGGAAGTCTAGTCACTATCACTAAGCAATATAGATTAACATGGGATTAGTTGACGTGCTTGGACCTATCAGTTTTATAATTGCACAATGGAGAATAATTGTGCAATTAGGACCCCGAAACATACGCCAAAAGTATATTTGCTTCTACCTCGTAGTAGGGAACATCCAACCAACGGAGTGCATGATTTCGGCCATGCAGCTATAGATTATAGGCTTATAGCTAGTGGGACAATTGGTACTTCAGATGTGTGCCTGGCATCTTGGGTACAAATGATACCATCTAGATGGTTTCACATCTGGAGGCTAATAATTAATTTTATCTCCTAGTTGATAAAGGTTTCAGCCATGGTGAAGTTTTCATTGAATCATTGTTGATAAGTAATGTTGTGGTATCTTGGTGTCTTCGCAGCACAGAGATGCTGAAGATAACAAGGTGGTATGCTGAATGACATGTACCATCCATCAAGGCCGATGAGGCCGTTCTTGCACAAACCAAACTCCCCATAACACATTTAGCTTGCAATAATTATGGATTTGGAATGCTCATGATTGTACTCCATCCGTTCCAAAATATAGGTCGTCTGATTTTTTCAGTCCTAAGTTTGACACACTCGTCTTATTCAAAAAATTTATGTAAATATTATAGTTAAATTCAGATCATTTTTTAAATCCATTGATTACTAAAGCTAACAAAAAATATATGATATTTTGTAAAAAAAAAATAAGACGAGCGGTCAAAACTAGAACTAAACAAAGTAACCAGGACTAAACAAAGTTAAACGACCTACATTTTAGAACGAAGGGAGTAAATGCATATGCATACACGCTGCTAACCGAGCTAGCTAAATCAACCTTCGATCCCAAATAACTGAGACAGGGAAGACTGGAGTAACACAAACGTGTATCAAACTCAAGAATATAATCATGCAACTATTAGCCATCAAACTAATTGCTAAGTAAACCAATTCACTGAATACATAATTAGACCGGATAAGACTCGTCTCGTCGTATCGTAGCTAACTGAATGAATTGCAAATGTGTGGCCCACCCGTGCCGCCCAATGTTTGTCCTGCCTGGGGAGGAGATGCCAACAGGCAACAATCCAACTAGTCCACAAAAAAAAAGAAAAAAAAAAAGGCAACAATCCAACCATCCTCCACCTAGTGCGGCTGTAATCTTAGCGCTAACAACAAATGCGATAGCACAGCTCAGAGAGACGCATAATCCTTTTTTGCTCTTCCCTGTCTTAGATCCCAGTATTATCTTTTGCTGCCAACGTATAATGTTGTAAGAGAAATTCTCTCCCGTCTGTGGCTTTGTGCCTTCCCGTGCATTCTTTTTACAGCAGTTTTTGTTCCAAGAACATCGATCCATTGCTATCACTTAAGACTCATATGTTAAATCGTGGGTCTCGATTTAATGGTCCACATGTACATCCCTGTCGCTTTCAAAAATGACTCGGGAAGAACTAATGATCAACTCTTCGTGAAATCCAAAGGGAGCATAAACGCTCATGAACCAAAAATTACCATGCAAGGAGAAATGCCGCATTCTAGGATTGTAAGATAATGTAAACCCTATAGGTGCTTCCCAGTCAACAAAACTGAAACAACAGCTGGCATCACTTGGTTCCTCTTTTATTTTTGTTAGCAGAAGAAACTGTCAAACCGGATGTCCACTTCTAACCAGAATGGTGCCAACAGCAGAAACTGCAGAAGGAAAACAAAAGCAGCAATTGAACCAAAGGTGAATTACATCATGGTAATTATTAGTTCAAAAATGAATAAACTATTACTGTTAGTCAATTGATTCATTCAAAACATTTTAGGCATAATTATGCATAATGAAGTAAAAACCTTGGCCATCAAATGTTTAAAAATGGAGGGAGTGCAGATATGATCAGTCACTAAACAAAGGAACATAGCAAAAGCTAATGAAAAATGAATCAACTTACATGTGAATATGAGTGGACATAAAACATATATGCTCGAAACATTCTTATGGAAGTCATGTTAGAGAGTCACAGTCCATCATAATTACCTGGTCACACATTACAAAAAAAGAAGGTTATTGGTCCACTGGAATTACTTCATGATGCAAGAATATTTTCTCAGAAGTAACCTGAATGATAAAGATCACATTGCAAAATAATTCAATTAAAACTTCCCATATACCTCTTTACTTGTAGCCAACTTCCTTCATTAAGTGACGGTAACTTCGTCCCCGAATCAAACGTTGCCAAAAGAATGCTACTGTTTCTTCAATGTTCAACTGTAACCGTTGTTGGGCAAGCCTAGATGGATTTAGATGAACATCAGGGAACGAAAATGTTTTCAAATAATGTCTTATAAGGGGTAGAGGAACAAACCATCTGGCCAAACAACGCTGAATCCCACGAGTGATTGGCCGCATAAAGGATGGATCTCTTTGTTGATAAAGTAAACCAACCTAGAAAACAGAAACCATGTAACTATCATGAAACCAACATCAAGTAGAGTTTAGTCAAATACCTCTGTCATGGCAACAGCAGCAGGATCATCTAATATTTCCAAGCTGTCATCTGCTAAGTAGTTCACCTGTGAAATGCACAAAATAAAATTTTATAAAACTCTTCCCATAAATAACTGGTGTAAGATGCGCAAAACAGATCCATATTTTCAAGGAAAAAGTCCAAATTACTCCCCTCAAGTATATAGATAAAGTCCACATAACCCCCTAAAGTATACTTTGGTTTATTTTACCCCCTAAACTATACCATTTGGTTTAATTTACCCCTTAATATAAGTTGTCTTTTTCTATTTCTCCATACACAAGTGTGGTATTATGTTCAAATTTGGTGAGATGATAGTAGACATCGTAACCGATGTTAGAAAAATATAAAAAAAAATTTGTCATTGATTTGATAGGTTGTGATATTTAATTATAAATTAATACTTATGATATAATATTATATGAAAAATAACAATGAAAAAATCAGAATATATTTTTTTGACATACTTTATGATGTCCAATAGAACCATGCAAAAAATTAAATTGAAATTCAACTTGTGTATGGAGAAACAAAAAAGACAAATTCTGCTAAGGGGGAAATTGAACCCTATTGCATAGTTTAGGGGGTAAATTGAACCAAAGTATACTTTAGGGGGTTATGTGGACTTTGGTTATACTTGAGGGGAGTGATTTGGACTTTCTCCTTTTTTCAATGCATGCTGGTAAGATATGGAAACAAGACAAGATTGTCCTCTTCTCTAATACTGTGCAACAAGCATTCATCAAACACTCTGGATGCTGGCTTGCAGAAGGAAGATAAGATATTGTTACCCCAAACTCAGTGTTTACAAAGGACTGGACAAAATCCATTAGCTGAATCTTTGCCCACTTATAGGACAGGTCAGGATTGTCATCCCGAGGTGGATGTCTCCATGGTGCACCAAAAGACAATCTATTCTCTGGTACTTTGCCCTCACGAACATCTGAGGCAAACTTCTGCAACATTTGTAATGCTGTATCCATTGCTGGATTCACGACAGAGACCTGGTGAGCAGAAATGAAACAACAGTCATGTTTTTTCATTATTATGTTGTGTGCATTCTAATAGGTCTGGTAGTTGATACAAACACAACAATGATAAAAGAGCAGATGTGAAACAGCAAGTGACTTGAGTTTCCGTATTAGAATATGGCATGCATATATGTCTGAGCAAGTCAATTGTCAGCTACGTTTGAAAAATTACTTACTTGCAAGTGTGCCAGGTATGTATCAATAATTTCCTCAATGTTCCTGTCATGAAAAACCCTGTAATGCACTGGAGATTAAACATTGATAACAGTAAATATGCGGCAAACACATTAACATAATTAAGATGGATGGTGTCATGTATGCTTTAAAACCTGTAAAATATTATGAAATGGTACTACTTAATGAGAGAGACTACTCCAAACCATGAATTAGCCAAAGACTCCACAAAGATTACCTACGAATCTATACAGTAGACACAGTCACAACCTGGTAGGCTAAAAACAGATCTGAAACTGTTAAAGGTATATAATTTGTTGGATACTTGGATCATTGGATGGAACACAAGTATCGTGAATTGATGAATGTCATTTAGTCATTTCAAGAAAAAAAATGCATCTACAAAGCATAACAGAGTACTTCTTATTTATTTTAGAATCAGGAGGGCAAAAGGTATATTCAACAAAAAGAGATCAGAATGGAAGTGAAAATCAAATATATGATATGACAGTCATCCTTGGACAAAGCAAACAAAGTTCAGTGACAACACTAAGTGTTCTTCTTACTTACTCTGGGCTATTCACTTTTTGCTTCAGCATATATATCTCAGATAATTGGCGTGGGTTTGGCCCAAGAACCTCATCTACAACTTTCCACTACAACTTCAATAAAAATCAGAAACAAATTATGCACATGGTTTGCACAAGGGAGAAATTTATAGGAATGGAATACAATTATACATCCGTACTATAGAACAGAGATGCAACATCAGAAGGTCAAAAAGTCTTGCTACCTCTTGCTCACTGAAGAATTCAGAAACCATATGCAGTTTAGCTTCTTGTGGTGTCCAACCAAATGTCTGTCATCCAATAATTATGCTTTTTAAGTAAAATATGGCAAACAGGAAAGAACAGAGGCACACATTCCAAAAACAAAATGAGCATACCTCACGAGAAATAAATATATTAGGGAAACCGAAATCAACGAATGCTTGAGAAGAATAGTAGCTGTAAAGATTTGGAGAAGGAGCAGGGGTTCATCAGTTCCCAGACAACAGCAATGCAGCAGTGTTAATTGTATGAAAAGAACTCCCTTAAACCATGCTGGCATGCTAGGAGGAAACTATCAAAGTTACAAGAAAACAAATACAGGGAGCAAAGCCAACTTGACTCGAGTAGCCGTGACTAGCTTATTTCCTTCAGAGAACAACCTTTGTTCACAATAAAAAATCACAAAAGCGTCCTGAACGAACAAAGTCCCTAGAAGACTACAACTTTATGCATGTTTGCAAAAGGATAATCCCATATCCACGTTCCTAGCAAGTTATTTGGCATACTAGTCATATTCACCTAAACATGCATGTGAATAAATCTATCACTACTGACGAGTGACAAATCAAATATTTGAGCAAAGAAATCCACAGCCAAAGTTCCTTGCGGAAGAACATATCTATTTCTTGAGTTGTCCTCCTTATTAGATTTTGTTCTAGACACCCCTTTATTGTAACAGTTTGGAGGCAGTAGCATTACACATTTTTGCTCCAGCATGCCAGTATGCTCTACTAACCAATTGCACAATACCGTCACACAAAATGTAATGTCTAAGTAATCATAAACTCCACAGAACAAACACAGAGGAAGCAATAATATATTAATATATGTACAGTTCCAGTTACAAGGTTTAACCAAAAAATAAGTGAACAGTGTACTGATATGGATAAGAAATGGATTGAACAAAGTTGTTCATCAGAATTCAAATTACTTACAACTGACATCATTTATGGTATACTTTTGGAAATGCTACACAAGCTATATATTGCATCTTACATAGTATATTGTCCCTAGCATCGATAAATCAACTGATCAAGTATACTTCTTGGTATTTCAGATGTGCTAGGTTTTGATAAAGCAAAATAATGTTGCAAGGAAAGCAAAACAAGGCACAGGACAGCTCCATGGGAACAGGAAGTCATGCTTGGACAGAAAAATACGACAAGGAAAGACAGCCCTCCAACTCCAGCGTCGCCTATAAAATCCCTATGGAGCAGTAACTCTGGTTTATTCTTCACCCACCCAGTTGTTAATGATTGGGCACTACTGGCCTAGTGAGTCAAAAGGACAGTGAAAGCAAAACATCTAAGAACTGATAGTACAGCCATCCATATGAGTATATGACAAGCATTTAAGAGACCACATGTGTAGACAAGTTTATTCCAAACTAAAAGATGACTTAAATTTCTCCTGCTTTAATAATAATAAGCATAAGCACACAGCCAGTTGTTATTCCCAAAAAAAGGCCAACAATTCAGATTAACTAAATAGTAAATAATACTTTTGTTGTGATTTTTTTTTGTATGACTCCAAACTCTATGATTCCATCAGCATCAGGTTAGTTATGCAGATCATTCATGTCTTTCTTCTTTTACCTTTTAAAACGTGGACATAATTACACTCTAACATTCAGGCGGGCTACACAGGTTATGTCACTTAAGCTCTACCAATTGTAGGCATGACTGACATAGAGAGCGCATAATGCACGAAAAGAAAGCTCATGAACTCACCCATCTGAGGTCGATAAAATGACCGGCAAGGACTGCTCATTGGCACCAAGCGCAATCACCCTCCAAATGAAGCTATCATGGTACATCGCTGCCGGCACCATCGTCTCATCGTGGCATATTGCCTTCCTCAGAACATCCACATTGTTGAGCACCAGCTTTGGCTGCGCATAGACAAAAACATCAGACACAAAGGTAATCCCAAGTTACACCAACTCCATTCTCACAAAGCCTCTGCAGACCTGACTCAAAAACATCAAATCTACCTGGAAGAATTCCTCCTCTGCCGCCCCGGATAGAACATCCAGCAACAGGCACGGCCAGTCAGTGGCCGAATTGGCCAATGAGCGCGAGAACCGACCAGTCCTATTCATCTCCCTAATTGCCTCCTTCCTCCACCCCTCCTGCATCCCGAGCACCTCCTTGGCGACCCGTAGGGCTGCCATGGCTTCCTGCATGTACGCCCTCTCCTCCATGGAGCAATTGGTGGCCTCACCCTCACCAATGCGGAACGCGGCGTCGTCCCTGCGCACCGCGGCGAGCACAGCCCTCGACCAGAGCGCCGGCACGGACGTGGCCGAAGAGCGTCGAGCTGGCACAGACGTGGCTGAGGAGCGGGCAGAGGGGCCCCCGGCCAGGCGGGAGAGCGCCGTGTTAAGGCCGTGGAAGCGGGACAGCGCGGCGAGCACGTCCTTGGATCCCACGGCACCTCGTAGGACGGCGGCGCGGGCGAGGCCCTCGAGCGCGGACTCGAGGCGGCGGCGGAGGTCGGGCAGCGAGGGTGGCGCCGGGTCGGCGGGGAGGAGGAGGGACCAGGGAGCGGCGGCGGTGGAGGAGGGGGTGGGGCGGAGGAAGTCGACGAATGCGGCGGCGTGGGGGGTCTCGGACCACCGGGGGAGGAGCCGGTCGAGGAGGAGCGTGGACTTGCCGACGCCGCGAGGCCCATGGAGGAGCAGGGGCTGCGGCACCCGTGGGCGGACCGCGTGGTTGTGGAGGACGGTCTCGAGGACGGGACGCGGAATCACGCGCCACGGCCGGCCGCCGGCGGCCATGGCGGCGCGGCGGGGGCGGTAGGGTTTTGTGGGGTTTGGGGAGATGAGACAGGAGAGTGGAGTGGTGTGAGCACGAGTGGACGGGGAGAAGGCCACATGGGAGCGTAAGAATGTGGGCCGTATTGGGCCGACTATGAAGAACTAGGTGGGCTGCTTGACCCCTAGATGAGGCCCAAAAAATAATGGACGGAAGTTAGGAAAAAAAAGGGAAGAAAAAGTTTTTTGCCTAAAAAAGGGAAAAAAAATGTTTTCACATTAGTCCTAGCTGGTTGATATCCAAGAGTACCTAAAAAAAATTGCTAAAAATTTATTTTGGAACCATGTATCAGATTGTTGAGAGTTAAAAAACACCTCTCCACCCAACAGTTCTCAAGATATGGTATGTATCATCGGGAGCTCAGGGGGTGGAGGCAAATTTGGCTCCAGGTAGAGTTATTATTGGGCATGTTAAAAAATTTAGAAACTAGATTAGACAATTATTGGAGCACCATTTTTCACATTTACTCTCAAAAGTAGGTATTGGGATGTTTTATTGGGCACTCTTCGAGATGCTCTTATCAAAATTGTAGCACAGTTTATCTCAACACAAGGAAAATATTTGTTGCAAGTCCCTCACCTTAGCAGCCTTGTGAGGCTTCCAAGCTTATTTTGATTCAACAAATACATTACATTAGAATTTTCTACAAAAGTAAATTTTACAATTAAACTCAAATTTTCAAACTGTCTCATACAAAAAAAAATTAACGTGACAAAATCTCGAATGTCAAACATTAGATTTCTTAACGTTAATAACAAAGTAGGGAGCTATTGACTAGGTTCTTCTTAATGGTGGAGACATCATGCATGTTCGTCGTGCGAATTTGATGGGATGATCATCAATGATGATGGATGCAAGCCCGCAATGACGCCAGTGCAGTGAGCTCAGAGTAATTCTGAATCCACGGACCAGTCCACTACCATAGCCATGACCACGAGAACCAATCTACGCAATCCTTCCGGCATAGTCGCCGTCGTCTACCAGCAGGCTGCAGATGCACCATCTCCTACCTAACATCAGCAAGCTCATCCAGTCCACCAGCTGCCAACTATGCCGCCGCCAGCAATACAATAGGCTGAGTCCATCCAGTACTCACTCGCGTCGCCGCCGGCACCCATGTTGCGCATGAACGATATGGCCGCGCTCGCCATCCGAGATGCCATGACACTTGTGGTTGAATTGTCTCCTCACTGGGGCATGACGGCTACCGCACAAACACACGGTGGGGGCGAAATACGCCGGAGGACTACAATGGGGCTGGAGCTGCGCGGGATGAAGCGAGCGGTGAATCGACCTGCGGGGCTCTGCTACCTCCTTTCTCTCCCTATGGACTGTGCCTGCTCCGTCGTGCTATGTCGTACCCGCTCCGCTTTGTAAGGTCCATCACTCTACTGAGCAACTACCAGATTTGGCCTCGATTCACCGTCGTGTCGAGCAGCCGGTCTGATCACTGATCTACCATGTTGTCGCTCGATTTGGCCTCACACGACGACCTCTCTCATCCTCTTTCCCTCCGCAAACGGGGCTCACCCTCCACCGCCGGGAGCTCAGGATCTGCCGTTGTTCGTGTAGGATCAAGGATTATGTAACGTCCCAGGTTTTTGAGAAGAACGGAGTCTGACCAAAGTCAAATTTCATCAAAATTTCACCAAAATTTGGAAGCAGATCCACTACCTGTTGGAAGGAACTAAATTCCAACCAATAATTCTCAAAGCGAAACATTTGACCTTTTGGAATTGTCGTGGCTATATTGATAACATAGGGTGTATGATCTGAGATGGGACGGCCCAAGACCTGAACTGCAGTATTTGGGAAACTTAGAGTCCAGGAAGGGGATGTGAAGACCCAATCTAACTTCTCCAGTAGAGGATCATCTTGCATATTACTCCATGTGTATTTTCTACCTTGGAATGGGACATCCACTAAATCAGGATGTTGCAGGAGGTCATTAAAGGCCAACATGTCACTAACATTAGCAGCTGACTTGTTTCTGTCTTCCAAAGATCGAATCAGTTTAAAATCTCCAGCAAAGATCCAATCATCAATTTCAGAAGTGTCAAAATGGTACAACCAAAAAATAAAATCCGCTTTATCCACTGGACTGGAAGGTCCATAGATATTGGTGAGGTGAAAAACATGATTTGAGGTGCAAGAGACAAACTTCATGGTTACAGAGAACCGATTAGAAGATACAAGAGCTCCAGTAAAGGGAGCAGCATTCCAAATAACAATTAAACCCCCATATGCACCAACTGAGGAAGAGAATTCAAAATGATTGAGATGTCTCGGGCAAAATTTCTTTAAGTAGGAGGCATCAAAAGATTCACGCTTGGTTTCCTGCAGGCAGATGATGTTTGAAGTACTTTCAGAGATTTTATCTCTAAGAGCATCCCACTTGGCTTGGGAATTAATTCCCCTAATGTTCCATATTAGAATCTTGAAAGCTCTATGACTTGAATCCATGAAACCGATTTGGGGGGAAAAAGGGATGCCTGAATGGAATTAAGGCATTGAAAGAGCTGGAATGTAACACATGTGGACAGGATAGAGCAACCAACTGATCTAGCACCATAATTATTATTAAGAAAGTAACTAAAGGCATAGTTTGGATCCATTTGATCACAGCCAGGAACAGGGGCAACAAGTTTGCAAAAAAGCCCTTCACAGAGGGGTAGGATAGGTATTGACTTAACATGATCATTCTAATTCATCTAGAACCACAGCAGAGACAGCCTCAGGCTGCATCTGTAGGAAGCCAGTGCCAATGCTCTGGATGATATCAGTCGACAGATGGGGAGCAGGTGGTGATCCTGGCGCAGCAACTCCCTGATAGATGTTGGGGATGGCAGAGGCAGCATCTTTGGCCTTCTCGATGTGAAAGCCACCACAAGCTTTGTTCAACCGCACACTGCGACGAAGAAATCTGACATCCATGGGCTCCTTGATCTTACGTGCTTTACGCTTGCGGGAAGCAGGTGGCTAGAAGGGGGGTATCTCCAGGACTTCATCCTCATCAGACTCATCAGCAGGGTAGGGAACCAAAGGCCTCTCGGGACCAATGACAGCACCATCCTGACCACATAGGAGAGCAGCAATGGAAAGGATAGTATGTTCATCAGAGATAAAAGATGGTACAACCATATCCAAAGGAACATCAAGAGTAGATAAAGTGGAAGCTAAGCCAGGGATTATGTTTAAAGGGATAGCCTTTTTATGCTAATGCAGCAAAGACTTTGAATGCGAAATTCAAGCAGACCAGGGCAGGTCTGAAGAAATGGAGTAAAACATTGTCAAATTTGAGTAGGCTGGTTCACAACTGTAACTATGTGCTAGCCATGCTTGATGGTCTAGAGGAACAACGACCCCACAACAATCATGAGAGAATTTTTCGAAATGCTGTAAAACTACATCTAGCTAATCATTTGGAAGCTAGAAGAATCTACTGGAAGCAATGAAACACTGCAAGATGGGTCAAGTTTGGGGATGAGAACACTTC
Source organism: Digitaria exilis (assembly GCA_015342445.1). NCBI lineage: Eukaryota > Viridiplantae > Streptophyta > Magnoliopsida > Poales > Poaceae > Digitaria > Digitaria exilis. Next base: position 1,249,588 of record JACEFO010001746.1, on the reverse strand, counting down.
TTTCTTTCAAGCTATGGCTACTTTCAGTTACAGAAGAAACTACATTGCATCTTTGACCCTTTCTGATTGTACAATCTTAGCAGATCAGGATCAAAAGGTTGGTGCTCTATGGAATGCCTATAAACAGCGCTTGGGTATTACAGAATACTCTATCATTCAATATGACCTTAACAGCATGATTCCATCCTACAATCTGGAGGATGAAGGGCTAGATAGACCTTTTTCAGATGAGGAAATTGCACAGGCAATGAAAGAGCTCCCTGCTGACCATGCGTCTGGCCCTGATGGATTTAATGGAATCTTCGTCAGAAAGTGCTGGAGCATCATAAAAGATGATTTCATCAGGCTAATTAAAGACTTTGAAGCAGGAAAACTAGATATTTCAAGCATCAATGATTGTCTCATTACCTTGATCCCAAATGTTGTTAGTCTGGTGTCATTCAATGACTACATACCCATCTCTCTTTTGAATTATTCACTTAAGCTCCTCACCAAGCTCCTAGCTAATAGACTGAAGAGAGTAATCCTAAAAGTGGTTCATGAAAATCAGTATGGATTTATTGAAGGACGCACAATCCAAGACTGTCTTGCCTGGGCATATCAATTTCTGCACGTTTGTCATAAGTCAAAGAAGGAAATTATTATCCTCAAGTTAGACTTTGAAAAAGCCTTTGACAAAATAGAGCATGAGGTCATTTTAAAGATGTTTCAGCAAAAGGCCCAGACAAGTGGATAAATTGGCTGCAGTGTATCTTATCGTCAGGTTCATCCAAAGTGCTTTTGAATGGCATTCCTGGCAAGTCATTTCGCTGTAAAAGGGGGGTTAGGCAAGGAGATCCTCTTTCCCCTCTTCTTTTTGTTATGGCAGCTGATCTTCTGAAATCAATCATTAATAATGTTGCAAGTGAGAATTTGTTCAGTCGCCCTTTGGGTCTGGATTTTGGAGGAGATTATCCAATTATTCAATATGCATATTATACTTTGTTGATAATGCCTGCAGATAGTATACAGCTGACTCACGTGAAGCATATCTTGGATACCTTTGCAATCTCTACAGGTTTAAAGGTCAATTACGCCAAATCCTCTATGGTGCCTATAAATGTGGACCAAATGAGAATGTCAAACCTAGCACACATCTTTGGCTGTCAGATTGGAGTGATGCCATTTACCTACTTGGGCCTTCCCCTAGGTACAACCAGGCCATCTGTCACTGAGTTCATGCCAATCCTTACTAGGATGGAGAGACATTTAATGGGCATCACGAAGATGCTTACATATGCTGGTAGACTAGTTTTAGTTAATTCCACATATTCAGCTATGCCAACTTTCTACATGTGTACACTCAAATTGCCTATTGAGATATTGGATCAAATTGTAAGTATAGCAAGAGTTGCCTCTAGAATGGTGGGGACCTAAACAAAAAAGGTGGCTGCTTGGTGGCATGGAAGACTGCATGTAGAAGTAAAGATGAAGGTGGATTGGGTATAATCAATCTCAGAACACAAAATACAACGCTTCTGCTCAAATATTTGCATAAGTTCTACAATCAAGTTGATCTGCCATGGGTTCATTTAACATGGAAATGTCTCTATAACAATAACTCTAGACCACCTCATCTGAGGAGAAATGTGGGCTCCTTTTGGTGGAGAGACATCATGTCCCTTTTCTAGAATTTTTTCATGATCTCGGCATGTAAGCTCCACCAGGGAATGTCAGTGTGTTTTTGGCTTGATCAGTGGGATTTGGGGGTTCTACAATGGAGATATCCGCATCTATTCTCCTTTGTTAAGCAGCCAACTTTGTCAGCACAAAAATTCATCGCACTCCCAAATCCATCTAAACTCTGGTTACCTCTCTCTTTGGAAGCTTCGGCACAGCTGGATGAGCTGGAGCTTTTACTATCCAAATGCTGCTCTTGCTGCAATGGGCAGCTTGGTCAATCTGGACACATAGGAATAGTATCATTGTTGATGGGGAGTCTTTGTCTTCCAATAAATGGAGATTATGTTTCTTCCAAGAGATGTCTCTGATTACTCTTAGAGTTAAGTCACACTTGAAAGACACTATCAATGCTTGGCTGAGTAGTCTGTAAATCAGGTTGTTTCTTTTTTCTTTTGGGCCTGCGGCCTTGTATAATGTAAATATAATTTTCATTTAAATACAAAAATATAGGTAGGGGCCTCCCCTATGACTTCCCTCAAAAAAAAATTTGGAAGCAAGAAATTTATAAGATAACATTTGACCAATGGAAAGTATTGGAATTAAAGTTGAGACAAAGGTAACTTGGGAAGTACCTCAATTAAATGGAGAAAGGAAAATAAGAAATGGTACTATTCACAATCTGAAAATAGTCAATTTGGAGTTAAGTGTTTCGAATTTTTCGTAACAGACAGCCACCTTCAGTGACAAATGGTGAGCAAACCAATGGTTATTTGAGTAAAGTATGAAAAAGGAAAACATTCCTTGACGACTGATGGCCAACTTTCGTTTATGGACTGAGCCAAGATTTAAAGTGTAACTTGGGGAAATTCGGAGTTGAAAATCGAATCAGAGAAAGTTTATTCAGTTTCTAGTTCAAAAGGCTGAGTTATTCAGGTTCAATTTGAGGACAAACTATTGAGTTTTTTATAAAGGTTCAAAAAGGAGATATAAAATTAAAGTCAAGCCAGAGAACTTTTGTATTTCGAGAAAGACCAAGTTCTATTCAAATTTTCGGAGTAATTTGAGATTTCAAACTTTCAAGTCTGAAAATGGGGAAAAGTTGTGCCGAGATTGAAGCTCAAAATCTGAGTTAAACGTTGCTCGAATCGGACAAGTGTCAATAGAGAAGTTGTTATGTTTGGATTACTCTACAAGTTTCTTTAAAGGAGTTTTGGGATTTTGAATTCAGATTCGGAAGTTTTAGAAGGGTTTCACTGGCTGCAGAAAAGAGGAGAAACATAGAGAGAGCAGAGTTATGTTGGCCAGCAAGCAGCCTGCTTGCTTGCCGCCTATGGCAAAGACGGTTCAGCCAAGACACGCGTCGGCAATGCCCTAGGACAGCACCAATGAGTTTCCAGCAGAAGGTGGCAACGGCAGGGCGGTGAATCAGTCGATATATACCCCGTCGCCGGCCTCAAATCGATCCTTTCCTCTCGTCGTTGTTCGTCGCCACTTCGCTGTCGCCGACGAAATTCGTCGTCCACCAGCCATCCCCGTTCGATTCCCTCCACCCAAACCTTCAACTTGACATCCTCAACCACCTACACAAGCTTCCATCAAGCGTCATCCACCTCAAAGCCCGCACGTCGCCACCAGAATACCTCTGCCATGGCTGCTGTACGTGGCCAGCTTCCCTCCATCCACCACAGCTTGAGTTAGTGCGCACATAGGAGTTTCTGTGGTCTGGTTCTGCTCACGTTAGAGCAGACTGTTGTAACACAGTTTTTCTGGTATTATAAACAGTGAGAAGAATTCAATTATCCTTCTATCTCCAAAAAAACATCCTCCCATACAGTTACTGTGGACCCACTATTTACGGGAGGCAACCTCGTGTGTTTACATGACCGTTACTTCCCGCCAAAATCTTATAAACTATTTCAGCTTCAGACGACAGTTGCTTCCCGCCAACCTCTGCCCTCCAGCTTCGTCGCCGGAAGTGGATTCGTTTCCCTTCTTCTTCCATATCTTGACTTCGTGCGAGCTGACCATTCCTTGTCTCGAAGTCAACTTCGCGGGCCTAGGCTTTTAGTTCTGCACGCTTGTCTTCTTCGTCTTGACTTCTCCAGTCCCGTTTGAAACTTTAACCTCTTCGAATTAGCTTCTTCGGATCTTCTAATTCCGTGCTCAGCGATCAATCAGATTCGCTACAAAGATAAAAAATATGTTCCCAAGGGACGTCTCCCCAACAGTAGCCCCTTCGTCCTTGGATTCGAGTCCGTTGCTTTTCGACCCTCGAACTCCTGGGACGAAAACGAAACCCAAAAGGCGTCCTCTTGGAAAGAAAGTTGGCGGTTACTTTGGCGCCCTTTCACCTTCCAACCGGCGCAATCTTCGAAAACTTACCGTGCCTATAAATAGTAGAGGTTACCCCCCCTCAAAATTACCTTCGCTTCTAACTTTGAAGTCGTGCTATTGTTTTCGTTTGGCTCCCTTCATTGCTGTCTGTTGAGATTCTTGAAGCTCTTCGAGATAAAAAAAAAATGTTAGTTTTGAAAAAATTTTATCCTCGTTTCTTGCTTTGTTTTTTTTTGGCTTTTAATTTTTAATTGTTTTCTGTTATTAGTTTCGGGAATGGCTCGTGTCAAATCTACTGCGATTCCGACCTCTGATGCGGAGAGAGAGGACAGTCCACTGGACTCCAACCCAGGAAGCGAGGATCTAGAGGGGGTCGAGGCTAACGTTAACGAGCTCGTTGGCAAATCGTCTCCCAAAACTCTTCATTTTGGTCGGTCTTCTGTTACCGCTAGTATGATTTCGTCCTATGAATAGAATGAATTTTTTCCCGATGGTGTTGGTCGTGCTCCTGGACGCGAGACTACTCCTGATCCCCAATTCGGAGAAGCTGTTGTTTTTTCTGAGTTCTTTACTGCTGGGCTTCGTTTTCCTTGTGATCCTATGCTACCTCAGATTTTGGATTGCTTCAACGTCAAACTTCATGAGTTGACGCCTAATTCTTTTGTTCAACTGTCGAAGTTTTTCTGGGGGGTCAAAACATTTGGTGGTGATGTTGACCTCGACACTTTCGGCCGTTTTAATGAGCTTCATCTTCAAAAGAGGTCAATCTTTTTAGAAGAAGACGGCGAAGAGCATATTGGGCAGTTTGGTTTTGCAACCTTTACTTCACGTCGTCGAAGTGCCGCCCAGAAGATCACCAAGATCGACTTCACCTACGCTCAACGAAATCGTTGGGATGTGAACTGGCCAAGGTCTTGGTTTTATGTTAAGGTTGGCTTCGCTTCTCCGGACTCTGATGACATCAGCTATCCTTTCGCTGGCCCCCTTGGTGATATTGAGCTGTCCACTGTGATTGATTTCGATAAGAAATCTGAATCTTTTAAGAAGAACAGTCGCTGCTTTAACCATGCTACCCGGCGATTGACAGGCCGTGATGTAGTTGAGGAGTTTCTGGCTGCCGAAATCTGGCCTTTGGGGACCGATTGGAAACCCTTTAGAGTTGAGGAGAGGCAGATACCTGGTTTCGATTTGTCCACTACCTTTGCTGTTTTTGGACTCACGAAACCTACAGATGTGACTGATGATGATCTTGTATCTAACGTTGAATGGGCCGCGAAATCTCTGGTTGACCCTCTTACAGAAAAAGAGAAAAAGGCTATGATTGACTTCTTCGAGAAACCTAGTCATTTGAATCAAGCCCGCAAAGCCCCAAAAACGGATGAGAGCTCCTAGAAATGTTGGATCTGAAATTGTTGGGGTTACTCAAAGAAGCAAGAAAACTTCATCGAAGATTTTGTTGGCTTCGAGTCAAGATAACACCTTGAAGCTCAGAAACGGAAGTCCGCTGGTGCTGAACCTTCTGGAAGCGGTACAAACAAGAGGCCACGTTTGACCCGCAAGGTGGATCCGTCTCTGCTCGACAGTTCAGTTGCCGAAGCTGCTGATGAAGAAAAAATTACTGATGCATCATGTGGACTTTTAGAAATTGCTGGTGTTGCGGGCGATGACCTCGGCACGGCGGGATTTATGAAAGAGTTGGCAGGCACTTCTGCTGCTTCGCGAGAAGGTTTGTTTGTTACTTTCATGAACTGCCCCGGTGCTACAATGAGCTTTGCTGGCTCGATATCGAGTGTGATTTCGAAATCTCCAAGAGAATTTGATCCAAACTTTCTTGAGCTCTTAGAGCATAACTTGGACTTATATTGTATAGAACCCACAAACAAGGAGGTAAACATAGTGGAAAACCGGGCGGCTGACCTCGGACAGAAGGTAACTCACCTTGATTTTTTAATTTTGCTAATTTTGTCTGATTTGCTTTTGTAGTTGTTCTTATTTTGTTTTCGATTTTTAGGCTGAGGTTGATGATGTTAAGGGGAAGAAAGTTACTGAGGAGACGTCTGCTGGTCGTCCTCAAAAATTGGTTTCTCCGTTGGTTCAACTTGATGAAAGTAATGCCGAGATGCAAGGTAGCGAAGCTTTGTAGAAACAAAGAGCTGTTTGGTTTCGCTCTTGTCTCTTATAATGGTTTTTGTTTACTTTATTTTTATAGCTCTCAAGGCCTCTTTGGAAAATCTTGACTTCGAGGAGTTGTCTCGGTTGAGCGTTTCCACAGCTCACAAGGTTATTTTTATTTTGACTTCAACTTTTTTGTTGCCCTCCCTCTCTTTTTTACTTGTTTTTTGGATTCGTTTTTTGTTTTCTTAGTTAAAGTAATCAACGCTGCTTGCGCTTCAAGATCGAGGACTACAGTAGAAAGACTTGTGTTTCTTGAAAGGGAGAATGGGAGGCTTCGGGATGTTAACGATAAACTTTGTAAAGATTTGACTAAGATTGAGGACCTGTGGGACACTACCAACAGGAAGCTTGAGGCCCTTCAGAAGGACTATGACAAGAACCAAGTGGTGATTGATAATCTTCGAGAAGCCGTGGTTCGTGAGTCCGATGCTACCAAAGAAACCAAGGCTCAGGTGACCTCTCTTGAGGTTAAGTTGAAAGAAGCTGAGAAATCTTTGGCCTCTTCCAAGATTCTTGATGTTGAGAGACTGATGCGGATCTTTGATTCATACTCGAACTCACTCAAGCAGTTTGGGGCTACTCCCTATGCTCTTCCAGATGATTTGGACATTGATAGCTTCTTGTCTTGGATTGAGGAAGAATTTGCTGGCCTCGGGGATGTGTTTTCGATTGTTGGCGACAACTTTGCGCTTACATGCACTGATGGCCTCGGCAGGTTTCTTGAAAAAGAAGATAAAGAGCTGCTTCTTCGGGTTTCCGGCCCCGGATTTCGTTTTTCTTACTAGGGAGACTTGTCCTCGTCCATCTCGAAAGAGGTTGAAACTATGAAACGCCGCTTCTTGCGAGACTTTTGGAACATCTATGGGCGTGACATGGCTAAGGATTCCTCTTCGAAGGTATAAATTGTTTTGTGTAACTTTGCTTTTTTCTTTGCTTTTGGTGACGAAAAACTTAACTCTTTCTTTCTCGTCCCTCTCTTTTTTTACTAGGATGAAGACGAGGGTGCGGATGTTGAAAAGGATGGGGAGGAAGAGAGCGAAGAGGAAGGAAATGATGCCCTGGATTCGCCTCCTGATGATAACGAGACAAAATCTTCCCAAGAGGAGGGAGATATCTAGTTGTTAGGAGAGATTGATTTATGTAAAAACTGTTTTAAGTGGTGTTTGCGGATTCGAGAACAACTTGAATGTTGCGTTTGCTCAATACTTTGTTTATATCGGTCTCGTAATTAACCTCGATCTTTATTTTGTTTGCGAGTGCATGCGTTAGATTCGTAGGCATTCTTTTCCCTTGAAATTATTTGTACTTTGTTCTCTTTCTATAAGATCATGACCTTTAGATTCGTTTTCACTAGTGAAGACGCTTAAATATTCTTTGGCTTCTTCTTGGGGTTTTATGTCTGTCGATGTCCTTGAAACTACGAGGCTGCCTTGAAGCAAATGTACTCTTCTCCAGGATTCCACTACCGAAAAGAGTACTACTGTATGAAGTATCCATGGGCCATGTTCTATGGATGGTCCTTAGCCTGGAAAGATCATGCCGTCGAGCGTTCCTGTGATTCTTGTTGCCTCTCATTCCTAGAGAAAATTTTCTTTTTACTTTTCTTTATTTTCTCTCTTGCTGGGACTTGACTTCCCCTTCTCTTTTATAGTGGTCTTTTGACCCTTGAGAAGATTATGATTTCACCTAACTTCGTGTCCTTTTGAAAATACAGTTAGGTGGTTTGTTTTAGTGTGTTTGTTGCTTGGTAGAACTTGTTTTCGAATAAATGCAAAAGGAGGCTTCTCCTTTTTTTTGCCTTTGAAAAAAGGCGTCCCCTCCCTCGATAGCCCCTTTGCGTTTATTCATCGCTTCTTATTTCGAGCAACGGATCTGAAAGAGTACGTTCTCTTGTTTTACTTTCGAAATAGGGCAACTTTGTTGCTTTTTTCGTTTTCCTTGTTGGATCTAGACCTCGGGTTTTCTTGCTCGAGGTTTTTGCGAGGTTGTGTTTCTAACTTCGGCCTCGGGCAATTTTGCTCGAGGTCTTTCGGCGAGGTTATATGTGCGATCTTGGCCTCGGGCTATTTTACTTGAGATCTTTTTTTGCGAGGTTATATTTCTGACCTCGGCATCGGGCTATTTTGCTCGAGGTCTTTTTTGCGAGGTTATATTTCTGACCTCAGCCTTGGGCTATTTTGCTCGAGGTCTTTTTTGCGAGGTTATATCTTTTACCTCGGCTTCGAGCTACTTTGCTCGAGGTCTTTTTTGCGAGGTTATATCTTTGACCTCGGCCTCAGGCTACTTTGCTCGAGGTCTTTTTTTTTTGCCAGGTTATTTTCTTAACCTCGATGTGTTTGTTGATCAAGTTCTTTTAGGGGGATCTCTTTTATTAATTTTTGGAGAAATTTACATAGGTTCGCCTCATTAAAATTCTCACCTCCAGTTTCCTGGGGCCCCTTTTGTGAGGAAAAGAGTACGACCTTTTGCGATGAAAGAGAGAGAAGAAATAGAAAGAGGTACTTCGTATTTGTGCTTATAGTTCCGCACATTTACGAAGTTGACCTTTACAAAAAGAACTAAAACTTGGAGAAGACTGTACACCTTTGCTTGTCCCGATCTAGTTGTAGTATTTGCGAAGTTGCTCTACGTTCTATGAGTGGGGTAACTCTTCTCCATTTTCGGTGGAGAGATGATAAGACCCTGGCCTCGAGCTTTTTGTGACTATGTATGGTCCTTCACATTTTTCTTCGAATTTGGATAAGTTTTCTGCATTGTGCTTTCTTTTGATTACCAGGTCCCCAACTCTGATCTCTCTTATCTTCGCCTTTGGATCGCGCCACTTTCGTGTTTGCCTTTGGTATGACTCGAGGTTATGTGAGGCAACGAGCCGATTGACTTCGATTAAGTCTTTTTCCACCATTTCCTTTTCACCTTCTTCACTGCTGAAGGTCACTATTAGAGTTTTGGCCTTGATCTCTTCTGGTACCACCGCTTCGGTTCCGTATATCAGTCTGAATGGGGTGAACTTGGTAGCCCTGGATTCTGTAGTGTTGTGTGACCATACTGCGATTGGTAGATCATCGATCCATTTTCCCTTTTTGTGATCAAAGAGCATCTTCCTTATAGCCGAAAAAATGATGCCGTTGGCTCTTTCGACTGCGCCGTTTGACTATGGATGATATACGGATGCGTACTTTACTTTGGTGCCCATTGTCATGCAAAAGTCTCTGAATGACTCGCTGTCGAATTGCTTTCCGTTGTCTACTGTTATCTCTTTTGGTACCCCGAATCTGCAGATGATGTTGTGCCAAAAGAACTTTTGTACTGCATGCAAGGTTATCGATGCCAGGGCTTTTTCTTCGATCCATTTTGTGAAATATTCCACGGCGACTACTGCGAATCTGCAGTTTCCTTGAGCTGTTGGGAGAGGCCCCACCAGGTCTATTCCCCATCTTTGTAATGGCCAAGACGGTGTTATGAGCTGTAGCAATGAACATGGAGTCCTCTGGTTGCTTGCGTTCTTTTGGCATGCTTCGCATTTCTTTGCTACTTAATCTGCATCTTTTATCATTGTCGGCCAGAACATTCCTTGCCTGACTGCTTTTTCTGCGAGGGCTCTCAGACCAATGTGTGTTCCGCATATCGCTTCGTGAATGCTTCTTAATATTTCCGTTCCTTGTTCTCTTGCGATGCATTTTAGCCATGGAGCTGATATCCCCTTCTTGTATAGCTCGCCTTGTATTATCTGATATTCTTTTGCTCTTGCTGGTATTCTTTTGGCCTCGCTTGCCAAACAGGGTGTGAAATTGTCTTGTAGATATGCCATGATTGGTGCTCTCCAATCTTCCCAGCAAATGTGTGAGATACTGTTTTCTGATTGAGGGGACAGTTATGACCTCGTAGATTACGTCTTTGGGTAGCTCCTCATTCTTTGCTGCTTTCTTGGCTAGATCATCAGCCTCGTTGTTATTGTTTCTGTGGATGTGCTCTACAGTGAATCCTTTGAAATATTTCTCCATTTCCCTGACCCCTTTGAGATAAGTGAATCCCTTGCTATTTTCGAGTCTGTTTTAATAACGATTTCATTTTTCGTAACCCAAGCAGGAGTGCTTCATATTCTGCCACGTTGTTTGTGATTTGGATCTCTTGATTGTTAAACTCCAATCGTGATGCGCTGGTTTTGATTCCACCTGGTGAAACTAGGATTGCGGAGATTGCTGCTCCTTTGCTGCAATATGCTCCATCACAGTAGACTGTCCATTGTTTTTTGTCTTCATCTGCAGTTTCGTATTCTGGGGAAGTCCAATCTGCTACGAAGTCAGCTAGTACTTGGGACTTGATTGCATTTCGTCTCATGAACTCGATGTTGAATCCGGAAAGTTCTGCAGACCATTTGTTTATCTTATTCGAAGCTTCTTTGTTTGCGTACAGCTCGGCTAGAGGCTTGTCGGTGACCACTGTTACTTTATGAGCTTCAAAATAATGCCTGAGCTTTCTTGATGCCATGAGTAATGCGTATGCGATTTTTTCGAGCTCAGAATATTACTTTTTGGCTCCGAATAATGCTTCGGAGATGAACTAAGCTTGCAGCTGCTTCAAAATGCCTTCAATTTCGATTTCTTGCACTATTGAAGCGCTTACTGCTGATTCGGATGCTGCGAGGTAGAGGAGAAGGTCTTTTCCTTGGGCTGGTGGTGATAATTTGATCATTGCTGCGAGATATTCCTTTATCTCTTTAAATGCTTTCGATTGTTCTTTGCCCCAGTTGAATTTCTGTGCATGTCGGAGAGTTTTGAAGAAAGGGAGGCTTCGCTCCGCCGCTCTTGGTACGAATCTGTTTAGAGCTGCAATCCTGCCTGTCAATTGTTGCACTTCCTTGACTGTCTTTGGTTCCTCCATGGATGCCAGGGCCTGTACCTTGTCTAGGTTGGCCTCGATTCCCTTTGAGGTTACTAGACATCCCAGACTTTTCCTTTGGTTACTCCAAATACGCATTTTTCTGGATTTAAGCTTAGGTTTGACAATCTTAGGTTGTTGAAAGTCTCCTCGAGGTTTTTGATGTGGTCCGATCTTTTGACGCTCTTTACAAAGAGGTCGTCCACATAGGCTAACATGTTTCTGTCGATTTGCGACTTGAAGATTTTTTTTGTTATTCTTGAGAAAGTTGATCCTGCGTTTCTCAGCCCCTCTGGCATTCTGACGAAGCAAAAAGTTCCGAAAGGTGTTATGAAGCTTGTCTTCTCCTCGTCCTCTTGTTTCATCCAAACTTGGTGGTATCCCGAAGAGCAATCTAGTAGTGATAGGATCTCGCTGTTGGCTGCGTCGTCAACGACGCTAACGATTCTTGGTAAGGGGAAGTCATCTTTTGGGCAATGCTTGTTCAGGGTTGTGAAGTCGATGCACATCCTCCATTTTCCGTTTTCCTTTTTTACTGGGACAGTATTTGCCAACCAATCTAGGTACTGTACTTCTCTGATGACTTTTGCTTTTAGTAGCCTTTCAACTTCGGATTTTATTCCTTCTACTTTCTCATCCGACATTTTTCTCAGTTTTTGCTTCCTTGGCTTCGTCTTTGGGTTTATGTTGAGGTTGTGCTCGATTAGAGTCCTGCTGACACCCTTTAGATCTGTGGCTGTCCATGCAAAGACATCTTTATTTTTTCTTAGGAATGCTACCAGGTCTTCCTCTTCTTGGGGGGAGAGGTCTGCTCCGATCGTGACTTCTCTACCTTCGGTTCCTGGTTCGAGGGAAACTCGCTTGGTGTCTTGTGCTTGAATAGCTTCTTTTGCTTTTTCCGCTTTGGGTTGTGGTGGCCTCTCTTTGAGTGATTCTGTTTGAACCTCGTTGTTTGGTTGTTTCGTTTCTATCTGCAAGAGGTTGATGTTTTTCTCGCCCGGAGTGATTCCTTGTTCGATGTCCCTTGCGACTTGCTGGTTTTCGAATACTGTGATTACTCCGTTTGATGCTGGAAGTTTCATGCAGAGATATGCCTGTCGGACAATGGCTTCGAATGTGTTAAGGAAACCCCTTCCGAAGATTGCATTGTAAGGGTAGTACATATCGACTATGTCAAAAGTGACTCGCTCCGTTCTGGGATTGCTCAAGTCCCCCAAGGTTACTGGTAATTCGATTTTTCCCAAGGCTTGGATTCTTTTTCCTCCGAAACCAATGAGTGGAGTTTCTGATGGTTGTAACAAGCTTCTGCTGATGTTCATTTGATCGAAGGCACTTGCGAAGATAATGTCGGCTGAACTGCCATCATCTATCAATATTTTGGTTAGTTCCCAGCCTGCCACGTTTGTTTCGATGACCATGGCATCAGTGTGAGGATAACATTGGAGCTTGAGGTCTTGCTCGGCGAAGGTTATTGGGATACGAGACCAGTGAGTTCTTATTACTGGGCCATCGGGTAGTATTGCGTGCACTCTTCTGAAGTACTCTTTTCTTTGCCTTTTGCTTTCGAAGTCGATTGAAGATCCTCCTGTGATAGGCAGAATCATTCCGCGAGAGGGGATAGGACCCTTGGCAGGTGTTGGATTTGGTGTTGGAGCTGTTTGCATCATGGTTTCGTCTTTTGTTGCCGCGATGGACTGGGCTGAGCTATGCCCTTGTTGATTTGGCTCTGACTGGGTTTGGTGCCATGCTAGTCGAGGCTGGGGTATGTTGAATAGGATTCCGAATTCGTCGGAAGTTGTAGCTGCGGATTTGGCGTGCTGTGGGGGTGCATTGCCAGGAGTTTGTTTGAACTGTGCGGCCTTGGTTGTTGCTTTGGTTCATTTCTTGCTTCACTCTGATGGTTATGGGACATCTCCCTGTGCTGTGATCTGGGTTTTCGCCATGGAATTGGGAAAACCAAGATCGAGACTGATTTTCTTGTTGGCCTCGTCCTCTTCCGCGGCCTCTTCCTCGTCCACCTCTTCCTCGTATGGATGAGGAGTTGAAATGTTGCTTCATTGCATTTGATTCGTTATTGTGTTGCCCGCTCTCGTTTTCTATGTTAAAGACTTGAGCTGGTCGGTTGTAATTTTGCTTTCGGTATGTGGGTTGCTTGTAGTTTCCATTTGCTTTTCTGAGCATGGCTCGTTCGTTGATTCTTCTCTGTGCTCATCGTCTGATATGCAGAACTTCTCCATCTCGTGAAACAGTTCATGGAGGTTTCTTGGTTTGTTTTTGACGAATTCTGACGCGCATGGCCCTGGTCCCAATCCGTGGATATATGCATCGATTGCTATTGAGTCTGGGATGTCATCTGTTTGAGCCTTCAATTGGATGAAGCGTTTAAAGTATTGGGCCAATGGTTCCTTTTCCTCTTGTTTGCATGCGAATAGATCTCCCGAAGTTAATAGTTGCTTGTTGAATCCTTGGAAGTTCTGAAGTACTTTTGCCTTGAGTTGTTCCCAGCTGAATATTGATCCTGGGCTTAGTCTTGTGAACCATGTGAGAGCCGATCCTTCACAGGCTATGATGAATGACTTTGCGAGAACTAGTTCGTTTCCTCCTGCGGAAGCCACAGCAACTTCGTAGCTCATCAAGAACTGCCTTGGATCACAGGTGCCATTGTATTTGGGCAACGTGATGGGTTTGTACGAGGTTGGCCAGGGTGCATTTTGAAGGCCCGGGGATAACGGTGAATTCACGTCGTAGCTTCTGAACCTCGCGTTGTGATTTGCTGTTTCGAGTGGGGGCTCTCTTTCGAGCTCTTGAGTGGTTTCTTTACTCGCGCTGAGCTCGTTTTGGAATCTCCTGATCTCGTTCTTAGCCTCTACAATTTTTTGCTCTTTCTCAGTTTCTTTTCTTTGGTTCTCTGCCTCCTACAATAGATTTTCTTTTTCTCGTTTGAGCCTCTCGATTTCCTGTAACAGTTGCTCTAGGCTGACTTCTTCTTGGTTTTGGGTGTCATTAGTAAAGGCTAGCTCTACTGAAGCTTGGGGTTCATCGTTCTCTTTTTTGTTTCCGTGAGCTTTTGAAGTCTGCGGGTCGTCAGCCTTTGCTTTTTCTTTGGTGGCATCGTGAGTTTTGATTTCGATTCCAACACGCGGACGGCGCCAACTGTTGTAACACGGTTTTTCCGGTATTACAAACAGTGAGAAGAATTCAATTATCCTTCTATCTCCAAAAAAACATCCTCCCGTACAGTTACTGTGGACCCACTATTTATAGGAGGCAACCTCGTGTGTTTACATGACCGTTACTTCCCGCCAAAATCTTATAAACTATTTCAGCTTCAGACGACCGTTGCTTCCCGCCAACCTCCGCTCCAGCTTCGTCGCAGGAAGTGGATTCGTTTCCCTTCTTCTTCCATATCTTGACTTCGTGCGAGCTGACGCTTCCTTGTCTCGAAGTCAACTTCGCGGGCCTAGGCTTTTAGTTCTGCATGCTTGTCTTCTTCGTCTTGACTTCTCCAGTCCCGCTTGAAACTTTAACCTCTTCGAATTAGCTTCTTCGGATCTTCTAATTCCGTTCTCAGCGATCAATCAGATTCCCTGCGAAGATAAAAAATATGTTCCCAAGGGACGTCTCCCCAACACAGACCCGACAGTTGTCGCCGATTGAGCCGCTCGCCGCTGTTTTACCTTGGGCCATTGCCTGCACAGCCGCTGGCCTCCTTCTGTTCACCAATCCAAGGAGATAAGATGGGGAATCAGTGCAAGGAGTTGTGGGGATGCTGTAGGAGTAACTCCCGTCGCCGGTTCCCTCGCCGCCAGTGAGGTACCTGCCGGTCAAGGCCAGCAGGTAGGGGTCAGAGCTGCTCGCTCCTCTGTTCAATCGTGGAGAGGGACCTTGGGTAGCAATTAGATGGAAGGCAGGGGGTTTTCTACAAGAAAGTGTATTAGGTGTTTAGAATTAGATTTAAATTCTGGTTTTCACCATTTAATACATAATAATTTATAGAAATGTCCAAAAATAGTGAAACCAATTTGGTTAGGATTGTTTTGCTTCCTTTCATGCATTAAAATTCTTAAACCCTAGGAAACATAATAAAAGTTAAGCATTTATTTATTGCCTTTTCTTTTAAGGTAAATAAATAAATACTTAATCTCTTCCAAAATGTATAAAATTCTGAATAATGATTTATTAATTACAAATAAATAATAAATAGGTTTATTTTGATTTATTTATCCTTTTTAGTGTATTATTTTTTTCAACAAATAAAAATACTTAAGGACAAGTTTAATTAAACAATAATGTGGCTAGTCTTTTAAAAATGGGTAGCTAGTCTTTTAAAGTTGTGAGTCATGTTTTCAAACTCTTTGCATATTGATCACTAACTTGCATTTCGCTTTAGACCAGGTTTCTGAAGTCCAGTTCGTCGAGCTCGCGGGAGAACTAAATCTAATGAAGGAGGTTATCTTGGTTGCCCAGAGTTCGAATAATCAGTTGATCAAACTAACATTTTGCTACTCCAGGCAAGCCCCGGTGCATACATTCCTACTTATTTATGAAATATTCACATGTCCAACCTTTATGCTTTTATTTGCATTACATATAGAAAATGTTTGAAACCTACTTTGATGCATTGAACCAAGCCTTGATATAAGAACATCTTTGCCACATGTTTAAAAGAATCTAAATGAGGTGTCATCACTTAGTCATGCTTAGCTAAGCTAATGCTTTAATATTGGATCCAAGTCAAGCTTGAATCAAGTTATGTCATCTAAAGAAAAAGGGTGAGCAAGCATGGATAGGAGGATTAAGATGGAGCTTAATCCTGTAGTGTTGCTCACATTAATGAATGGATTAAGGAGTTAACGTGGTTTACCTGATGATCAAGTGATTTTATCTGGTTGCTTACTGGGTATGGGACTAGTAAAGTCAATTAGGTTGATTGGTTCATAGATTGGAAATATCACTTACCCGTGCTTGTTGGGTCGGAGAAAGGCGGGGACGTAGCCGGTAAACTCATGGGGTGGCCCCCAGACGTGGGGCCCATGTGAGGGTGTGTTCCCGAGGTCGAGTAAGGATATTTCCGGTCTTTGGCTCAACCAACTAAAAGATTGCGGCGCACGGTTGGTACAACTGTGCGTAGCTGGGAACTAGGTATCCCCTGCAGGGTGTAAATCGGTCCGGACCACCCCAATTCTTGGTTATGAATGAACTTGATCAGCTGCTAAGCTCCGTAGTAAGACAAGAGGTATGAGATGACATGTGATTCAATATGATGGATGAAGCTTAGTACCACTTGTTTGGAAAACCTTTTATAACCTAGATGGTTAGCTAATAACTTAACCGAAAGTAAAACTTGAAAGTTAAGGATCAAATAATTAGTAAGCTTTTTAGCAAATAAGTTGAGTCAGCCAAACTACTGAAAAGCTTTGCATACTCTTTGAGAGTCTTTTTTATTGGTAAGGCGGGTAAGTCTTGCTGAGTACCTTCGTACTCATGGGATCTCCCTTGTTGTTTTTCAGAAGCAGCTCCTGAAGTGGTCGCGAAGGAGGTCCTGAAGGCCTAGATCATCGTGGTCCCGGTGATTCTGGGGTTTAGCCGGAGTTTGTATAATAGAACTTCCTCGACTGGTTTGTATTTAAGCTCTTAGCAATGGTTTGACCTTGCACTTAACGTTACTTCGAAACTTGGTTTGTAATAATTCGTACCTTAATACCTTGATATGTTATGTAAAAGTGGTAATGCTTGTTGCGTTTTCCTTACCAAAAATGATCCTGTCGCAAGGCAAACATAAGAGTTTAACGTGGTTTATCAAGGCGTCCTTGGGACACTCGACAGTTCACTAGTTTAAACTGTTTGAAGTGCGTTCAATGTCCGTAAAAGGATGTTATGGCGCACTTAAGCCAGTTTAAATTGGGTGTACTGCCACAGATTACCGACTAGGGGAGGGTGAATAGGCGGTTTAAATTAAAATCACAACACTAATAAAATTTAATTAGAAACACAAGAGAATATTTCTATCCTAGGTCAAGTTTTACAATCGTAGGGTGACATGATACTATTCAATCTCTAGAAAGTAAATTGCTAGAAGGTAAATGGGCAACAGAAATGATAAAATATACGAGTAATTTTTCCCGTGGTGTCGACCACTCGTCAGTCATCCATAATCCACGTTGAGGTGGATTCAAAGCTTTCAATTGTTCCTCTACCAAGAGTCCACGTGGTGTATAAGCCAACTAGAAATCGATGAACCTCTCCAAACTTCCTTTTCACTAGAAATGTTTTTCAGCACCCCGGTGAGGCAAAGCTCAAGAACCTTTCACAAAGATCAATCAAATGCTTTTTTACAATCTTCTTGAAGAGCTCAATAAAACCCAATCTTTAAGCCCCCTAAGAGGCGACAGCCTCTGGGAGTAACAAACCAACCAACCTTGCGTGGAGATTTCTTAGTGCCCCAATGCTCGTAACTTGAATGCAATGCACCAGGTGGCTCTCAATCTCACTAGAATGCAACCTCAAGTCATATGAGTGAGAGTCCGTGATCTCTAAGTCTAAAATCCAACTGTTATGTTCGAAACCTGACCTCTAAGCGTTTTTCTGGACTCCCGGTGTTATGAGGTTGGACAATCCGTCGTTGAACCCCAATGGCTATGTGTCACATCAAACTGTTAAAAACGATCGTTTTTCAAAAGTGTGGAGTGTCCTCCCCACATAGCCCGAACAGTACGCCGTTCAAACCAAGTTTTACATAGAATGGTCGAGTTCCCTATCCCGGCCGAGAAAGTGACTGGCAGACTGTCCGCCCCTGGGGCTTGAACTGTCCATCGTTCAGCGGCAGCGGCAGCTCATAGCCGGGACAAGCTCTGAGTGAAGTTCCAAAGTTAGTGGTGGGCAATCCATGGTCAGGGGCCGAACTGTCCGTCGTTCAACATTTTTTGGGACACGGAGCTTTTCAAGTTCTGTCCTAAAGCCCCCCTCTTGATAGTACGGCTATCTAGCCTATTAATCCGGTCAGTTTTCTTCTCTAATCACCTCTTTGACTAGCAAAATTGAAAGCCCTAACACATACATTTGTCTTGAGTTTTCCAACACTTCATGTGATCATATATAGCCCGGTCTCACAACCTTTCTCTTTATCTTCAAGACTTCATCCATATCATCCACATGATTTGTTTACCTCAACTTTGTGACTAATCTTAGACCCGTATTCTCATGAAATTATTAGTCCATAAAGTGTTATCGTTAATTACCAAAACACTAAACGAGAGGCCTAGATGCTTTCAGTTCGTCGGGAAAGAAGAGTGAAGAAGGGCGCGGGAGGGTGACGTGGTGGCGTGGGAAAACTAGGATGGCGACAAACAGGGGATCGGCAAAATTGCCTACCACATTTGACGGAATAACGAATGAGAAACTGAGGCTACAATTTTAGTTGTTCTTTTGGAAGGAGTTTTTAGGGTTCGATAGCTATTTACCTATATTTACATAATGCATTGAAGTTGCTCTAAGCAGACAAAGTGAATAGGTAAAGGTAGGAAAATGTACTTTTTCCAACCATAAATGGATAAAACTACCGATGCATCGGCACTCGAAAATCAAAGTCGTCGATGGAGCACCAGCCGCACATTGCGATGTGAAGGCCTGCGCGCGGCAGCCGGCAGGTGGCAGTGATCTGCGTGTAGGCCCCATGCGATCTCGCCATGCATGCTGCATGCACACGGAACTAAACTGAGGTACATGTCCATCGGTGGGCGACTTGCTAGTCTCGTCTGACGTGGAGGAGTAAAGGGAGATCAGATAGAGGGTCACTAGCGACGAATAAGTAGACAGACTATTTCATGTTGATAGAGGGAAGGAGAATTGCATATGAGAGAGGAGATGGTGTTCGATATTTTGTGACCGTCAGGTCAACAAACATACCCGAGATAAGGGGGAGTAATCCTTATCCCCCAGATCTCGGAATCGGCTCCAACAGAGTCCGATTTGTTGCCGTGATCGTGAGGCAACGATAAGGAAACCCTAGGGCTCGGCCCCGGGCCTACAGTGCTATATAAGCAGAGGCCGTACCACCCCAAAAGGTACCCTTCACGCTTCCCAAGGTTCCCCGGAACCTTCCACCCTACACCGATCAATCAGACGCACTGGAAGGCCTGGAAGCTCGAGTTCCTCCCGTCGCAAGCCAATCCCGTTGGCGTCCAGAAGGTCGTCGTCACCCACCGAAGTCTCTGAAGGAGAGACTTCGCTACAAGCCCGACGTCGCCCTCAACATTGACTCGAACACCGCCTCTCCGGCCTTCCCCGTCGCGATGGACAACACCACCGCTGGTATAAGACCGGATCCGACTCTATTTACTTCCGCATTAGATCTAAGCTAGATGTGATCTTGTATAGGCTAGGTGATCCTGTTTAGTTAAGCTCTAAGCATTGTTAGCCTTCAACTAATCTAACAATTGGTATCAGAGCCTATAAAGTTTGCCTTGCCAACTAGCAAGGCCAACACTTATTGAATTAAATTTAATCTCACACTTGTCTTTATCAAAAACACAAACATGTCCTGAATCTGCTAAAGCTGAAACTGAAATGAGGTTTCTCTTAAGACTAGGAACATAAAGAACTTCATCTAATTTAAGCTGGAAGCCGCCTGGCAAGTCAAGGACGAAGCTTCCAACGCCTTCGACTTCAACGCCGTTGCCGTCAGCCACTCTTAGGTTTCTGTCCCCCTTTCTTATAGTTTGGATTGTAAGGAATGCCTGCAATGAATTAGAAATGTGCACAGTGGCACCTGAGTCAATCCACCAAGTATTAGGGGAAAAATCAGCTAAGAATAATTCATCAATAAAAGAGACAGAATCAAACTTAATATTACCTTGCTGCTTCAACCATTCCTTGAAGCCAGCGCAGTTCTTCTGAAGGTGCTTGGGAGACTCACAGAATGAGCACAACATCTTGCCCCCTGAGGTGTGGCTGCTTTTCTTGAACTTGTTCTCATGCTTTGGAGCGAAGTTCTTGTTCTTGTTCTTCTTAAAGTTCTTCTTAGCGCCTTGCTTGCTGCTGCCAGACTCATGCTGGTTCTTAGGAGTATCACTGAGGGAGAGATTGCCAACCATGTTGACCACGTCCTTCATCTTCTCAGTTTTGAGCCTTTCCTCCTCCTCAACACAGTAGCTGATTAAATCACTGAGAGTCCAAATTGCTTTGGTAGTGTTGTAGTTGATCTTAAAGGCAGCGTACTGCGGTGATGGTAAAGAGGTCAGAATGAAATGCACAAGAAAACCATCTGAGATCTCCATCTGCATCTCCTTGAGTTTGTTGGCCATGTCGCACATGCTGAGGATGTGCTCCCTGATGCCTATCTTACCATTGTACTGAGAGGAGACGAGCTTCATGATCAATGTGCTCGCATAAGTCTTGGAGGAGCTCTTAAAGTTTTCCTCAATCTTAGTCAGGAGCTCCTTAGCAGAGTACTCAACACCTTGGGCATTCTTGAGGGGGATGGCCCCCTTGATGCCTGGGCTGATAGTCTGACTCATCACCATGGTAGCCATGCGATTAGACCTCTCCCACTTGTCAAAAGCAGGAGAAGTCTGTCCTTCAGCTGGAGCAGTCGGCCTGTCCTCTCTGAAAGCAACATCAAGATCATTCCATGCTAGGCACGTCATGACCTTGCCCTTCCAGTCCAGAAAGTTCGCTCCATTGAGCGGCTGAATGTTGTTCAGGAACGAAGCCACTTGATTCACGTTGTTCCCTGAAATAAGACAAGTGAAATTTGCTTAGTAATAATATACTTGAAATGCGAATAAAAGCATGAAAATAACCCTACGGTGGTCTGATTAAATTCATGCATGAAAATCAAGTTGCATCACCGGTGGGGGAAACAATCGAAATTCATCTTATTACTCATGATCAATCAACGGTGGTCAGAAATAATCACAAGTTTACTCTAAATAAACTTCTCGGTGGTTCCATTTATATAGAGGCATCTCAAAATATATTGGTGGATTTAAACTTAAATTTCAATGAATAAAAATGAATAAATCTTAAGTTACAACACCAAAATTCTTAATAAAATACTTATGCAAGCATTAATCAAAACTTAAAACAGTACTAAAATACAACTTAAATAATACAGTAATTAAACTAAGCTTAAAACTGTAATTAAGAGGGAATTTAAACTTAAAATGCACTGAAATTCAAAAATACACCGAAAATTCGAAGAAAAACTAAAAATAAATTAGCCCAGAATCTAAAACGGCCCGCAAAACAGCCCAATAGCCACGCGCAACCCTGAATACGCGCGGCCCAGCTTGCGGCCCAGTAACACAGCGCGCGCAGCCCAGGAGCGCGCGGCCCAGCAGCGCGGCTCAGCTCGCAGCTCAGCTCGGCTCACAAGCTCGGCTCAGCTGCTCCGCGGCTCGGCTCAGCAGACGCGAAAGCGGCCCATGGCTTAATGCACAGCCCGCTGCGGCTTAACGGGCCTTAGGCCCGACAACCAACGAGCAGGCCGCCAAACTGGCCACTCGCGCGACCGCGTGGGCGCCGTATAAAAGGCCGAAACGGCCGGGGGGAGGAAAACCCTAACTCATTTTTCCTCCCTCCCCTCGGCCGAGCAGCAGCTCGCGGCAGCGAGTTCGCCGCCGTCACCCCCACCTTCGGCGAACCAGATCCGGTGAGAGAGCGCCGCCGTCTCCTTTCTCTGCTCCTTCCCCACCAGAACTGGCGAGAGAGAGAGAGAGAGAGATCCCCGTCCGCGCTTCCGGGCCGGCTTGCCGGAGCTCCACGAGCCTCCTCGGCGCACCGCGTGCATGACGCGCGCGGTTCGTCGAGGGGCCTCGCCGGAGCTTCAACGGCAGCGGTCCGGTACTCCATGGCGCAAGGCGCACGGAGGGCGGAGGCGCGCACCACGAAGGCGCACGCGCGGCGGAGGTGGTCTGCTTGTCACGGCCAACACATGGCCCGTGCGAGCACCATCCTCGTCTTCGCCGGAGCTGAAGGCGGCGGTCGCGCGCGCAGAACTGCTACGCGCGGCCGCCATGACCAGGTAGGCCATCTGATCTGAGTCTTAGGGTTAGGGTTTGTGTAGATCTAGGGTTTGACTGGGGGTTGGGGTTTCGGATCTGAAGTTTGCTAGGGTTTGCATGTTCAAATCGGTGTTTTTGCTATTCCCTTCTTCTATTCTCTAAGTTCTGTGTGCGACATGGCTAAAAAATAGGCTAAAAACATGAATCCGAAACCCTAACTTATAGATCTTAGGCTAAAACTTGAAATAAACTGATTGAACAAGTAGATCTACACATGCAGTAACTAAAACTTGATAAAATAATTCTTAATCTCATCTTTTCTTTCACTGATCTAACCTAAAAGCATGAAAGTCTTAACTTTTCTTCTCTGAACTTCTCTAATCTCATCTTATGCTCTCTCTTAATGATGATTCTGTGATGAATGTCTGTAATGTTGCTAATGTTTTAAATAAGCGTAAGCGCTTTAGTGAGACTTCTTCGAAATTGTGGCACTATCGCCTTGGTCACATTTCGAGGGGGAGAATGGATCGTCTCATTAAAGAAGAAATTATAGAACACTTAGACTTTTCAGACTTAGACCAATGCATTGATTGCATTAAGGGGAAATATGCTAAGAAAATTAAGAAAGGTGCAAACAGAAGTACGGGCGTATTAGAAATTATTCACACAGATATCTGTGGCCCTCTTTCTGTTACATCGGTAGATGGTTATGATTCTTTTATAACATTTACTGATGATTATTCACGCTATGGACACATCTACCCTATTCGCAAGCGTTCAGATGCACTAGAAATATTTAAGATTTATAAGTTAGAAGTTGAGAAACAGCACAATACTTCTATTAAAATTGTAAGATCAGACAGGGGAGGTGAGTACTATGGCAAACATGCTCAATATGGTCAAGTTAAGGGACCATTTGCTAAGTACTTAGAAGAAAATGGCATTAGAGCTCAGTACGCTATGCCAGGCGAACCACAGCAAAATGGAGTTGCTGAGCGTCGCAACCGTACGCTAATGGACATGGTACGTAGCATGCTCAGTCATTCTAGCTTGCCTGTGGAATTGTGGATGGAAGCACTTAAAACAGCTACTCACATACTAAATCGGGTTCCATCTAAGTCAGTTCCCAAAACACCGTTTGAACTGTGGAATGGGAGGAAACCGTCTTTAAATTATTTAAAGGTATGGGGTTGTCCCGCTGAGGCAAAGTTGTTTGATCCACAACAAAAGAAACTGGATTCTAAAACAGTGAGCTGTAATTTCATAGGATATCCAGATAAGTCAAAGGGATACAGATTTTATTGTCCTGGTCGCTTCACTAAGTTTGTAGAAACCAGACATGTTGTGTTCCTAGAGGACTCAGAGATTAGTGGAGGTTTTCCGAAGAGGGATATAAGTCTTGAAGAGTTGCACATTGAGTTACCCGCTTTGGAAATTCCTGAGTTCACGGAGGCATATCAATTTGTACCACCTGTGATCCCTCAAATTAGCAGCACCACGCCTACTGCTGTCATCCAGCAGGAACACGTGGCGCAGGCCCCTGTTGTTCCAGTGCCAGCTGTCCCTGTTCTTCAGGCTCCAGTTGCTGTTGTTGCTTAGGCACCTGCAGTTGATAATCAGGCGGGAGAAATTCCGCAACAAGAACCTCCTGCAGTTCCTGAACCAGTTGTGAATGAGCCAACAATAAGACCACAACGAACAAGGAAGCCTGCAATTAATCCTGACTTATATGAGACTTACTTAACTGAGGACTTGTCATACGAGAATTATTTAACTGAGGACTTGTATAATGTTGGGAAAGTTGATGACCCTACCACTTTCAAAGAGGCAGTACAAAGTGAGAATTTCACTAAATGGATAGAAGCCATGGAAGAAGAGCTAAAGTCTATGAGTTCCAATAAGGTATGGGATTTAGTAGAAATTCCTAATGGAGTCAAACCAGTAGGCTGTAAATGGGTCTACAAGACTAAACGTGATTCCAAAGGGAATGTCGAACGATTCAAAGCTAGACTTGTAGCAGAAGGGTTTACACAGAAGGAAGGGATCGATTACAAAGAGACCTTCTCTCCTGTGTCTACCAAAGATTCATTAAGAATTGTCATGGCACTTGTAGCTCATTTTGATATGGAGTTACATCAGATGGATGTTAAGACTGCATTCCTTAATGGTGACATAGATGAGACTATTTATATGGCTCAACCGGAAGGTTTTACCATTAAGGGTAAGGAACACATGGGATGCAGATTAAGAAAGTCTATTTATGGACTTAAGCAAGCATCCAGGCAGTGGAACCGTAAATTCGATGAAGTCATTAAGAGATTCGGATTTAGGGAAACTCAGGTAGACAAATGCATCTATGTCAAAGAAAAGGGTGGAAAGTTGATGATCCTAGTACTATATGTAGATGACATACTGTTAGCTTGCAACGATAAGAACATGTTGCACGAGACTAAGAACTTCTTATCGTCACATTTCGATATGAAGGATCTCGGTGAAGCCTCGTATGTACTTGGCATTGAGATACACCGGGATAGAGCCCAAGGAATACTAGGATTATCTCAGAAAGCATATATTGAGAAAATGCTTAAAAGGTATAAGATGGATAAGAGTAGCACATCACCTGTTCCAGTTCAAAAGGGTGATAAGTTTAATTTAGGACAATGCCCCAAGAATGATTTGGAAAGAGAGAAAATGAGGAACGTTCCCTATGCATCAGCAGTCGGAAGCTTGATGTATGCGCTAGTCTGTACGCGTCCGGACTTAGCATTTGCAATTAGTGTATTTACAAGATATCAGGATAATCCAGGATGGGCTCACTGGGTAGGTGTCAAGAAGGCATTAAGATATTGCCAAGGCACTAAAGATTACATGCTTACATGTAGAAGATCAGACAACCTTCAGGTTGAATGTTACACTGATGCCGACCTTGCTGGCGATGAAGATGATAGAAAATCCACCTCTGGATATATCTACATGCTAGCAAGGGGAGCAATTTCATGGAGGAGCGCTAAACAAGGTGTAACGGCTGCATCAACCATGCAAGCTGAATTTGTAGCATGTTATGATGCTGTTGGGCAGGCGTTGTGGCTTAAGAGTTTTATTCCGGCACTAAGAGTTGTTGATAGTATCTCGAGACCTATCACAATGTATTGCGACAATAAAGCCGCAATATTCTTTTGCGAAAACGATAAAATAACAAGAGCTGGTAAGCATATTGAGCTTAAGTATCGTATCGTAAAAGTACGAAATCAGGACCAAACACTTAAGCTTGAGCATATAAGCACTAAGGAAAATATAGCGGATCCGCTCACCAAAGGCATTTCACCATCGCTATTTGATAAACATGTATATTACATGGGTTTGGTTGATACCTTTGAAAAGGTCCTGATCCAGGGCCATTAGTTTCCCCAAATAAGATTAAGAATCCTGACAAAGTTTTCAGTGAAGACTATGGGTAATGTTGTCCCAGTATGAGGAGGCTCTGCTGACGACGCATTGGTCTGGTACTAGCTGAATTACTGAGGAAGGGTTTTAGATTAAGTATAATTTGAAATTAAGTTTTAAGTTTAAGTTATTTGACCTTTGGTCAAAGGGGGAGAATGTTGGATATTTTGTGACCGTCAGGTCAACAAACATACCCGAGATAAGGGGGAGTAATCCTTGTCCCCCAGATCTCGGAATCGGCTCCAACAGAGTCCGATTTGTTGCCGTGATCGTGAGGCAACGATAAGGAAACCCTAGGGCTCGGCCCCGGGCCTACAGTGCTATATAAGCAGAGGCCGTACCACCCCAAAAGGTACCCTTCACGCTTCCCAAGGTTCCCCGGAACCTTCCACCCTACACCGATCAATCAGACGCACTAGAAGGCCTGGAAGCTCGAGTTCCTCCCGTCGCAAGCCAATCCCGTTGGCGTCCAGAAGGTCGCCGTCACCCACCGAAGTCTCTGAAGGAGAGACTTCGCTACAAGCCCGACGTCGCCCTCAACATTGACTCGAACACCGCCTCTCCGGCCTTCCCCGTCGCGATGGACAACACCACCGCTGGTATAAAACCGGATCCGACTCTATTTACTTCCGCATTAGATCTAAGCTAGATGTGATCTTGTATAGGCTAGGTGATCCTGTTTAGTTAAGCTCTAAGCATTGTTAGCCTTCAACTAATCTAACAGATGGGTGTTAAAATCTGACAACAGATTAATAAGAGAAAAGAGTGCAAAAAGCTTCTTTTAGTTTTTTTTTCTCGCGTCTAGATCAGCTAGCGAAGTATACGTAGCTCGTTCTGTTGGAGACGCTCTGAGCCACTAGTTTGTGGTGGACTGTGATAGGTGGCGCCGGCCAGCCCCAGCAGGAGGCACAATAATGCAATGCCGTATGGCGCCAGAGCCGGACTGGTGGACGCGAGCGCGGACAGGGCTGGAGGCCTGGAGGCAGACGTAGAGGTTGATTAGCATCTGTCTTCCCTTGGATTTGTCCGGATAATTACTCGATGCTCGCTGTGATTGCTGTCTAAGCTACCTACGCACATGGGGCCATCGCCCTCGTCCCTCGACCTCCATCCATAGTTGGCTCCACTCCGGGTCCTACATGCGAGCAGGTTCACGTAACCGTTGGGAACAGGTCCCGTTTGATCGGTTCCCGACCAAACCGCCCCGGCCCGGTTGCAAAACCGTTCGGTTACCGTCCCCGAACCGACACTATAAAACCGCTCCCACCAGTTAACCGGCGGTTTAACCGGTTAACCTGAGGTTTTTTTTTCGGGAACCGATCTTACCGCGGTAAGACTGTGCTCTTTTGGCTGCGGAGAGAGACATATGATGCGACGCGGTGTCAGATAAAAAGGTTTTCGCGGCCACCGGACGCCGTCGCGTCCCGGCCGGCTTTCGTTTTCACCGTCGCCGTCACGGATTTCACGCTCGCAAGTAGCACGAATGCACGACCACCGCACCAGTAGCATTTCTTGCCTTTTGTTCCCGCTTGCTTGTCAGTGCACACACTGTGCTCTTTTGTGGGGCTCGCTCAACCTGGAAAACCATGTGCTTTGCTTGCTTAGTTGCTTGTCCGCACGCTCACGCCGGATTTGTCGTGCGATCCGATAGCATAACCACAAAAATATTTTATTTATCTGCTCCCTCTTGACCTCTTCTACTGTGTTTTTGATATTTACAGTTAGGTAAAAATTACTAGTCACATATCTGATATTTACAGTTTTCTTTTTGCGGGAAACATATTTGGAGTTAGCCATGAAAGAAAAGAGTGGTTTTAGTTGGAGTAGACTCTTTGTTAATGCAGTGCTGTCTTTGGCTTTAAGCAAAAAGATAAAGTTGTAGTAATTTGTTCGCTTTGCTATACATCAATGATTGCGCGCGCGGTTCATGAGCAAAAAGATAAAATTGACTTTATAGGAGGTCAACATATAATGACGAATCGTAGCTACAGAATACAATGTATCGAGAATACAGACATTTTTTTCTCGTGATATACAAGATCGGAAAGTATTTCCAAAACGTTTTTTAAATGGTTATCCTTTCCCATACTCCGTACCTACTTGTGGCATTAAATGGAATTTTTAATGACTGTCACATCGACTCGACGTCCATATTCCTAATTTACCAGACAAAAGGAGCTAACAGAAATATTAAAATGACAGGATTGCCGATGGACAGAGTGAAAAGCCACCCGCACCGCCGCCGCATCCCCCGGGGTTAAAGAGGGGTTTTTGGCGTCTAGCCATTCTGTTGCCTGCTGACCTGCTCTCTCTCCCTCGGTCTCTCGCCGTCGCCGCGGAGCCGGAGATGCAGGGTGGCCTCGCCGTCGCAAGCCCGCTCCCTCCCGCCGCCGCGCCCGCTCGCCGGCGGCCCCGCGCATCCTCCTCCGGCAGGTATGGACCGGCCCGCCACCCCCATTCGCCTCCTCCGCCGCGCTTTTGTCTCCGTTTGGCTGGGACGCCCGTGGTAGGAATGCCCCCGCTACAGAGTTCGCATTCGCATTGCGGGTGGGCGTTGCGGGGTGCGCCGTGGTAGTGGAGGGCCAGGTTATCATCGCGCGGGGTCGTGCGTCGACAGAAGAAACCTCGAAAAACAAAAATCGTGGTTGCAGTTTGGTTGTGGTTTCATGCCCGTTGGGGGCTTCAAATGTTCGGAATCTGGTCCCCTCGCGTTGGTGCTAGTGGACACCACCACTGTATTGATGCCTTTCTTGTTCTCTGGGGATTGGGGAACATATTCAGTTGCGATTTCTGTGTGCCCTCTCTGAACAAATTCACCTGTGTTGTGCTTGTTCAATTGTGCATAGTATCAGTCTATCAGGTTCAGTTAAGAACGGGCAAAACTAGGAAATGGAAGGTACATCTGTTTTGGTTGGACTTGGCCTACGAAGAATAATGTTAGTAATAGTCAGAGCTATGTGTTAAGTGAGTCAGCTGCCTGAATTATTCTGATCCTGCCACTGAAATCGGGAGCACAGATGTACAAACTTGAAATCATGCCTCATGTGCCAGGCTCAATAAGATTTGAAATGAGTGGGTGAGAAGTGATGCACAATGTTGTGAGCTTTACTGAATATTGTTTCAGTAAAATACCAAATTTTATTTTCCACAATATATCTTGTCGGATCTTCCAGTCTGCATTTTTTCCTTGTCACTCTTTGTTCTTTGTTCCATCCAAGATTTACGCTTTGTTTCGTCCAAGATTTACATGATCTTATTTATGTGTTGTCAAAAAACCTCCCCTGATATTTAAGTATGATGTGCCATTCTTTTACTTTCTCCGAATTGTGTTAAATGTTATGCTGGTTCACAGGGAAGTGGCATCACAATGTTGGAAGTATGACTTAAGCCAAGACCGATCTTTGGGAGGCAACCTAAGGTAGTGTTTCGTGTGCTTTCTATTGTGTATTAATAGTGTATCATTTCAACTAGAGGACCTGGTCTTTTATGGTTCAAACTTATCAGGACTTTGATGTCGTTTCACTAGTTTTAGACCGCCTTTCAAGCTTTGGTTGTATGTTCAGCACTTAATGTCTGATACTTTCCATAAAATGTATATTTCGATCTAGAATAACTAGCTCCTAATGTCCTGTTATGTTATCTTCATTAGGTTCAATTGTAGTATTACTCCTTTACCAGTTCTATTCCTATCAGTTAATCACTTAAGCTGTACAAAATACTCAAGTTAATACCTCTTTTTGTTATGTTGCTATCTTCTTCAGGGTGGGTCAGCCTCAAGGAAGTTTGCACAGACATCGTTCGACAAATTTGCTCAGACCAGCTGCTGGTACTTCTCCCTTCCATCATGCATTGCAAATGTTTGAATTTTTGTTTCCTTAGCACAACCAATTTTAATCTTGTCTCCCTGATGGAGTTGAACTTTTTCTCATCTAGAGAATTAACCTTTTCTCTCTCCCTGACATGTTACCAGCTAAGAGTTGTTGCTTTTCTTTACATATATACTTTTTTATTGCAGCAGCTATCTCAGTTGAACAGGATGAACTTAATACATATCTTCCAAAAGGTGATATGTGGTCTGTGCACAAGTTTGGTGGAACATGTATGGGAACGCCCCAAAGAATTCAGAGTGTCGCAGATATAGTTCTTGGTGATTCTTCTGAGAGAAAGTTGGTCATTGTTTCTGCAATGTCCAAAGTAACTGACATGATGTACAGTCTTGTACATAAGGCTCAGTCAAGGGATGATTCATATACAATAGCACTGGAAGAAGTTTTTGAGAAGCATATGGCTGCAGCAAAGGATCTTCTTGATGGGGAAGATCTTGCAAGGTTCTTGTCTCAGTTGCACTCAGATGTCAGCAACTTGCGAGCAATGCTCAGTGCTATTTATATAGGTGTGAGCTACTTATTCCCTCTTCTAATTTTTGTCTATTCCTGAGTGATGGAGTCTTGTTTGTCAGGTGTGGGAGTATATTCTCAGATTGTTGAATCCTTTCTAGTTCAGTTTGTTATTTTGTTTTCACGAATATTTTTTCTCGAATATGCAGGAGAGCTGCATATAATTTGTATTAGTAGAAGAAGAATTTGGCCAAAATAGCCTTACACCACATATCACCCACTCACCCAAGACACAAACTCACACACACTCATCTCACTGCACAATTGAAAAGGAAGTCGCACAGCCTAGCTAGGCGATAGGCGCCATACTTCAACACCCCCCAGGCTCCCTCAGGCCTCAAATGTGGAATATAGGAGTCGGCTGCAATTATTTTTATTTAATCGCACCTGACAGGATTTAACCTGTGGCTTTGTTACCATATTGAGTTGCATTCACCAACCAATTCAATCCAGAAGCTTAAGCTGATGGGGAGAGGTGGGCAATTCACTTATACTTCAACACCACCTACATGCCACCTACTGTCTGGTGGTTTTCAGAAAAGTGGGCTTTTATAGAAAACTGCAGTCTGCCAGATTCTAAGTTCATCGTGCTTTGATTATACACCAAAACTTCAAATCACCAGTCTCTTGTGAGAGTTTGTCTGATGGAGCTTTATACTTGTTTTGGGGTTCTATATTTGTTTGAGTAGTCACATTTTGTCCAGTGACGTTCTTTTTGTTTTGAGTAAAATACACCAGAGGTCCATCAACTTGTAAAGGGGTGTCACTTAGATCCATAAACTCTCAAAGTGCATATTTGGGTCCATGAACTTGTTCAATCGTTCACCGTAGGTCCATAATGGTCCACATGTGCTTCTAACGCTGACACGGCATGCTGATTGGCTCCTCAAAGCATCTCCTAGCTGACGCATTTCATCGAGCAAGTTACGAGCAGTGAGGCGAGCTCTAGTGAGTGGCGAGGTGAACTCCGGTGAGCGGCAAGACGAGCTCCAGTGTTTAGCGAGATCGAGGTGCTGGCGGGGTCAATGAGCTCACCTCTTCGCTGGTAACCTGCTCCATGAAATGCCCCAACTAGGAGGTGTTCTGAGGAGCCAAGTCAGCATACCATCTCATCGTTAGAAGCACATGTAGACCGTTATGGACCTCCGGTGAACAGCATAACAAATTCATGGACTCAAAAATGCACTTTGAGAGTTCGTGGACCTAAGTGACACCCCCATACAAGTTGATGGACCTCCGGTGTATTTTACTCTTTTGAGTAAAATATTTTTGACTATTAGATATGCTTGTTAGGTAAGTTTAGGCAAGGGTACCAAAATACCAAATGCACTCAAAATTAGTGGTAATTTGAAATTTGTTTGCCAGAGATTTACAATACCTATATTTAATATTTACATATCTATTTTGCAGCTGGACATGCGACAGAATCTTTCTCAGACTTTGTTGTCGGGCATGGAGAGTTGTGGTCTGCACAGATGTTATCGTATGCAATAAAGAAGGTACACATGACAAATGCTTCACAAGTATTTATCTTTGAATTAATCAATTTACTGCTTCAGTGAACTTATGCATTGTAATATGAGAACTGGCATGTAAACAATGTTTCATGCTACATGGAGTTACGTTTTCTTATGTTATTTCCCAACTGAAGTACTGAACAACAAATTGACACATGAACACTTAATAGTATTTGCACCTGTGGTGCCTTTTGCCCGTTGCTGACTGAACAATTTGTTTGCACAACAAAAATAAAACAGTATCATCAGGGGAACACATGAGCTCACTTTTCTATTGCTGGTGGAGCAAAACCTTTCAAATTTGCTTCAGCCTCTTGCACTCTTTACAAAGGCGTCATTGTGTGAAATGACCATGATCTGTCCTACTTCAGTTTTTCTCCAAAGTGTGATTATCATGTGTAACTATGTAATTATGTGGCATAGTACTGAGATGATACAAATTCATAATCACTGAATGTTGACAGGATCAGTGACTGCTGCCAATGCCTTTTCCAATTGCCATACTTTTCTTATAGTGCATTAGGACTTTAATTATTGCTAGTAAATGCTTACTCCTTAGCAAGGAATATGACATTATTTTTCCTTTCCCTTTGTTACAGTTTCATGATACGGAAAATGTAATCTATTGTTTACATTTTGTGAACAGACTGACCTATACTACAGTATTTAAACCATGCAGTCTGGAGCACCATGCAGTTGGATGGATACAAGAGATGTTCTAGTCGTAAAACCTAGTGGTTCTAATCAAGTAGACCCTGATTACTTAGAATCTGAGAAGAGGCTTCAGAAATGGTTTTCTCGACAACCAGCTGAGACGATAATTGCCACAGGGTTTATCGCGAGTACAGCAGAAAACATACCTACAACTCTAAAAAGGGATGGAAGTGATTTCTCAGCAGCAATAATTGGTTCTCTTGTTAGGGCACGCCAGGTCACCATCTGGACTGATGTTGATGGGGTATTTAGTGCAGATCCTAGGAAAGGTTTGTCCTACATGACTCTTCATTTTCCTTTTCACTTCTTTTGGTTTCATTTTAACTTGCTGAAATTAGCATTAGCATAGTCCAACTTGATTATGGGTGATAACTCTGCATTTGCTGTTGGATGAAATTATCATAGACCAGATTCAAAGGTATGTGAGGGGCCATGGCCACATGGATGGTCAACTCACGAATGGCCAGTTGATGGACCCATAATTCTTTACAAGGGACACTCCCTACTCTCACCCCTTTGATTCTTATCAAACTACATCAAACAGTTCACACAAAGCGTTAGCAAAAAACATACCCTAGTAGAGTTCACATAAAGTTATTTCCTCACATATTTAGGCAGGCGCCATATTTTGAAATACAGTTTTTTTCCAGCTATTCATATGCTCATCCCATATGATACTATAAAATAAAATAAGGTATTTGCCTAGCTTGAAGCCGGCAGCTGTCATTACTCTGCCATGGTTCTTATTGAATGCATTTCCTTGGTCATTTATCGAAGAATTGGATATGATATATAAAACCCTCCAATTACTCATGATCTCTCTGTTTAATTTATGTGCAAAATATATCTGCGAACCAAAACTGTGTACGAAAATCATCCAGTAAATATTTATACATGCATTATCAAACCTTGAAAGGCAAACATGTTGGCCTTGTTTAGTTCTCTATTTATAACGTACTGAGCAGCTAAGTGTCCATCTAATTTAAATATATATGATTATTGCAGTTAGTGAGGCAGTGATCTTAAGCACTTTATCCTACCAGGAGGCCTGGGAAATGGTAATTTTTTCATTCTTGTGACACTTGTTCATTTTGCTTGTACTCATCATCTAATATGTTTGAGCAATTAGGCTCAGCAGTTCTTATGCTCTATGATAATTTGTTCTATCCCAAGCTATTTGTTCTCTTAAAATATTAAAGCTGATTGGTTTACTCAAATTTCTTCTATGCAGTCATATTTTGGTGCAAATGTATTGCATCCCCGCACCATTATACCTGTGATGAAAGACAACATCCCCATTGTTATTCGGAACATGTTCAATATTTCTGCCCCTGGAACCACGATTTGCAAGCAGCCTGCCAATGATAATGGTGATTTAGATGCCTGTGTCAAATCATTTGCTACTATTGATAATTTGGCCCTTGTCAATGTTGAAGGGTGAGTTAGCATCATTTCTTTTCTTGAACCTGCAAGTTGTAAACAGTTGATTCCTTATTTGTTTTAGCCATTAATTGATGTGATTATGAACTTTGACAATCTTCATTAGCTCCAAATGAAAAATTGGTACCATATTTCTGTTGGCAATATCAACTCTAGATGCTTCTTTCAGTTGATCTTGCAATTTAATGAGAATAAATCCATAGGCATTATACATGGGATCGCCTGACTGTACTTTTAAAACTTATTCTTGTATTGCCTAAGTAGTCTTGGATTCTTCATTGCAGAACTGGAATGGCTGGTGTTCCAGGTACATCAAGTGCCATATTTAGTGCTGTAAAAGATGTTGGAGCTAACGTTATCATGATATCTCAGGTAGATAATGACCTTTTATCTTTGGTATGTACATACGATTCATCTAGGTTCTTCCTCACTACAAAATCTTGTGCAGGCTAGCAGTGAACACTCCATATGCTTTGCTGTTCCAGAAAAGGAAGTTGCTGCAGTTTCTGCTGCCTTACATGTTAGGTTTCGAGAGGCATTAGCAGCAGGGAGGTTATCTAAGGTAATTTTGTATTCTTCAGAGATCTTCTGAATACTTGCTTTGACAACGTGATTTGATTATGAATTAGTTTAAGAATGAAACAATATTGTATCCACTGTGTTAAGCTTGCTAATTGGAGGCAAAGATGGCTGACACATCTCGAAACTGAACCTTCTATGGTTCTGTGTTAGGTAGTAGCATCACGCCATAACCCCATGTATTTTATAGCAAGAACACAAAGTCATGAACATAGTTCTTCACTGTAGCATAAGAAATTTAATAACACGCTCAAGTGAAGAATTCTTTTTTCTTGAAAGAAAGAGTACACGAGGCTAGAAAAGGCCCAACTCGAGAACAGAGAACATGACCCACCAACACTACTAAAACACGCCCAAACAAAGAGAGCCACAGACGGACCACGACCAACACCCCCAGGTCCTAAGAAATTGGAGGCAGCGATCTAGCTCCTGAGCCTAGTGGCCCCAGCCATGCACCAAAGAGTACCTTCTGCACTTACTGCTCTGATCACCTCCTGGGTGCTAGACCTTGCACTTTCAAACACACATGCATTCCTGTGTTTCCAGACCTCCCACGCCACCAGAATTATCAAGGAGTTAAGGCCCTTTCACGCTTCCTTTGGTATTGATGAGATAACCTTTCTCCACCACCCAAAAAAACATGAGGTTGTGGGTCCGGGTGCCACGTCAAGCAAGCCTAAGTGCTAGAACAGCAAGACCTACACTTGGCGAGAGAATACACTCATGTGAAGAATGATTAACTTCATGTTGCGGTCACTATAGTCCTGTTTGGATAATTTGTAGTCTTTTTTCACTTTTAAATGATTTACAGGTATTTTCTTGTACACCAAAAAAACTATTTTCTCTTGCAAGTTGTTTGGGTAAATCACACCTCGTTTCATTTCTCAGCACTGAGCTGCAAAAGAAAAACCAAACACAAGAACAAAACTATGGAGAAAAATGGGGAAGGAAGGCAGTGGAAGCTAGCAGCAACCGGTAGTGCAACTTCCACCCTGACAAGACCTCCTTGCTGTGCGGGCTTGCTGCAGCCCCAGCTCTGCATCCCCACCACGTGGTCTTGCTGGCTTCGCCACTGCAGCGTTTGATGCGGGAGGGTCACGAGAGATCCAGAGAGGGGTCGATAGATAGAACAGACGGGGGAGGGAGGGGCTTGCTTGTAAAAATTCCACACCAGTATTTTACATCTGTATTAGCTCTAAAGCTGATCATCCAAACATGCCCTACAGAATAAATTAAAGGTAGGCTCATTTAATTCTTTGTTGGTACCATGACTCGGGGTTAGCGACAACCTCCAAATGTTCAGCAACAGAAAATAAAATACCATATGAGCACTGTTTGTAGTTTAGGCTTTGCATTTTCCTTCATCTCTTATCTTGTTTACACTTCATATGTGATATTACTAAGAAAAATCTCTTAGCGAGCTGTGATCTGAATGTATAGCGAAGGCTTTGTTGTATGGATGTGGATTAATTGTAATATTCTGCGATGCAAATAACTAATTTCAGGTTGAAGTTATCAATGGTTGTAGCATTCTTGCTGCTGTTGGCCTGAGGATGGCCAGCACTCCTGGAGTGAGTGCAATCCTTTTTGATGCATTGGCAAAGGTACTGTGAATTTCTGGGTTTAGTTAGGCTTGGAATTCCATTAATGCTGGGATTTATGAACCTATGATGTTATTTTTCTTTGAGCCTTTGAGGGCATGAGCCTATGATAATTGATGCAGGCAAACATTAATGTTCGGGCGATAGCTCAAGGCTGCAGCGAATACAATATTACTGTTGTATTAAAGCAACAAGATTGTGTAAGGGCTCTGAAAGCTGCTCACTCAAGGTTCTTCCTCTCCAAAACCACACTTGCAGTTGCGATTATTGGACCTGGTTTAATTGGTGGAACACTCCTTAACCAGTTGAAGGATCAGGTATCTTAAGTCTCATAGTTTCGTGAAACAGCATCTGCAGGACCTCAGAACATTGCTGCACTTGTGCTGATTTTATTTTTTTCTGCAGGCTGCTGTTCTCAAGGAAAATCTGAACATTGATCTGCGTGTCATTGGAATAACTGGGTCACGTACAATGCTTTTGAGTCACACGTATGTAACTGAATTCTTATTTCCTATTTTGTGAATTGTGTGCTGCCCTGGCAGCCCTGCTGCAAAGAACGTACCCACTTACTCTTTTGTTGGTCAGAACTCAACAAAATGTTTAGCTTTGATAAAAAAATCATCTGCTCTGATTTATTGAAAGGGGAGCTGTATTATACCTACAACTTCTCTGTTACTCTCTTTTATTGGCTTGAGCTTCCTAATATGATAATTATTGAGATGACAACACTGAAGATGGATAATTATTAAGAAGATCCTTAAATATTTATCTGCTTTCTGTATGGTCAGGTGC
The DNA here is from genome assembly GCA_015342445.1 of Digitaria exilis. Taxonomy (NCBI): domain Eukaryota; kingdom Viridiplantae; phylum Streptophyta; class Magnoliopsida; order Poales; family Poaceae; genus Digitaria; species Digitaria exilis. The sequence continues at coordinate 1,213,052 of JACEFO010001746.1, read as the reverse complement.
ATCTATAGAAGGAACGAATCAGCCTATAGTTAGGTTAAAAATTCAGAAATTTTGATCTCTTGAACCACTGTGAATGTTTTCTCTCTATTATTTTTTACCATTATCACTTTTTCCTTACTTAAAGCTTCACACTACTCTTTTGGGGTTTTGCTACTATAATTATGTTGTCCTTCATATTTCACAATTTTTCCATTCTTTTTTGCAGGGGAATAGACTTGACCCAGTGGAAAGAGCTCTTACGAAAGGAAGGAGAACCAGCTGATGTTGCTAATTTTATTCGTCATTTGTCTGATAATCATGTGTTTCCAAACAAGGTTTTGGTGGACTGCACAGCTGATACAAGTGTAGCATCCCACTATTATGAATGGTTAAAGAAGGGTATTCATGTCATCACACCGAATAAGAAAGCAAATTCTGGGCCGCTTGATCGGGTAATTATTTGGCTGGTGAAACCTTTTTATAAATTTCACATCGAAATAATGTTACATATATAGCTATTAATGATCAATTATTGTATTTCAATTCATAGCCAATTACTTTGTGCCCTTTCACTGCATCAATGATTGTCACCTTGTAAATTAAAACATGATCTCTGTAACTGGAATTTATCTGCTTTTACCATGACGATCTCAATTTTTTAACACATTCCATACTACATCTACGAACATTTCCTATGTCATGTTTTCTTCTGCTGTAGTGTTTATTGATTAAAGAATGTTCTCTTTCCTTGTATACAGTACCTGAAACTACGGACTCTGCAGCGTGCCTCATACACTCATTACTTTTATGAAGCAACTGTTGGTGCTGGCCTCCCAATTATTAGCACCCTGCGAGGTCTTCTGGAGACGGGTGACAAGATACTGCGTATTGAGGGCATTTTCAGGTGTGTGTGCTTCCAGATCACGAGAGATTATTTCACTGTCTCACTCTGCAGTTTTAGTATACAGTAAATGAACCGTTGAAAATATTTGTAAATAACCTTTAATTATGATGATATCCCGGGCTGATGCAAAGTATCTTTTCTGTTCAATTGCAGTGGAACATTGAGTTATATATTTAACAATTTTGAAGGAACAAGGACTTTCAGCAATGTTGTTGCTGAAGCAAAAGAGGCTGGATACACTGAACCTGATCCAAGAGATGATCTATCTGGAACTGATGTTGCCAGAAAGGTAGAGCTTGCTTTCAGTCAGATGCAATTCTTGAAAATGATACCTGGTCTTTCTAGTACCTAGCCCTGTTCTTCGATTAATCAGCATACTAGGCAAAGCTTCTGATTTCTGTATCGACTATCAAGAATATTTGCAACACGTGTACAATAATCAGGATGTACCAAAGATAAACTTCATTTTTGGTTTGGACTTGCTTAGCTGACTACTATTTCTGGTGACATTTTCTTCTAGTTCTTTTTAAACTTCATATTCATATAATTTATTTTTCCATATGCCTAGATTTTTATTTGATTAGAATTCAAAATAAGCAAACCAAAATATAATTTCTAAAGGTTTCATGCTCTCTTTGTATTGTCAAAAATAAAAGGCTGGAAAGACTGGGGGTGATTTTACTTCCATATCATGTTTTTGTTTCCTATTCCTCATTACGGAGTACTAACCATATTTGGTCCTTTTTTTTTTAATTATTTGGAGCAGGTCATTATCCTGGCTAGGGAATCAGGTTTGAAGCTTGAACTTTCTGATATTCCTGTAAAGAGCCTTGTGCCAGAGGCACTTGCGGTAAGAGTATCCTCCTCTTAGCATCTCAGAGTATCCTCCTATTTGCACTTGCTGTAATTCACTCTTCTTAATTTGCTTTTGTTTTTTTATCATGGAAGTCATGCTCGTCGGCAGATGAATTCATGCAAAAGCTACCATCCTTCGATGAGGAATGGGCCAGGCAACGCGGTGATGCAGAGGCTGCAGGCGAAGTGAGTATTGTGTGGACCTCTCACATTACTGATTCCCATGTCGCGACTCAGACAATGCATCGTGCATTGCGTTTCTGCCCTGCATTTTTTGTCCCATTCTGTCTGCTTTCCCAAGAAAACCTGAATACCAAAGTGACTCAACTATTGTTCACCTGAAGGTCCTGCGGTATGTTGGGGTTGTGGACGCGGTGAACAAAAAGGGACAAGTCGAGCTGAGGAGGTACAAGAGGGACCACCCGTTCGCACAGCTCTGTGGCTCCGACAACATCATCGCCTTCACCACGTCGAGGTACAAGGAGCAGCCGCTGATCGTGCGGGGGCCTGGCGCGGGCGCGGAGGTTACGGCTGGAGGCGTCTTCTGCGACATTCTGCGGCTGGCATCTTACCTGGGTGCCCCGTCATAGGCCTGCTGAGTCATATTGGCAAATTTCCAGAGGCAGACGGGCACCATTGTCCTGCATGATGTCTCCATTGCTCCCATATAAGGACCGGGTAGTGCATTGTTCTGAATAATAACTTAAATAAGTGCCAGGAAATAAGGCCTCAGGTTAGGTAAGGTTGGGCTAGTCGACTAGGTGTTGTTGTTGTCGACTAGGTGTTGTTTCATCGATTCCACAGAATTCATGTTGAATTGATAATGACGTGTCAACTCAATAATATTTGCTTGCGCTTGTGCCTATGACTCAGTGTGCACAACTGGGTCACATTGAGCGCAAATGATCTGGTAAAAGAGCAAGCAGGTGTTCTTCAATTGGAAATCCTAGGGGAATTGCAAGAAGCCGAATAGGTAAGCCTGGCCACCTGACAAATGATAGCCAAGCCAGGCGAACATAAGCTGTCATTTGGCGAAAGTTGTTTCATAGGAAAAAAGTCTATATCACCCATATATAGAGGGTGGACTATATAACCCCCAACCTATGAAATAGTCTAAATCACCCCCTAAACTTCTCAAAACCGATCAAATTATCCCATAAACCAATTTTGAAAAATCATAGTAAATCCCAAAAAATCATAAAATAGAAAATCAAATTGTGTTGGACTCCAAATGAGTAGATATACACAATGAACATTTAATATGGTATGCTTTAATACATTTTTTTATAACTATGGAGAAAAGCATAGATCGAGCTATAATGAAAAAATGTACTAAAACATACCATATTACATGTTCAATGTGTATATCTACTCATTTGGAGTCCAACACAATTAGATTTTCTATTTTATGATTTTTCTGTGATTTACTATGATTTTTTAAAGCTGCTTTAGGGGGGTAATTTGATCGATTTTGAGAAGTTCAGGGGGTGATATAGACCGTTTCATAGGTATGTTCACCTGAAAATAAATAGAGGAAAAACCAAGAAAAAAGGAAAGTCCAACCTACATATGTTGGGGGGTGATATAGACTTTTTCCTTGTTTCATATGATGATCAAATTGCAAATCTAGAAGGCAAACAATAATTATAGTAGCAGTGGCCTTGTTTGAAACAGCTTGGGCCGGTGTTGGTTCACTTACGAGGTCAGTCTCGGTGAGGGGTTTCATGGGCATTAAATTCGCTACCATCAACGGTTTTGCTGACATGGCAAGGTAATAAGGGAGTTCATGAGATGTGAGGGGCGTTTCATCCCCATGTGATAAGATCAGTATTTGGTTCAGAGGTTACTCATTTTAATTTATTAATAATGTTTTGTTTACGGGTGACTCATAAAGCCAAAATAAGCTGAACTGCAACCAAACGGTAGGCTTTCCTCTAGCTTATTTTGGCCACACTTTTCCCCACCACCCTATTTGTCCTGCCAGTGAAACCCGCTTATCAGAGGAACGCTTTTGCCATAGAGAAGCGATTCTCCCGACCGCTGTTGAGAACCGGCTACACAAGAGGCTACGTGTGTACAGGGAAAGGAATGAAACAGGACACAAGAACAGAAAACTGTGAACCAGCCAAATGGAAATTGGAGATGACAAATCACCATATCGAAAGTACTTCACCGATTACATGCAGTTACCCAGATTTGGCAATTCACATGCGGTTTGCCAACCGCCAAACAACTACTGGTCACCAACATTAGCAATACAAAATCTCAACACTTGATGGATTTGGCAATACATATCTTCTGTTGGAGGCGACTAGAAGGCGAAAGCTTCTGTTATAGTATGGTGGTAAATGTCTCACCGCGCAACAAGTCATTGGAGTACTCTGGCTATAGATAGATTTCGCCTAAACAAAATTGAGATACACCATAAACCTGGTGAAACAAAATATGAACATATGCCACCTGTGGTTCAACAAAATCATCTAATCCTATTGCAGCCATAGGCAAAAGCCACATGGAAAATCCTGGCAAGTGTTTTTTTTCCTCTACTTCACTTTCACCAATTCAATTTCGTAGATGACTGAAGAATTTTTTGGTACTTCCAGAACTGATTTGCCACCAGAGCTGCAGAAGACACATCCATAAGTAATACAATGAAATGTGTATATATAACTTCTCTGGAATGTGTACATTGGAAAATACAGACACACAAGATGTGAAACACATACCACATAGAAGGTGGAACTGTAAGCCTCCTTTTGTCCCCAACACGCATACCTAAAGTAAATAGCAAAATTACAATATGTACAAATAAAACTCAAATGACCTTGAGAAAAGAAAAAGAATCAAGCTCTGAAGTGGTTACCACAAATACCAAGATCCCATCCACGGATAACTTTTCCAGAACCTTTAATCAGCAGTGTACACTGTGAGTATTTATTTCAAGAGTTCAATATATACTACAAACGTGTCTTTGCAAACATATTACCAAGCTTGAACTTGTAAGGCTTTTCATTAAGATTAGACTCAACAATTTTCCCATCCTTCAACATACCAACATATTTGATATAAACCTGCACAAATAAAGATAGAAGCCACTGCTTATTTGTCTGTTAAGTGCTGTGGTATACAAAACTAGTGTATTGACTGCAAAAGCCATGTATGACTAATAGCAAGCAAAACAGTGGCAGTACAAATCTGACTGTTAAATTGCTCATAGAAAGATCATAATAAAGGTAACTTTTCCAAGTACATTGAATATGAATTTTTCAATTAAAAGCATACCAAACAGAATTCTATGGAAAGAACTAAGCAGCTACCTTGCAGCCATCAGAAGCCACTTTTGCATCTACATTTCCTGCAGACAAATCTTCTACCATCAACCCATCTTCCAATGTTCTTACATTGGACTGTTTCTCATCTTTTTCTCCTGATTGATTTCTCATCTTTTTCTTTGATTTCTTTTTTATTTTAGCATCTTCTACATCCCTGATCATGAGATGTTATTAGCTGTGGGTATGAGATAATAGAAATACATAAATGAATAACTAGAAACCAAGATATATACATTGGCGACGCAGAATCCTCAATGATGGAAGAACCTTTTCTTTTCCTGTCACCGTTACTCTTTTTCTTGGTCCCATCATTTATCTGTCCATTTTGGGGGTTTGCTTCCTCTGCAACCTTAGCACTGCCGTTCTTAACCGGCGCAACAGATAGAGGCACAAGATCTTCATCATCACTGCCACTATCAAATATTGAAGCATTGCGCTTGACAGCAACCTTAGCACCGTCTTTCTTACCCGATGCAACAGATATAGGCACATTATCTTCTTCATCACTGCCGCTATCAAATATTGAACAGGCATTGCGCTTGACAGCAACCTTAGCTTTGTCTTTCTTTCCCAATGCAACAGATATAGGAGCAGGCTTCATCACTGGAGAATCATCATCACTATCAGCGGGGCTATCCACTTGCTTTTTCAAACGTCGTCGTCTTTCAGCCTTACGAGTCTGTTTTCCACAAGCTACTAGCACAAAACAGGAAAGTTGTTATAAAACATTAGGATGGAACTGTGAGCAAATATCAACACATCAAACATGCTGGAAACTCACAATGACTTTGTGTCAACACGTAAGCAAGGCATGTAGACATTCATAGAATAACCACAATAAAGGAACAACACAAAACTAATTGTAACAGTAATGGAAAGAATGTAATAGGAAAAGGCATGTTAAATTCACATTAAAGCGAGAAGCGATCAAAATGATAGCCCAATAGTACATCACTCTCATTCAGCGTGATTTCAATGTGGTTAATCCATAAAAATGTCAAATAATAAAACTTGTTACCATGTTAAAACAGGAGCTATCTAGCTGATTTTCAGGCCAATAAAACAAAAGAAATGCCAACATTTTTTGATAAATCAAGAAGTATAACACCATTTATTCACAAATCACTTAGTAGTTGGAGTATAACTACGACACAATTTGAGAATGATTAGTCGACTGTCATTAAGAGTTACCAATCAGATTTCATTTTTCACATGGCGAAAACTGAAAGTATGAACATTAATGTCACACAAGACAAAGCTAGTATGCCAAGGTGATATTCGCAATTAAATCCATTGTCACATGGATCAACCTTTTACCTTTTTGTTTGGGGTGTCGTGGAGAGGAGCATTCATCATCATCATCACTAACATCTATAAAGTCAGACCCATACTTCTCAGGTGTTGGAACATCACGATCATCAATAAAGTCAGATTCATAGCTGTCATCATCAGCATCGTGCTCCTCATCAGTGTCAGACTGCCCAACATCCTCCCCATAAGATTCTCTAATTAGAGTGTTAAGAATTACTTGTGGTCTAAAGTGTTACATGAGTGAAACAAATACATGGTACTATCGAGAAGGATACGATTCATCATCTCCAATATTAGACCTGCTGCTTGAACGGACATAATATCCAGAGAGATGAATAGAACTCGGACCAATTACTGAGAAGATAACATTATCGACCTCCTCTAACTCAATCTCCAGATGGCACATCTCAGCCAATTTTGGATTTAAACTACAAAGTTTGATGGGGATCTTGTTGCCAACATTGCATTGCAGCACTGTCCTTCCAGCAGTATCACAATTGCTGAGAGTAGCCTATTTTTTTTTAAAAAAAAGAATTAGTTACAACACACATTCAATACTGTTAAAAAGGTTTGGTGCTTGAAACTTTTAGCACTCCAGTAACTGCATTCAATTCCAGCAGCAAGATGGAAATAGCTAATTGCAGTATCACGTACTAACCAAATGAAAAGGAACTAACAAATGAATCAGCCTCCCCCCATATCCAAAGAATATAGAATGGCAGTGTAAAGGCCTAACCACAATTATAAAGCCAAAGTTGCGATAAATGTACCAAGATAGGCTCACTGGATAACAAGTCAGAAGATAAATAAAAGCAACTATTCTCATTGAACATACCATTCTGATCTCAAGACCTTCTATTTGATCAAAGAGGTAGAAATCAAAGAGGGTTTATACCCATGTCAACAACAAAATGACAGTATTGTATTTGGGTGAAAGACCGACAGGTCGTGCATAGAGTACGAAATTGGAAAAGGCACATGTTAATAATTGGATAAACGACAGAAATTGAAGGGGGCAAAAAAACACCGAACCTGGCAAACGCGGAGGCGACCATGGTCGGCCTGGTAGGCGTGGGTGTATGGTTTCCCGGGCTTCACCTCCACCCCTGCATCCATCCATAATCATTCAGTTCATCGCGCGCCCTTTTTAAGCAGACAATAGCCGCGACAAACTAAACGGGGCAAACAAGCAAGCACGCTCACCCCAGAACGCCATGGCGGGGATGGTGGACGCGGGGGATTCACCTCCAGAAGAATGCAGCTCGCAACACCTGCAGCCAATCCACAGAAAGGAACGGTAAGATTGGAAGAAAGCAGTTATTTCAAGCGCAATCCTCGGCGAGGCGGCGGAGGGCGAGTCTAGGGTTTGGGAGCCGGCGGCGGCGGGGACTAAGGGTTTAGTTAGTCGGTGGCGGAGGTGCACACCTCGGCGCGGGCCTTCGACGGGAGCGGTCCCCGAGGTGATGGTCGCCGCGCCGCCGCCGCCGCCGCCGCCGTCTGCTTCGGCGCGGAGGCGAGGAACAGACGAGTGCGTGTCGGCGGGCGGGAGGGGGGAGAGGAGGGGTTTATCGATGGCGTCCGATGGGAAGGAAGGAATGGCCGTTTGCCAATTTCATGGGCCGCCGCCGCTGGTTTTAGATGGGCCTCCTCACACGCAGCAACTCGCGGGCTACAAAGCGCAGTGAATTTAGGCCCATGTAGGGTACGAGGAATTCCCCTCACACTCCACCAGCCTACTCGATTCTAAAAAGAAAAACACTCCCTCCAGCCTACTCTCACCTCAACATAAATAAAAAGAAAAGAAAAATTGAAATTTCAAAACCAATGACCCTGAAAGAACAAAGAATTGAAAAGTAGGTCGATCTGTAAAAAAAAGCTAACCTTGTCCAAAATCTCTTCTTCGCCACGTATTGTTCGGTTATTCCCCGCTTTTGAGTGCATGGGCAGAAAAACATTAGGTCTCTAACGTGAAGCTGGATTTAGGTATTACCAGAACAAGTCGCCAAATTAGATGCCCCAGTTTTGCCGGCTTGCTAAAGAAAACGAACGGAAGCTAGAGCCAAATAAAAACAAGGCACTGGTGGCCAAATATGGTAATTATTAATTTTTGCATTTGCAATTTTTATATAGTCAAACTTTGGCAAACTAGCAATGTCTAGAAACCACATATATGTACATGTAGTTCGGAATGCATTTATGCATTTGCCACATGTCACCTTGTGTGCACTACGCACTATATCATGAAAAAAATATATAACAAACGAACAAACTAACACATCAAGTTTTTCCGGGCCCTTCTTCGCATAAAACAATCCCAACATCTCAATCAGCAAAGTCAAGAGAAGCAACCGAAATCTAAGGGCGCCTGAATTCTGTGATGCATTGTACGCATGTGAACATATATATCTCTCTGTATTTTATATTTTTTGGAGATGCTACACGTACAATATTCCCGTACATGCATGAGGTATACCATGAGTACGTGTGATGTGATATCTATCAATAATGTAAAGCCCTTTATACATGCGACGCAAGTGAAATTAATTATACTGGTGAACAATAACCATGCATTTGACCTACATGCCACATATAGTACAAATTACTAGTCATGATTGGCAGTGAGTGTTATTACTTGTATTGATTCCGAGTCATTTTCACGAAAAAGCAGAAAGCTTTTTTTTTTTGTACTACACGATTGAAAATTTTATTTCTTTAGGCTCTAGTGCCGGCCTTCTATGTGCTGGTTGACACTAGGGGGTCGCTGATTTTTTTCCCTGCAATTTCACTATCACACGTACGGCTTCCCTTGACAGTAGGATCCACAATTCCACCATGCTATGTGAACATAAGAGTTTTCTTTTGAAAGAATATGCATGGTTGAATGCGATCATTTAAACCATTGATGTGGCATAGTTACACGTTCTAATAATATTCCAAGTGTTTGCAAGGAGCAAGCTTTATTTTTGTATCACGATTCAAGACTTTATTTCTTTAGGCTCTGGGTGCCGGCCGGCCTTCTAATGCTGGTTAACACTAGGGAGCGGCTGATAGTTTTTTCCTGCAATTTCACTATCACAAGTACGGCTTCCCTTGATTGGGTGATACTGTCATACTCCACAATTATTCCACCATCCTAAGTGCACATAAGAGTTTTCTTTTGAAAGGATATGGCTGTGAATGCGATCATTTAAACCGCTGATGTGGCAAATATTCAAAAGTGTTTGAAAATTAAATATTTTCAGGTATCAAATATAATATCATCTTTATTCTCTTTTTTTTTTGTGTAGTACATGTTTGAACCATGCATGTAGAATAGAGGAGGTGGGGTCCATGTTCATTAGACTTAGTTATTTCCAGTAGCAACTACTCCAACTTACTAGTGGTTGATTATGGTTGGTGACCAAACTAATAGAAATCTTGGACAAATTAAATGCAGGGGAATGCTTGACGTAATTCAGTTTCCTATGTGGTTGTGTCCAAGACCAAGACAAACATTGGACATACCATTGAAAAGAGGTTTGTAGAGAGTTGTTAGGAGCTATCTATATAGGAGGGTTACTACCTTCTAGAATGTATATGGTGCCAAAAATAAATAAAAAATAACACTCAATGAAATCATGTGTTCTTTAACTTGATCTGGCTAATCATCAGCGTGTCATACCGTACCGCTCTAGAGGGTGTCTAGATGCTCACGGGGTGTGGTTATTTGTTCATGGCCAGTCGGACCAATAACTCTTCATCCATTTGAAGAATAACCCTAGCTACCGGAGTATTTTATTTTTCGTAATTAATCACATTTTGTGTGCACCAATAGGTAAGTAGTGCTGGATTGGACGGCATCACATTGTTTGTCTTTTCTGTGCTGTAGTGCAGCAAGCCCATCGCTTGTCTAAGCTTGGAGAGGCCAGTACCCTAAACAAACCAAACTCCCTGTCATTTGCTCGTAAATGCAGTGATCAAATCATCCATTCTAGAGTAGAAGCATTTAAGTTAAGAGGCATTATATTGACTTCAGGATATGGAGGTTTTGTGGAGCACATTTGTTATTTTCCTTGTGGAGCTTTAGAAAGGCATGAATAGAGATGAGCCCACCCTAAAATTTCATTCTACATTCCCCACTGCACGTCCTGTTTCCAGTAAGAAAAAAGGAATGATTTACCCACGCTGAGTATGTAATACCCTCGCATATTATATATTTGCAAAACCAGAAGGCGAGAGACACCAAATTAATAGCTAGCTTAATCCAAATGGAACCCCCTGAGTTGAACATCTCAAGCTATATAAAGTTAGGTTTGTGCAACTAGGGAGCAGTGAGCAACGCGGTTCGTGCTGACAGCCAAGTAAGCAGGTTTGAAATAGTACCTACGGTGAAATTTAAAATTTACAGAATGTTCTATGTAGAAGATGTCTTGGTTTGCACATTAATTGTGATGGAGTAGCTGAGAGGAAAAGGTTCAAGGCTACTGCCATTTTCCCCACCCCCTACATGTGTAGTAGGCTAGGAGTGCCTCTCTAGAAAGTAATGTATACTTATGCAGTTAAAATAGAGTTAAAAAAATGTTAGTCTTAGATCCTTGTTTCAAGACATACACAACTTACAAGGCCATTTTGGATGTATGCATGTATTCTATTGGAAGAAAGAGAAGGAAAGGGGAAGCTCTTGCTTTGTTTCATGCCCAAGGAGCCATCTCTGGCTGCCCGCACAGGGCTCAAGCAACCATATGGGAGCCCTAAATTCATGTACTTTGATGGATCTGTCACCTGGAAGCTCAACATTTCAGCCAGCCTCAGTACAAAAACAAACGCATACGCCCTATACATGCCAAACAGAGTGTGGTCAATTGGGAAAAAGGGCCATTTGGGAGGTTTCCTAATCTAAATCATGTTGCATAATAATGAATACATGTCTCATTTTTTATTTGTCCATGTTCAGATGATGTGGTTATTAAAATATATTTTTTACATAAGTTTTGAAACAATGTCAACCAGTTGATGAGTTTTCCATTTCCTAGAATTAACTTGTTTCACATCATATATTTGCTTATGAACAGATAGTATGTAGCTGTTTTTTACTTCGATCTAGTAGCTATATTGCCAATGAATAGCTTTTCAAAATATGTATACCTTTGCAGCCATTGCGCAAGACGTTTATTAATCATGTAAAATCTTCAAAATCACTCATGCACTCATCCCTACTAATAATTAAGAGGAATAAAAAGGAACGAAAATCTTATCTGAACTGTCCTCAAAATGGGGGGGAAAGTAATGATGGATTGCATTGGAGAAGCAATCCCTGTGCAAGCTTGCGCACCAGTTGCAATAAACAAAAAACAGCACCAGAAAGACTCCACATAACCAAAACATTAAGAAATCAGTTCAAGAAAAAGCATTGATAAAATGCTTACAGATACCAAGGCCTCAATCCCCCTTCCCAGGGTGTTGTCGACTCTCTGGCAGCAACTCCATGGATCAAGGTGACCTTAGTGCTATACAAATGCTAGTATTTGACTATAGTGTTCTGGAAAAATGGGGTTAGGGAAATTGAGAGTAATTTTACACTTCCTCCTTGAGCCACTTGCTATTCCCTTTCTTCTGTGCCGGCCAAGGCACGGCCGGCACTAGAACCTCATGGCAGGTGATAGGCATATGGCATGTCCCACACATGCATGAGACTTGATCCATATATAAGTTTTGGATTAAATAAATATATGCACTTTAATTACTATTTTGCTGCACAATAATAAATACCAGCTTCGTGTCAATTGATATATCATGCCCACTCACTGAAATCAAGAAAATTGTGGAGTAATCACCGGAGGAAAAGTTCTACTTTGATCGTGCACACACTAGAAATGCTGGCAGAGGCAAGGTCATATAAATTCATAATCTGGTTGAGGTAACTAAATGGGAAATCATTTTTTTTGTAAAACACTCCTAAATATCTATACTGTTTATTTTTGTTGATACGAGTGATAGCTAGAAAAAAAACCTTAAATGTGGGTCTGGCACATGTTCGTGTATTTGCATTATATAAATGGATGGAGTTATATATAAATGTATGACGACTCCCGTGACTCGGACGCAACCCCAAACGCAATGCATTGGCATGTATCTTGACATTGAAGAGTGCCGTGAGATAATATTGCTTATAAAATTTGTCCACCAAACATATATACCCAAACCGACTAGCCACCCAGCAAATAAACAAAGATTTGAGCGTACAACACCAAAGTGATCATCTCCCCTTTTATTCTATTTTTCTGCCTCGCTGAGTGCATCTGTTGATGGAGAAGCAGCAAGACCCAATCTTCAGACATAGTGTAATGTATTTCAGTCATTACTGTTGAGACTCGAGACCGTGAAGCAAAGGTACAGACGGCGTTTTCACAAATACTAGCTACACGGCAAAGGGAAGGATCAGCCTGAAAAAACCCTGCGTCGAAAACCAAGGCACGTTCTGTTCGAAACTGTTTGTTAGCCGTGACTGCATAATAAGCAAAGATCGCTGCTCGTGATCGGCGTACGTTGGCTGTAATCTATACATGCTCACAGCGAGAATATATATAGGAATATAATTCGCGGGGCGCTGTCGCGTGACGCGCTCGAACGCCGGCGTCTGTCGCCGCCCATCGACGTCGACCTCTCCTCTCTTCCTCCGGATGACACACACA